>OY720639.1:67434498-68634498 GCA_963169105.1 Ceriagrion tenellum
CCCTCTCGCCTCCCCTAGCAAGCCTCCCTACCACCCAAACATTCTCCCCAACCGAGCTTTCAACTTCCCCACCGTGCCCCTACCCCGAGTAGAACTCTACAGCACATAACCATCGCTTTCCCCACCTGCCCTACCCTCCCTCCTTCCCATTCCGACTCCTCATCCCCTGTTCCTGCCCCCTCTCCAGTGCCCGGGCACCCGTCTGGACGTACCCCACTCTTCCCTCTCTCTCCCTCTCTTCTTCCTCTCCGCCGACATTATTAAACCTTTCCCCTCATTTTCTCTCCTCCTCTCCTTCATTCTCGTCCGCTCGCCGACAACGCAGGCGCAGGAGACCGCCTCCATCGAGCGGCTTCGTCACTTCCGGAGCGGCTACGTCACAGTTTCGCTGCTGCTTCCCCTTTATTTTCCCTCCCCGTACTCCCCCCCCACCCGTGAACTGAAATAGGGGCGGTGAGGAGCGGTGCGGAGTGCGTGTTTGGGCTCGGAGGGAGGGGTCCGGAAGGTGAGTAGGAAATGGAGACGAGGGGGGGAAGAAGAGGGGAAGAGGGGTGAGTAAAAGCGGGAGGATAGAATGAGAGAGAAAGAGAGGGTGGTACGATGACGACACTGAGCAAAAATGGAACGAAAACACTGGCATTTCCGGCGATCTGAGGGGTGGTGAATGGAAATAAAATGCCATACGTCAAAGACCGCAATAGTATCAGAGGCGTAAAAGCGATGTACAATTAAGGAGGGAGAAGGATTATATTTCTAACTCTCGCCACCACCCTATACTGAGCAGTACCGTGATAACCCGCCCTAGGTTTATAATATTTAATATTTTACATACAAATTTTAGTAATGTCAACTCCATGTTTTTATCATATCTATGGATTTTACTCATTTTTTACCTTAGTCAGAATTTTATCCTTTCCCTCATCGTATTTTTGCATTACCTAGTCATTTTCCTTCAAATGAATAAACCACAAATATTACTCTTTTTCATCTTATATCGAAGGAGGTCGAGAAGAGATGCCGACGCCAGGATTTCCTGTTAATCCAAAGGATGGAGGTCTGGCCAATTTCTGCGGCGTGTCTCCCTACCTAAGGTTGAACAGGAAATAGATACAGGACTACATCGACTGTACCAAAAGAAATGAAATGTATTGTGTTCTCAAGCTGTGTTTTTAACCAAAGAAAAGTTAATATGGACAAAGACGGAAAAGGCCTCAATGCCCAAAATGTTATCTCAAATCATATAACGGACTAAGAAAGCAGGACCAAAAATTCTGCTATATTTGCCTGTAAATGTGGTGAAATATGCAAAAATTTGTCAATTATGTCTTTGCTATGTCATGCTTTGATATAAAGGTTCAAACAGAGAGGTAGAAAGAAAGTGGATAGGAACACACAAAATTGTCCGTGGTTCGATTCCCGGTCCAGTCGAATTTTTTCTCCTTGAAATCGGCCATCATTACATCTTCACACCACCATTGTGTTCGTCAATTTTATGTGTTCCTATCCACTTTCTGTCTACCTCTCTGTTTGAACCATTATTTGTATGTATTTGCCGCTCAGCAGAGACAGCTCAGCTCTGGGTTGGAGTATAAAGCCTCATCTAACCAAGATGAAATAAAATATCAATGTCACCCTACTTTTTCGAATAAACTTTGTCAAGTCTCACTCAAAAACATCTAATACCTGTAATTTAGACATTGCCGTCTCGAAAAAACTCATAAAAATGAATAAATATAAATGTAGAAAACTTGCACAATTTTTGAAAAGTTACCATCAAATGGAGATGCGTTATCTTCAAATGTTAGCGATGAATCATGTAGTCACACTTTTAAAATATCGCATTTCTAGCTCTGCTGAACTGAAAACCCCCCTTTTCAAATGAGAGTTAAAGCTTTGATACCTAGTAGTATAGTGAAAACATGGAACTCACTTCACAGATGTTGCTTTTTGTGTTCAGTTTTGATCTACCACTAGAACCGAGCCCCCTTCTCCTTATTGAGTCGTATTAAATGAGGGCGCCATCTCCAACCCCTACATTTGGAGACCCTCTGAATCATTTAATGAGAAGAGAGGGCAATGCTCCCTTGCCCCAATACCCTCCTACGCCACTGTATCGAATGTATGCATAAGTTTCAAAATTTCACGTTCTCAAATCTGGTGAATCGAAAAAACAAGTTGACGCACTATTTCTAGACTTTAAGAAAGCTTTCGACACGGTACCTCACAGAAAACTATTATACAAATTACAGTCATGCGGGTTAAACGGACAAGTAGTAAACTGGATACGTGACTTTCTGAGTGATCGTAAGCAAAAAGTAGTTCTTGACGGAATTAGCTCTGATATAGTTAAAGTGACATCAGGTGTCCCGCAAGGAAGCGTTATTGGCCCACTTTTGTTCATTATATATATAAACGACCTTTGCTCCCGAATTAGCAGTAAAATACGTTTATTTGCCGACGACGCTGTCATATACCGCGAAATTAGTGATCAATCTGACTTTGAAATTCTGTCATCGGACTTAAACAACGTTCATGCGTGGAGCAAAGAGTGGGGACTAGAACTTAATCTGAGCAAATGCACGGCGGTGCATTTCTTGCGTAGGTCGTCCAACTTTCCCCATGTATATATTGTGGATGGCGTTAGCATAAATGCGACAGATGAAGTGAAATACCTGGGAGTTACGATAACTTCGAACCTATCGTGGGGGACACATATAAGAAATATTTGTGGCAGAGCCCTGAAGAAGTTAGGATTTGTCAAGCGTGTTGTGGGAAGATTATCGGATGATAAAGTGAAAGAGAGGTGCTATTTCGCACTCGTCCGGCCACACCTTGAATATGCAGCGAGCATATGGGATCCGGCGGAGAAAGACCTAGTCCATGAACTTGATAAAATACAAAGGAAAGCTGCGCGATTCGTGAAAAACTGCTACGGCCGTACAGAAAGCGTTACACAGATTTTGAAAGATTTAGGGTGGGAGCCGCTAGAGACTCGGAGGCTACGCGCTAGGCTTAGATTGCTTGAGCAATTGAGAATGAATATCTTTCAGAGCGACACGGAGAACATCATATTAGAACCACATTATATTTCCAGGTCCGACAGAATCGATAAATTAAGAGAGATATTTTGCCGAACGGATAGGTATGGGAATTCGTTTTTCCCCCGAACAATTAAGGACTTTAATAAATGCTAGGCGGAACTTTGATTTTCTTTTGTTGACGGCTGGTGTCCTAACACCCCCCGCCACACGCCTTTTGAGGCGGCTTGCGGGGTAGTATGTAGATGTAGATGTAGATGAAGTTTAGGTTCTCATGGTTCCTCTTGGTCATCGGTACAGCCAGTTCTTTTTTTCATGAGCACACTTTGTCCGTGAGTCGTTACTAGGTATGCGTTTCTCGTTGGAAATTACAAATACTCTCCGACAACATTCATACCAAATCGAGAGCGCGTGCGCTATTCTTGCAATGCATTATCTCAGGGGAATGAATAGGTTGGTCTATAGCACGTCAGGCATGGTAATCCATTGAGGTTTTTACGCTCTGAAGCGCGATACAGCTTTTACTCAAGGTGATGTCCATCCTTTTTTTGTTCCATACACGTTAAGTATGAGTGCAGCAGACTGATTCCACATTATGACCAGGTAAAAACAAATGTTTTTCAGTATCCGGTGGGACCCTAGCCTTTCAGAGGAATCGTTAGAAAAGCAGAGAACATAGCAAGTAGTTAATGCTCCATCAAGTATAACAGAATGATGGACTCACTAATATAAGATGTAACTGTACCACCGATTAAAATCAAAGATACGAATTTAAGGAATTTCTAGGGCAATAATCGTCGAATTTCTTCAGAATATAATGAAGAATTAATTATAATGATATTCTAAGGAATTTCACAGAACTTCCGGGGGAAATCTGTCGAAATTCCTAGAAAAGAGTGCGAGATTGTTTCACGGTAGGTTTACAAATTAGCCGAAGGGATGCTGTACTGAAATTTTTCAAAGTGTACACAATTTTCAAGCCGTTAGGTGTACTAGGCACCAAGGTAGAAAGAAAGAGGCTGGTAGGGAGCGTTGTTTTATACACGTATATACATCCGTGTGTGTGTGTGGGATGAACAGAATCGACTTTCTGGAACCGTGGAACGGGGTGGAACGTGGGAGGAAACATTTTTTTCCGGTACAGAAGCGGGGGCGTGGTGGCTCGTGGGAGTGAGGTGGCGAGGGGAGATAGAGAGGGGGTGAAGGGGACGGAGGGGTT
Source organism: Ceriagrion tenellum (assembly GCA_963169105.1). Taxonomy (NCBI): domain Eukaryota; kingdom Metazoa; phylum Arthropoda; class Insecta; order Odonata; family Coenagrionidae; genus Ceriagrion; species Ceriagrion tenellum. The sequence goes on from OY720639.1 coordinate 67,438,756, forward strand.
GTGTTCCGTTCAGGGTGGGTTGGAATGTTTACGTCCTCAGGGAAAAGAGGGGGAGGGAGGGATGTGGACAGGGGGGCATCGCGAGGGGAAGGAGAGAGAGAGAGAGAGCGACGCTCATTTCCCCGCGGCCGTCAGCGCACCCTACACACGGGACTCGGCACTAAAACCCCTCCATTTTCCCCCCTTTTAGAGAGCATCCCATGCCACTCACTCGTTCCCCCATCTCCGAACCCTCCCCTCCGCTCCCTCTCCCCTTTACTACCGCCGAGAGTAAAGGAGGCGGGAGGGGACCCTTTCATGCCAAGGACGGCCGCACCAGGCCGCACCCTGGCAGGGCTAGCGTACATGTAACCCCTAAAAACAGGGGCGGGAGGGGAGGGGCCGAAACACTAGCTACGACCAACGCTAAGCGCGCCCCGCGTGGCATGCGTGGGCAGAGTCATGTACGCTAGTACGAACCTACTACTCATTCAGCAGGGGCGCCATGTGTTCCGTTTCGTCAACCACTTGAAAATCCAACTATCTTCGATGAAACGGCTAACCAGGGCCGGATTTTGACTTGATTAGGCCCTAAGCTATTTGAGATATGGGGCCCTTAATAAGCCCAGATATTCTATGCCAGTGTCAAATATGATTTTCGGATGCCTAGAGGGTGAAACTGAAATATAATTAAGAAGTATATAGATAGTCAAATAATAAATCTTGAACTTAAAATCATTTTTACTCATAGCTAACTGAAAAATGCAAACTCTGGTAAAAAGAAACATAAGTTCTTTTAAAAGGCACAATTTACAAAGGCTTTTTTCTAATTTCTTGAAACATGTTATAAGGATTAAGGAATTATATTAAACTAAAATATTGTCTTTCTTGCCTTTACCAGAGCAAAGTCACAGATGACATCATCAAATGATAAACTGCATAGTTTGTCACTTTCTACGCACATGAGACTGAGGTATATATAAGAATATATGACAATTGCTCACTCGAACGATTTTTTTTTGGGGCCCCCAAGAAAGTGGGGGCCCTAAGCTATATCTTGTGTAGCTTATAGATAAATCCTGCACTGAAGCTAACCTATTGAATACCACAATTATACCAAAAAATATGCGGGTGATTCCACAAATTAAATAATATGACCACATTTCTACGGGACCCTTACGAAGTAGGAGTAGTTTCAGATATAGATCGAATGCAGCACAGGGCAGCTGGATTTGTTAAAAATTGTTACGATAAACATAGTAGTGTTACCAAATTGTTGACGGAACCTCTATCCGATCAAAGGAAAAAATATAGATGAAACCTATTACGAAAGTTGGATGTAAACTATTTTTTGCCGAACGCTCTACATATTTTGCTAGAGCCAAACTATTATGGTAGAAATGATCACAGAAATAAGATTGAGGAAATAGACAGCAGAACCAGTAGATTTAAAAATTTCATTTTTTCCACGTGCAGTATGGTAGAGAAACATGGGTATGTCAGGATAGACATAAGATTACATTAAACGCCGTGGGTATGAGTTATCTGAGGAGTATTTGCGGCAAAAGTAGGATGGATAGGGCCAGGAATGAGTGGGTCATGAATGAATGAGGGTTAAATGCTCCAGCAGTGGACGTGTTTAAGAGGAGTGTGCTTCGTTGGTTTGGCCATGTTGAGAGAATGGATGTGAGTCAAATAACGAAACTGATATATAAGAGTGAAATAAATGGTGTGAGAGGTAGAGGTAGGCCGAGAAAGTTATGGTATAATGTGGTTGAGGAAATTCTTAGGAGGAGGAATATTAGGAGTTTTAAAAACAGGAGGGCGTGAAACAGTGTATGGGGGTAAGCGAGGCAAAAGAGGTTTGTAAGGATAGGTCAGTACGGAGGAAATTATTGAAGCAGAGTTAGGTGTACAATTATGTATTAATGAGTGAAACATTTTGACTGTGCCTACCCCGGAAGGGACCGGCGTATGGGTATGTATGTATGTTCTAAGTGCAAAAAAAAGTATAAGGGACCATGTTAGTTGCGATAGATCAGTTCTAGGATACTGACATATTCAATAGGTTTTTCAGTAGAACTAAATCTCTTAACATGATTATTAGCTACTAACCTCGCAAGTAAACTCGGGTATGACATACTCCTGCATGATTTAGCATTTCTGTCGCATTAATAATGCTAAACAACAGTTGTATGTTGACGTGTGTACTGCATGGTATCATGTTCTTCTACGTACCACTCTCTTAGCTTCTGGTCTGACTGCGCAAAGGTGTCCTGACTGCTTTTGGCTGGCGCCAAGGATCGGGGAAACGTACGTGGTTCTGACTAACTGGAATGAGTGCTGCATGCCTGGCGTGGAATCACCCTGTGCCACACACCCTAGTGGTGGCTTTCACGGTATATTTTAGATGTAGATCCAACAATAGAAGACGAATTCCATTCTATTTGTACGAAATAAACGCATTTTAACTTCAATTACGGCAGTAATTGCCTATAGCTTTAAGGAATAGGTGGTAAGATTCCTACATTACTATAAAATTTCCCAGGAATTTTCTAATCCAAGAAAGCCTGGATATGCTTAACCTTTCAAATTTACAAGTTTGTGCTTCAATTGGAACAATTTTTAAGAGTCTCCACTTTCAAAGCTTAAATACAGTAAAGCTAGCCTCAAAACCCAAAGTCTTCATCATCACAGTTTATTAGACGCACTCAAAAGATGCTATATTTAAGTTTCCAGAAAATACGGAATAAGTGACCCTCATGCCAAAACCACCTTAACCCAGGAGGGAAAGAATAGCCCATGTTATTGCAAAAGATCCTATAAAATACAAGTCATTACGAATCGTGATCACCTCCTTAACGATGAAGGAAAATATTTTCTACAAATAAATTTACCAGCTTAAATTAAAAAAAAACAGATTAAATTGATTCCAAAAATGTTTCCAAATTCGACGGAGAAATAAATATGAAACGCTCATTTCCAACTGATAGTTGCAAATCCAGGCGAAGTGGAAGCACCAAACCGTGGAGGAAATTGTAGTGGAAACAAAGGAAAGATGCCAATCCAATTGTTATTGTGATAAAAGAACATAGAAAATCACAAGATAGTTGGAAAAATTGAATGTGAGTTTGCATCAAACCCGAATACTGCTTGACATGATCATGTTCACAGATAACCTCGGCATATGAGAAAAACTCTATAAACACTATCCCTTTTCTGCATAATTATTTCAATTTTTCGGTCTTGTTAAGTATGTTTCCACATAAATGGACACCATTTTAAATACAAAGTGTAAATTGTTGACTGCTGATAACAGGGAAATAATTAAAGTAAAAAGATGACGTCTAAGTTATTTGGGATCTGATGCAGAAAAAACGGCGTTTACAAATACTGAACGATCGGCATGCCCATTTAATCAATGCGGACGAATGCGACCACCTAATCGGCTTTCAAATGTACCTAAAGATTTAGGCCTGAATAACCACTAAAGAATTCAAATGAGATATGGTACTTTTTCACAGTTTTTTATTTCAGGTCGACCGGTTTCGTCACATAGGCGACATCATCAGGTACATAAGTTTAGAATGCTGCAGAATTTATAAAAAATTTGGAGGGGGAGGGGGGAAGAGGCAGGAAAAGGGTGAGGGGAAGGGGGGGAAAGAAGGTATGTGAGAGGATGCGGGAACAAGCATTATTTTGGGGGGGCACCTGATGATGTCGCCTATGTGACGAAACCGGTCGACCTGAAATAAAAAACTGTGAAAAAAGTACCATATCTCATTTTAATTCTTTAGAATGGATTTTCACAAAGTTAAGCCAGAATTAATCGAGTTTAACTGAATAACCACTGCCTTTCATCACGAAGATGGCTAATTACATAATATCTAGGAGGTGGATCAGCATTCCATTTCCCTCACTTATTAGCCCCATGGTAACGGCTAAAAATCAATACACATCATCATGAACCACGGGCGCTGGCGAGACCGTGGCATCATGGATACCGTCTTGTAATGCAGCAGTATTGATTATCCGGGGTAATGTGGGTTAAGGCCGTTTCGGTAAACGGAGAGCTCGGATCGCATTAAAAACGGTCGTTTATTGGTTTTAAACGGCGAAATAAACTGTTTCTGGCCATTTTCTAAGCACAATGTGTCCCAAAGAAATTATTCAAACGGCATAAAAACACAAGAGCTCCATGGATACTGAATTATAGCACCAAACGGAGGCATTCCACGGATCAAGAATTTTCATAAAAACTTGTTGAATCATTTTGGTCCATGGGAAACTCGTGGAAGCATTCATTCGAGACGCATATGTTTCCATGTCGTAGACATAATATCGCAATGATCAACAATAATGTATACGGTTTGGAAATTGATGAGGTAAACGTGAGCCGGGGGCAATATTAAGGCTTAATTGACTGAAACTGCTGATTTCCGATGATAGATTTAAAGTATTTACACAAATAATTATCTTTTGATGCTTTTTATTAAATCTTCGGAAAACTGACAGCAACCCTGCTAATTTATTTCTATCTTTGCAAAAATCACATAATCATCATAATAGAGAAACTATAAAATGTCAATGAGCAGAAGCTAAACGATCACTGTTGTTGAGATATCGCGATACAAATTTGGCGCATTTATTGATACAAGTAGGATTCCTGCTTCTCTAAACTCGATATCTCCGAAACTAACGTCTATGATTACTTAGGGCTGATTGAAATTTAAGTTAGAAGTTAATTAAGCATTTAACACAATAAATAAAGGTTTTAAATGTTGATGACTGAAATTATAGCGGAATATTATTATTTATGCTGAATATTTGTCTTCGCTCTCCTTATTGCAGATTTGAATGAAATATACAAGTAAAAATATAATTAAAATATAAATAAAATACAAAAAACTCAGTTTAACTCTGTTTTATAACGTCAAGTGCACCAAATGATTTCCTGCGTATAATTGAATCATAGAACCTAAACTATGAAATATCAATCAGCAGCAACTTATCGATCACTATTTTTGAGATAACGCGATACAAAGTTGGCGAATGCATTTTTACAAGCAGGATTCCCACATCATTAAATTCGATATCTTTGAAACTAATATATATGAGTACATAGGGCTGATTTGAAGTTTAGTTTGAAGTTAATAAAACATTTAACACAATAAAAAAGGTTGTATATATTTATGACAATTTATAGCGTAATCTTATCGTTAGTGTTGAATATTTGTTTTCATCCTCCATATTCCAGATGTGAATGAAATAAATAAGTATATAAGAGAGTATAAATAAATCACATAACACCCTATTATTTCCATCTTATAATGTCAAATGGACCAAATAATTTGCTTCGTATCCATAATCGTATTATGCATCAAATGATTCGCTGCGTATTCGAATCATAGAACCTAACAAAATTAATGGAATGATAAACGAGATTTTATCAGCAAAAAATTGACGAACTGTCGTCTTAGCGCAGATATCGATATCAAATTGATGGATTCCCCTAGGACGGGCTCGACAAATCGATGGACATAGCCTTCCGACGGTCACACAAATAAAAAATGACGCCAAAAAGAATTTCCGTCCACGAAACACCCGAGTACATGCATCTCAGCCGGATGGTACGAGAAGGGGAGAGGCGAGACTTGATATAACTTTCCCCCTCCCCAAGGAGTCTCCCCCTTTTAAGAGTGCATTCACGGCAACGTGAAAATGTCAACATAATCTCACGTCTGCCGGCCGCCGCCTCGGGAACTGACTGTTCATGCACCTGCGCCCGAGTCGCGTCACGGACTCCCGAAACTCGAGACCACACGGGAAGGCCGTGATCACTCGGCGGGAAAGCGACCGCGAGCACGCCGGTTTGTGAGCATTCGAGGAAAATGGGCGCGGAGTTATTTCAAGAGATGCTCTCCTCAAAACAACTGTTGAATCCGTTTAAAATATTTTTAACTCCTCGTTTCCGTCGCGTAGTTTTCGTCGCAGCTGATATGGATCGAAAACGCAGGAAATGTCCCGAAATTTTTCCCCCCCCATGCCTTACCACCGTGGTACATTCCCGAAATGGCACGGAAGGACGGAAATACCGCTGAACGAGAGTGACGCATTATGAGTGGAGTAAACATCAAATCTTCAGATACAGTTACATATCCTGGAATCACCTTAACTTCTGATGTATCGTGGGGAACACACATACAATTAATACGCGGCATTGAATTAAAGAAACTAGGTTTTGTTAAGCGTATAATAGGAGGGTCATCGGATGAAAAAGTGAAATAGAGATGCTATTTTACTCTGGTTTCCTCAATGAAAAAGTATTTAAGGTGTACTGTGATGCATTTGCTGGTATTTAGTTCTATATTTAAGGTGTACTGTGGAGCATTTGCTGATATTTAGTTCTATCTCTCACTCCTGGCGCCACGAATGACCGTAATTAATGTAGGATGATAGATATTCCGAGTCTTCCCTAATTTCGCGGTGGATGACCGTATCGTCTGCAAATAATCTTAATTTACTGATAACACGAGAACTTAGGTAATTTATATGAATAAAGGATGAATAAAGGATGAATGAAGGAAGGCCGATCACGCTTCCTTGTGAAACACCACATGTGACTAAGCATATCAATACCGTCAATAGCTTTTTTTTCTTTTCGATCACTGAGAAAGTCCATCATGATTGCAATTAGTAGATGAGTATTTTGTGACAAACCTTGGTGCATGCTTTATCTAAATCAAAGAATATCACGTCAACTTGTATTTTCGATTCACTCCATCTTAGGATGTCATGAAGGAAGACCGCGAGCTGTGTTTCGCTGTATCTACCCTTCCGGAAGCCGTGTTGACTGCCACGAGAGAAGTTACGAGGATCCAGGAATGTCATAATATTGCTAACAACAAAGTGTTCATAGACCTTGCATATAATAATGTTTACGATACAGGCCGGTGGTTTTCTGGATCGACATGTTTTCTTTTTTAAATATAGGTGTGACGTTAGATATTTTACAGTCTTGGGGAAATCAAGTTTGATGTGCAAAAACTTATTTCTAAGGATTGTGCTCTATATGACGCTAACTCCTTGAGTAACCATGTTCAAGGAGTTAGACATAGGATGGCATAGACATCGATGGAATGACTGAGTGTACGGATATGATTAAACCTTTATACTGAAATTAAGGTATTTTCTGGTTCCCGGGTTCTACAATTTTTTTTTTTCAAATATTTACGTGCCGTCCTGCCTAAGTTGTTCGTTCTATACCTAAAAACCTGCCTCTTTCCCGTCTAAAAACGCCAAATTCCCCCTTTCCAAAGCTTTTCCAAGGACCCAGGTTTCTCGGAAAGAATTTTTCCGTACTATCGCTAAATTTTAAGCTTAGATAAATGCCACAAGACGCACCCGTAACACTGGGTGGTCATTTGGACGCGTTTACAATCTGAACGAAGACCCTTCTTCCTCCCCATTCCCTATTCTAGCCCAGAAAAAGAGCTTAAGCGTTGTAGCTCAAGACTCAGGGAACATTATTTTCGAAATATCTAACGTTAAGCTTTGAAAATTATTAACTCAAAGGCTTACGCGGAGTTGTTGACACAGTATTGAAGGATTTTTGGGCTCTCTTTCGAGTGTTTTGATTGTCGTAGACGACTGCAGACCTGCAGAAGATAGCTAAAATGGTATCGAAGCTGTCGTCTACGACAATGGAAATACGTGGAATAGAGCCCGAAGAGCCTACAATTCTGTTTGAAAATTATTCTCGCACATAAGCCTTCCGCATTCGAGTTTTTCCTCAAGATCCGAGGAGGCACGACACCGCATCGCCTCGTGTAATCGCGACTTCACTATACAGCCGATACAGCACACGTGATCAATGATTTGACCCCTCGACGAAGGATTCACTCCATGGGTTATGCGTGGTGGAGGAACTGAACGGAACAATGACGTGCTTAGACTCACACCAATCCCCCACCACTCCCTCCCCCTCCCCACCAAGCCATCTAATGTACACTGACGTCCAATCCTTGAGGGGCTCAGACCGTAAACAACCGACGACGCCAGGGCTCTGAAGCAATTGAATGCTGTGGTTCAACTCCCCACACCCTTCCTCTTTGCCTTGCCACGGTTTTCCCATCGTCTTGCGGAGCGGGCAAGGGCGACCCCGTGTTTTTCCACTGCACCGGAAACAAGCGGAATAGGCGGCGCTATTGCGCAACGGGTGACGTCAAGAAACAGTTAAGGAGAATTCTCCATGTTTTTTTCCATCTTCATTCCAGCATTACTGCCAGAATGAAAGTGCCCTCTCTCTATCTAAGTGTAAAAGATCCAAAGTTTTCATGGAAGTTTTTGTTTTATGATTAAAGTATTTCACGCTTATTCATGTACAGATTGAGCAACAGATTACGGTGGTTTAAGTGTAGTGAATGATTTATTGTATCCAATTCAACGCGACCCAACCATTCGGAGCGGGGACAATCTGCGATAAACGCCTGGATAACGGAACAACTATCGTTTGCAAGACAAGGGCTAGTTGCCATCAAAATGCAAAAGACAAAGAATAATTTTCACATTCGATTTGACACGAATAAACTTCTTATATCGACGGTAACAGACTTTCTGCGACCTAAAAAGAGAAAGGTACAGCACTTCCTGCAAAGGTTTCCTGGACGCCGTTGAAAATGACTTATAATGGATATTGAAGTATTATCCTTAGTTCTTGAAATCCGAAAACAAGGACAAGAACAAGAACTTTACAATGTATTTTAAATATCTGTATCATTTACGATATTCTACGGCTTTTATTCATTAATTTGAACGAAAGAGTGGGTATAGCCATGCATAATCATTCCGGATTGCACGGTTATAAATGCAGATTCGGGTATATTTTTCCAATGAAATGCGTGGGCATGTTAATTACGCATAAATAAAGGCCGTCTCTTTCTAATCGCTACATGTCAAATCATACGTACGCATATCCAAGTAAAAAACTCTTCAGTCACCTGCGAGCTAGGCAACTGCGAACCAATTTTATTCCTCCTCGTCGTCGACTCCTTCGTAGTGTTTTTTGTAATTTGCATTTTTTGCGGCAAAATGGAACCGATACGCTCCAAAAAATGTACACGATCAAATATTTTCGTGATTACTTAAACCTTTTTTTAGCGATCACACGGTTTGTTTAAAGATAGCTCCAATGCAACGCTGCCACACACAGTCGCAGTTTCCGGTTGTCAGCCAGAAGCGCCATCACGAAATAAAGTGGGAGAAAATGATGATGATGCCACTTATGTGAAAAAAATGAAACAGTATAAGCGACTTTACAAAAAGAAACTGTAACGGGCACAATCGTACATCTCCCTTTCATGTAATCAACGACATATTGACGATTTTCGGCAAATATTGCAAACCATTTGGTTAAAAAAAAACAGGCAAATAATGCACAAAAAGTACTCCCTGCGCATTTGTTATTTTTAAATATTCATTTAAAAAACAAATTCAATGTTTGCCCTAAAAAACACATTTATTTATAAAATTGTAAAGTTGTGAAAATTCATTTACCTTTTTATTATACCAAGTAGCATATAAAAAAAACCTTTGGCCCCGTATACCAATGAGACCTAATATCATAAATAGAACCATATAGCAATTGGGCGAGTACATCTGCCACTCATCTCTCGTAGAATAAACATAAAATCCAATTGATACATACTGATACGGACTGAGAATAGAACAGGAAGAAATGAACGTGGGATGGCTCACGGGGAGCTTAAAATGTGCACTTTCAGTTCCTCAGCCATTCCAATCGTTCCATCTCGTTCCGAACTTTGTTCCCGAATTCCAGGAACTGTTGCCTAATCGGAAAGAGGTTTGTTGGCATCCAAAATGCGTTGCCTCACAACAAGCCCACCCCTCCTTAACTACTGTATCGCAATCCAAGGGGCGACGCCATCACAACAAATAAACCCTCCAACTCAGCTTCGCATCCAAACACCGCTCACGTCCCAAGGGAAGGTAAATATTCATGACACATATTCCACACTCTTCCTAAGTATACCTACACTGGGGTGGGCCAAAATATCTAAGTGTCGAATATTTAAGATCTTGATGCTTAATTTTTTTCCCCTTGATAAAAACATGACGTATACGAAATTTGGAGTCAATCAACACCCATCGACCCCTCTGCAGAGGAGCCTAATTTTTTTAGGTGAGAATTAGTTTTTCCTTCTAATCAATTACAAATGGTTAATGTCGATATATTTCCTCTGATTAAGGTAGATATGATTCCTTCATGTACAGTTTATGAGACCTAAACTTATAAAAACCCGTTTATATTACCTAAATTATGGCTTTTAAAAACTTGGACAGTCCCTGGTGAATAGGCAACTAGCCGGGCACGTATGCTGTAGACTGTGAGATATTCTATTTCTGATCTCAAATACACAATCAATAAACAAACATAATAGAATCTCTCTTCTTATTTCTGATATTACTTCTTACATAAAATTAATATTGTCACTAAAATCGTTTTAAAACACTGTAATTATTGTTAATTAAAGAAATATGTCATCATAATTCTAAAACAACACTCATTTCTTTCACGCCGTATTGTGAAAGTGGCTTCACGACATCTGGTTTTTTTGAGGTTCTAAAAAACCTACTTCAGTGAGCTATTGATTTAGTTTAAAAAATAGTGTAAATTAAAAAAAACTACACGCTGTAGAACTTCTTTCCAGATCTTGGCGACAAAATGTTCCTCATTTTTAAAATAAAGTCTCTCGGGACACGCTTGTCATAACCCATGGAATATGGCTCTCTTGTCTCAGGGCGAGGCTACATATGGAAGTTACTTCCATGACAGAACCCTTGAAAGTCACTAACAATCGAAACTTCGAAAAGTAAGCACGGACTTTCATGGCAGTAAGGGTGGATGGTTGTAGTAATCGACCGAGGTTTGCACTTGCAAGGAAATTAGACTAGCTTCTACCTGCCTGCAAGCCTAGCTGCAGGAAGCATATCGATTCTACGAGAAAATCGCACCGCATCCGATGAAATCTTGGTCGTATGATAGCAAACGGAGATATAACCTCCTCAGCCCCGAGACATATCCAGCATTATTATTGGAAAATTCTTCATACTAACGTTCTGCGTTGTAAGCCATGTTTGCAGAGTTAATATCTCTGCCACTCAAGCTTCTAAATGATGCTGCCACTTATCAGCAAGAGGCATTGCCAATATTTTGCGTTGCTGTGCGGGAAAAAATTCAAACGTCTGTGTATTGTATACAATACGCCAGGACCGAGGAGATTAAAATGTAAACAACAAATAACTTCACTGGAAGAGGACTTATTGTTGCAGATATAATTATTTAGTTGCACTTGAAAATATGTTAAGTTCTAAAGAACCCCTCACTTTAACTTTATCATATATTTCTTATTTGATAATTATAATTATCGTCAATTCTCATACTTGACACAACGTAATAATGCACAATTAATGTAATTTATACAAATCTACTAAATCCACCAATGCCTATGGAAGTTAAACAGCTAATACGAACGTCATCGTTAAATTTCGGTGATTTTCATATTCACCATATTCACTGCTTACTTTCGTCATCCATTTGTTCGGGAAAAGCGGGTAGTTTAGTGTAAGAAGAACGATACCCTGCAAAAGGTGATGCGATTCGACATGTCGCTACACTCGCTACTTACATGGAAATCTACTTTCATGCGTAATGCCACCTTTACTAGATATCTATAAAAAAGTCAGCTGTGCTAAATATGGAAAGTAGTACTTACATTTTGGAGCAAATAATGGGGGAATTGCATAAAACTTATTCTTCATATTCCAAAAATTGACTCGTGAGCAATCTCACTAGCAATCTTTCTTTCTTTCTTTCACTTTCTAGCAATCACAAATAAGAACAAATGATCGGCGTTGTTATGTGTCATTCGTATGTTGATAACTGCCGTTGAAAAGTGCTCAAAATTTCTAAGTCACGCGGAGCACAACGGATGGAATACAAAGGGTATGACTTCACCATGCGTTATGTAACTGCCCTGCTTATACGTGTTTCAGCTGCAAGGATCTTATCGTACCATCACACCAAAAAAATAAAACAATTTCGTCGAACCAGGGTGATATAACACAACTAAACAGGATTATGCGTCGTATTACAACAAGAAATATCGATATGCAGCGTTATCCACCAGATTCTTTGAAGACGCAATTATATCACCGTGATCTGCGCTTAATTTTTGACAAGAAAAAGTTTCCGTAGAAAATTATCTTTATCGATCATTTTTATAGTACTGAAGAATTAAAAATATTAAGTTTACTTACAACTACTTTGAAAAATGATGATCATTCTCCACTTCTTCGCTCGAAAGTTTTGACATGTACCCATCATAACGATCTCTTTCGGGATAAGCCCCGTCATAAAAGGTAAATTCTCAGTGTTAGACCTTTTAAGTTCAGGTTATAATCTCCTCTGTACCGCTTAATCCTTGCACACCTTTTTTTGCTTGAGTTACCCACTTGAATGGCTTCATACACGCCTTTCTATTCTTAAAACTCATAGCACTTATTTTTCAAAAACCTTCTACGACATTTAGATATGACTTTCTTTTCCTCTCCAACCAATTACTCCTGATGCATACATTTCCTCTGTAATTCGATTGCCATGAATTCTCTCACCCGTTTCATGAAAACTAGTCAACATACGCATCCCTAACAATCATTTCACTTTCTCTGGTCATTTATCATCACAAGCCGCGAAGAAAAACAACAACAAGCTGAGGTATCACGTATCCTTTATAATATCTATTGCTCTTGGTGTATTTCCGCTAACGTATTGAACTGGCTGCATCAGTTACCAAAATCTTAGAACAAGAATTGATCGTTAGTTACAACAGCCTTGAGAAAATACCAACGATATTTGCGACGACAAAAATTCTCTAACAACAAAAACACGGAGCCCAACTTAAAAAAACTGAACATAGGAGATTTTTGGCACTAAGAGATTTTTCAGTGACAATAGTTACCATCTGTCCTATACTGTTTCGTAGAGGAAAATAATTTTCACATGAGGATCTAAAAATTTTATTATGGAATAATAATTTTGGAATTCTTCATATACCATTTCCGCATCAAAATAAACAATTTACAACAATAAAGGTCAAGCAATTATATTTCATACCACAGTTCGAACAAATTTACGACATCACTCGAAAAAGCAGCATCTTTGACGTTTTTAGATATGCCATTTTCCTGGTGTAATCGTTTTAAAAATTGTGGTTTAGCTTTGTTAAACTAATGCATAAGTTACCAATTAAAATAACTAAAATTTTATTAAAAATAGGGACCTTATTTTCATGAGTTCCATCAAGAATATTTTAAAGACACACTGGAGACAACATAACACATAACACTTGTTTTCGAGGTAGTATTTTTTTTCAAATTAGCAGTAAATTAAATTTTAACTGTACTATTAAGATTAATTCAAAAATAGTAGTTCACAATTTACGCAGCTGAATCCAAATCGATAAGGTCGGGACAATAAGAAGGGACACGGCGAGAAATGACGCGTAGAAATTCAGCCCACATCCCCGGCGACGCAGATTCCCTCTTCACACAATCAGCCGCTGTATCAGAAAACCGATATGAGAGCGGCTTCGGGGTAACGCCCACTCAGCAAACTAGTGACGTCACAGCGGGGCAAGAGGATAGCTTCGCACCGGTGACGTGTAGGTGCGGAGCGGGCTTATAAAGCGCGACGCCATCGATGATGTGGGTGGTGGTCGTGTGACGTCAGAGGCCAGGTACACCCTCGCGCGAATAACCACGTGTGGGTTACACGTGTCAGAGTTTAGGGAGAACATTAGGGGGCAAAGCGTGTGCGTCGATGGAATATGGACGAATGTTCGAGATCACTCCATATGCTTAGCATGATACCCTAGATGGTGGGCGTGATCCCTTTCGAAAAGGTGGTTATAGTTAAAAAAAAAAAACACCACTCTCAAGGCCAATATCCCCCATAGAGATGGGAAAAACCCTAAATAATGGAAAATCCAAACATTTATATCCAAGGATTCTTTGAAATGAACTACAAAATTCAAGTGAGAACAATGGGCTGGTAATTTAGAACGAAAGGTTTACTCAAATTGTCAACGTAAGCAAGAGGTATACTGATTCGTATTGCCAAAATCGCATATAAAGGCCAATTTCTCCCTTATAAAGGAGAATAACTCTGATGATTCAAAAATGCAAAAATTTCCACTCAAACATTCTTTGAAATAAAATAAAAAATTCAAGAAATATGAATAGAAGAGTAAATTCAAATGAAATATTACTCCAAATATTCAACATAAGCGAAAGGAATATCGAATCTTAGAGGCTAAATATTTATTGCTGTCAATGGCATTTGGATTACTCTAAAATTGAAATTAACTTGTAAAACGCTCTCTCCAAGAATTAAAAATTCACCGTTACTTTCATGAACAATTGTGATTGTTGTTTAATATAGGAACCGAAGTTTTCTATTATTCATCGCTTTTCTTCAATACTGGCCTCTGACATGAAGTTTCTTTATTTCAATTTATTGATAAAAAAATGACGAACCCCCACCGGACCCCTAGTAAAATGAACCAAATCAACGAGCAACATTTCCCCCGGCCGCAGTTCGATGCATTCCAGTGCATCAACTCAACCAGTCAAAGTTCCGGTGATGCTCTGAATCATCCAAGGCAACCCTATCTGAAAACATCCATAATTTTCAACCGCGTCACCTTAGTGGAGGAGGAGCGATGTTAACTCATTTGCAAAATCAGGAGTGGGATCAGAGGAAACAAGCCTGTAGGATGATGTATCAGAAAATTGTCTTTCGGCTTCGTATAGTCATTAGTGTTAAAAATGACTACCGTGGAACCTTTGTCAGCTTGAGTTATTACTATTTCGGTATTGTAGATGAGTTGCTTGAGGGCCGCCATTTCCACTGCGGAGAGGTTGTGTTTGGGGTTAAGGGAGTCAATAAAGGAAGGGTTGAAAATTTTTGGAAGAAGCTGGTTGGCAAAAATTTCGACTGGGAGTACTTATCTAATTTTATACTTATATTAGACTTTGCTTATAATCCTTACTAGTATTTGCTAATAGTTGATAGCTTCAAATATTTGATCAAATCTTCCACCGCTGGATAAAATTAATGGAAGTTTAGCCAGTAAATAGCTTATGCAGATAATAATAAGTCAGTAAGAGTAAACAAACTGGTCATTTGTCTCAAAACAACTCTTTAATCCAGTAATCGAATCTCTAAGCGGTTCATTGCTGCATTGCATTGTTCAAGCTGCCATATTGGATTCTTGTGGAACTCATAACTCCATGCCGTAAGTCATGAAACCATTACATTCATCAAATGTTTCTGCAACGCATATTGAATGGTTGCCATGTCTTATGGGTCCCAAAACTTTATAGAATGTAATGTACTGTTCCTGCAACTGGCCATTAGGAGTACGTTTTAGCAGCTAAGCGTGTGACTGAATACCATTTAATTTGTGCACTGGAAGTGATTTTGTAACTATGTATGAGGCGGACATTTGCGAGCTAATACGCTACAATGAGGGTGCACGTGGATGCAAGAGTCATTAAATTTTTACGAGTCACGATAACGTTTATTTCGCATTTTTTTTTAATTTCCCTCAGCTCGCTAAAAAAAACAGTCACGCGAATGCAGTACGTGAGAAGTTTACTACTACGAGGAAAGTTACGAGCTCGAAAATTACTTTCTCCGTCCCGTTTCTTTTTATTTTACGAGCTTCAAATTGCTTCCATTGCCACGACGGACGGTAAATCGATTAACATCGCAGGGGAGAATAGAAGGGGAGAAACGCTCTCGTGCCCTCTATCGCCTACTCGGGGAAATAAAAAAAAACGAGTCGCGAAAATTTTTCGCGAAATTAAAAAAAAACCATTCAAAGAGTTAAATTTCATTGAGGGAGAGCTTTGGAAGGGTAAGAGAGAGTGAAAGGTTGAATAAAAAATAAAGATCACTTCAAAAAAGATCGGCACGCTTCTCTATCTCTCTGTGAAACAGCAAAAAAAATAAACATCTGGACCGTGTATACGTGTTTCGTCGAAAATATCAATCAAGTCTCCGGACTGGGATGATGAAATCTGCGATGACCGTGAAAGTGGCGACAGGGCCTCCCGTTTCCCTCCCCCCCCCATCCCCCGCCCCCTCTCGGCCAATGTCTGCTCTTGACTGGTGTTTGCCTTCCTGTTTTCCTGCTGCGGCGCCATCTTGTCAACGTCCATTCAACGACGATTCGGAAAGCCTGTCGCAAAAACACTTCTCAATATATCTCTACATTCGTGTTATCTCAACTCTTAAGAGTTTTACAAGTCGTAGCAAGCTGCTGTTGCTCGGCAAAATAAATAAAGCATACGCCACCATAAAAACTTTCCTTAATGTTTTTTTTCTCCAACGAAATTAAACGGGTGTGAAAAACATTGAACTCATTTTATAAGAAAACTAAAAACCTTGAAGAATACTGTCAGCGTGATCAGTGAAGACATTGAAGAGTATACTTATAAATATGCATTGAGTTTATTGATTACTCCATGAATAAATCTATCATGCGGCCCTTGGGACTCTGGGACCTTCTCACACTGATTTTGTTTCTACGTGCTGTCATGGACCTGCAAGAAAACGTGATATTTTAATGTTGGAGGCGTGAATATCCTTTGAAAATCAAATCTCTGGTTGTAAAGAAATATGCAATTGTTGATTTCAGAAGAAAATGTGAGATTTTTCAACTAAAAACAGGATTTTCAGACAAATACGAAGCGTAAAAGATAATCAATTGAAAGAACTAGAAATTTCATTTATTCAGCCATCCTATAAAAAAATCCTAGCCCTTGAAAATCTTGAGTGAAAGCACTTCTAAAGAGAAGAAAATGAAACCACAGCACGAACGCAATGCATAGCATAGACCACCAGCAGTTGGCTTTCCTGGGCCCCGAGGGCTTTTTAATACAGCCTATATTACAACCAGATATATTTTATATCTACAGCCCAAATTTCAGCTCAATCGGTCGAGTAGTTTTTACGTGATGGAGCAACAGGCAGTCAGTTACCTTTACATTTTTATGTTTTAGTAAGGATGAAGGATAAAAAAAGAGAGATGGAAAACATTTTCACAATGAAAATTAGCATTAAGAAAATCATTTTAATGAAGACTTCAATACTGGAGTTATAAAAGCGATAATTGGCGGAGAAAGGCTTGAACAAATACCATCCTTTAGGTACCTCAAAATGGTCATCAAATAAAGTGAAATTGGAAGAGGAAATAACAATTAAGAGTCACTTAAAATAGTTTGAGCGAAATATCATTTTATCTGACAATCAATGAATTCAACCTCAATTCAATGAAAATACCTCACCCTTCTAAAGGTACCAAAATATCAGCCCCTCACAATACAACTTTCCGAAATATATATACCAGCCATTTTACATGGGAAATGGAACGTGAATTCACTCCAGAGAGACAACTTAAAACATGAGGGATTTCTTACAACTAGATCTCGTCAAAAAGTTACAGCGTGTATTTCGTAAGCTTTCTCAACCATTTTTTAATATAAATCATATTTTCACCACCGTAATTATTTCAGAGTCACAGAAAACCTACCGTTGTGAAGGAGTTTTAAACGTACCGCAGTGTAGTGAAGACTTATGGAGATATTTTTATTTTATTTATTAGAATTTCAGTCATGTAAAGGCATAATATTGCACCAATAATAATGCAATATTTTCTTAATGCTTCCTACAGCAGATGGAATTTAAAAGTATAATTTGAATATTGTCTCCATTATGACTAGGAAACTATCTCGCTCAAACTACCCAAAGGAAAGAAAACCTTTAAGCAACTACTCATGGCTAGAACGATTAGTAAAGATTTAAGAAAACAATTTCCAAAAAAAAATATTGGGGGTGCTGGGCGTTTTGGAGCAGAAACAGGGATAGTAAGGAGATAAGAATAGAGATATCTAGAGGGAATTGAAATTGGAAATGGCGGAGAGTGGAAAAGATCAAATGAAACGATATCGTGAGAAATGAGGAAAAGTTAGCACGGATAAATGATAAAAGATATATTAAGAGAACAGTAAGACAGAAGAAAGCGGGCTGGATTCGACACGTCCTGAGAAAAGACTGCCTTCTAAATAGAATATTAGGAGTAAAGATTAACAGAAAGAGAGAGGAAGATGAAGATATAACTTGTGACGAGCATAATAATGCGGAGGACTGGTGAAGAGATGAGAGGGGCGGCACAAGAAAGAACAGAAAGGAGGGAGCTGTTCAGATGAAACCTGTCGAAGGATGGATCCACGAAAGAAGACATTTTCTAATTTTAATATTCGCACCATTCTGCTTCATATATTCCAAGATACTTTTAATTACCTCAATATTCACACGACACTATCATGCAGGTAATACACAAGGGAGGAGGGAGATTTATTATTACTTTCTGAAATGGTTTTCCTTATTAAGTTAATATACACCCGACTTCGTGACATGCATATTAAACCGAGAGTGGAAGGAAATTTACTCTCCGAGCAAGTGAATATAAAAGAGGAATTGAACGAAGAAATGATTACCCTAAATCGAGCGTCTTATGGAAACTGGTGAGGCATTAAAGGTGAGGTAAATTTTCTCCCCAGATTTTACATATTTATGACAGAGGCATAGAATTGAATTTCTTGGAAATTCTAGCATTTTGTACGGATACTTCATATTTAACCCCTGTATTCGTGCAAGGGGATGCAGTTTTATGAGGACGGTTACCGAGTTGGATGATGCTGTAGGTAAGGTTATATCCCCATTTTTATTTAACAATACGCAGGGCAATGTTATGACTGTTACCACATTTATAAAATTAAATGTGTCACAGTTATGCTAGTGGCATTTTTTGGTTATTCGGCTCTTTAACATATTGGTAACACCACTAAATCAAGGTAACCCCCTACAAGTCGAACTTATGACTTAGTTGAACCCACAACTCTTATAAAAAAGCGATGAATGAATAAAAAAGTTAATGTATATACTACAGGTTAGAAACTAAAACGATATTAATAATGACAATACCAACTATGTTTCAATACAGAGGGTTTTTTATCAACCAGTTTCAACGCCACTGCGTCAATATCAGGTACTACATCAGATACATCAGTTACATTAGGCAGTAACGTAAAAACTAGTTGTACCAATTAAAAAAACTCCGTGGACTGAAACATAGTAGGTGTTGCCATATTGAATTCAATAATGGACTTCCACAAGGTTACGCCTGAAAGGATTTAATTCACTAAGAGTATACATTATCTGAATTTAAATGATTTCCTATCATTTTCATTTTACACCCTGATACCCTTTGGACCCTTCCTTTGCGTGCATTCTCCATTCTCTGCCAAAACTGACCCTTTCACTTCATTGAACTCTTCCTGTGTACCCTAAAACATGATTTTTTTCGCCTTTTTGTAACACTCGACGTCCTCCCGTTTCAAAGGAACGGGAATCTAAATCTAAATCTAAATCAGCTTTGCCAAAAGGAAAGACAGCAATTACATCTGGGTTCGGATCTTGGTTCTTCCTTTTGCGCTGTCGTTATAGTAATTCAAAATGCAAACCGGTCTAGAAGGGAAAAACAACAGAATCGCAATTTTGCACAAATTTTTGTTAACAATGCAAAACACGTTCCGTGTACTCTCCGAGTCGATACGCGGGGTACATTGCATACAAAATATTCGTGGAAAAGTGCGACCTCAACAAGTACACTTCTTCAAGTGGTTCCTTCAACAAATTTCCGTCCATATTAATTTACTTACTTTATCCCGTTAAAAAACCTCTGGTCAATAATTATTTTAAGCCTTTTCTGTCCACCTCATCAATTTTCACAATACGAAAAAATAACAAATACGCGAGCCAAAAAATAATATGTTCGATAAATTTCTTCGTATCCAAAACCTCCACGTTGCGCGCATTATTTTCCAGCAATTGTAAAGCATTTCCCTTTTATCGGTACCAAAAATTCCCATCCACTGTTGTTTTCACTGAAAACTCAATTCCACTGTTGCAGAGATGAAAAGCAATAGCGCGTCATTCCGGCCCTTTGAAAGATGGGCAATTGAATTCGGGATAATTGTTCAAATTGGCAACGCTCCGTCCAATGACGTGCGAACCCCTTCAAAAGGATCGTTCCCAAACGAAACACTGGACGAAAATATATTCAATATGTATATTTTACACATACCTATGGTAACATTTCCGCCATGAATATAGTAGTTGATAATACCATTTAAACAGGCTTTTCCTCATTTTAATTATCCCCCCGTTACGACAATGTACAATAGCTTCAGTTCTACCGTACTTTTCGTTGGTGCAGATCAATATATAAACATTTTTACTGCAACAATAAAACAAGAACCAAATATAAAATGCGTGATAATTCACCACCATCAAAAAGCAATTATAAATCAAAATGACAGAATTAATAACGCAGTGATGGAGAAAATGGGGGAAATAGATTATTTGAATTATTGAGTTGAATAGAGAGTTGAGAAGAAAAACACCTGAGCAGGACTATCTAGTTAAACCGTATATATGATCACACTGTTGTGACACGGCTAGCTGTAATGTGAACTTCTTTTCCACTTAATAGTTCGGCTTCCATGATTTCTTTTTCATTATGCGATTTCAATGAGTTTGCCATTATGTTAATACGCCTTAATTCCATAGAGCGCGGACATAAAAAATGGGCCAATAGATCCATAAATCGCAACTCTGTCGTCTACTCAAATTATTATCACTGATCCCATGTTTCTTCCTTCTGTTCTTAGAAGTATATTTAGATTACATGTCTTTTCCCGTATATTCCATAGCATAATAATCGAAGAACCAGCAATGGATTCAGCATATCCAGAATGGAGGGGCTCTTCGGCGGCGGGGCTAGGGGTCGAGAGATTGCGGTAACTATCAAATCGAAATAAAATATCGAAAATATCGCCACTTTGGATCGATCGTCCTGACTCCTGTCCCTCCTCCCCTGGCGATGCTCGGACCATAACATACGGAAACTGAACAAATACAAAATGCTGACTAAAAAATAAACAAAGGCTTAAAAATGATGAATAATTGAGAAGACGAAGAGAGAAAAAAACTACCCTTACAGTTCCCAAAAATAATAATTATATTCCATAAAATTTCCACCCTCAAATTTGAATGATCTCTCCACATTCGTTCGCAAACAGAAATCACCTTGGGCAAATATTAATTTCTTTTACGTTTACATATCGTATACTTAACACTGTTGACTGAATTTGTTTCCACATTATATTGTTAATACAATATTTTCATTAAATTTACCGTGCAACTACATGTTACTTTTCTCAAACATGCTATTGCTGATTGTCCAATCCTAAAGCCACTGCTGTCATCATTTAAGGCGTAGCAAATTAATCAAACTTGGAAGAAATTAATTTGCCACGTTTTCATCCGCATTCGGGTTATATCTAAATTACACTCTTCGGGGAGTTTTGCCAACAAACTGCATTGCTGCAAACTCCATATAGTAGAATGAAATTTGAAGATTAACCTATGCTAAGAGCATGTGAAAATGAAGTCTGCAAAATTAATCCCTCTCTTCGATGCAGGCAGCAATTTCTTACACGCTATAATGCCACAATCGTTGAACTTCACTAGATGACGTCAACAGGGAAACAAAAGGAGTCGGACAAGAGTAATACCAATTTAATTAAGGAATTCCATTTTCATCACTCCCACGAGATTGTCAAAGACTAACGGTTGCCACGGAGAAAATAACGGAAACAAAACGATTTTTCTCTAATTTAAATCACCGAAGGGGTAGTAAAGTATGAACAAAATTAATACGGAATCTTTTCTAACTTATAACTAACATTTTATATCTTTTTAATGATAGAAATATAGGAAGTGATACGGTTTTATTGATTGTCTTGGAGTTTATTTCTTTGTCCGAGTGTCAAGCAGGTTAACAGAAAACACGTTGATGAATTGGCGAGTGGGAAACGAGTGTAGCCATCCATTAAGGTATGCCTCACCTCTGGGAATACATAAATATAAAAAAATCAAATAGCATGAGTTCAACCATTACAATTACGTTTAAAACAAACAATAGCACATATATTACCAAGATAAAACTGTAACAACTCTTACCTTTACTTCTATAATGAACACATTATCACTACTATTCATTTACAATCGAACATTTGAGGTCGTGGTAAAAATATATATATGAAAACTGTTTTTACCATTATTCCGAACGATAATTGGTGAGGATTATACGATAAATCGGATCTGATGGTTCTTGTTTTCTCCATATCCAATCCAAGGAAAAATTCCTCATGCTACTTTCAATTAGACAGCTTGATAGATATATCACCATAAACTCATAAATTTCAGTGCATCGGACTTTATTATGAAAAATATCCCATGGTCCTTATAACGCCACGTTTAATATTAGGCTCTTATTGACCTACTTTTCAAGATATTTGCAAAAAAAAGTTTTCCATGCAATGGCTGTGCATTAGGGTGGCACTTTTTTCAAAATTGAGAAAGTTGAGTTTTCCACCTCTAAACAATACCGTAATGTAGTGTTAATTGAAAAGCTAAACTTTCAACACTCTTAGTTGTTGGGAATCGGTGCCCTAATGGCCCCGGATAATAAATACGTAATGCAATGCAATAGTAAAGACCGTAAGGGCGAATATTTCGTCGGTTTTCATGTGCCTTTCCGCATTTCTAAAATATGATCCTGCACTGCTCGAGTCACCCCTAAAGGTTGCCACCCAGTATCGCTGCACCACTGTGGAATGGCCCACACCATTCTCTTCCCCTCCCAGACTCTAACACTTTGTCCCCTCCTTGTACCAGCGCATGGTCTGTCGCCCCCTTCCCTCCGTTCGGAGAAATGAGAGTATATGCATTGCCTCTTGAACTGCGATGTAAGGTGTCATAATATGAGAAATTTTGACTAATATTCGAAGTTTGCAACTATGCAAAGGAGATACTTTGCAGTGTCACTCTTATTTGATTCACCGTATGTTTTCAGGTGCAAGACTGCTTTGCAAATGGAAGCTTACAAATATGGGAATGTAGAATTGACTATATTTCGATGTGTATTGCTTTTTGTATGGCATGGTTCTGCTTTTACATAATTTCCGTTTTTACCCAAGCAAATAAATAGTATAAGGGAAAAATTAATATGAGTCGTAGGGTCCTTTACCAGCAATATTATATGTACATACATACATACCCATCACGCCGTTCCCTTTCGGGGTGGGCACAGTCAAAATGTTTCACTCATTAATACATAATTGTACACCTAACTCTGCTTCAATAATTTCCTCCATACTGACATATTTGCCTCTTTTGCCTCATTTACCCCTTTGAGGTTTATATTCATATATATTATTCGTTATATCTCCATATTTATTCTTACATACAGTATTATGCTATCGACCTCTTGTTTTATATGGATATGTTAATACATATATAAGACCCGTCATGAAAATATAAATACAACTAAAAATAAATATAAATACATCACGCCGTTCCCTTCCGGGGTAGGCACAGTCAAAATGTTTCACTCATTAATACACATTTGTTCACCTAACTCTGCTTCAGTGATTTCCTCCATACTGACACATCCTTGCAAACCTCTTTTGCCTCATTTACCCCCATACACTGCTTCATACACGCCCTCCTGTTTTTAAAACTCCTCATATTCCTCTTCCTAAGAATTTCCTCAACCACATTCAACCACAACTCTTTCTCGGCCTACCTCCACCTCTCACGCCATTGTTTTAATTTTTTAACCTGCACAGTCATTTGATCAGTAATGTCATTTTATCACATAACTAAAATGCTAGCTTAATTCGAATAATAAGCAAGTCCATTTTTCATGCATGAGAAAAACGTGGAATGTATTGAACCCCTTGATGTATTGAATACCACTATCAACATTTCCTGCTGTATACATCCATGATTACACATGAAAATGCAGCTCGCACTTACATGCACATAATTAACTATGAGTTGTGGAGCGAGTGCTAAAAGAGTAACGTCAATGTGTATTATTACCTTTTTTCTCGATTCACAATTCAAAAATCTGCATATTATGTCCCTCATAAGCAAAACATGGCAAAAATTAGCTCATGAGCTTGTAGTATATACATGCAATATATGCATTTTGTTATTCATTTGTTTGAGTGCTATGTTTCAGAAAACCTGTTTCTATGAATGATGTTTATGTTTTTTCCTGAATTGTCGTGTGGTCCGCCATTAGGAACGGAATAAAAACCCAGTACACTGAGCGTGCATCATTATTTAGCGCTGGACATAACAGAGCTCTCGAGAGGAGTCGAATTTGGAATTTTAGAGAAAATTAAATCGGGAAGAGGGAGCAAAGAAGAAACGATGTCGAGTGAATGAGTAGACGTCCAACGGTGGCGTGTGTGTTCTTGTTGGGTTTGGTATGGAAAAAGATTCTGCGGAAAGATTTCCGAGCTTTAACTGACTGTGGATTTAAACAAACACTTTTACACTGAATTAGTTTCATCATTGAGACCCAAGAAATAAAAGTGTTTAGTCCTTGAATTTAATTATTTGTAGAGATATGTAACGGGTGTTTTATGACGTTTTAATGTATAATCGTTGATTTTCTATCTAGGTAATACCCTTTGCTGGGGCACCAATTCATTTTGCGAGCTCCTGGCTCGTTTGTAGAATGTAACAATCGTAATCCTAACGCAAAAGAAGCGTTTTGTAAGATTCTGAAGTTATTTTTAACACACAGAGTTTTATATGTGAAACTTAATTACCTTTCCCGGCCCCACAAATAAGCGCACGCAATCCGCAGATATCGTGCTAACGGACGGGCTGCACTTTAAAATGATTAAGACGCAGGACGTAAGGGATCCGATCAATCGGGCACGCGTCTCTTGTAGATGTAGATAAAGGGAGTTAATTTGCATCGATCTTCCCCACCCTCGTAAACGTTTCGGCTCGTGAGTGCGTGTACGAGAGAGATAGAGAGAGAGAGACGCGAATGTAGGCCACCGGCACGCTTGATGTTTCCAGGTCAGACTCTCTTTCGTCGTCCAGCCGCCTTGAGGCGCAGTTGAGGCGCAGCTGAGGCGGACGCGCGTGGGTAGGATGTCGTGGGGGGACCAAAAATACACGCGGATTCCATCGGGATCCCTGGATGGAATCTGAAACGTACACGATGATATTCGGTGTCGGGAAAATCACCCAAAACTTGCTCTTGGAGCAGATTAAAATTACTTCTGGAAAAAATCTACAATTCGAAATTGTTATCGATAAAAGTATTCATTTAAAATTAAAAGACAATTTCAATAAATTTCGCGTTCAAGTATTGTCGTGTTACCTATGTTCTGGAGCGAGGAAATATAAATAATTATAAAAATACTATACTTTTCCGCTCAGTTTTTGTTTGATGGCAAGAAAAACTGAGAGGAACAGTACTGGGCTCAAAGACAGAGGAATAATACTGTGTGTTTATCACCAGTTATACAATGGTTTTATACGAAACTAAATTATTTTCTTTATTTTTGCTTGAAACTTTTCACCCTATATTTATTTCCACCCATTGTTTCAACAGTAATTTGCATAATCAAGGTACAATAGCTATGTCTTTTCTCTTCTGTCCTCCATAATCACCTTGGAAAACAAACATATCCTCTCCTATTCCTCCGCAGTTAAGCTATTACGTCGACATTATGCTTCCACCTTTGTCGATGATGTTTTTCATTCCTCACCCTCCACCTTGAAACAATTCCTCCTCCCTTCCTTCCAGTTCTAAGAGTTGTGTACATAGAAGCTGCGAGCGCTATGCCTATTCTACCTCGATATATGTAATGATTTTCTACACAGTTTTCGACGAAACCATGGTCTGAAATTCATAAGATGTAAAATATATCAAGTACTAATTCATTTACATTAATCTCCGATACATCGTGGGGATCAAACCTACAAAACATATGCGGCATAGCATGAAAGAAACTAGAGTTTGATAAGCGTGTAATAGTAAGGTCCTCGGACAGAAAAGTAAGAGAGACATGCTACGTCGCTCTAGTTAGGCCACACCTCGAATATGCCGCGAGCATTTTGGACCCTATTAATAAAGATTTAACTAAAAAAATTAATAGAGTACAAAGAAAAGCCGCAAGCTTCGTCAAAAACTGCTACGAGCGAGTATAGATCTAGTGTTTCACAACTTTTAGAGGGATTAAGCTGGAAGCACCTAGAGACTCGGAGGCTACACACTAGGCTTAGCTTGCTTGATAAATTCAGAATTGGTGGGTTTCCGAACGACACAGATAATATTAGCATGACACCTCATTACATCTCTAGGTCTGACAAAAGCGATGAAATAAGAGAGATACATTTCCGAAGAGATAGGTACAAAAACTTTCTTTCCGCGCACAATAACCAACCACAATTAAAATGGAGCTCCACTCAATATACTTTCATAAATCACGGCACCATTTCACCACTCAAAACCTTAACACTTACATCATTACACGGCTTGTGTCCTAACACCCCCTGTCACACGCCCATGCGGTAGCTCGTTAGGTAGTATGAAGATGTAGATTTGATTGCGCGAACCATTTCATAAATGAATACGTAAAATTAAGTTTTTTTTACATTAAATTATGATTTTAAACGCTGGTATCATTAAATCATCAAATTATAAGAGCATTAGAACCAAAAGCACAGCATTGAGGCATAATCCTGCGTAGAAAATATTTCTGGCGAATATCCGGCTCAACAAATACACTGAAGATGCTCACCTATGAGGCGTTGCAAGTGGAAGCCCAAATAAACGATTGTGGACAAGTACTCTCGCAGTCGATGACAATTGAGAACCGAATTGATTTATATTCTCAGTGACCGAAAACGCGGCGATGACAAATCATGCCGAGAGTAACGACAGCACACATGTAACGATTACTTTGTAAATATTACATAAGTAGTTACGGAGGCTTCCGCCGGACGGCACATTGAGGTAAATGGAGAGGGTACTTGCTAAGCTGGCCAATGCTAGAAGCTGAAGCCAGTCCGCCCTTTATGTCGACCCTCATTTTCCAATAGCGCTTGCGGGCTAACGCACTAATATTGCTATATCACTATGTTTTCCATCGATAACTTACTAGGAACCGGCATGCACTTAATATGCATTTTTCTTACATATTTTTCTTATTTATTTTAATTAATAATCATCCGTATTCCCTATGAAAACGATAGTAAAATCGAGTAGAATCCATAACATTAAGCAGCCACTTTATGTTTGCATTAAATATCAAACATGGTTAATATTCTTGCAGAGAGAGCAGAGTTAAACAATATGGTTGTTATTTCGGTTTTTCAGACTTAAGTTTGATGACACAGTGTCTTCTCCATATACCTCAATGGCATGGCATAAAATAACTATCGTAGATAGGTAACTATAGAGAAAAATACCATGGGCGGTGCTCACTGCTTGTTCGTGTAACTACTCTCAACCTTTCCAATGGATTATCATGGAAAATAATTCGTAATGCAATCTGAACGAACTGATTTAACAATAGCAGATGGAACTGCAAAATACAGCTATACTGAAGTCGAACATGAGGAGGTAAGCCGCTAAAAAAACTGAGTCAAAAGCGAATATTCGCGAAATTGATAAAAATAGCGATTTTATCAGTAACTAATTAAAAGGAAATTGTTTGTAGCTCAAATCAATTACACGTGAGGCGCTGTTTCTCTTTCCTTATTTTTGATTAACGGCTGAAATGAAACTGTTACGAAAACAAAAGCGCCAATTCTAAAGCCGGAGTTACAGACAACAAACAACGAGAAATATTACGATTCCCATGTCGATCGGTGGGAGGAGGCCGTATTGTACGAGAAGCTTTTGGACGCAATTTTATATTATTAGATAAAAGTTAACCAGAAGATGATAAAGCCATTTCGTCAACTTAACGTTATTTGAATGAATAGGTTTTGTAGATTAAGATAGACCGAGGAAATCGCGACACCCTCGGTAACTCCGATTCTTGAAGAGATAGTCCTGCATGGTGCTACTTCCTTGAAGGAATCGCGCTATTACCGCTCAGTGTCTTTGAGCTGAGCGAATGTGGTGGTCTTCTTGTGTTGATGAAAAGCTTATTTTTTAGATTTTTGACGTAATATTTGGCTCATACAAAAGCACGGTATACAATGTTTGTATACAATGACATTGGGTAACAAGAAAATTCACTGTCGCAAATATTTTGGTAGAGTTAAGGTTGCAGTTCTGTGAGTAGCTTAGTCTCAAATGGTGTTCATCCACCCAATCGTCTTTCCGGGTTAATGCCAACATCCTACTCTGGGGATCATACAGTTTAATATAAAATTGCAGAACAATAATTAATTCCAGTAATTCTGAAGAAGTCGAAGGCAACCTAATCTTTTTTTTACCAGTATTTCCTCGCTGAGTGCAGAGATTGAATACATTGGTAATTGTATCATCGTCCTCTGTACAAATATTAAACTGTCCAATTTGTAGGGCTTCCCTTATTTCAAACTCTTAAATCCTTTGAGATCAAGTAATTAAAATTGAGTAAGTAAAATACTAATTTTCTTAAAGTTAATAACTTTGTTTTCTTTATGACCTATGTTTGGGGCGGGGTATGGAAAGGAAGGCGAAGACCGCCCCTTGTCTGCAGCAGAAGAAAGTATTAAAAGACCGTTTTCGCCCGAGGTTACAGCCCACTTGAAATCTGCCAGAGAGACGCACGCCTATTTTGTTATTCCCCGATTACAACAGCAGCCAAGATAGATACAACGCCGAGATCCCCGCGTCGTTCGGAGCGTGATGCCGAATTAATTTCTTCTTTGTCCCGCCTTCGGAGCGTCAGATCCGCTCGTGAGAGGAAAAATCGACAAAAAATACCAACGGTTTGACACAATAGCGCGCATGGGAGGAGATAAAGGACAATATATATTTTCAAATCCTGACCTGTCCGAGAGCACGTGTCCTTTCGAACTGCGTCTTAAATGCTAACGAAATAGTTGAGACGAGAAGGACACGAAAATAGGCGCGGCAACAAAAGCATCACACAAGAAGATGATTGATGTAAAGGTGTATACCTACACTGTCTCAGGCTTATGCGATGATGGGTGCCCTCCATTTCAGTTCAGCTCCAATTTGGACAATCAAACTTGATGCATGTAAAATTAGTTCCTATCGCTAAGAACTTCAAATAATTACGGGTGCTTTCCGTTAGATCTATTGCGACGTTCACTTCGCAACTCAATGGCGCCATTGCTTACCATTTGTTTCTGACCCTACACACTGAGCAATGTACTTCAAAAGAATGGATAGCAGTGTTGATTCCAGCTAGAGAATGAAAAAACTTGGAAATTCGATAGCTAGTTTTGAGATGCAGATTTTTCAAGGGATCAAATGTCTCATATAATTTTTTAAATGGTTATGCGGCAAAAATAGTACGTTTTTAGGTACTAAATTCGAACGAATACGACAAACATCCACTTGATAAACATTCGGTATTCAGGTCATGTGCAGTCAGCCATTAACATATCGTAAGCGGTCTGTAAGAGGTGTTTCCTCAAGGTGAGTTACACTGGTAAGTTTTCAAGATGGGCAAACCCATTTATTTTTGGCAACTCGTTCACTCTGGACCGGTCCTTTATGGGGCCCGTTCCTTTTTTATTGGTGGTCATGTATTTTTATTCTTAATATGCTCTTGGAGTTTAAAGGATTAAAAAAAAACTAGAAAAACTTGGTAAACCGTATTGACTGGCGTTCAGGAATGTTGAATGAATTTCAAGATGGAAGGTGCCACTACCAACTTTTTACGTAGTTTCGTAAAAATAATTCATTTATATAAAAAATACTGCTAATTACACCGCTAGCATCATCAGATAAATTTTTGGGGTGTTATAAAGAACATCCTATATCTTAAAGAGCAACGGAGTGAAATTAATTAAAGATCGAAAGGAACGAAGGACCAAAAGTTATGACGGACCAAAAGGAACGAAGGAACGAAGAATTGAAGGACCGAGAGGACCGACGGAGCGAAGGGATCTGTTCCTCTGTCTCTGTCTCCAATCTGTCTCCTCTCTAGTTCCTCGGTCCTCCAATTTAATCCACTCACCCGTTCCTCAGAACCCATTCGTTCGCAATCGAAACACCTCTAGTAAGTTTCTTACTCCAGATACTTGCAGCAAGCGACATTCGACACTAATTTCTAGTGAGAACGGCTTTTGAAGTCCACTTGCGGAAGTGTATTGTTGTCCACGAAAACCAAAACCAATCTGTCTCCTCACAAATTTTTGAAAATTTTCGTCGGAGTTGATTGCGCACATGCTCTAGTAGAAGAAACTCGAAGTAACTTGCTTGTATAAACCCAACCTAAAAAAGAATGTATCGTATTTTCATGCCGTAGATAGACAACGTAAATAGGCGATGGTATTTTCGCGCTGTCATATATATATATAAACATATACATATTTGTATTATTACATTGCTTATGGAGCGAACAAAATACAAGCGCCCCTGCCTACACCGACTGTCACAATTGAAAGTAATTCTACGAAAATATAAGAAACGACGATATAATCATTGCGTTCTTCAGATAAACGATAAAAAGGAAAATCATTGAAGGTGAAAACCAACTTACGCTGGTAATGACAAACATCAACAGTTTAAATGTGGGAGAGAAGTTAAATTCCATAATAGGAGATATCGAGGCAATTACCGCCTTATTCACAAGGTGCGTGAAGCGAGGTTGCTGAAAGATGCTGGTTGCTACTCAATTAAATGTAGTGAAATTTCGAGATAATAAGACGTATTTATTTGGTCATAGTATGTCAAAGAGTGCATTAGTAATAAGTATTAAGTCAGTTAAAATAATATTCTCTTTCATTGTCGGTCAACGATACCGAGATTGGATTGACGCAGTCCTCCACTCACTTCTCCTTTCAGCTTATCTCTTCATATATACGTATTTCTTCTCTTTCATATGTTTCATCACTTGTTCTAGACATCTGAAACGAGGCCTTCCTCGGCCATTCTTCCCGCTGACTTGCCCCTGAATAATTGCCTTCATCAGGCCATCATGTCCCATGACGTGGCTGATAAAGTTCATCTTTTTTTCAGGATTTTCATAAGACCTCTTTCCTGCCACTCTTCAAAGGACTTCCTCGTTCCTCACGCGACCTATCCCTTTACTTTTCATCATTCTTCTGTACAAACATTCTCCCTATGTCAAATTATTATACGCCATTTTAGGTTACGAGCCTCAAGACCGTATAAAACATGTTTAACAAACACTCATCCGCAATAATAATGTACTACCTGCAGGATGTTACTTCCAGCCAGGTTACCGAACGCTTCACCACGGTACAACGTAGTTCGCACGCACTTATGAGTTTACACTTGTAGTTCTAAAAACTTGAATGGAATGATCCCTATGGTATTATTTTAATCGAACTTGTGTACTCAAAAAGATCACGACTTTTATAGTCAAATAAATAAATAAAATAGTTTGAGTAAAATAATGATCGAAAGTAAAAATATACATCGGTAATATTCCACGAAATAGTGGATTTTCTAACTCTCCTTCCTTCATATAATCATTTTCACAGATTGTTGAGCTTCAATTTGTAAAATGTTTACCAAGAACAAAGTAACGAACTTATGCATTAATGTAATAAATTTCATACCCATTACGAAAACAAAATAGAAATAAACTTCAGACCACACAAAGAATACGCTGCCAGTGTTTGGGATCCTCATGAGGTAGGCTTAAAAACAGAGTTGGAACGCGGGCAGAGAAGATCAGCAGGATACGTGATAGGCCGTTATTGATTGTGTTATTAGTGTTACTGACGCAATAACTTGGATTGTAATTGATTTCAAACCGTCAATTGAAAATTAGACTCGATCTTTTACGTAAAGTCAAAGTCAATTTATTTTCTGACAAAGTTGTCTATATCTTACGAACTCCAACGTAACACGGTATATCAGATCATGGGAATAAAGTAAGGGAAATAGATTATAGAACAAAAAGGTTTAAAATGTCGTTTTTACCGCGATCGATAAGAATGGCTGCGTTAAGGTTTTGAAGTAGGTTAGTTGATACGTAGAGTAGCTGATTTATTCATGTGCCCCCTAATGTGTGTTTCTAATTCTGCCGAGCAGTGCTAACACCATGCTTTACAAGTTCCCTGCATGACTCTTGTGTCACGTTTTCATAAATACATTATATATTAGTTTAGTAGTTTCTGTAGAATTAATAGAATACCCATAGTGTGGTGCATTGTGGTGAAAGTTAATTTTTTCCCCCCTGGTTCATATTGGTGATAAGTTACCCCCTGTTTAACACCCTTGTGGTGGCTCGCACGGTAATAAGTAGATGTAGATGTCGATGAAAACGTATGATAAAACCAAATTGAGCCAATCACCTTGCGCAGATGACAGGGCTTTATTTACCAAATGGAACTAATCAATTTTTTCTGCACTCAAAAACATCTTATTAACCCTCTACACAGTCTTTTTCGTCCTCCGTGTACATTTCATTTCATTCTTGCCAACCCACTCGTGGGAGAATTAGGAACTAAAACTGGAAGATATTTTCGTTGCCAAGGTGTACAATTGATGTCACAAAGGCATATAGACGTAAAGAAACCTAATCAGAGACAAAAAATAAACTCTTCTATATGTTACCTCTAGGTCACTCAGCGTGATAGAGGGTGAAACAATATCATCAAAAGTGTCCCTCAGACAATGGTGTTTATACACACCCTCCATAGATTTTAATGAACAAACAAATAAGGATTCTGTGTTAATTTGCTTTTAGATAGTTTCCTTTGACTTACATATCAACCTGCAAATGTGCCCGGGAATATGACTCGTGTCAAAGACGTGTGCTCATAAATATTATATATTTTCTAGCTCATCACAAAAAGGTTGAAAGACGACCATAAGACCCTCAAAGACAGCTTCCATGGTTTCTTTTAAAATGAAAGAAAAAGCAACTTCTAGCTCATCTTTCATTGGCAAACTATTCTTGGACTGCCTTTGAAAAAAAAGGTTGCGGCAGAGAGACATTTTTAAACAGACCCGCCATGATTCACTCGAAAGTAAGGTGTCTCCGATATTACCAAGAGTCAGAAATAAATGGCTCAATTTACCAAATAGGACACAAAAAAGTAAAGGACATAACGCGGATGGGCAGGTCATATATAAACAATTATTCATCTTCATTCTCCGGAAGACCGTGAATGGATTTTTGTATACGATCTATTAATTCAACGAGTGCCTTAAAATTAGTCTTAAGAAACGGTTACGATAATTCTTGATATTGTTGACTAAGCATATTCGGCAGAGTCCGAAAATCATTAAACCATCGAGGACAATACAAACTTTTAATCATATCAGCCAGGTAACGTTGTCCTTAGAGTGATTGAAAAAGTCCAGTCTAAAAAATCTCACAAATTATGTTTCACGATAAAATCACGGAACAGTTGGCGAAATTACAATCTTGGAATTGCAACGGTTATTTATCCGCGGTAATCGATAAGATTTCTCCCCAGAAGAGGATTGTTTGTGAGACGATAACTAATTTCATCACTGGGAAATCTCTGGATATAACACCCAATCTGATCTTGGATCTGAGAAAATAACACCAAATAAACATATAGGAAAATAACACCTTATATATTATAAGAAGTCAAGCGTTCGAATAAACATGTGCTGGAAACACGGCGAGCTGATGGGAACACTAAATGGGATGACAAAACCGAAGGCCGAAAGAAAATCAGCGCTGAAGACGCCAACCTCCTAGGGGAAAAAAAACTTGTACCACTTCTGTCGTAGTATAGCTCCCATAATTAATGAAGATAGATCAAATAGGAATTTACTTTGACGGTAATTTTTTTACAATAAACCCAACCCTGGACGCAGCAATAGGAATTAATGTTCCACCATTTATGCGTATTTATTCTGAGTTTACTTGACTTATCGGAAATAGTTGCCCTGGTTACTGTAATCGTTTTAAATAGGTTTGAAACATCAAGGGAACGTAAAAAAAATTTCATTTGCATGAATAATGGATCGTTCCGAGAAATCAAAACGGAGTCCGCTCAGCAAATAGAAGGAGAATAAAGCAAAGCCTCACTTAGCAGAGGTAATCACGGGAATAGCCCCGGAAAGCAATGGATTTCACTGACGTGCATAATGAAGAAACGTATAACTTAATCAAATAAGAAGGTTGGACGTAATTAAATTGTAGGTAACGCGAAACACGTTTATCGTATCTAGCCCTGTCGTAATTAAAAAAAATGTACGCGGCTTCTTGAAAGGAAAGGCAATGGGATAAACAACCACACAAGACAAGAGCAAGCCAACCGCATTCACACCCGAGGCATTCATTGAGCGCATCACGTGACTCGCATATCTAGCACGTGACTCAAATCCCGGCTATTTTTATTTCAGCGAGAGAAAGGATTGGGAGCAATACTGCCGGTGTTCATTATCTGCGGACTTTTTGAAGTCACGGCTGCCTACGTCAGACTTGTCGTTCGTTGGTCGAAGGACTTCCTTGGAAAGCCTCTTTAAGGACAGGTTGGAAGAAAAGTTAACACGAAGCCAAAGCTACAGGCGTATTTTTCGAAAAAAATTAATATAAATTATTACAAGCGGGTAATCATAATTTTTTCTTCTGATAACCCTCTACAATTTTCCATGTGGTTTTCAATGCCAGTAATGAGATGATTTATACAAAACATGGAGATAACAAGGAAAAAGAAAAATTAAAACAGTAACGCATACGACAATGCTCTATCTTAATATTAATGAATCTCAGTAAGAGATGATTACAAAATGTAGGGTAAATAGCACGACGGTAACATACTTTTTTAGGAGTACTGTTTCCGCAAATCATTCATAAACTCATGTCCGGTTATTACCAATCTTTCAATAGAATCAATGATTTATAATTATTCTTAGTCTATTAACAACTTAAGTTATACAATTCAGAAAATCTATAATTTTACTAATGTGAGGCTTACCGAAACACAAATGATAATACTCGAACGAACGTAATGACTTTCCGAACAGATGCACAGTCGCATACTTAATGCAACGACTGTATCTAACTTCATATTTGGTCTATGATCAATTGATAAACCATGAACATTGACCAAGCTTAATGAATTTCAACAATCTCAATATTCAAACACATCTGTGCACATAATCACCATATGCTTGGAGCTTTACTTTAACCATCGCTGAATGCCAACTTATTCGGTTTTTTCAACAGTTTTAGTCAATACTCCTTATAACAGAGCGGTGAAAAAATTGCACGAAAAAGCCTTTTGAACCTAGCTTTCTTCATTTGATTACAGCCGGAGACACAATTGAAATTTGATGTTTGATTCAGAAAATAGGATATTCCATGGTTAATTTCATTATTTACTGTGATGATTGAATTATACTAATTAAAATGAAGACTAGGACACGGTTGATATTTGTAAAATACCTTTTTAGACAAATATAGGTACATTTCTGAATATATATATATTATTATACAAAGTACCCTTTACCTATTTATTAATAAAGAATTCCTCATTTCTGCGCCAGCATTAAGAAAAAATACAAATAATGAAAGCTATCCAGTTAAATATTGCACCTCACGTTGCTTCTTTTAGTATTTTGATAAAACGAATACCAAGCATCGAAAGTGGCTGAATGATAAAATTGCCAATGATAAATACCGTTTATTTCGAAGTCTAAACAGAAGAGTTCCTAAATGGACACATTTGTGGTAAAGATGAAGCCAATCCCGAGGTCACAGTCCACCATACATGAAGACATCCAATCAAAGCAGTCACTCCATTCCGTTTGCCTGTGTGACTATTTCTTCAACTGTTGTGAGTGTAACAGATGAAATGGAATAAAATAGTCTTGTTTCATAAACAAGCTGGAAGCATTTATTGGCTAAATAATGTTTTCTTCCAATATCTAGGCACGCGCCCTGGAGCCTATCTGGGAGAGTGTTGTTAGTGTTGTTAGAGATGGCCGGGCCAGTTGACTTCTGTCGCCTCTCCGACCTCTTCGTTTGCCGCTTCCAGTCCATCTCATCATGCCCTTTTCTCCATCCTCCGTTATCGCACTTATTAATCCGGCTCCTTCCCGACAGTTCCACCCCCTCCTATCCCTACTCCCCGCTAACCAATACGGCTGTCAAACGAGAAAGAGTTCATTGGTTCGGCGGCTGTTCAATCAAATCCGTCTGACGGCATCCCGGCGGCAGGACGGTTCGTTTCCGACGGCGACGTCGACTGCCGCGGCCGTCAAAGCGGCTGGCACGCACTTCGCTCGCCCGGCGACGCACTTTGGCGGAGAGGTCTCGTAGCGATAGGGGGCGATTGGGTGGGGTTGGATGGAGTAGGGTTGGCGATATAGCGAAGTCCAGAGCATCCTTATATCTCACAGGTGAATATCGATACATCATTTCTTCTAATCGACACTGTACTAACTACCGTAACCATTCGTATTGCACCCTATAAGTCGATTTTTAAAATTTCACTGTACACTTTCAAATCGAATTCTAGTGTATTGGTGAACCAAATTGTAAGGCATGCATAAATCGACTTTTGCACATATCGACATCGATATATCACACAGGTGAATATCGATGCATCATTTCTTTCCATCGACACTATCCTCTTTTTACTGCTGTTACAATTTGTTTTGCACCCGATTAAATAGATTTTGTTGTTTGATTATGCTCTTTCCAAATTCAAGTGCATTGGTTTATCTAATTGTAAGGCATGCATTAATCTACTTATCGATATCGCCTTTTCTGAAATCAATTATTTTCAAACATGTCGATATTGCATTTTAGTATTTT
Source organism: Ceriagrion tenellum (assembly GCA_963169105.1). Lineage (NCBI taxonomy): Eukaryota > Metazoa > Arthropoda > Insecta > Odonata > Coenagrionidae > Ceriagrion > Ceriagrion tenellum. The sequence goes on from OY720639.1 coordinate 67,475,737, forward strand.
GCTGCATTGTTTTTATTTCCTAAACCGAGACGTAAGTCAATATGGCTCTCCAGAGGCTCTATGGCGCAGCACGGCGAACGTCGCAGGGGGAGATGTGGGTCCTGGGAGAGGGTTGCAGAGGGTTAGGGAGAGGCCGAGACGGGAGGACGAGGCGGACGCGTCACGATACATCGAAGTCTAGAAAATTGATACACTACTCAGGTGCATATAGATACATAATTTTTATGGATATTTTTACAGCTGTAACAAATACATTACATCCTATCAAACCGATTTTATGGTATTATTTTTTCCAGTCCATCGGTGTATCCTCAAGTTCGAAGGTTCACTATGCATTTTCAAATTGACTTCTCGTGAATTGATACATCGAATTTACAGGCATACATAAATATAATTTCATGCAATTGGATAGAGAACTTCAAGATCTCAATTAATCAGTTTAAGAATATGTTTTCATTGCATTTCAGTACATTGATACGAACACTAGATTACACGGACTTAAGTTTGACAGATATAAAATAAACTGGAGAAATAGGTTGATTAATTCTGATAGCTTGGTTCGCAACCCAGCTACCCAGCAACCCAGCCTAAGCAAAAAGTTGGTGGAATGAGTGGTATCTACTTTAACACGACATCACTATCCGTCCGGAATAGGTCCCGCTAAGCTATTAGCCAGTCAGCAGGTTCCTATTTGAACACAAACACCCATTCCCTTGGTGGCACACCCAGGCGGGACTCGAACCCGTGACCCTCAGCTTAGCAGGCGAGGACTTTACCCCGTCGCCACCGACTTACCAGCTTACATACCCCTGGTTTATCCATCAATACTATAGAAAAGTCAACTACCCGTTCCGAAACATGGTCGTTACTAGATACCCTCAATTACTAGTCAGGTAGTCAATTGTAAAGAGTACAAATTGAATGTAGTCAATTCTACTAGGAATTGCATGAGGAAATTTGACGAGATATACAAATATTCCATTCATGAAATGAGTATCCTAATGATGTGGCCATGTAAACATTACATCAACGCGTGGTGCATAATCGTCAGGGGCAAGGGTCATTCATGTAATCTTGGCAAATATTTTAAGAGGGAATCATGCAAAAATAATGATTTATATTTTGGTGGATTTGTACATGAAAAGTGCATTCCAAATTGTTATAACCAACGTCGTGAGAAAATATTTATGCGACAATACGCTAATATTACTTCCAGGTTTGATTCAATAAGTGGAGGGCATGAATAAACTTAATACCAACATCCTCACCACATCACAATGGATAAACCGGAATATAAAATAGAAATATCATCAATTCTGCTCGGACGTAATATCGCAAGTTTTTGAGCCACCGAATCATGTACGTAAAGCCTAATAATACGTCATAACGGCTTTCCGTTGCTTCTATCATAAAATGCAAACATAGCGCGATTTAACATCTACCACGTTCGGCAGCTCAATGGTAAAAACACAAAAATTATAATTTTCACCACGATTATTAGATTTCTCATGATTAATTGAGACAGAGAAGCTTCAAGGACGACTAGAATTTTCTTGTTTCTTCTTCCGTGAACAAGAGTAGGAGAGAAAGGGTCATTGGGACATTGGACATTGGGCATTGGTCAAGGAAAAGTAAACGAGTTCCAAATGAGACTTTTTTATTAGGTCAGTTTTTTAAGACGAGGTTTTACCGGGATGAAAAAAATGCATTTACTTCACGTCAGATAATAATCCTTAATTACCACTCAATTAATTCATAGTAATAGGAGCATTCCATTGATAATCCGTAAAAATACAAACGTTAATTGGCTACTCTTTCCTTACTGATTCATCGCTTTTTAGGACTTATACCGATCAACTACAAAATCATACAACTACTCGATAATTAACTCATTAAAAGAAATTACTTAGAAGGATAACTACACATATCTCATAATATGACACTGAATAAAAAGAGAATACGCCAATTTAAAGTGTCAATTTTTAATTGGCATCAAAATGAGACCATTCTATACCCAGCGAATAAAGCACATTTATATTTTGAACAAAACTAGAAGTGGTCAAAATTATTTATCTAATATACACCGCACGATGAAAGATTTATATTTTGATACATTATACAATGACAATAACGACTTTCTATTTTTTCAAGCTATTATCTTTTAAGTCGAAAATACAAAGCACAACCAAATAATATAAAAGTTCAAAAACTAAAAAAAATACGGCGAAAGAGGTAGCGTGCAATAGCTGATTTCATCAAAATCAACGAATTCTCATGAAAAGAGTACGATGAATAATATAATTATACGCCAGGAGAAGTATGTAATCACAAATGAAAAACTACGCAACAATAACAGATTTCATTAACGCGATAGTAGACAACATTTGGTCTGACACTTTCACCGTTTCAAGTGAGGCAAGAGTAAGTTCATTGCAAGGCAGAAAATTTTAAACAACATATAAACTACCTAATAAATATCAATAAACGATAAAAAAAATCTTAACGCATTAATGAAAGAGAAGACATACGGCATTCTTTGGCAATCCACATTATCCCATAAACTTTATCTTCGAAAAAAGTATTTTATCTTCGAAACTATATTGAAAATAGATACTATACTTTTCCACAACTATAATAATTAAATTATACGTAGTTATAATAATTCTAATTCATATTGAAAGCAAGTATTGTACTACTATTACAATAACTGTGGAAAAGTGCAATACTTATTATCACTATGGATTCGAGGAAATGTTCCCACTTTTTCTACCTCATGATTTCGATCAATATCCTTACCATTTCTCCTTACATGCTTATCACCCATTACAATAAATCTATTATTCCTCCATTCTCTTCATAATCAATTGTTGAAAGCCTCCAATGCAGGCAAATACGACTTCACTTTTTCTAGCATCGTGCAAACGCGCTGTGCATTCGATAATGGAACTTTTCTGATATAATAAATTGTCGTCTGAAATAGGCTAGCATGAAGGTTTTGCTAAACATATGAAAACTGTTAAAAGAGATTGTAGAGCAGTACCAAAAATGTGTGAAAATATTTGTTGAAATGTCAATGACTGTAGGGTTTTTAACAATCTATTAACATCTGTAAAACTGAGATTCTCTTTGTTTGAATGCTTAGAACTCCAATTCCGTTAATCGATTCGCAAAATGATCTGAACATTAATTCCTTTGACCTTAAAAGAGTCAATAGACTATACAAGAATTGTCTAAGGGCCTCTAAGGGGCATTATGTGGACTATTTTCAAACTTTCACTTCAATAAGAAAAGAAAAGGATTGGGAACAAGTTTTAAGATTTTGTTAAGTCAACTTTTTGAGCTTATAATCTAGACTTAGGGTGAGTTAAGACTGTCAAGGTACTTACGTAAATTTCTTCTGTGAGAGCTTGGGCAATTAACGTCAATATCTAGCTGCAAGCAGCTTGCAAAATTAACTAGCCGGTGTAAACAAACCTTTAGAATGTTCGTATCGGACGACTGAAACTATCTAATCTTTAATTCATGCATTCGACTTCAGTATTTGCTTTTCCTTTCATAAAAGTTGAGTTTTATGCTCCATAATAGTCATCTTTTGTACTGGTTCAAAGAGAGAAACTTCATATTACCAGACAACTGCAATAGAAGGATTTTAATGAGAAATTCTAAAAGAAAGTCCGTGTTGCTTATGGGTTGAATTGAATGATTAAATTTGGAAGAAATAGAGTGAAATTGTCGCCGGGGTATTTATTCACTCTTACTTCTATATGTGAGATTGATAACTACTACTTAGTATATAATAGTCTATGCGTATTGCATGTCATTTTTTGGGGATTTGCTTCTTCCGATGCAGCAATTTTGTTTTCTTTTCATCTTTCGAGTAATGTGCAATGGGAGATCTTCTAAAAGATTGCAGGTCAGTATTTGCACTTAATTAACAATGCACATTCACTTAAGGTTGTTTGAGAGAGATGGTTCCCTAGTTAATGGAGATCATATTCGAATAATACGTTTTAATTTTAGTAGCTGTGGGAAGCATGAATTGAGTATTACATTATCAATGGTGCCATTAAATATTTTAATAAAAAAGAAATTCTAAATAATTAAAGAAAAATATCTATATAAGTGTTCCATTTGACTTATTTTTTACGTGTACGTTTTAAACTCTTTCTGACAGAAGGTTTTTCTTATGATCCTCAAAAAATTACTGCGGTGATAATATGACAAATTTCTTTTAAAAAATAGTTGAAAACAATACAAAACTACACACTTTTACTTATTTGACGATACCTAGGGGTTAAAAATCCTCATTTTTTAATAAGGTCCCACTAGAGTGCATGCACGGGCCATTTTCCATGTGAAAGGGCCGGTGATAATTCGTCAAAAATCGCGGAAAGTAGTGCGGTAAGGGGTTGATATTTAGATATATTTTGATCGGTGAGATATTTTTCTTTAAAATTAGATCAAATTCATTGATTTCTAGGTGATATGATATTTTTCTCCAGTTAGCTCAACTCGAATTGGCCACAATTCATAAGAGTTGTATAGCGGTCACACTGGGTCAAATTTACCCTGGCGCCGAAAAAGTGATATCCTGCTTCAATAATAAGTTCCAAAATCCAAAAAAAGAATTATTTAGATATTCTTTAAAGATCAAGGAAAAGGCGTCAGTTTCCCAAACAAAATTAATTGTTTAAGTATTGTAAAACTAATCGCCAAAAGTAAGGTAAAGAATAATAGTGTTTTTTTTTCAGAAAAAAATTGTAATTTTTTACAGAATTGATTTTGAGTAGAAACTATGAGAATCTGGTCCTGAAATATTATATTTAAATAACTAATTTTTTCAATACTCTTTGTTCAAAACATATATTTATTTTGAAGATTGAAAGCGAACAAATGTCAATAAATAAAAAAGCCTTTATTCTGCACGAATAATTATAGTGAAAGGAATAATATCATTATAGGTTGGACCCCAATAAGTCTAACACCAAAAGTCCAAACCGAGAAGTCCAAAGTCTATTAAGTCCAAAATATTTTTTTTAAATATCTATTACAGTAGACCCTCGCTTTACGATATTAATCCGTTTCGGAGGATCGATCGTAAAGCGAATTCCATCGTACGTTGAATCGGCATTATTTCCGGACGGAGAATAGGTTTAAAGAGCAGAGTGCCAATCCATTCGGTGTATGTGTCAGAGCCAATGCATACGAAATATCCTGGATGGAAATTAGTTGAAATATTACTAAACCAATATTTAAAAAACTATCGATATTTTGAAAAAAAATCGGAGAAATTTAAAATTTTAAAAAGCGCACGCAAAATCAGCTCAGATTGTTAGTCGAATCCATCGCAAGTCGAACACATCGTAAAGCGGGGGTCTACTGTATTTACTTCATGGATTTTGCAATCAACTTCACTTCATGTTTATAAAATAGCCTAGTAACTGTTTATTACTAACTAAATAGCCTAGTAACTTTATTACTAACCTCACATAATAGTAACAATCAAAACTAACAGCGCATAAAATTAACTCGGTAATAATTCACAAAAAAATTGTTGGGGTTTGTTTAACCCCATGTGACCATTTAGGGTAAAACGTACTCGCAAGGATCGGAGTGAGTCTCAACTGCGCCTCTGGAATAAACGGGACCGGCACAGATGATGCAAATGGAGAGCCCGAGTTTCGGACAATAAATTCACCAGGGGTGAGAGTGAGTGAGCGAGTGAATGGCCTGCCCTCTATCTCTCCTTCTGCACCCGATCGATCGGGTGCAATGGTGGACCTCCTTGTGCCTTTTTGGACGGCGAGAGGAGAGTTAGACACCGCCGAGTATCGATTCTGGCAGTATATGTCTCTCTCGCTCACACACCCAACGCCCCTTTGCGATCTTCTGACCTCCTTCTTAACTTTCAGAGACACGCAGTATCGACCCGGGACCATCCGCGCACGTGACACACAAAAGGGCACTTTAAAACAACGAGCGACCCCATTCTACGGCCACTCCAACGCCCATTCAACGCCGACACCTTCCCTCTATCGCTACGGCACGCGTAAATAAACATTTGCCCATCCCACGACGCTCGCTCACGGCGGCACGTTTTCACATTTAGCCTTTTTCTAACAATTGAACAAAAAAAATTGACCTGTGATTCTTCACCCAACCCCTATTCCTAGGTAATCTTTGCAGGGAATGAACATAAACAGCGAATTAATTTCCATTTTATATCAAACACACGGTCAATATGTAATTTTGTTCCTGGATATATTTGCGAACTGTGTCACGCATTATAGTTGTGAATTACTGTTGTACCTAACTTGGGAAATATTGTGCAAATATGTACTTGTGTTACCTTGGCCCGAAAAATTTCATCCCAAGAAATGTCAGTTCCAGAAGAAGTACCAAAAGTTAGTGTTTTATATTGGAGCATAATCTGGAAAAGATACAATCGCCGTCAGCGATATAATAGGGACATACACACTTTTATAAATTTTGTATATTGTTAGCATAACTATTATTTACCATTCCCAATGCTCAAAACCCAGTTCTTCTATTATACTTAATTTATAATACTATATTATAATAAATTAATAATACTATATTATACTATACTATAAAAAATTCAACTAGTTTATTAGATAAAGATAGACAATCTCGAACGGTTTCACTCTCCGTCGGCGAAAACGAGTTCCTCCAATGGATATTTAAAAATTGATACAACTAAAACCGCGACTTTCATTTGTGTGATACCCCTGCATTATACTTTCTTTGGGATGGGAAATTTCCTGCCAAGATCACGGTAGCCAAATATGTAGGTAGTAAGGATATTTTCAATGTGCGTGATATGAATCTGAATACTGGCAAATTCACAGTAAATGGGGCTTAAATGTATATTTTTTTATTTTTACTTTATTATTTATTTAGTTTTTATACTTTTCTTATTTATTTATCTCCTGTTTGTGATAAATTCCAACGTAATATCAATGTAAAAATATCTCATGGGCGAGAAAGCTCGACGATAATAAATGAATATTGGTAATCATATGTCTTGGGTAAGCAAAACAATGTCTTTGGAAGAGGCACTTGACGATAAACAGTAAAGAAAATTGTTTCCTAACTAGAGTAATAGCAAATACAATACTTTGGTCACTAATGTAACTCAAGACATAATAGCTACGTAACTAAAGTTACAGTAAATATTTATTCTACGAGAGCATCACGACTATATCGGTGTTGATATCAAAATGTTACTCGGAATGTAGGTAAATGTAGGTAAATGTAGGTAAAAAGATAAAATGTGCTGTCATTACATTTTCGGTTTAGGTAGGTCGAATGTATGGGGATATAACCAACAGTTGAGGTCATTTAAACCACTGATACACCACTAAAACATATAGGGAAGTGGAGTGCAGTATTTTGAGAATGAAAAAATGGGAGAAGCAACCCTGAGTCGGCAACATCATCCCCAAACCGGAGGAGTCTCTGTGTCCGCTGTTTAAGTCCTCTTCCGACGGACAGAATATTGCACTTAAATTACTATGAACACAGCACTCCAGGAGAGATCTGCATCCAGCTAAAAGATTTCTGACGCTTCCAGGGTTCAACCATAGGCTCTTGGGTTGGGCAGTCTAAACAGTATCCAACAAACTGACTTATTCCCTACAATGCAATCTTTAAGTTTGGCGTTAGCGTGAAATACATCTACATAATACCCTGCGAGCCGCCGCATGGGCGTGTGGCAGGGGGTGTTAGGTCACCAACCGTGTAAAGGTGTAAGTTTTTGGAGATGAAATGGTGGCATATATTATAGGAGTGTATTACGTGAAGCTGAACTTTTATTGTGGTCGCTTATTGTTCGCGGAAAGAACGAGTTTTTGTACCGATCTGTTCGACAGTGTATTTCTCTTATTTTATCGCATCTGTCAGACCTAGAGATGCATAGACATAGAGATACATAGTCACGTGGTAGACATAGTGAAGGTATTCGAACTTTCACGGAAAGTGTAGTATGATGATATACTCGGCATCATTGATGGCATTCCTTTCATTTGACCAGAGATAAAAAATATTTGTCAGAGTAGTCTAAATGTCACCTCTTTTAAGACGCAAGTAACAAGCACTTCTCACCACAACGTTAAGCGACACCTAAGAAGAACTCAAATAGCCAAGAATTATTTCTAAAAAAAATTGGTTTACGGATCAAAAGATTGGCTAACTCCAAAGCACAAACGTTTTCCATAAAATGGTGATGCCGGTAGATTTTGAGGGTTTATTTTAGGTCCACAGTGATCACCTTGTTTTCAATGAAATTGTTCACTGAGGAGCTTAAATAATCAAGTAACCGTTTCAAGTTTGAATATTAGCCATCTCAACACTATGAACTCAGAAAAATTGTACTACTTTCGAGTTGAATTTGTACTACCTTCACCCCGCGAGCGAGGTGAAAATGGCACACCTAATTTTTTCGTAGAAAACTCACAGACATTGGCTTCTATTTCAAATTCATCCCATTAATTTCATAATCGGACTCACCCTAAAAATTCTGCGAAGCAGGAAAATGCCTTACCAACCTTCTTTGCTTATTGATTTCCACATCAAAGCCCATTGGCCAGTTCTCAAAACCATTGCAATCTACGTTTAATCTTTTGATGGTGATCACCTTAATGTTTTCTGGATAATCCTTCATCCTCAAGCCATGATCAGGTCTAGATCTTTTTATTGGATGGAGTAGAGATTACGGAGGGTCCGGGAACATAGGTAGATATTAAGCCTTTTGAGAGCAATGTACAACCATAGAATATCTGCAATCAACGTTCTATTTTATCATTTAAATTTAATAACTTCACTGAGATAAGCACTATTCTTCTTTCGGGTAACACGTGTCAGATATTTGTCAAGCCAACGTTTCTTCACCTTTGTCGGAGACCTCGTCTAAGCTGACTGATCTAAATTCCCTAATTGTGCATCAATTGTATGTCCTCAAGGTGGTGAAGGGGGGAGAGGGACGGGGGTAGAGTCTTCTGGAAAACGCTCTTCCTTCTGGAAATTACTCGCAGCCACGACTCGCTGTAATTCCCAAAAGAAAGAGCGTTTTTCAGAAGACACTACATCCAATCCCACCCCTTCCGACCTTTCACCTCATTGAGAATATAAAATTGATGCACAATTAAGCCATAAAGGTCATTCAGCCCTGACAAGGTCTCCGGCATAGAAGAAAAAACGTTGGCTCAACAAATTCCTGACGCGGGTAACCCAAAAAACAATAGTGCTTGACATTCATGGACCGCCAAAGTTTTAATAATTTCCCTGAGATAAATTAAGCAGAGTAGCGAAAATATATTAGTTTGCATATATTGAGTTAAATGTTTTACGATACTCGTAATAACCAGTTGTATTCTATCAAAGGTATCACTTCTCGGCATCATAATTTCCCTAGCTTCATTCAGATGCGAATTTCGCTGGACTAATACGCTAAGCGATGATACGATCGTAAATGAAATTCATATCATATACGTGATACAAATCAAAATTATTAATATAAATCTTCCATCTAATGCACTCCGTGATATTTACGGTCAAATCGCACATTCTTTGCAGGGTCGAGATATTTTCCTTCAAAAAGAGACCAAATAAATTTATTTCTAGATGGAATGGTATTCCGCTCATACTACCTTAAATTCTCGTTCAATAAGAGGCGGTTGACCATTGGACCATGGTTCAATAACATTCCTCCACTTTAAACAGCGCGTAAAATCTACGCTGCCAAATAAAAAGTCAATAAACACCAGATCTTTCACCACTTAAAATCTAGCGTCAAGGCTTTGGTCGCAAGGCATTAACAGTCCCATATAAGGCCCCTATCAAGTAATTCGGCCGGCATTAACAGCTCAGGTTATATGTACTTTATCATTGCTTAGATCTTGCACTCATTGGTATACTATGGCAACATTTATTTCGGGGACAAGCAATTTATTTCGGCACGTCCATCGAGGCAATACAGTCCACGAGGTTTGATGCGGCAGTGAACATAATTGCATACTACAGAGACCGACTACGACCGGGGAAGTGGCGGAAGCTCCCAGTGGGAGGAGGCAGGCGCCAGCCGGGGTCATTTGCACCATTTAAGATACGCGATCAATTAGGAGACTGGCGGGAATACAAGGAGATATGAGGAAGGGGAGAGCGGTGAGAAACCCTCTCCGGCATTAACCTACTCTGAATGTACAAGGCGCCGATGTGTCCATAAGTCAAGAGGCAGTACGACGAATTTAAGTTGGAGTTGACCAGCGTTCGTCATTTGCCGATATCTGTATCTTGGGTATAGTTAATTGAATTTTAATATTATACGTTGATTTAAAAAATAAACAACGACTCACGACTGTCTGTGCTCGATCCTCCCGTGTGAAAAATTTTCGTGGAACTCCGAAACAATTTTTTTTATGTTAAAACATTATGGACCAATATTTCTGGGAAAGAAATTTTCCTTCTACAAGTTTAATAATAGAATTTAGAGGGAGAGAGAGCGTTAAGTCTGTTAAAAGGACGAAATAAAATCTTGCATTAATTTTTCACAAAGTTGAGCTTGAAACTTTTGACTTGTTGGTTACAAGAATGTCAAACTTTCTTTAAAATCCTTATTTTTTTCTCCTCATGAATGTTATGAGATAACCGTCGTCTTTTTTTAAATGAAGTCCTTTAAAATAGAAAAGAATTTGTATGACTCAAAAGCTCAAATGCTAATGACCACAACTTCCTTTCGGAAACTAGGTAAAAATTACCGTGTGCATTAGCTATAGTCTATGTAATAAACATTAAATCTGGTGGAGACTGGTGGAGTAAACAAAATCTTCAGATACAATTATATATCTTGGAATTACCTTTCTTTCTTTTTAAACATGGTGATCGGTGTTAATAAAATTGTGGAAAGTACAAAGTAACATTTTATTTCATGCAACAAAGTTCTTTGACTTCTCCTACCATGATAGGGAATAGTGTGGCAGGTATATATGTATGTACCCACTTTTTTTAATCAAATAAAATCAATAGCAAATAAAATATCACATGACAGGTCGAATTATGGGCTTTAGTCACTAGATAGCGCCTCAGAAACCCTTGTTCAAACACCTTCCGAGGCTGGCCGTGCGATAATGCGTGGGTGTCGCACGTATGGGAAAATACACGCAATGCAAAGCAGTATCCATGTTTGGACGGGTATGTTTGTTTACCTCACCGAAACGAACGACCGAGATAAATATGGGTTCACCTCATCCCCGTTTCCCCTGGTGACACAGACCGAGGCGGCCTCTTGGGCTCCTCTCCACGATCGGCTCAATTCACCACCGCAGAGCCCCCTTGACCTGATTACCCACCCACCCACCCCTTAATGACGCCAATGCCTGTATCACCATCGAGCACCCTCCCGGCAATTATGCTAGCGGCGCTAATGAGATTCGGCGCTGCACCATCTCCCTCCCCCCCAATTGGAACACGGTCTTTTATACCTTTTGGGCAATACCCGCGCCCACGCATCTCCCCACCGTGGAGAATGATCTTCCATGAATCAAATCCAGGATCAGGAAAGGAAATTCTATTGAGACGTGGGCCAACCGCGGTGAAATGGAGCCGTAACTCCCAACGTATTCATTTGTCCAAAAGGCTCAAATTGGGAAAAAAATTAACTCCCACTATTATTTTTACTCCATTGATAATTCAGATCAATGGAAGATACGTACTTATGAAAAGATGGGTCATTAACTTTGAAGCTAAGAATTTTTCGATTTACTAGCGGTCAATAATGAGGATCAAGAAGTTGATAGAAACTGTTTACAACCATTCCCCCTTAAATTTATAACCAGGTCTTACAAAATATTCATGACTTTAAACGAAATATGATATAATTAATGATGAAGGATATAAAATCCGAAGATTTCAGCGATATTTAGTGGGATTTATGCATGATGCAGAAATGAAAGATTTGCAGTTATCCACAGAGAAACATTTTACTGCGACCTTGGTTTCGATTTTCGCAGTAAAATTCATTCCTGCGGATAATTGCAAATCTTTCATTTCTGCATGATAAACGACATGCTCGATTTCAATTAGAATACATCCGCGTTAGTTGGGTGATATGATTTTGGCTAAATACTCGCTCGAAACAGTCACAGGAAATGGTGGATAAAATCGAGAGGGTAGGAAAACATTTTGGAATGAAGGTTTACAGTGGGAATACTAAAGTAATGAAGGCGGGAAACGAGGAAGGAGCTCTCAAAGTGACCATTAATGGAAAAGGGCTTGAATAAATAGCGTACTTTAGATATCTTGTATATATTTTTTTATAGTATAACGTATAGTTATAGCATGAAATGGGAGTGGGACGGATGAAATAAGAAGTAGAATACCACAGGGAAAGGCAGCCTTCAGTTTAGTCAACCAACTACTTTCAGCAAAAGCAATCAATCTAGGCCTAAGGAGAAGATTTGCTAAATGTTTTGTTTGGTAGTGTTGTGCTTTATAGAGCAGAAACATGGTAAGTACGGAGGAAAGAGAAGAAATATCTAGAGAGTTTTGAAATGTCGCTATGGAGAAGAATGGAAAGATGAAAATGGAGTGATAAAGTGAGAAGCGAGGAAGTGCTGGCAAGGATGAATGAGAAAGGAATATTTTAAGATCAACGAGAAAGGGGCAGGCGAACAGGATGGGACACGTCCTGAGGAAAGATCGCTTGCTGAAAAGAATGACAGTAGGAAAGATCGAGGGAAAGAGAGGGCGAGGATGACGAAGAAATACATAATGTGTTGTCAGATATTATGAATGGGAGGAGTTACGAAGATTTGAGGGAGGCAACACGGGATAGACGAGCATGGAGGGAGCAGTTCATTTGAACCCTGTCCGAGGACAGATTCACCTTAGAAGAAGATTCATTCGAAAGAGCTGTTTTCACCAAATATAAATTCTTAACTGCTTCACGGCACTAATAGATGAGCTTCTAAAATTATACGTAAAATGGCTACTGGACATAAGATGTAATAAAAAAGAATATACAAAATCAGCGCTGGGAATCTATCAATGTGGTTGAAATTCGCTCCTCACCTTCTACTGCATCATATCAGCAAATCCAACATTTCATAGATAACACTAGTAAATACAAGGCGCTTCTGAGAAATATGACGCAAATGAGAAGCATAACAAATGACGAATGCGCAAACAAAAATCTCAAATACACCTGAAACGCAGTCAAGATACCCACTTTAACAAGGATATTGAGCGGTAATTCCTCTCAAATAATAATAACTTTTTCAAACAATACAATGTTGATAATAATAAGATTCTTGAATATTTGCTCATTATTTATTTAACTCACAGCCATGTTTAGCCAAATATTTCGGCATCCTCAGAGCTTTGCAACACAAAACAAAGAGGCATTCAGACAGGTAATTATAGAAATATTAGTACAAAAGTTGAGGAATCGAAAATTAATCCAGAATTACGCTTTATATTGAACAGTAAGAAAGTAAATAACAACTCTAAACAGTAAATAAATATGCAAAAAACCAGCAATTCAATCAACATAAACCATTTGCAAAAAATATAATTAAATACATTAATAGAGATGTAACTAATAATTCACAACTTTCAACACACAAATCAAATATTAAATCAAAGTTGGGATAAGCATTGATTATGTTTTAAAAAAACGAAAAAACACGGAATTCAATAAGTATTCATCCTATCAAACCATTGTAAATGCTACTAAGCTTGTCAAAGTCAGTTGTCCTATTATAAACAGTGTTTTTTATGATGAGCCATTCCTTTGAACAGTTTTTTCTACAAGCACGGTTCATAATCAATAATTTTGGCCTTATTAAAATCAAAACTATTATTACTTATAATTGAATGGTCCGCAAGAGCACAAGTTTGTTTAGATATCTGCGAGTTAAATGACCGAAAAAGAATCGAATTATTATGTATTCCTCTTAGCTTTCGGTATAATTTGCTAGAGATATTAATTAAATATCCATTTTCAAAAAAAGTTTTAAATAGAAAGTCTCCTAAAGTATGCTCAAACCAATAGAAGAAAGTATGGCGTATAAACCAAGTCTATATATTTGCACACAAAGACGCAACCAACCCTTAAACCTAACCATATTGGGCGTCCAGATGCGATTATTGACAAGTAATGATCAAAAACATTCGAGGAGAAACGCGAAATGAATATCCAAATTAATCCAATGAATTAGCTTGCGATCGAACTTAAGCTAATTCGCGAGAAATATCTTACTAAAGACGAAGAATTCAAAATTTTAAAAAATCATTCATCACACTTCATGTGATGTTTTATCATCTTAGTCAAGTCTGTGAAAATAGCAGGTAATCGACTACAATTTGGTGTGGCACTTATTTTTCGGAATTTAGAAAATTAAGTTTTAAATTTTAAAAGAAAAAACTCTGAAATGTCCACTCAATTGCACAACGCGTTTCGACGCTTTATGCGTCATCATCTTTGTACCTGATGAATTTAAAATTCACGATTATGTAACAAAATATCTCACCGGATATCGTAGAATATATCTGAAAAAATTAATGTTCTCCACCTCTAAAAATGATCACGGTAGGGTGTTTATGAACGTGTTAAAGTTTGGTCACTCTTAGTTGTCTCAATCCCGTGCCCCTAGTCACTTCGAAAATAAAAATAAATTTTTCGGGTGGAAGCAGCAGTCTTCCTACGTAAAATGCAAAATTAAAGACCCTTAGGACAAAACTTTCGTCGGTTTTCATGTATTTCTCTGCGTTTCAAACATTTAGTCCTGCACAATCCGAGCCATCCCCAATGGATACCACTCGGCACAGCTGCACTGTGGAATAGCCCGCATCATTCCCTTTCCTTCCGAGACCCTACCCCTAATTCCCCTCCCTGTACCGGCGCATGGTGCGTCGCCTCTCCCCCATTATTCAGATGAACTAGGTTTTCCGCATTACCAATTGAACTCTGATATGAGTTGTCATAAACTGAGGAGTTTTACTAAAATTCAGATATGCACAATTACGAACAGGAGATATTTTGCACAGCTTCTCTCTAATTTGCTACTCGGTTCGTTTTCAGATTTTAAAGTCCTCGTGAATGAATAATCTCGGTAAAACATTTTTGAACATTCCTTGCTCGGTTTGTCATTCCAAAATTTGTTTCTTTTTAACATTCCAAAATTTTTTTTTTAACATCCCAAAATTTGTTCAATGACTTTTTGTTCACATTCCTAAGACTTAATCACGGTTGATTCATGATCAGACACAATCATTTTTACTCTTTGAAATTTTCGCACTTTCGGAAAGGCATTCTCATTGAAAATATTTTGGCAGATTATTTCCTCTATATAAACCAGTTATAGTACTGACTCTAGAACGCTAACGTTATTTTCTTTTGCCTACTCTGATAATGGGGGGGAGGGTGAAAAATCCTGTAAATTCTATCGTTCGGGTACATCATATCGTTAAGGATTCTATATGGTCTCATTTGCTTCGTTTTTTATTAAATAATCACATAGGCCACAAAATATTTTAAGCAAATTCCAATTAAGTGGTGAATAATTTGTGGAAAATTAGTAGAAAACGTAACCTGTTCTCTTTAGACGGGAATTTTAAATTCACGCGGGGTGTTTTTTCACCCCCCGTTGCCGTTCCAGGGTCGCCTGTAACAAAAGAATTCAAATATCTGAAGCTTGATGCCCGACATAATTTATTCTAACGATTTTCTCGGGTCAATGCAGGAGAATTAACTCCACTTTATATTTTTGCTAGTTTCACTAAATCATCTACAGTTCTGAAATGTTTCCAGGTAACACTTCCTTAGAAACGTTACGAAAAATTAATCCCTTACTCTGAAGGAGCCACATATAAGCGATTTTCATAAAAATAAGAAGTTTTTGACTTTCCAGAAATCATATTCACCTAATCACAATTTCATGCATAAGTTGGGAAAGCTCTATGTCGCCTCTAAGAAAGACCGTTTTGAGGCTTACTTCAAAAAGACAGCATTGCGGCGTCTTTCAAGAAAAGTAATTAAATCAGCCTCTCCAATTCTCCACTGCAGAACCACCTAACGGCTGCTAGATCGTCCAGAAAGACGCTCAAATACGTAAGCACGGTGGCTAGCCGTTAAAAGTGTTGCGTCACAGTTTTATAGCGCCGTTACCGGGGTTATTACACACACTGCAAGGCAGGCATCCAGCAGCAGTAGTGGATAGGGACGCAAGAGACAATGGAAAGATCTGGGGAGCATGCCATTAGTAATGGGATCACGAAAGAGGGAAAGAGAACCTAAAACCTAGCCATTTCATTTTGAGTGAAAAAAAGGATGGCAAAATAAGAAATTAATTAGAGATAAAGTGGTGAGCTCTCTTTATCACATACACCAAAGGATTTTAATTATAGATAGCGCGAATACAAATTCCATATTTTCTGCATACAGAATATTTACGGATAAGTTTAATATGGTATACGCATGAGCTAGCGGGATCGATCTGAGTGACGGGCTGGCTCGGCCCGCTTTCTCAGGCAGCCTGAGATTTCAGATGGATCTGAACCGGGTCAGTGGCCCTCCTCGCTGTTTTTTTGGTTGTCATTACAAATTCGTAATTATTCCAGGCGTATGCTATAAACAGTTTGGCGGACGATGTATCATTGTTATAATATCGTAGTGAATCGCAATTCTATGTTTAATGGGGTAATTATTTTGTTCACTCGGAATTCGATTGAAGATCTGAGATCTGATCTGAGATAGACTGGCAAACGTAGTGGTTCTCATATCCCCGAATACTTTCGAACCCCTCACGATGGCAAAAAAAATAAAAAGATAACTTTGATGTTAAATTTTGCATCAGCGATCCTGGAGTTAGAGGTGATTAATATTTAAAAAAAAAGGCTCAACCCGCGAGATAAATATGTCAGTACCAGCCATGAGTAGCCCTTCATATCAATACGATTTGTGAATAGATGCCGCGCTCTCTTCAAACACAAGGGTAAGTAGTTAGAGAATACGGAAAGTTTTAAAAGCTCTTGTCACTTTCCATTATACCCATCACTATTCCTGCTCCTAGCCAGTTATGTATCTGCTCCCAAGATGATGTCAATACCATGCAGGATGATTGAGAATTAATGAGACTAAAATTTATCAATTTGGAGAGTAAGTCCGCCATAAAACATTAACAATGGGTTCACTCCAGAAAATAAAAACAGAGTGACGGACAGACGAACAAGCACTCCTAAATATATAGGCTGCATTTTGGGGTTTTCACTGCGTGGTTGTTTACGGGCACACAGTATCATGGCACGGCATACACGCTATTTGAATACCAAGTTATACATTTTAACATCATATAGGAAGTTCCTCGGATGAAAAAGTGGAAAGGAGATGCTACTTCGCTCTGGTTAGGCCACTTATCGAATACGCCGCGAGCATTTGGAACCCTGGGGATAAATAGTTAAGTAACCAAATAAAATAATAAAATACAAAGGAAATCAGCGCGTTTCAGTAATGACAGTCACGAGCAAACATATAGTGCCTCACAACTTACGAGTGATTAAAGTAGGAGCCCCTAGAGACTCGGAGGCTACACGCTAGGCTAAGCTTGCTTGAGAAATTCAGAACTGGTGTGTTACAGAGCGACACACAGAATATTATCATGACGTCGCACCATATCTCTGGGTCTGATAGAAGCGATCAAAAAGAGAGATACATAGCCGAAGATATAGGTACAAAAACTCGTTCTTTCCGCGCACAATAACAACCACAATAAAAACTAAGCTCTACTAAATACATTTCCATAATAAACGTCACCATTTCACCTTCCAAAACCTTATATCTTTGCACGACTGTCCTAACACCTCTACCACATGCTCATGCTGCGGCTCGCAGGGTAGTATGTAGATGAAGTTAGATTTACACTCTAGTCTCGAAAACTTTCACGGACCACGTCCCGATAATAGATTTTTCATCCATTATTACGAGCACTAGGATCCGGCGCATTTTTATTTTTTAATTCCTCACAGTTAGGAAAGTGAAAGTTCACGGAAGCTTTATCTGACTGCCTCACGGGCATAGTAGGAGCTTTATCGCACTTGAAAACGACCGACAACCCACGCCCGGAAGGTAGGTAAGCATGGAGAGCCAAGTCCCCAAGTTTTACCTCCCGGACTTGGCGCTGTAAGAGATAATTGACCTCATCCACTTCCCCGTATTAAAATTATCTGCGACATAACTTGGAGAAGCAGAGATACTTAAAAAAAGAGAGGGAGAGAGACTGATTTAAGCTCTCATTTTCGCCAGGAGAGGAAAAGAGGAGCTACCCACGTTGTATAAGCGCGCTTATCTCCTCCATAACATTCTCAGGGTCATGAAGACGTACGCGGATGGCGGCACTTGAAGATATGATGCTGTCCAGATAACCGCGGGGAAATTTAACACCTTTTTGCCACCTTTGTGAGACGCGATAACACGATGAGGAAATGAATGGGGCCGGATAGTAAACAGGCCCTTGCCCCACCCCCTCCCGCCGCCCACTTAACGCTGACGACGAGGCGTGTAGGCGAGACAATAATGAAGAGTAACTTAGTTGCGTGTATGGCCGGAGGCTGTTGACAGCGGGGCCATGTGTATTGTGCTCCGTTGTAGAGGAGAGGGAAATGCGTAGGGTGAAAATAAGGAGATAAAAGCCTCGTGGAAGAGATAAGGGGCGCCAATGTTTAGACTGCCACTTGAGAGAAATGCTCCAGGGTCTCACAACGCACCTTTGAAGTCATATCGTGCGTGGCGACAAAATTAGCGCACTATCACCTTTTATCACGGCATCAATTAAGGTTGGATCCCGGAAGAGCCTCACGTTGAAGAGAAAAGTACCTGAGGGGATTCTGTGCCGTGATTGGGAATCGAGAAAAACTCAGTAGTTCTTTGTCCTAGATTACTGATAGGTTCGGTGAGTTTAGGCGTAACTTCGTGGAAATTAATCATAATGCAAAGATCACTCCGTATTTTTTCCCAATTCATTTTTAATCATAAAATTAGTTTCGACGCAAATGCGTCATCCTCAGGTACTTCAGTGCCTGTACCTCAGTTTCTCAGTGCCTGAGGATGACGTGTTTGCGTCTTTTCGACTTTTGCGACTTTTGAACGATTAACTCGTAACAAAAGCCAGTAATCATACTGACTCCAGCCTCCATTGGTATTTCAGGAGGATTTAATGTCATAATTTTTTTACGAACTGAGGAATGGCAATAGTTATCTTCAGGCTTAAAAATTTAATAATGTATATCAATACCAAATTTTTATGTCGTTTATTAAGAAATAAGATAAACAAGGTAAACAGTAGAAATTTCCCTTGACTACGTTTGAACATTCCTCACAGTACGAGCTCCGAAAAAATCCGGAAGTTGTTATTAAAACCTAAATACTCGAGTTATATTAACGATGACCTAAGCTGAACATAAAGTGTCTCAGTATGTATTGCATGTTACACAAGTTTTCGAACAATATAATCCGGGAAAATGTGATACAAAAGTTATGTGAAGAGATACTATCACATATCCATTAATACAATGTATTTCAGCGTCAAAATTCATAATTTGTAAGCCATAACATCTTCATTAAATGACCGATGACCTAGTCATATTTTTACGCCATTCGCTAGTAGAAATATTACCTTAAGATGCATCTTAAAATCAAGGTAGGTTATCGGGAATGCCTCAAATAACGGTTCCTCCTAAATACTACTAATACATTACGCGCAGACGATTTCTGTAGTTTATTCAAACAAGAAATAGCTTTCCATTTTGAAATTTTTTTTTAAATTTGAAATTAATTTGAAAAATTAAAAAAATAATAAATTAAAATTACAATGAATGAAAATTTGGAAAAATCAAACCGGAAAATTGATCAGGAATTTGTTTCAAATTTGCGACAGGAGCAAATAAAATTATAAAGGAGGTGATCGGTAGATGTTGCATCCAGCGACATCAGATCCTGTCTACAAGGGAGCATTTTTGGTATCACAATTGGCCAGTTATTCTGAGCAACTCTAGTGACTGCTTAGAATCAAGGTCGTTTAAGATCGATTCGATTGTGCCAGGAATACATCGAATCAAACGAGCCTGCTTTGAATATGAAATGGGTGACGTTCAGTTTGTGCTAGAGATGGTATGAAAACTATGCATAATCCATTTCCCACGATTGACTCATTCCCATAAATGTTCATTTCATGCCTTGCAGCAAGAGGTATAGTCATTGTTCACGTATCTATGCAAAATCGGCCAGAAGAGTAATCACTTATATGCAAGAAAAAAATAATTTTCATTCATCGTTGCTTAGTTGCATCGATGTGCAACATTTCTTTCACAAAATCAACTTCCACGTCTATCTTAATCTCTCTATTCAATAAAAAAATGACAGCGAAAACCCATACAAATTATAGAAGGCAAAAAGAATAGAACATTTTTTTAATTAAATCCGGGATAGGCATGGTAGATAGCTGAAGAATGTAATAAAGGATGCTGGGCAAGCGTGGAAGGGGAAGATAGAGAATATGTTTTATGGACGGAATGAAGATGGGTACTGTAGCTGCTTAGGCCGAAAAGGAAATATTAGTGGCAGCTAGGAAATAAAAGTGTAGAAAATCCAGAGTCAAGTCTCCCACTTTCAACAATACCTACAGACTCGAAGTTTGACCGCTAGAATATTTAAGAAAAATTGAATCTGTTCAAAATAGGTAACAAAAACGTAAATTTTTAACCGAGGGCATTAAAAATTTAACACCAACCATGCTTTGCGCATTTGATAGAAATCATTACATCAACATTAATCGCGAATGCGATGATCTAAGTTCTTTTACAATTTAAAAGCACATGTACCTCGCTCCCAATCTCTTTTGAATTGTACTGCCTACTGAGGTGGGCCAAAACCATTGAGATGTATAGAGAGGGCAATATGTCATCAAACTGAAGCCTAACAATCGAAATAACAACAATTATGTTAATCCCTGCTCTTTCCTTAAATTTCTATGGAAAGCACAGCGGAAAAGACGAATTAGCGGACATAAAGCAAGAATATCAACTATCTGTTTGAAATTTAAGGCAGGTAACTCTTTAAACATGTAGTCGCTACTTCGTATATAGTCGTATTCCACCATATTTTACCTTATGTTTTTACCGATTTGCGGATTATTATCAATTTTAATAAATAAACAATTTAAAAAGAATACATACGAAAGAAGCAAGTGCATGCTGATTTCTAATAAGTTATCGATGGAAAACATCGTAAAATTGCAAAATTAGTGCATTAGCCCGCAAGCGCTATAAGAAAATGAGGGTCGACATAAATGGTGGACTGGCTTCAGCTTCTAGCATTGGCCAGAATAGCAAGTGCCCTCTCCATCTACCTCAATGGTGTGGACCGAATAAAATAACAATACGTTCCTGGGGCGGATTTTTATTTTCTCACTACGACGCAATGCTTGCATGTTATGGTGTCAAGAATAAACAGAATTCAATGATGAAATTTATACGACGAATTGGAAAAAACTTAAAATATCATCATCGCATTATACAGCCTGCAATCATTGGTATTGTGCGTTCCACGTGCAGTTGACATCATAAACCTCATGGAACACGCAATTGCCAAAACCTCCACTCCGTTGGATGGTTTGCTGTCATCATGGGCAAGGCCAGTGCGATGCACGATCATGCCCATCGCGGGTCGATGAAAAAAATTCACCTCAACGGTCTAAACCAAATGGAAAACAAGGACGCTGACGTGTGGCCTAGCAAAATGTGAAAGGTAATAGTGATATCCCTATTGCGTGGCTAAATAGAGTAGGGCAGAATATTGAAAAACATAAATGGCTAGCAATCAAGCGATTGGAGATCATTGCAACGTCGACTCCAAACCGGGTCTCGATCCCGCCAATCACAAGAACACGCAGAGTTGAGCATGTACGTCTAAATCAGAACACAAACGATTATATGCGTTCGTACAATAGCCAAGAGAGTTGATTTGAGCAGGCGAGGCGAATCGTCTTTAAGCTCGCGACGAGGTGAATGACTGGGCGTAGCCGCTTTAAACGTATTCGCGTGGAATCCTTTTTCTTTTTTTTATTACTCCCCCGTCGCTTCACTCCGTCGTACACGAGAGTCCAGTTGCTGCTAGTCTTCCAGCATCCATTTGTATCTCCTTCTCCGATCGATATCTTTCGGTGACTCCACCAATCGAGAGGAGAAAACAAAAAAAAAATTCCGTCAAGTGTGTGGCGCTCTATACGGATATGAAGTACAGAGACGATTGAAAAAGCGGACCTCGTGAGACTAGATGATTCCGATACACGGAGCTGGAACAGGCACTTGAAAAAATTCAAAGGACAGCAGACGATTTGAGAACTGACGAGAAACATGAGAGCGTACGAGAAGGAAGACTATTAAAAAGAGATGGAGAAGAAAAAAAAGTTATTTAGAGGACACTCGATGAAAGAAAGAATGTGAGTAATTTACTATATAAATTGGAATGGCCAGTATCATAGTCGAACGCTATTCTACGTTATTACGCGTGGAAAGCCTTTCCCGACAGTTTCATACAAGCCTGAAATCTTTCATTTAGCTTAACAGTTGGGATGGCAAAAATAATACAAATCGATGAATCGATCATTTCATCAATTATAAAAAACAATCGGTTAATCATTCAATTAACTGGATATGATCAATCGATTAATTGCAAGAGAAAAATCGACAATTTCCACCGAAAGATTAATTGCTGCCATCTCTAATTAACAGATTAATTAACAGCAAAAATTAACAGCAAAAAAATTATTGATTCCGTATTTTTTCTCTTAAGCATTGAAAAAAAGTGTATGTAGCGTAACACCTTATCCTAAGAACAGCGACCATTCAGCCTGACGGAATAATTCATTCTTTGCTTGATTACCACATTTAAACATAACGCAGGGCAATTCAAAGATTCAAATGCACCTCAGGCCAGGTAATTATTATATTTTGCTTACCATTATATGCTAAACACTGAGCTTAATTCATAAAAATACAACATAAAGCTACACTAAATATTATGCCTCTTTTATTAATCGATGTCTATTATGCTTATCCTGGTCAAGTAAGATGATAGTTCAAGGTGAACTTCATCCCGCTGTTTAATGCCTTAATACGGTCAGCCATTGGTATCTATTCAAAGAACGAACATATCTCTTGTGGTTTTCTTTATCTGAACAGAACTATACACCCGGAGTGCAAGATTAAACCCCTAAATGAAGATGAGATATGACATAATTGTACTTTTAACAGTGAGATGCAGTAGTGAGATGATGAACGTAATTACTTTCGTGACTTCAGGCAAGGTCATACCCAAACGTCAGTACCCTATGGTCACACACTAAAGTGTGGTTATACATTCCAATGTCAACTTTTACATAATAATTATGAAATAGGTTGTTTACACCATAGACATCGGCAAACTGTCATGGGAATGTTAAACATGGTAGGTCTGTTAAACAAAATCGATCTCAACAAATGCTACATTTTGAACTCCGTATACGGTCCCAAGTTTCAGGAAGAGGCACCGATGAACTTGTTTCAAATTATCCAGCGATGCGTGCCGCAAAACTTTTGGGGAAATGAAAGGAGGACCCAGAGCCGAATAAATTTCCGTGAGTACACGGGAGGGCGCCGCTGGGTCGTAGCGGATCAACGAGCCGTTAAAAAAATCTTCGTGAGGGCGCTCGCAAATAAGGAATAAAAGACGCGTGGGTCAATGCCTTTGGAAAGGTGTAGGTACTGTTTCGCGCCAAGCTCAATTCCACGAGTGGCCAAGTGGGGAGGATATGCCGGGAATAAGCCTGGAGAGAGAACGCCACATTGTTCCGCGAACACGGAACTCGGATTCAAAGGACATGAGCGTACAGCTTCCATTGTAGTAGCATTGAACTTCAATTACTCATTGCAAACAGTCATGCCCTCACGGGGAGGTTATTTTATTCTACAGCACATTCCTTTTTAATTAAGCACAGGAAATTTGGTTCATGGGTTTATTATATCGCGATTTGTTCCCTTGTAGCCAACGTTTCCCCCCTCACTCAGAAAGCACCTTCAGGTCGAAATATTTTTTTCCATCTAGCTCGCTGTCTATAGGGTAGTTGGTAATATTTACAGCTATATAATGAGTATATAGTTGATAACAAGCATTTTAATTGTGCGTCACAGACTGAAGTCTTCCCCGACCACCCTGATTGGTCATTTGTATTTTGTTTAATTACTCTTCTCCAAATCAACGTGAGGCTGTAACTGTCTTTCTGGTTGAAGATTTTTGAGTTCTTTATCATTTGTTTACACGCGATAGAATTTTGTGGTGGTGAAATTAAGTAAATAAACAGACCTCGACGAATTCGGAAGAATAAGCAGTGGGAATAGTTGCGGTCAGGTTGATTCTCGCAAATACTCTTCCTAAATAGTCCAAAATTCCGATTGAGATGTCATATTGATTTAGATATTCATATATTCTTTACTCTAGAAGTAGTATTCGTTCTCAACAGATAATGGAATACTTATCCAGAATATCATCCATTTCAATGCTTTATTTATTAGTATCCTCGCTACCATAAGTGTAGATCGTATACAGTGCCAATCAGCACTTGAAAAGTTACTGGAATATTAATAAAATGAAGCCTAGAAATATAATAGACGATAGAAGACAAAAACCTCGCAGTTTGCGAAAACCGTTCGAAAAAAAACAAATGGGGCCTAAAATTTATTGAACGAATTTCAACAGCGAGTATCATCTATAACCTGCAGAGTTTCCTTTGCCGGCCGGAATTTTCAACACTGAGCTGCTCATATTGTTTGTTAAAGCAGAGTATAATGAAAATATTCATGCTTTACAAACAGCAAAAATGCCGAAATTTTTCAGATATAAAAAGATAATTATTTATCACATGTAAGACATATATAACCACCAGGTTGGATAAATCTGTGAGCTAATACTAATATCTACAAACCAATTCAATTCTAAAATATTAAATGTAACTAACAATCACTGAAATCAGAATATTAGCGGAAGCAATCCAACCAGTAGCCAAATCTGACTTTATCCTAAAAGACATTTTCGCTAGAAAAATATATCATACATTGGAATGCAAAATTTTCTCGAAATTCTTCGAGTTGATAAAAGAAAAGCGTAACTTGCTCAAAACTAACCTTATCCACTCACATTCTAACAAGAAAAACGTATTTACAATGGGCGGCTGAAATTTCTTGGAATTCTTCACAGGAATAAAAGAAAAGGATAATTGATTAATGAATGATTGGTTTGCGCGGCGTTCTTACTCGAATTGATAAGCTATCTTGTTTTTAAAAACCTGTTTTTCCTCGAGAATTGTACAATCATTTAGAAAAAGGTTATCTACTCCCCGAAAAATTTAGAATTTAGATTTACTGCTGAAAAAACCAACTTCAGTTAATTAAAATTAAGAATGGATAACACTAATAATAAAGGACTTACTAAAACGTTTTTCAGGACGCTTTTAATTACTGCGCAGGAGAAATCTCATTCCCTTGAAAGGAATTCGACGCGTCACGTATTCGAATTAAAAAAGTTACATTACCCTAGTTTTTGTTGATTCTTCATCTGTGTGTCTAATTAGAATTTGATCTGATGAAAATACTTGCAGAAAAGAAGTCAACCTATACTTTGCTGCGAGCACAAAAATTGTTTCAGTTTTTCCAACACATATTTTCATTTTTTTTTAACGACAGGAATAAATTCTTTCGCCATGCGTAGTCGTAAAATTACCTCAGCCACATACATATGCCATTGTATACAGAGGATAATTCAATAAAACAATATATTTTAACTTACCAGAGATTCTTTTGCAGAGTGAGGAGAAGGCTGTGTGGAAGCAGCCCTTCCACCGGCCGCCTCCTCCTCCTCCTCCACCTCCTCCGCCCCCGCCAGCTTCTTCCTTGACCACGCCCCCTGTGTTCTCCTCGCTGGCCGTCGACTCCGCCGCCGAGCCGGCCCTGCCCACGGGCCATGGCCAGTTGAGCAGGGACTGCTGCCCCTCCTCCCCGCTCAGGTCCAGCATGTGGATGAGCGGCGAAGGACCTGTGCGGAGACGGGAGGAAACAGAACGCGTCAGCAACTAGAGACTCCGCCCAGACATGTTTTAAGGAAGACCCTTCATTTACGCATGCCCGATAACCTACCCTGATTTTCACTTACGTGATATATTAAGACGTCTACTATCGAATGGTGTGAAACTATTACTAGGTCATTGGTCATTTAACGAGGAAATATTGGTTTGAAAATTAACGCTGAAATACATTGATTTAACGACAGGACGATGGCATTTCTTCGCATATCTTTTTTATCTTAATATCCGCCCCATGAATGTTGTTTAAAAAACTTGCAAAACATGCACTACACATTTAGGTACCAAATATATTTTTTCTGCATAGGCCATCGATAATATAACACGAGCTTTTAGGTTGAAGTAACAGACTTACGGTTTTCTCCGGACCACACAACCGACATATTTTGGTGAATGTGGCAGCGTTGCCAAAGGAAACTGTTTACCTTGTTTACCAAATCTCTTGGTTAATATATATAAAATTTAGATATTCTATACTCATTGCTAATTTTTTTAAGCCCGGAGATTAAAAAAGTTTTTCAAATCATATTTAAAAATCATGTTTAAAAAACCATCATCAAAAAACCCTCAGTTTTTCAAAAAAAATCATGATATCAAATCCTACCGAAATGCAATGGAGGTTGGAGTCGGTATAGTTACTGGTTTTGAGACATAACTAACTCCTCCACCACGGACTATAAGAATTTGTGGAGAGGGGACAGAGTGGTCGAAAGGTTGAAGGGATCGGTTCGGACATGCAAGGGTGCAAATGGCAATAAAAAGGCTGAATGGAATAATGAACCTAAGGGATGTGTTGGCTCGCCGCTGTTCGCCAGCCTGTATGTGCGAGCATTCTTGCGTCAACACGCACAAGACAACAGGGGTTTACCCAAAGATAGGGGTAAAAATCCCTAATGCCTAAAGTAGAAAAATCCTTATCTATTCATCACTTCAAAGCTTTTAAAAATAAAGTCAAAGTGAAACTCAACCAGGGAAATGGATAACAAAAGCTATAGACAATAGTCTGTCAGCAGCTGAGGAGACTAAACTTGTATTATATCTAATGAAGCCTTTTCTCATGTTTTTCTAATTAATTCGTTGCTGTCAACCCAGAAGCTTTTTTGCCTGCAGCAAGGCTATAAGATTTGTTTTATTATTCCTTATCTGCTATCCTCAGTTTTAGGTGTGTGAATAGTACGATATCTTAAAATTAGGAGGGACAACCAAATCTAAATGATTTAACGTAACTTTAAATGAGGAATTTTGCCAACGCACTACTACTAGGGTGATCCAAAATTTACAGGTTTGTAACTTTTCTCGAATATAAAAGGTCTTGAAGTTTTAATGTTTCTCTTTTGATGCAACTAAAACGTTTACGAAATTTAGGGGCCATCAACCTCCGGGACCCGTGCCGCAGGGGTGCCAAAGTTTCAATGTTTACGGGAAAGAAATGTTTTTTTTTCTTCCTAATCCGACAAAAATAATACATTTTGATATAACTTCTCTATGGTAGGCATATCCTTCCTTTATGGATATATTCGAGACTTAAACATTGATTAATTACCGTTTATGTTGCCTAATTAATGATTATATCAACTTTGGATGGCCCATGGTGGTCGGGCTACATGCAGGGTACATTTACGTGTTCTCCAACTTTCATAGCTCTTCCTTAAATTACTCGTTATCCTTTCCGTTTTCCATCCGGTATATAAAAAGCAAATCTAAATTAAATGGATTATTACGCATAAACTGAATATGTTACTTTTTCATAACATTTGTCTCGCAAAAAATATTAACCATATAATACGTGCAAGAAATACAATATAGAGATTGTACCACAGATATTGGCATCAGGATGCTTTATCTGTAATTATCCAAAACCTGATAGGAGTACTGCTTTACTTAAAAAAATTTATTACCTCGCTTAATATGTTTGAGTAGTGGACGACCATTCCCAACTACATCCGCTTTAAAATGTTATCTTCCAGCTTTTATTCCTCTAGAGGCCGTCCAAGAGAGCTCTTGTATACCTAATTCTACTCGAAATGCTTCCAACATCTTCAGGGAGTTTAGAGTAACAAATTTCGCGGAACCTTTTTGGAATAACTGGAAAGCCTCAGCGGGCTCGAAGTGAAGGACATCTTATGAACGACCTCTTCGCCTGAATTTACGTTGTCGCAGCTACTATTTTTATTTTTCATTCTACTGCCAATGATCAATCGACATAGGCTTTTTCTTACATTAAGATTTTTAGCAAAGCAAAGTCCTCAACACTATGAGCTTCATTAACAGCACGTGGATCCAAGAGTTGAACACCTTTTGGGCGATCTTTCCAAGAAATATTGTGTAGATCTACAGGAACTTTGGGTAACCATATCGTGGATTTGACTATTTAAAAATTTTTTGATAAAATTTACAACAATTTAAAGATAAAAAGTCGTCATAAAATGAATCACTATGTAACAGGTACTTGACGCCTAATTTAATATTTGACATCCATTTTAGCCTCAGATTTACCTTACAAATAAATAGAAATTCGGAGTCTCAATGTTCCGTCTCAAATTAGTTACAACTGATTTCTGGCTGCTGGTTCTCAAACAGCATGAAAAGACGTTAGTCCGGTCCAGAAAAAGGTCCAAGTGATGCTTGATACGCTGCTGACAAGTTGTAGGTAAGATGACTACCTCCATTCTCATATCGATAGTATAAACAAAAAAAACTTTCCTGCTAGTATACATGCTTACTTTTATCCCGTTGATACAAGAACCTTGACTCAGCAGCCTAGTAGATAAAATATTTCTATTTCTACAATTCAGCGCTCATAAGGTCGGAAAATGAGGCAAACGCTTCTAAATCTGTACAGTTGATACCAGCAAACATTAGTGTATTTTTCCGAGGCGTATGTAAGTTAACATATACTCAAAGGCGAGAATGGGCATAAAGAGGGTTTTAATATCTCCATACCGTGAAGGTATGGACATAAAATAGGAATGTAAAGCGCTTTTTACGTGAATCTAATTGCTAAAAAAATAAGGTCAGGGGCCATTATTTTATTACTTTGCTAATAACTGTTTTTGTCGCCAGTACTTTTCGTTGGAGAGAAAAGGCAATGTAGTCGGCCTGATAAAGGAATTCAGGGGGAATCTTCCAGGGTTAAGAAAGGTAAACTTGAGCTCGTATGCTTTTATAGTCCTCGTACTACTTGCCAAAAGCATAAGAACTTAGCTGAAGACGCCATTGAACGATATGTAAGCTCATGAAAAACACGGATTTCTCATTTGCTCTGAAGAAAGAAGTCACAGACGGTACAGCCTTCTAACGTTTCGTACAGTATGCCACCTTCATCAATCAGCATATTGTACATTTTGTTTTTTCTAGGCTTCAAAAGATCCATCATTTCCACTTCTGCGCCACCTCTGAGACACATTTGTCAATGCTATGGTTCTACCTACCAGATTACTTAAAAAGCTTCGCAAGGCCTCACAAGAGCCAAATGTATCATAACAGACGGCAATTTTGCCCACTGTGCAGCGATATTAAAGAGCGAGGACAAATTTATGGTCCTCATAAGTCTGCTTGCGAGCTAACTACAACGAGCTGTGCGGAATGTCCTGCAGTGATTTAGAGCCCTTAGATCTCACAAATGAAGCATTAAGGACGAAGTGTAGGTACGTGTGTAATTGCCCTTGATCCGAACTCATTTCTGCAGGAAAATGTATCCATCAGGCAGGCAATATTTCTAGGCTGGGATAAAGAGAAAAATACGCAAATTATTGGGCAATAAATAGCCGTCACTTGTTCTCAAAGTCCAACATAGTTCAATAATTACGGCGATTTTAACCTCCTCAGTCCCAGTGTACGATTTCATTTGTCTTATCCAGGGATTTTCCACAAGTTAGTTTTGACACGAAATAGCACATTTTTAACAGTAAATTTTACAGCATTATTACAGGGAAATTCTTTCAGCGTTGCATGTGCTGAGGTGATATTTACCTTGGCAGGTTTCAAATTCATTGTCACTCAAAAATAGTCTGAGGAGGCTAAATTAACATCTACAAGCAAAATCCGTAATCGCAGCATTTGAGAAAAATGTTGGTCCTTACAGGATGACTTAGGTTGAATGGTATAACAAGCTGAAATTTATAGAGAGCACCTAATTTGCCTTCAATATTTGCAAAAGTTTTGACGATTACTTCGAAGTTCCATAAAATCATATACCCATATCCAGAATGACAAACCGTTTATGTCACTCTCACAGACGATCATTTTTCCTAAGAGATGACAGAGTATGGGATTACTTGAAACGAACTCCACTATTACTAACCCGAGAAATTTTAAATACACAATAAAAATGTAATCCCACTAAGAAAAACATTGGATCCCATCTTATAGATTTGCCACGTGTCCGAGCTTCACTTGGCAACAAAATGTGTACTTAAAAAAATGGAACAATTATATATGATGTACCTATAGCAAACATAAATATAATTATCGGTAATAAATTCTAGTAGAGTTTAATATTGCCATCTTCTGCATTATCAGGAAAATCAATATTTTCGATAGCTTTGTCTTCATCCATGCACACTAGTATATCATTGTTGTTAAGGATGATAATATTTAATACTTCTTTCTATGCTGCGTTCACTGTATGGCGAGGATTTGCTGGTGATACAAGAACTTTTAATTTGCTTTGTTTTTGACTCTGGAAAATGCTATGTCAAACGTTTTATCGTTGACATCTTGGTTCCCCACAAGGACCATTCTAAAAAGACTGAAATTGTAAAGGAATGTTTAAAACTATAAAATAAATTTTTCCACATAAAAGAGTTGTGGATGTTAGGAGGATGCAGCTGACTATATAAGGAAATGAAAAGGCTAATTGGTTGTGTATCCCGATGAAATAGCGTGAGACGATGGCGTTGTAATTCGCCCATATTATCGCTTTCCCCTCCTCCATCAAGCTGGCTCAAAATCCTCCGCCCTCAGTAACTCGTGTCGAGGCAGCTGGAATAATGAATGCCTACGCAGCCTGTTCCGGCGGCGGCAGAGACGGTGGCGGCACGAAGAGGCCGAAGCCCGAACTAACTTCAGCTCTCACCGCCGATCAGGCTTATGCATGCTTTTCAAACCATTTACTCAAGTGGAATCTTTTTTCTAAGATCGAAATATTGTGATTTGTAGTTTTTTCCGTCACAGTTTGCTGATTAAAACAAGAAACTGTGGACTGCAGAATAGTTAAGCTGCTAGTACAAAGTTTTAATTAAAATTTAGAGTCAGGGGGTTCTTAAAATTTCAACCTCTATCTTACTCCGAAATTTTTGAGCCAAGTGCCATTCATTTTTTCATTGTATTCAGATTGATGAGCACTCAACAATGTATTCTTGATTCAACCTACATGTTCTTTTTAATTTTCATTCTTCCACATGTATCCTTACAAGAAGAGGAAATTCTTAATTGGAGAGACACTTTTACTCTTATTCCAAGAGTAATTTATTTTGGCTGGCGTCCTCTTGAATTTGGAGTATTATCTCTCGAGTAAGGGGTAATCTTCAACAATTAAGACTATCCTTAAAAAAAATAATTAGCGCTTGCGTCAATTTCATTAGTATCATGAATGTTTATAGTATTTTACGCTGCAATTTCTTAGTTATTCCCAGATAGATTTTCAGAGCTCTCGGGTAGACCAACTTCCAGTACCACACATTTATTTTGCGCGAATCGAGCGATTACTTTCAAAACCCTATTTGATCCAACAGTTTTTAAATACTGCACACAGAGGATTTCAGGTGACCATACCGTTATAGTAATTCCACATCATTGGGATTTAAGAACTTACACATCGTCGATGTGCACTTCAGCCTTAGTGCTTAGAATCGGATAAATCGTATTAACTATGATAAAACGAGCGTCAATTTATGATCTCTGTAATGTGATGTTGCATTTCCGTAAACAAACGATGAAAAACTCTAAAAGAACAGAGGCCTAGGTATATACATTAATGAGCGACAACTCGGGTTTTTTTTAATGTAAGATATTTCATATTTTTGTCTTCCCATTAATTTTCGCAGCCCAGATTCTTCAATTTTGCAGTGCGGATTCTTACACTAATATTTCACTCTGGAAAATAATTTACACAAAACTTTCCTTCCAAAGCAATGGAAGATATGCTGCGAACATGGTCTCATTAATAAAAAAGCGTTTCCGATTCTTTAAACATGGATTTACCTGCGAGTGCGAATGTATTCCCCGGTGTTTCCAACAGAAAATCAACAGGGCGCATATTTTTACAGTGTCATCAAAGAATCGAGATGAACAATGCTCTGAAATCTACCACACGCAGTAAAAATAATTACTTAGCAGACATTAAATGTAATCAAAATCAATAACTAATCCCCATAAATGGCACTTTATATGATTTGGTTAATGATGCATGATTCTACAGCATAAAAATTGCTGTGAAATTATATTTTGAAGTTTTATTGCACTAATGTATTTATTATATTGAAATGAACAGGGATGTTTGACCCTTTATCGGCTCTAATTTAAATTAAATCGCCTTTCCAGCAGTATAAACATGTGAGATGGTAAGTAAAATACGCAACTATTCCTCCACAGAATACGAGAAACATACACTTGAAATTAAATTGCATTACAATACACATCATTCAGAATAATGCCTTCGACTAGAAAGTTTTCCCTATCAGAAGTTAAGTTTATGCTCTAATTTATTTTCCGATAAAACAATGAATAAAGAGTGACAGTTGAACTCAAGAAAAACATGGTCACTTAAGTACAAATAACTTCCTAATCAAGAAAATAATATCCTCACAAATAGAGAATGTCACTAGTAACTTATTTTTTCTTAAATCAAGATATCCGCTTGAGATCATACGTGAGAGGAAATTCCTTTTGTTGCAGGAGGAATGAATGATTGCGGGAGAATGTTACCCAATTAGTCCACAGTTATCAATTTGAACGAGTAAACTCCACGAATATATTAAGGATAACACGAAGTTTCGAGAAACAAACTCAGAAAGCATAAATGGTTTTATATCTGCGGGTCAAGTACAGAGAAAAAACAGCTTGTTATGAGAAAAAAAACCTTTGGGAAGGAAATAATGTCCCGGGTAACTTTTGCACATTCCAATTTGAGGAAAAATGCACCAGAGTAACTCGTGCAGACACTTAAAAAATATTTATTTAGAGACCAGAAGAATGCTGCCATTATTTTAACAGTGGAGGTAGTATTTGTAAACCAAACTGCAAAGACGATTCATACGATCACCCAACAAATCTATACAAATACCACACACGGTATTTCGCGTGAGAGGTAAAGCGTTTGTTCAAAAACGCAGCACGCTTTTTCTCCAGCAATATACTTGTCCTTCTAATTTATTAAACAAACAATGAAAATGTTCGCCTTCAAATGTGTACTGCAGAAAATTTAGACAAAATGCCTCCATTGAACAACAATTGAACAAACAACCACATCGGGCATATTGCCCACACACCTGACAGTCAGCCTCTCGCATTATGCATGTAATAACTGTGCTAATTCCTTAAAAGCTTCAATAAAAACGGAGAGAAAGGTCACAGCTGAAGTTTTCTTTTTCTTCGTCGGCATTGATATTATCAGAATACACACGTGTTCTTTGCGAGGGAGGATAGATAGATAGATAAATTTATCGCTCCACTTAAAAAACATTACAGAAAAAAGTTTAGCAATATAAAAGTGGGGCTTTAGGTTAATTCAATGGTTTACACCAGTGTAAAACCTACCAGCACTTATTTATGCGTCTAAAACATCATTGAAAAATATAGCAATAGCTTGTTTGACAAGACATAAGCAAAAAATGAAGAAAAAGCCAATAAACGAGAGCATGCAAGGATAAAAATTAGCTGCTTACAATGTTTAAAGAATGATATAAATTTAACAGTGGCAAAACAAATTACATTACATTTTTTTAATACAATACACAACCATGAAATCATAATAAAACTTCTATATCATTACGAGATAATAGCCAATCTCTGACCTTTCCAAAAAAAATATATTTACTCTTTACTTCCTTAATGTCACTCAGTAAATTATTAAAAGTTATTGGACCAATGAACAAAAACGACCTTTTGAATAATGAGAGATTTGGCTTGGGAATATGAAATTCAATGCTTCTGCCTAAGTTATAACCTTTCACTGTACAAGGCCTTTCTGGCAAATTACCACTTCTTACGAAGAATAGCTTTAAGACCTTAAAAACAAACATATTTCTCAATGGCAACAACTTCAGGCTAACAAACAAGGGGTAGGAATGCTCAAAGTGCTTTTTATTAGTAATTATTCTCACTGTATGTTTTTTGAGAACAATTGCAGGGTGCAATGCCGTCTTGTGGGCTGCACCCCAACATATTAAACCGTAATTTAATTTAGTGCCCACTTACGCGTTGTACAAAATTCTTTGAAAATAAAGGGGGCACTTATGTCGTATGAAATACAGCTTACATACATAGTAACGTAAGACCTTAACTAAATCATGAATATCATTATTCCATTTCAGAAATTTATCAATCATTACTCCCAAGTATTTTATGGAATGGACTTGCTCTATTATTGGGCAGTCACAATTTTCTTTCCGGCAATCTGCAACATGGGAAAATAATTCAGGAATACACGTATGGATAATATTTACAAAGGTAATGGAGCGACAACTTTCAAGAAGAAACTTCCTTCAGAGTTTATGTGAAGAGCTTCCATCAAAATATTTAGTTATGTCCCTTTTGCTTGCTTTCGTGTCGAAAATCGAGATAAATTCATTATGTTTACAGTTGTTTGAGCGAGATGGTTCCTTAGCCATAATGGAGTCATATACGAATTATACATTTTAATTTCAGCAGCTGTAGTAGGCATGAATTGAATATTGCATCATTAATGGTACAATAATATACATTATATGACTGAAATTATAAGTATTTCTATAAAAATATGTTTGTCATTTTTTTCTGTACTCATTTTTTTCGCGCGGAACATTTAAAACTCCATCAGAAATGAAGGTTTTCTTTGTAATCCTAAAAAAATCACTGGGGCAACTATAGAATTCATTTTAAAAAAATAGTTGAGAAAACAAAAAATGCACACCATTAACTTTTGACGAGATCTAGGCGTTAGAAATTACTCATTTTTTATTAAAAAGGTCTCTCTCGAGTGCATACATGTACCATTTTCCATGTGACAGAACTGGAATTTTTCGTCAATAATCTCGAAAAGTATTTCGGTAAGGGGCTGATATTTTGGTATTTTTGGAAGCATGAAATACTTTTCTTTAAATGATACCAAATTCATTGATTTCTAGGTGAAATGATATTTCCCCCAACTACCTTAAAACTGTAGGGCATGCTGTGGTATCCGATGGCGTGAATTAAAATTTTATGCATAAAGAAGTCGAATAAATTAAAAGTTTTTAAAAATATTTAAATAGTTTATGTGATATTACTGTCATTCAAATATATACTTCAATGAAGAGATTATAAACCAAGTAGTTTACAAGGAGAGTCTTGGAGACAATTTATTTTTTTTCTTTGATCAAATTGTAGACCGGGAACAACCTATGGAGCGTACACGCCAAGGATACCCTGTTTCACAATTGAATATACGATCGTATCCGCCGTCCACATTTCCTACCGCCTCATAATCACTCCTATCAGTCTCCTGTTCAACCGTGCCACATTAACACCTCCCCATTTGTTCCCCTATCCAATCAAGTCACCCGATCTATCCTCCGTGCCCACATCTCGCATTTCTTTCTTCAAAGATCATATCCTCTCTCCGCAGTGAGCAAGTTTCTGAGCCACAAAGCACTATGTCTCGCGAACTCTGTGTATGACATTTGGAAATTGTCCTTTTACGTATTTCCCATACCAATCCCTGCCAATTCGTAAATATTTCCATCATCGGTGCATTTATTCGCCTAATGCCTTTACTAATGCATACATTAACCTTAAAAATTGAGATATTAATACATAAATAGTTCAGATAATCCCCAAATATATTTTAACTATCATTCGCCAGCTTTAGTTGTCCACCTTCAAACACTACGTTTATTATCGATATATAATCGCTATTATAAAAAATACTCAATGAAATTGGCAAGCCAAAGGTGGATTTATTAACCGTAATGGTATTCCACGGAATCTTCACGCTAAAAATGAAAATTACCTGGGGTTGAAAACTAATTTCAACATAACTTAAAAAAATGAGCAGAATTATTTAACACTCAAATGAAGAATAGCTTTGCATTAAAGATAACTCCTCTATGTGAGGCCTAAATTATTCAATTTGGAGCCTAAAATACTAAATAGATGTAACCGTGGCATTAAATCTTTGAAAATGATCAAAAAGTGGCTTTTGTAAAATAAAAATATTAAATATTCTTCATTTTGAACATGTTAAATTTTAAGAACTATAATTGTACGAAAAAAAAAATGACTGGTGGTCAACCACTGACGATGGCTATATTGAGGTCTAGAAACTTGCAGCCTACCCAAAGCATCGACCGGTAAGTATTGTTAATTTCATAAATGAATGACGTACTTGAAGCAAAAGCAAACTCACTATTTTACGGTACGTCATTACTACATGAGGTTTCCTCGACGGCTGCTCCTATTCGATGTGCCATATTTCCCAGCAAAAATCCGCGCGCATTACGACAAGTGTTACGTAAAGGGTTTTTCTATACGGAGTGCAATTTCATGGCGTTTTCTATAATTTTTTTGCTTCTATATTCCAAGTAGGTACTCAAAATTTTCGGAAAAAAAAGATTCTCTAGTCCTCTCCTGTAGAAAAACATCCGTCAGGTTGTCATGAAGATAGGTACACCACCCCACTTTATTATAGGGTATACAGACTGGATCTCTAGTTGGTGAGGTGCGTTTCACGATGTCATTTTACACAAGCGACATATTATGACGTTCGTGGGTA
This sequence comes from Ceriagrion tenellum, assembly GCA_963169105.1. NCBI lineage: Eukaryota > Metazoa > Arthropoda > Insecta > Odonata > Coenagrionidae > Ceriagrion > Ceriagrion tenellum. The sequence continues at coordinate 67,512,868 of OY720639.1, forward strand.
ACATCCCTAACCTGTCTCCTCTCTCATCCACGAGCAGATCATGGGTAATGCATGATACACCTACGTAAATGGAAATTATTCTGGCAGGAAACAAAGCAAAGCACCAGAGTGGAATGAAGGAGGATGAACACATTCGGGTAACTGCGCAAGAAGGTGGGAAAAGCTAAATAACTTTGATGAAGCTTTAGGTTGTTGGAACGATTTTCGTTTATGAACAGATTTAGGTGAAAACTAATTGTACTTAAACTTATTAGTAAAATGTATCGATAAAAGCGAAAAAAATTGCATGTTACGGATATGGATTCATGGAAATTTAATGTTATTTTATTTACACGTAACCTTATGGCACTTGAATCCGTATTAAAATATTCCTTGTACTTTTCCACTTATATTTATTAATGGACTACACGTCTCGCAGCTTGCTGCATTCTCAGGTACAATTTTTTGACATGTTATTTATTGATAGTTACGATAGTAACCAACGCCATAAGCTGAGGGAGGGGGATTTGGAGAACAAACTAATTTGTCGGTGGAAAAGCAGGGGAACATAGGTTAGGGGCTTGTAAAGAGGGAATTTTTTTCAGAAAGGAGTGGGGAGAGGTGCGGAAAAAGAAACTCGTTGCAAAGGTTGCTTGACTCTCTGATGATTTCCACTTGCTCCAGTGCATCAATCTCTACACCTTTAGGTAGGACATAGAATTTCGGGAAATTACTTCCACGATGCGAAGGCTGAGGGTGTAAAGCTTATGGTATTTGACGTATATTTCTAAATAATTTGATGACATATGCACAGATTTTCTCCTAAACTCGGAGACCAAGCTTTCATATTATCATAACGGTAATTATTAAATATCAAGGGAGCATGCCGAATATAAAACACGTATTTACATATGGTTTTTGTTTAAATTTCGAGTTCCGCGTCGTAAACTCAGAGAACAATATTTTAAGTGACACGAAATTTAAAAGAATATAACTCTCACAGAGCAACTATTATGATAATTTCAAACATAGAAATTGATGAACATAAGTGAGGTGGATCCAAAAATTTTTTTTCGACTTCCGTGAAGTGCTATTAAGTTGTGCACTCTAAGACTCACGATTCGCGCTCCAACCTCCTAAAATTGTAATGAGTAACGTCATCTCGACCTCCTATACATTAAGGTAGACGAGTTACTATGCAAATTTTGGGTTTCATGCTAATCTATGCTGAGTAGCGTTTTCGGTAGTTTTTGATGCGTAAGTAACATGAGTTACGAGTGAAGTTGCTGGGTTGCAGTTTATCCATCCGGTGGGAAGTTGACCACCCAATTGTTTAATGCCGTTGAATAGTAAAAGCTCTCAGTACTTGTACTTCTTAGTAATATGTGTTGATAAAAGCGAAACAACTGCATGTTACGGATATGGTTTTTTGGAAATTTAATGCAATTTTAACCCGTAGCCTCATGGTACGCAACATACATTCCTAGTAACTCAATGATATACAGATTTTATTTTACAGTTTTTTTACATTTTATAGTACAGATTTTATCCTAAACGCGAAATAGTGCGTATCGTATTATCAAAATAATGGTGGCTGATAAATATTTCGTTACCTAAACATTTAAACCCAACGTATAACGGTAGGTTTCAACGTGAGAATAAACGCTGGGAAACAAGCTACAGAAGGAACAGGATTAAAATGTCATTTTCCCTACAAACGATAAGAGGACATAACAGTATTCCCTACGTTTTTACGATTAATCTTGTGGCAAAAGTATGTAGCTTTTTGGATTGGCTCTGTATCGCTTGTTCTTAATGTGCTTAATAGATCACGTACACCTCTCGCAAGCTTCCTGTATAACCATCGTACATCTGAGCGTTTGTGCAGTTGCAATCAACATGAATACCTACTCATGCTCTCCTTAGCATTGGTGGCATGTTTTGTTGCGCATTTTGATAAAATTCCACCTCTTGCAATAGTTATTTGCATGTTATTGCTAATGATTTAATGATTACATACTCGTAGTTAATAAATTTTTGTAGTATATACAGCCGCGCATGTTGGTGAAAACTCACCTACTTCCGCATACCCTTCAGACCGTCTTCATGGTTCCACCTAAACGTGGATGGAATCCCAAAGTCTAAAATATGAGTAAACAGTATTTATAAGAATATATGCCATCAAACTAGAATTTTTCGTCAATATATATATCGTGCATGTCGATGAAATTATACTTCTTGCTATAGTTATTTCCGTGTTTTTGAAAATGCGTTAATACTCTTAGTTCATTAAGTTTTGTAGGATATAGTGACGTGTACGTCAGTGCAAATACAAACCCTGCCCACACCCTTGAGACTGTCTTCATGTTATTATGTTAACGTAGATGGAATCCAGAGTCTAGAATATAATTAAACTGTACTTATAAGAAGTTATGCCACCAAACTATAATTTACGCCAATATATGTCTCGTGCATGTCGATGAAATTGCACTTCTTGCGAGAGTTATTTCCATGTTTTTGATTATGCATTAATACTCGTATTCACCCCTTGCCTACATCCTTGAGACTGTCTTCATGTTGTTGGAATCCCAGATTCCAAAAGATAATTAATTATACAGTAATTATAAGAAGTTACGTATTCACTAAGAAAGGTAAATTTTTCATCAACGTTCCTTTCCATCCCGATGAGAAACCTTTCCTGGGAAGTTAGCCTCGTAATCGTTTACCTTAGCCAATGGAACGCGCGTACGCACACGAGCGCGTTGGACCCTTCCCGCTAAGAGTGAGCAGCCAAACGAGGAGTTCTTTCTCTCCCGGTTATGAAAAAGCAAATACACTCAGCGAGGCCATTCACTTCGAGGTCATTCGAGGAGAGAGAAAGATATATATATATATATATATATATATATATATATATATATATATATATATATATATATATATATATATATATATATATATATATATATATATATATATATATATATATATATATATATATATATATATATATATATATATATATATATATATATACACGACTGGTTGGAGAAGTTCACCAAATCAAAACGCCACCACTTGGGGGGAGGTGGGGGGAGTGGGAAGGCATCTTCACGCCCCAACAATCTCAAACCGACTCGCGTGTTTCCCCACCTTCCGGAAGTGAATTAAATCCACTTACAGACTAATAAGATAAGAAACCTTCGACCTATCTTAAAAAGAAGCCATGGTTCCATTAAGTAGAAAAGAATGAAAAGATTTACTCACCAATGAATACAAACTAAAATATTCGAGATTTCATTCCTAGAAAGAAAGCTTCAAGTAAAATTTAGACGGAGAGTAAAAATTATTGTCATGGTTGGTATTGTTCCCTTAGTGTTTCAGTTGATACACAAATCAGAAACCTCCGCGGCTGATCACCACGCGCGGTGGTGACCCTTCTCCCTCAAGCATATCTAATATTTAATGGAAGGGTGGCAAGTTGGAGCAAGACTATTCTTTTTCAGAATTTAGCAGAGACTTCACTCCTTAAAATGGGGTAAATATCTCAGCGGCTCTCCGCGTTTATCATAGAGTTTTTGTCAATATTATAAAAGAAAGTGGAAATTGGAATTTAAATTTTTTAGCGGAAAATGTAAAATTAATCATTATTAAGTATCCTACCAGTTATTTGGTAAGATGTTGGACAGAACTTATCTCAATTTCTTTTCACTACTATGGATGGCCCGCCATTAGATTCCTCTTGAAGGTCTTAAATCATCTTCCGCTTATTATTTCGTCAGGAATTCCTATCCTCTTCCACGCTTCCCCAGCGTTCTCCCCTCTATTGCCCTCTTCAGCATTCTCTCTCCTTTCAATGCGTCCTCTATCCTTTTCTTCTGCCTCCTCCGAACCTCCGTCACTGGTTTTATCTCTTCTCTAACCATATCCAATGCCTCCTCGTCGTCCCTCTCGCCACCCAGCTCACCCTCTCCATCAATCTCCAAACTCACATCTCAAACGACTCAAGTCTACGCACATCCTCCCTTCGAAATGTCCAAGTCTCCGACCTATATATATGCACATACAGTGTGTGCACTAAAACTATTTCTCTCCTCCGAAATGTATCCACATACAGTGTGTGCACTAAAAGTATTTCTCACCTATACAACTTAAGAACATACATTCTCTCAGAAAGTATTTATTAAATGTCATATTCAGCTGCATCTCGCTCAAAAACAAAGGGAAATTCAGAATTTTTAGCTCAATACGCGTAGTTATGGCAACTGATATTTTTCCCTCAACTTCAACGCCTTCTGCTCATCAAATAGAAACGTCAAAAATAATATTAGTTTTGGCTTTTCAATCCAAGTACATTCTAAAATCACTAGATCTGGACCAGAGGTGGGTTGTTATGAGGTGCACCGTATATCCGATATCTCCACGTCAATATATATAACATGTATGACTAATTTTAAGGAGCTATGAAATTAGTATGGCGATAACCTGATATTTACGGCAGCAGTCAGCGATTGCTGGGTGACTAAATGAAGTAAAGTAACTCAATGCGGCCATTTATGCATGATCAGTGCGTTTTGCACACACGTAACTGTTAGCGGATGACTGTGGGAAATTCACAAGTTGTTCTTCAATTGATTGACTCACCTCAGAAAGAAGAGCCACCGACAGTCTAAAATTTGCCGGCTATAACGGTAATTCGGAAGTACGGCAGAGATTGCTATCTATCGCAGCAAATCTAAATCATCCACATAATTATCGATATACATATCCACTATTCGATATTTATCCACGATATGTACAGGACTACCTCTCACACTACCGCACTCTCCAATCAGCTCTCTTTAAAGCCGGATTTACACATGGAAGTTGACTTCTATGGAAGTAGCGAGTGTAGCGATATCTCGAATCGTATTGTCACTTGCAAGAAATCGTTGTGTGCACACATAACTTCCCGCTTTTTCCAAACAAATGGATGACGGAAGTAAACAATGGATGTGGCAATTACGAAATCGCCCAAATTTGGCAATAATGGCGTACATATATCGCTGTTTGAGTCCCATAGGTATTCATTGATTTAACATAATTGTTTAATTTACATTAATTCTCATTAATCAAGTGTCTCGATTGTGAGAATAATAATTATTATCCAATAATAAATAAACCATAGAGCATACCTTAGGAGTTCTTTAGAATTTAAAATATTTTAAGTACAAATATCTATTTACATAAGCAACAATGAATCCTCCTCCTATTACGCTACTCGTGTACATTTTTCAACTCCGCTTACAGTCATGTGACCAAGATTCCATCGGATGCGATGCAATTGTTATCGCAGAATCAATATGCTACTCGCAGCCAAAATATAGCCAGTCTTATTTTCTCCGCAAGTGCCAACTTCGGTCGATTATTACCATTATCCAACCCTACTGGCATGGAAGTGCTTACTTACACATCGAAATGACGATTGTTAGCGACTAGCAAGGCTACTGTCATGGAAGTGACTTCCATGTGTAAACCCGCCACTAAGCCTCCTCGACATTGTTCTTATCTAAGTCAGATGACGAGTCATCCATCCACTTGCGCTGCCTTTTTTCAGAAATTCCCACGTCAATCTTCTTTTTCTCCCTTTCCTCAACAATCAAATACTAGACGATAAAATAGTTAACAATAGTCACATAGGTACAAGCACCCACGATAAAACCGTTATATCGATATATTCAGACTCTCTTTCGATTAGCAAACATTAAATAAATTTCGACGCTTTCAAGTTTACGTTATGGAGTGACGATGTCTCTCGTAAAATGAAAAATATTATGCCTTCTCACCGTTTATTGATTTTTGCTTACGGTTTCGCCTTGATAAGGCATTTCGTCAGGATTTCGAGGCGAATTAACGAAGGAAAAGAATATATTCTTGATATAAACAATGATTAGACATTCCTACCAAAAATCTGATTCTATCAGGATCACATATCAATGTGTTACGAAATAAGGTTCTACGCATCTCCCAAATGGGACTATTGGGACGAAATTAGCAGGAGGGTGCAAACTTTCAAGCTATGACACCACCTCACAGTTCTGGACCATACGGTAGTCATGATACACCCAATGACAATCCCCACACAGCCATAGAGTTAGTCGTTTTTTTACTGTCTGCGAATGTATATTCATCGAGATCACTCCCATATTCCAAAAGCAAACCCGAGTATCTAGATTTCGGCACACCACGCGCTACCTGGCGGATGCTTCCGGAACTTCGATCAGTATGCTACAGTTACATCCAACTTCGCCTCAGAGTAGGGGGGAAATCGAATACGTACGAAGTGCAACTGGAGGATAATGGCCGTATTGAACGGAAAATAATATTTTTAATGGCCATTTGCAGAAATGACACGTATTCCATAAAGTTAAGGAACCCATAAGCCATGGCAACCATTCAATGAGTGTAGTAAAAAAAACTCGATACATTTATTGGTTTCATAACTCATGGCATGGAGTAATGAGTTCCATAAGTAGCCAAGATGGCGGGTGCGCAATGAACTGCTTGGTTCATTAATTACTTGATAAATGAGTCGTTTTGAGACGGATGACCAGTTATTTTACTCTTACTGATTAATTATTATCTGCAGTAACAACTGTTCATAGGCTAAACGTTCGTAAATTTTATCCGGCGGTGAAAGATTAGGTCAAATGTACGAAGCTATTAACAATTGGTAAATTAGTTAAGTAACTATTAAATATGTTCCTGCAACCCGAATATATTTATGAGGTTATATCTATATGCATCTCATTACTTCTGACTCCATCACAAAATGTTCTTGCAACCGACCACAAGACATGTATCATCGTATAAAAAAGGTAACACAAAATTTTTTCACCCTTTGCATCATGCCAACTTCCAGCCTTGACCGCATACTGATATGCAATCAGAATGACCTTCGGTAATCAATTGCAACGTTTCTGGGTGCACAAATTCTCGACATGATAGTGGGAAAAAAGAACGCAAGGGATTCGAGATGAACCGAACATGACCTAACCCAAAAGATATATCTGCCATGTAAATGTGTTATGACAACAGACGATGAAGGAGGTCTATATTATCACGAATTCATGAACGTGTCCCGGATCTCTGTACTCATCAATTTTTCATCTGACTTTGATGTTTTCCGACTATGACGATCAATCAAAAACTCTTACAACACTTCTTTTATTGTTCACAGAATGAGACCAAAGTTAATATCAACATTTCTCTTTCAAACAGAGTTTTAACAAAAACAATACAACAAGAAATCAACTATCTCATGCATAACTACAAAAGAACTACTGACTGTCGTTTTTATACATCTAGTTCTGTTAGCACGTCACACTGAATTAAAATCAATGAAATATTCGTTAAAATGAACAAGAATCAGAAAATGTTTAAATTATAAACGTAAATCTGCGAGTCCACAATCTGAACGAAGGACAGTTTCAGTCAATGAATTAACGTCTTCAGCGACAAAAATGTGGGAAACGAATGGTCTCATTAAATTTTTTAGGATAATTTAAAATTTTGGACTTTTTAATTGCACAAATCTAATTATTCCCACTAGATGTAGTTCGTAAAATCTGAAGCTTAAGTTTTACCTGCTGGCATTCAAGTCAAGTCCCGCAAAAATCGGTGCCTCAAACAGGGAGGAAATGAAGGGACTAGAATTGGGGTACTAGATGGGCTAGAAAAGAAATATCAGTCACTGGCATAAGCTTGCTCTGAGCAGAAGACACCAAGAAGTTCAGTACGGTGAAGAGTAACAAAACACCCAAGTTGGAATCGGTTTAACAATGAAAAATATCCGCTAATCCCGAGACTTAAACCCTGGTGCCCCTCATGGGAAGATCCAGCTCAAGAAGAGAGCCCTTGCCATGTAAATTTAGACTAAAGAACTCACAGTCCAGAAAACTCGACTGGAGGTTTTTGAAAGAATAGAACATATTCTATGCCACAAAAAATTGAGGCAGATAAAGGAGGCGCTTGCTACGGTGGCCACTGCTAGAACTTATAACGTGGGCGTGGCCTTTCTGTCATACTTGTCAACCCCGATGTTCTTATGGCGCCAACGGGCTGACGCACTAATTTTGCAAATTTACTATGTCTTCCATCGATATCTTACTCAAAATCAGCATGCATTTACTTTGTTAATTTGCGTTCTCCTTATTTATATTTCTTATTTATTTAAATTACAAATAATTCGCATTTCCGGAGAAAAACTAAGGAAAAAGTGAAAAAATCCAGAGCAATGAGTAGTCAATATATATTTCAAGAGTTACTTGCCTTAAATTTCAAACAGATTGTGAATATTCTTGCTTTGCATCCGCTAATTCGCCCATTTCGTCGTGCTGCCCAAAGGAAAGTGTGGAAAGAGCAGGGATAACTTATGCGGTTGTTATTTCGGAAGTCAGGCCGCAATGACGACGATATGCCCTCTCCATCTAATTCAAAGTCCCAGATTGATATATGGATCATGGCCACTCCCAGATAAGCGTAGCAATACGATACACAATAACGTCACCACACCAACAGCGGTAGACCTACATTTTGTATTCTCGGGGATCGGACTTCGAACGTCGGAAAACCAGATTTGAACCTATCCTCCTGTCGAAGCCACCAAGATGACCAAAATCAAAATTATTCGACAGTTCATAGTAGCGAAAATTCCTTTGTTTACCAATAAAATGTGGAATTATCACTGAAATGAGTGGCTAGCGTTGGGAGCCCCTGACGCCCGTTACTATATTTTACCATCAATTCAAAGACAAGGAAACTAAAGGCGGAAGGAGAGAGATGACCAAAATTAAAATTATTCAACCGTTTTTAGTAGCAAAACTTCCTTCGTTTACAACTAGAATTTGGATTTATCGTTAATTGAAATGAGTGGCTAGCGTTGGGAGCCCCTGACTCCTATCACTATATTTTGCCATCAATTCAGAGAGAAGGTAGTTAAAGGTGAAAGAGAGAACTTAGTATTCCCGACCTAACAAGATCATACTATATATCCCTCAATTCGTACATCTTACAGTACTTCCGGAATTCATTTGGGTTCATACTTTTCCACCTCCCTATTTTCAGCAATCTCAATATTAAGTGGCAACATAAGTGGAATTAACTGGCTAAAAGTAAAATATTTGACGGTAGGATATACGTACATCAATAAAAATTCAAAGAATTTTTCGCGCTTTGGAATTAGAAGAGAGTACCTTTTCAAATAAACGGGCATACTTATAAAGTCTCACGTTAAAATTTGCAACAAATCAATCCCACCAAATGATAAGATATTACTATTAATATGAAGTAAATACGAACATATACTTTAAAAAACTTGAAAAAATTTCGCACTTAATAGTAAACGATTTCATTAAGAGCCTTTCGTGAAGAAATTGAAAAAACATCGCTCTAGAGGATATTAATTAAAGAGTACCTAGTAATTTTGGACAGTTGGCATGGATTAATTAATTTTCAGCTCAGCGTAAGGTAAATAAAACTAAAAGCAGAGAAAGTCATTCCTTTAATTACTTTTACCATGGAGTTTTCTACGTAACTGAGAAACATTCTCACAGTTAGACGGTGCATTTTTATCCCGTTTAATAAGCATATATTTAGGTATATTTTTACGTTGTATGTCGGATTGTTGAAAGACCAACCAACCAAAGAGAGCTCTGACAGTATTGCATGAAACTAAATACAGATGTGCAGAGCACCGAAACGGCTACAAGAAAAATGAGTAAATAAAGACCATGCACAAGAAACTTAAAAGAGAATTCAGAAACTAGAGGGTCAATCACCCCAATACCGGGGAATATATAAAATTTCCTAACTTCTAACTCGGAAGCAAGTTGCAGATAACGTGCCTGAAAAATTGATGCGGGATCATCTCCGGGAGTTTGAGCAAACGGAGGTTCAGACCTGTGTCTCAGAAATAAATTACGCAAACTACCAACCGTTACGCATCACTGATTTTGAGTACATCACACGGAGAGAAAAATAGTATCTAGCCGCCCCGAGGGTCGGCGCACGAACCCCGGAAATTGCGGAGATTTTTCAGAAGTCACCCGAAGACATCAGAGGGCCTCGCGGAAGGCTGAGGGAAGCTAACATGGCCGTTGCGACATTCTCTGATATGTATCCTTTCTTCAAACAAACTACACGGGTAGCCTTTTGATTCAACCGTCATTCCAGCTTGATCTAAGAGAAATTGTACTCTTCGGCCTTTCGCACTTGCAAGAATATTATGATTTTTGGACACTCCAGTCTTGCAAAACGAACATTTAATTTATAAAAGAGTGACCTACGAGCCGTTTTTAACGTTAAACTCAAAGCAAGCTGTCAATCGTACCTTTGCTAAACATGGTTTATTATTCTCCCGCATATTTGTGTGTTAAATCAGGCTTTATTGTGAAGAAATACCATGATGTTTTCTAAAGAGTGTGAATAAGCATCCTAAATAGCAAGAAGAAAGTGTGACGAGCATATACTTCCTAATAATAGCGCTCTACATAAAAGTAGTCCACAGCACGGGATTTATACACTCGATAGCAAACTTACAATTAATCTTAAGGAATTTAGATACGTAGTAAGGTTGAAAAAGAAATAGGGAATCTTATGGAGATAAACTATTATTCTCTGAGATTGAAATCCCAGAATAACAATAGGTGAGCTTTGGTGGGACTATGATCGGTATGATCGGGACTATGATCGGTATATCGGGACTTCTATGATCGGTAAAACTCTCAATGAACAAATACACATTTATACGAGTCATAAAACATGGGATTCATGGTTTAAGTTGAGTGAGATTGGGAATCCGGACTAGTGAACTCCGCGTTGCTTCCCATTGATCCTCCACTGTACGTTGTTCAGCGAAGAGGATTTATTAATTACTCTTTCACTGTCAACCGTTCTTTAATTTGTTACGGAATGAGGTGAAAAATTACGCTCTTTATTTCTCTAACGCAGTTACACAAACGGTAGCATAAATTGCAAATCCTCAACAGAATTCACAACTGACTATTTATATAGTTCTCTGCGGTGTTGTGTCCTAAGCGTACTGTAGTGTCGAAGCTCCTGAAACCAGTCTTTAGATGACTTTAGGTAAATAGCGTTTGAGATGACAAACAAACTCCAGACACCACGGAAAAATTCGCTCGATTGATAATAATGAGAGATTCTAATAAATAAACGTGAAAATATATATATAGACTCTAAAAAATAAACAATAAAAATAATCGTTTCGATAAAAAAGAATCCGGAAGCGTTCTGAGTTGTAAATATCAAAGCTGCTCGTTCAATGCCTGGACGCACGAAAGACACTCTTTCTTATACTATTCTTTTCCTAACCAGCCTGCACTCTATCCACCACGGTGCAAATAATCTCATCCGTCCGTTGCCTCCCAGAATTAATTGTATTTCGGTAAAAGAAAACCTACAGAAAAAACAAGGACGTCTAGATGGGATATATGCCGCATGTAAACGAGCCTGTGCTGGCCCCGATGTGATTTTTTTCATGGAATTGTCGTTCGGAGAAATATAATTCAAGACGGTACGTAGAGATAGGTGAAAAGAAAAATACCTCCAAACAAGTTGAGAAAGCAAGCGGGAACAGAGTTCCAGGAAATAAGGTGCATGAAGGCCATGTGGGGGCGTAAATATGCTGAAGTAAATAGAATAACCACGACGATGGAAGAACAATTGAAGGAGTGCGATATAGTCGCGGTAAGTACTGGAAGGACGCCACATTCTCCCCTATAAGGGAGCCGAAGGATTCGCGTGACATACCCTATTTTCCTCTCAGCTACTCCCGGCTGAACGGCTGAATCAACAAATAGATATTAATATATCCTTCGCATTATGTTGAGTCATTATAGTGGCATGAGGCAGTTTAAGTTAAACAGGATCTGCAGGACTGAAAAACATGAAGCATTGTGAGTATAGGGAAGTGAGAAATATTCATCCAAGAAAAACCACCCCTCTACACCGGGAGTCGAGCCTCAATATCACGCTTTAGTCAGTAAATCTTTAAATCTCTAAAATTTAGTCAGTTGGCTTTTTACAACTTCTGGACGATGCCACGAAGCAGTCATATCTGGCCGTCGCGAAGGATCCAGCAATCGTGATTTTCCAACTCCTTTGCTGCCCACAACAAGGGAGAAGTACCTTTTGGGATTCCTAGGAAATGTAACCTCAAGGATCATGAACATGAGCAAAGGAGGCTTCCCTTTCCTTCTAACATAAGTATATGTTGAAATGTGATTGCAAAAAAGAACTAATTTATCACTAATTTAAAACATTTACTTGCATAAGGAATAGGGTGAAATAAACTCAGTATAGGACTGGCTGAAACCCTCTAGTTGATCTCGAGGTGTTCAATCCCGTGAAAGGCTGGTGATTTTCTTGATGCAGAAGTTTCGCTTTCATCTCTGTTTTTAAGGGCAGAGATCCATGTTTAGTTCGCAGAATCATATAAAATTAAACATAAGAAAGACTGCTGTCTAAAGAATTTTAAAACTATTTTCCCACTATTATTTAGAGTATTCTACCAGTTAGCGCAGGTTTTGATGGATGGTTTTTAATTTTCTTTCCCATCCAAAACATTCGCTTTGACACTAGTCCCATAAATTCAGTGCGCATCCCAGAACTCTTCGCCCTATCAAACATTCTAAAACTTTTTCTCGATATCCACCATTTTCCTGTTATTATACTGTAAACAATGGTCTGGAAATTTCCCCTGGGCTCTCAATCCATGCTCACGGCACCCACTAAAATTTCTCATTCATTCTTATTACTTCTTCGGTTGCCTTCCTCTCCGTTTATACTCCCATCACCCTCTACACCCAAATCTCAAACGCTAGTCGATTATAATAAATCTTTTTCCCGTGCCTACGGCTCGCTTCTGTGCTTCTTGCTAAATTTCAGACTCCACTTATTTTTTCAAATTCCATTAATCAGGATTCCTGTTGTTAGTTCTTTATATTTGATCGCCTCATTTGCTGAAGCAATAGTAGTATCAATATTCTTAAAACATCTTCAATTACATCCGAGGAGCCGCCCAATATTTTAATTGCTTCACATGCTGCGGTTGATTCACATTAAATTCCATAATAAATTTAAAATGATATTTCTCTGAAGCTATGACAACGTTAGCTCTCATACAAAATAGCTTCATTCCAAACCTCACGCATTTGTTGGCTAATTTTCTTAATTATCACTGCAGGCTATTACCTACATGGCAAACCAATATTTAATTACCGGAAAGCCTAACCACCTTAGTCAGTTTCACTCCAAATTTTTCTCTACCTTTGCATAACTCATAATTACGAACATGATGCCATTTAAATCAAATGAAGAAGTATTTCAGTTATTATATTAGCATTGTGTGGCTAATTAACAACAGTCGTAATCAAAACAGTGGCAAATATTAGAATGAAACGAGATGCTTAGAAAAAATTCATTAGAAATTATGAAACGAGCTTAATATTGGAAATGCCGTCACTGTGAATTTATTTGTCGGAGGAAAACTCGAGGCTGCTTCGGCGATGCCTGATTTTTTTACATCGTTGATTAAGTATTTCCTATTATGTGGCTGCATTACTGGGGATGTGATTAAAAATTAAACCTGAAAAATTATTCTCAGTCCGCCAAAGGCGACTTTTTGGCTGATTTTCGTGCACGAGTGCATTACAGTCAAATAAATGGAAAATTTGTAAAACATTAGAAACTATACAGCAGGATTAGTTCTAAATATGGCATTTTGCTCCACGTACGCCTATATCATAGTGCACGTGCATTTCAAGACGGGATGCCATTAATTAACGGATTTATGTAAAAGGAATGATAAAAATAGGGATAGTTTTCCCTAAATTTTCCATTTTCTTCTCAATAATCTAGATGAGGTAGCATGCTTTGGAATATTGGGACGCCACGAGCACGATGTTTTGAATGGGCATTTCACACCATTAACTACAAAAAGGTGATGAGAAGAAACATGTTTAGGCTCTTCAGAATGGTTTTCCTGGATTCCCTTGATGTAATATTTTGCAATAAATTCAGTACGCTACTTATGTTACTTTCCTTACTTTCCATGCGCATACTTTCCTATGGATAGCCCGACGAAACGGACCAATTAGCGGACGCAGAGCAAGATTCTCCACCATCAGTTTGTAATTTAATTGCGGGAGTACAACCAGCTGGAAACACCAATTTTTTCTAGATAAATATTAGCTAAACGCTTTGGTACAGGAAAATATGAGACACTTCCGTAAAGTTTAATCATGGTAAATCCAACGAAAGATAAACTTACGATTCTTTTAGTCATTACATGCAATTGCAAACGCGGTTTATTAAGGGTCATCAAAACATTCAGGATAGTATAAATTGTACATATGAGCGGTAACGTAGTTATCGTCAAATATCATATATTTAAGTAAGACTGTGGCCACAATGGGATCCAGTTTACGTCTGTGAACATTCATTCTTTTAGCCACGGTTATCCGTGGGTACCAATCGCAGGCTTTCAAAGCCAGCGTAGAGAATTGAACTCACTGTTATTTTTAGGACAAGGATGATTTTGACATATATTTCTTTAAAGTAATATCGGTTTTAATCGTAGAAGGACAATCGGTTCTAGACAAAAAAGATGCGATGAAAAGTATCCTTAGGGAGACAAAGACACAAAGGATTTCAACTTATGACCGAGTCCACGTGGAAGACCTACCTGTCATACACACTGTGCTCGCAAAAGCTCCATACACCGGTGGATTTTAGAACCCGTGGGCAAATCACAGAAACTCCAAAAAATGAAAATGACGCAAACGAGCGCGTTGAAATAAAACGAAAGACCTGAAAATAAAAGCTTTTATTTTCAGTGAAAAAAGTTATTTCACAAAACGGAAACGAGGAAAACGATAATTCCACAAATTGTCGCAAGAAACATAATTACGTCCTTATATTTAAAAGTAAAAATGACGTCAATATTCCCTCGTGCCATAAGGTACATTTCTATGTATGGTAGACAACATTAAATTTCTTTTATAGGCGAATTCTAATGAGAACACAGCATATAATAAAATAGTAATGTCTCGAACTATTTATCTTGTATTTATATTGTACTTTGATTAAATACACGAGGTAAACTTCACAGGGGTCTAAGCTTGCAAGTTAGCCTGAAGACAAAATATTTTTTTGTGCACATTTTTGAGCCCATCGATTAAAAAATTATTATTTCCCATCAACGGCAGTAGCAGTCATTAAGGATTACAAAAATCATCGTGTCGAAAATTTCGACCATTCTCGAGTCCTCTTCCCCCCACTGCGTGACTCAAGGGGATGAATGTTAAACGTCCCAAGTTTTTTTTTACACGAAGCGTTTTATTTCCGTTTCCCGCGAAATTACTATGCTTGGAAATACAAGCACTCACAGCCTCATTAAAATTCGCGCGGAGGGGACACGCGGATGAATTGTATTCATAGCTCTCAGGCCCAGCAAGAGTCACAAGAGGACATTTTCATTCAATTTAGTGCCGAACATGATACTTATAATCTAAGTGAGATGAGTACATTTCCAACCCCTCTCACATAAGAATTTACCACAGAAAAAAATCATTAAATATTAGAAATATAAGACAAGCTTCCATCTCAGGTTTTTTCATAAGTGGGGGATCGATATCAAGGTGAAAACGAAATGGCAAAGAAGATATTAAACGTCTAAGCGTGAAAACTGGTCGAGTTCAAAGAGTTTAAATGCACAAAATTCCAAAAAGCTTATAAAGCACACAGAACATAGACCTTATGATAAGCTTTCGAGTTCGTTCATCTGATTGTATCCCAGTATTTAAAAAAATTAAGACGCCAAGCTAAGAGTTACCGGTGAAAAACTTTAGTAAAAATGGAAAGTTTACCGAACTGAAATGAAATACTTGTACTCTTTTACATGTTTTTTCTCTTGATTGTACGCTACTCTCTGGCGACTGGTGGCTTCATTAGGTACAAAAAAATTAGAAAATTCTTTGATATTTTTCATTTTCGACAATGCCGTAAGTCAGCAAAATGCGTTGTACAATCACGACAAAAATTTAAAAAAAAAATACAGGAATTTTATTTCAAATTTGAAAACAAACTGTGGGAGCATCTAAGAGGTGAACCCTAAAATTACGACAAAAATTTATTAAAAAATAAAAGAATTTTATTCCAAATTTGAAAACAAACTGTGGGAGCATCTAAGAGGTGAACCCTAAAACAACATTGTTCGTACAATATAATGGCGTTCTATGCAAAGACAGTTTGTCTAATGATGAAAGACAGTTTGTCAAGTGAAGAAATGAAATACTTGTACCGTTCTTCATGTTATTCATCTTAATGGTACGACACTTTTCGGCGAATAGTGGCATATTTAGGTACCAAAAAAATAGAAAATTCTTTTACCATTTTCCTTTTTGACAATTCCGCAAGTCGTAAAAATTCGTTGCAAAGTTGATAAAAACATTTTAGTAAATACAGGAATTTTATTCCAAATCTGAAAAATAAAGTGTGAGAGCATCTACGAGCTGAAGCCTAAAACAGAATTGTTCGTAGAAAATGTTTAAATACGTCAAAGACAATTTGTCCAGTTCATATCTTTGATTTTTAGGCTGTTGGTTTCCCTCCGAAACATGTGCACGTGTTCATAAATTCACCAATCATTCATCCAAGCTTACACTTGGGGTACCACTCATTGATTACCATCTGATGTAAGCGCAGCTACGTCTATAGCTTATCTTCTTCATTAGTGTTTCCAGGAAAACCTGTTTTGTAATGCTTCCTAAATACGGAAATTGCTGTAGTCACCTCTTTTCGGGGAATAATAATTTTGACCATACATGGATAAATATCTTGGCGGTTGGAGCAGCGGAAAACAAATGACTGCTAAAATCGCATAATTGCAACGTGATGCCTTAGGTTGCTGAAATACTGAAGAGCTTAAAACTTGTCCAAATCGCCAATTTAAGATGACCGAAACATTGCGGAAAACTTTGCCTCAATGGCGCTGCCTGCCATAGCATCGAGAGAAATAATTCTCCAGGGATTTAGGCAAATACACTGCCGTGGACTGAGTGGAGATGCAGGAACGCTTACTCTAGACATCAACAGAAGAATGTCTTGTCAAGAGAACGTAACAAATCGTGCACAGAGACAAAGACATACCTATGAGAACATGGATATCTTTAGTTGAGGCCATATTGCCCATCAACAGCAGTTTACTGTTTGCCTGCCTTGACTGTAATAAATTGTGTACAGGTTTCGCGGTGATTGAGAAAGAAATTTATCACTCCAAGACTAATTTTGAACTACTCGAGTCGGGACGTTTGCTTTCAAGGTCGTATTGATTGAGGTAGACGCTAGTAGTGGCCGTATTTGTGAGGCAAATTATTGAGTACGTGGCTCTACATGGGTGTGGGTGATATATGTCTGTTGACTGGAATAGGATAGAAATCACGTTCGTGAATAACGGATTTGTATCTACTTAAGATGTCTTGAGAAGTCCGCATCATTATTTATCGCGTGTACGTACTTTTAATTAACTAGTTTAACCGATTCTGAACAAACAATAGGTCCCTCTTCGAACGCAAGCTTAGCAACTTGCTCAAAAAGGCACTAGCCTCAGGGAAATTATTCCAGTTTTTCTGAAACCTTGAATACTACAGCATTTATAAAGTGAGTTTGATAAACTGAGATGAAGAAAAAAATAGTGTTTTTACGCTCCTTTTACTGGAATCCAGCCATGAAAGTGTAGATTTTAACATGGGCTCAAACGGAGATTGCTCAGATAACTGCAGAAAAACATCAATTTGAACGAGAAAGCTTATTGAAGCTTTCAATCAAAACTTTAAGGCAATTCGAGCAAGAAACGTATTTCCCTAGTCATGATGGAGACCATATTCGAATTTTACGTTTAACGATCAGCAGCAGTAGTAAGCATAAATTAAATATTGCATTATTAATGGTGCATTAGTAAACATTTATATGACTGAAAATCTACGTAATTAAATAAAAATGACATAAATCTTTAATTTGACTCATTTTTTTCACGTGGTACGTTTAAAACTCCTTCACAAAGGAAGGTTTCTTTTACAATTCTTAAAAAATTGCGGTAATGTGTAATTTATTTTTTTTTAATGGTCGGAAAAATATATATACGGTTAATTATTAGACTAGATATAAGTGCTAGAAAATGAGGGTGATATTTTTGGAAGGGCCAGATATTTTAATTTAAGATGAGACCAAAGTCACTTATTTCTAGTTGGAAAAAACTAAATTTTTCCGGAAATTAAATAAAAATAAAATATAGACATCTTATCGACTATTTGTTTAAGTCATTGGCGTTTTACTGCCGTAACTGGAGTCAAAATTCGGTAGTTACATGCAAATGGCGCTAATGTCGGCTCCGACGGCTGGAAAAAAAGTCATTAAAAATATATTCGTGTAATAATCTCCATATTTTGCCCCTCAATTTTTGCTTTCAATAGGTAACCCATATCATTAACGAAAGCAGGGTTTTTTACGCTGATTAAATAAAAATAAGTAATTAGTACGTATTTTTCTTGACTCACATATTCAAGCCAGAACCACTTTAAGGAAGAGCCTTCATTTTATGCATGCCCGATTACCTACATTAATTTTAACATATATATTATAAAGTAAGATTTCTACCGCCGATTGATGTAAAAAAGGTCTTCTAGGTAATTGGTTATTTCAGGAAGACACATCGGGTTATAAATGATGGATTTTAACGCTGAAATACATTGTCTTAATGGAACTGCGATGGCATCTCTTCACATAACTTTTTTAAATTTCAATTTCTGCCCGAATAATATTGCGAACAAACTTGCACAACCTGCACTTCATATTAATGCACCTTATATATTTTTTCAGCTTAAGTCATCGGAAATATAACACAAGTATTGAGATTTAAATAAAAGACTTCCGATTTTCGTCGGCGGACAGCGACATTTTGTGATGAATGTGGAAACGTTGCCAAGGGAGACTACTGCTGTTTACCTTGTTTACCATGCATATTTTTCAAAGTTTATCATATCAAGCATTTATTATTAATTACTAATTTAAGACCGAAGATAAGCACACCCGTCCATCAGTTTGTAAAAAAATCATTATATCAAATCCTGCGCAATAGTAATGGAGGCTGGAGTCAGTTAAGTTATCATTATGTCAGTGATGTAAAAAAAAGCTTCGGCATTACGCTTTGAACTATGATATTATACCCGAAGTCTGTTTCATCTGTGTTTCGTGTGTGGAGGGTGAAAGGGGAAACTTTTAACGCTACATGGTGGGTGGTTGATTTTGTGATGCAGGGTGGTGGTTAGGAAACCTTCTGATGAGCCGTTTGGCGGGCTCAGGAGGACTCTAGCTGTTTTCCTGACATATTACAAAGATTTTGTTCTATTTTTTAAATGTTTTATTCTTTTTTTAACAATGCTCTTATATTTTATAACTGTTTTTTGCTATGTAAGCTGTTCGCAAAATCGAAAATAAAAACGTATATGTTAAAAAAAAGTAGTACTAACATGAAATTTAAAAAGTATTTCTCTATTACAGGCACCATTCTTCTTTTATAAAACGGCACATGGATAAAAACGGCTAGCGGTAGTTGTCGTCAGTCAATACTATCTGGTGAAACGCATTTCCCGCGTGAAATTTCGTATCCAACCATTCCCGCCATCTGGCCTTCCTGGGTCCGCTTTCCAGGGTCGCTCGGAGCCCAGCAGAGGTCTCCAGCGGAAGAGGAGGGAAAACATGGAATATAAGGGCGGGAAAACGGGAAAATTCCCATAGGCCGAATTATAATGACAAAATTACACTGACATGACCAATGGATTATCAACTGATGAATTACTTCAACTAAATGAAATGAACCTGTGTCAAATTCGCAGTGAAAAAAAACATTCGCCTGAACCGGTGATTTGACCCAGATCCCTCGATTTCGCTCGGAGTGTTCGAACCAATTAAGTTACCCAGGCGTCTTCTTCCACTGTGAATCTCATGGGGGCTTTAAGGAGCAAGTTGCACTCACAGGTACCATGCATATAATGCCCGAGGTATCCGCATGTGAGCGCTAAGCGCTACAGTCCACGGGGTAAAGCCCAACTTTAAACACAAAGGTGTTTACTTCGGACATTTTCAAAGAACTATGGATATAGCCACGCAGTAACTTAAACGGAGTCACCCTCTAGTGTTAACAAAAATCGTGTGAAATTCAATCATTGGTTAGAGCAGACGGCAAGAAATCGAGGGATCTGGGTTTTATTCCCAGTCCAAGCGAATGATTTTTCCAACGTGAATTTCACATAATTTGGTGCACCTTAGCGGGTAACTTCGTTTAAGCCAAGGTTGTTAAATACTGATTTTATTCCTCCTTCGATATGGGTCTTCGCCAAGTGGACACATCAACCGTTTATGTGCTTATTTTGGCGTTTTCTCCATGAGCATATCATAGGATGATCAAAGTTTTCGTTGATTTTGCTGTGCATTTGTGTTGGAAATCACGCCTTGAGCCGCATCATCAGATATTTCCTTGGGTGTACTATGGCAGCATAAGCTCATTAAGCACATTGATGACGACTGTACGGCGGAAATGGTTGCAAACACCTGTATCGATATAGCTACGGATGTATCGAATCGAGCGACCCTAGGCTTCGTGCGTCTAGTTCCGTAGTTCTTCGTAAAAGAACCGAACCTAATAAGAGTCTCTCGTCTCATAATTTCCAATTCAACGAAATTGAATTCTGCTCATAATTACCTTAATTTGCATTAGTACCCACAACTGTAACAACAAAAAGTAACAAAAAGTAAGCGGACTAGAAAAGAATAAAAGCCTTCGAAACTTGGTGCTGGAGGAGAATGCTGAAGATAAAATGGACGGACAAAATAAAAAATGATGAAGTATTCAGAAGTATAGAAGAGGAAAGGACCATATAGAACACCATACAGAAAGAAGAACGAGATGGATTGGATACACTCAGAGAGACAATGGGTTTGTGAAGAACAAAATTGAAGGTTAAATAGAGGAAAGAGTCCCCAGAGGATGACCCAGGAATAAGCTCATGGACCAAATAAAGAAGACAGTACATAGGGAAAGAACCAGGAGGTAATGGAACTCGCATTAGATTGGGAAGGGTGGAGGGCTGCAGCCAACAAATCTTAGGATTGATCAACCAATGATGAATGACCTCAAATTGGCACAAAATGCATACAAGAAATGCGTGTTAAAAATTAGTTGCACCATGAAGTGGTAGACTTAGAGAATGACTCCGGAATGAGAGAGTGGGATGAACTAAAAGGAAAACGAGCGAAGAAGTCCTAGGAACGGTGGCGGATGAGGAAATCTAAAGAATGGAATCTATAGCAGACAAAGCTGGAAGATACTTGAGAGATGAATACTGATGACCGTTTTGGAAGAGTGAATGCTGGGAAGAAAGGGAGGAGGAGGTGATTAATAATTTCAGGTGCAACAGCGAGAGATACATAAAAAGTTTCGTAGACTGAACACAGAGATGACGAGATCCTAAAACGAGTAGCAGAAAAGAGATGAGAGATTAAGTCCTTATAAAATCTATTCTTATATTGGGAGCTAATTAATAATTAAGTAGCCGTCAGATTTATAGCATTAGAACCACACACCATCAATCACTCTTGTCCCCTACCACAGAATTCCATTACACATTCTCTTTCAGAGGGCATTTCTCAAATGTTTATGTCAGCTGTCTTTGTCAGTTGTTTTTTCCTAGGTTCCGATTTCATATTAAACCTTCTTCAGGTCAAGCAGTGAGATATGAACGTACCTACCACAGACAAAACAATAAGAAACAAAAACAAAAAGGCCTACATGATACGAACATACCCCGAAAAATGACTTAATTACCTCATGCAGCTTAATAAAATCCCGCGGACGAAAATATTAAACTGTGATTTTGACTCCACTGATACATATTTGAATAAATAATTCAAGAAAACCAGCAAATTTGCATGTGTGATCGCAATCTAAAGATGAAAAAAGTTACACCTCATGATTATGTCACTCAATGACGGATTTCACACTCAATAAAGAGACGTTAAACAAAGAAAATACTGAGCACCGTGCAGTCAGCCCAAAAAATATCCTGGGATGAGACCATACAAATTTGTTTTTTCACCACCTATATTTTCAGCAAAGAGCCAACTCTTGCCTCGATAAACAATAATCAATGTTTTAGAAAATTACACGAGGAAAAAAGCAACCAAATCGTTCTGGAGAAAGTCAATGCAAGGATTCTGCACAGAAAAACCTTAAATACCCTACACCGAAGTCCTAAACGTCCTCTGGGAGACTTAGGGAGCGAGTGCCGTCCCCTTTTGAGACTCATCCAGCTAAGAACTCGTTAAAACGGTTTGACCTTGGACCAAGGACTTCCTTCGATGCGGAGAGATTAGGCCAACTGATCGCTCATTTATCACCAATTTATTTCCTACTAAGCACCGCGTTAGCGTACTCTTCTTCTTCGGCGCTGTTGTTTTAGAGTTTGTGTTTTCTTGGCGAGGATGAGATCATTAAAAATACAGAAATAACAATTTCCTGTCAACTTTCCCAAAGAGTTTCACTCTCGCCACCTGTCCTAACGTGCAAATCGATTACCCACTGTACCCTTTTTCAATTTAATATTTTAGTTTCTAAACACTAAAGATAACCGCTCTTTAATCTTCGCTAAGATTCCGATGACGGAACATTTCAAGGGGAGCTTAGCTTAGGTTGAAAAGTCACAATGCTCACATTTACAAAGTTCCGTTCGCAGTAAAAAGGAAAGGTTGGCAGCCTAACTTTATCGAATTGATGCGCGTCACTTAATGATTGGAAAGGTACATTTAACATTCATAACTGAATCATTTTTAAGTATTGATTTGAGAACTATAGTCATAATTAAGGTAAAATAGCTACCGTTCGCACTTTTTCTGAAGTTCAGCTCGTAGTGGAAGGCAACTTGATCTCCAGGTACAAATAATCAAGATCAAGTTTGTAACTTCCACAATTTATTTAAAAGTTACCGACCGGTTTAGCCTGTCCAGCCATCTTCAGGTGGCCATTGAACAACCTGAAAATGGCTTGACAACCGAAACCGGTCGGTAACTTTTAAATATATTGTAGAGGTCAAAAACTTTATCTTGATCATTATGATGTCCTTCCACCAAGTGAAAGTTTCCCTTTTCGATATTATTCAAGGTAAAATCTAAAACTGCTAATTCAGGATATGTAAATCTGGCGAGCGACCAGACTTTGGAAAGCCACTCTCCCCTAACATAAACAATGCTACCAAAGAATTTTGTTAAAATCTTGTCCCTTTATGTCTAAATCCCCGATTTGTTCTTTTTTCTCTTCGCCCCCCTTTTTCCTGTATTTCCCCCTCACCTTGAATAACAAGGCCCCACCACCTCAGTCCTCTTATTTTTCGGAAAAACTGCAAATGCTAACTATCAACACTTGATAATAAAAAAGGCTGTCGAAAACACGGCCGGATGTAAAACATTGAAGACTATACAAAGTTAAGCATAAATTTACGTAGTGAACCACAAGTAAAGGTTCTATAAATTTGCACGACTCGGAAGTAGCATGAACCACCCTGAAATCCATGTACGCCATTACGGGGTGAAATGCTACTGTAACATGGTGAAGGATCAATTCATTCAAAAAAGACTCTTACCACCTACGAAGACTACTTGTCCGTCGAAACGCTTAGAAAGGTTTTTGCGAGTTTTTATTTTAATTTCCGCGAGTCCGTATTCTTTTAAGCTGTAATTATTATTGAGTGCACCATCCGTTGAGAGAGTTTTATACATACCGGGGACTCAACCATCTTGACTTCCAGTCGCTAACTCCCAACAGATCGCATCACGGCCTAAGGCGCGATTTATATAAATAAAAACTAGTGCGATACGTTTTTACCGATTCGATAGCCACAATTTTATTTTATGCGAATCTATAACTCGAGTATTTCGTTCATTTATTCTTTGAGCGCCAAGCAGAGAGAAGGTGTCAAGAGTCAAAAGCAAATTTTAACAGGGTCTTGCAGTGTACAACAATTACCTTACATTAACTTTCACCTCAAGGGCATTATCTGTTTAAAGCGTATATTCGGATTGGAATAGGGTCAGTTTATACTGAAGTGACGCATGGAGCGCTACAATTCAAAGCAAATATTTATTATACTTCTACGACCAAATATCTGTTAATCAAGTAGGATATCGAAACATACGCCGTGGGAGTAAAATAAATATTTGAGAGGGATAACTGAGGTTAGAGTATTGATTCATTCTCATGAGAATCATAATGAAATGCAAATTAGTGATATTTACAAAACTCGTGGTACAGAGGATATTTGTTTTTCAATTAATTACGATGCTAAGTTTTTTCATTAGGCTTGTTCCGGATTCTGATATCAATATCACCATTGCAGTATTTTCTACCCATTAATTATGAGAGTTTCAAAGACACTCGCTACGTCATAGATCAAGTTCGGGGTGATTTTTAAACGTTCATTCGTCCCTTTAATTTTTAGTTATTAGGTTTTTTTTAATCTTCCAAGGAATCTCCCTCATGGATTTCCAATTGCCATGAACGTATTCGTCCTCTTTCACGACCACCAATTAATATCCCTGTAACATCTCCTTTAGCAAATTGGTCACTCATAAAATGCTCTCTAAACACTTATGGTTGATAGAATATCACATTTCTTCCCCGCCAATTTTTTTCCTCTAAATCATGTAATTTCTTCGTTTGCCTTCCGTGTTTTCCATTCTCCTTGGCACCCTTAAGTTTAAAGGCTCCCACGTCTTCATTTTGCAATTAAGAACCTTATTCACCATACAAGGCCACCGTTCATATTACTATTTCAAGAACCTCTTCTTCATGTCTTAGCCTTAATTCCACAACATGAATTCGTCATACCTCGTAAATAAAATTTGGCCCCTGAAATTCTAGGCTATCTGTCCTCCCTTAAAAACCTATTCACCACTAAAAACTCAACGAATATGTTTATTATTCCCCCTCCTCAACCAATATCCGCCTACCTATTTCCTCAAAATCTCATAACTTTCTCTTATCATTAAATATTAATCCCTTGTCCGGCTGAGCAAGGGTCGCTTGGATATTCGTGAGTAATACTGACTTACATTTCTACCTTCAACTTTTATTCTCGCCTTCGTATCTTCTCGTGCTTCTCCACCCATTTTACATGTTAAAAAGTATGTACAAGATTACTGGACAATATCATTCATGACCACAGAAAATAAAATGGTTGAATCCAGCAGCGATTTTCAAGCAGTTCTCATAGTAAAGTCAATCAGTAGAAAAGGAAGGTTTCCACTTATTTAAACACGACAGACCAACTTATGAACTAAGTAAAGTGTTTCCATTGACGAATAACATCATTTACAATCCAAAAAAATGTTTTAGATTAATCTGTCGCATTTTTTGATAAACAATTAATGAAACCGCATATCTTCATCATGTGAATCATCAAAATGAAGAAAGAACGACTTTTTTCGTTTAATTGTGCTGAGTATTGATGTCGGAGGATATATGAATAGTTTTTTATGACAAATCATGCTTGAGTTTGACAAGGACGTCTAAGGCATAATTGTGGTGTGCACAATGAAACTCAAGGATTCACGAATGACAACATGTTCTACGACGACAAATCAGCCAGAAATCACTCAATGTTAAAAAATTAACTACCATTTTCTCTGTTACTGGGACAGTCTTGTATAAAGGTCATAAAATCCGATAATTTTACAACCTCACCAAAAACTAATGGGTAAAATTGCCAACCTTTCAATGGCTTTAAACAATGGGGTTCTAAACGTCCCACCGGATGGAAAAACTACAACCTTGTAATTTCACTCGCTACTTAAGTAACTTACGCATCAAAAACTACCTAAAATGCTACTCAGCGTTGATTTGCATGAAACCCATAATTTGCATAGTAACCGGTCTACCGGTCGGAGCGCGAATCGCGAGTCAGGGGAGTCGCAAAAATTTTTTCGACCCACCTCACACCACTAAGTACATAAATTGATATGTTAGAAATAACCATACAAGTTGTGATGTGAGAGTTATATTTTATAAATTTCGTCTCTATTAGAACAATGTTGTTACTTGAGTTTACTACGTGAAATTCGAAATTGTAGCAAAAACCTTACTATCTGTTTCTTATTCGGCATGCTCCCTTGATATTTGATAATTACCAATGTGATAATATGAAAGGTAGGTTTCCGCTTTTACGAAAAAATATGTACATATATCATAGTGTTATTTAGAAATATGCGTCAAATGCCATATGGTTACGCGTAAAAAAAATAGCATTAAATCTAATACACCCAATCTGTAACATGCATTTTTTCCGCTTGTATCTGTACATATTACAAATAAATACGCGACTGAAAAGAGTCAAGCGAATCTGTACATAAACGAAAATCGCTACAATCACCTTAACGGTCGTTTTATACGGTACGTTTGATTGTACAAATGCATGTATGAACTCTTTCATGAGAAAAATTGTATAGTGTAAAGCGGAAAATTGTTTGATCGTCTAAATGGCTGAACGGGAAATAGAAACTGCTCTAATTCCATTCATTTTCTTGTACAATCTAAGATACATTCGATTGTGCGATAAAATGTACCGTGTAAAGCGGCCTTAAGAGAGAAATCGTGGATTAAATGTCACCGAAAATGGCCAAGCCCATTAAACGGAACATATATTCAATTGATGAATTCTGGCGTCTTATTCCATTAATTATTCTCTGTTTCCAAGAAGGTAAAACAAGAATTACATGAATACGTGGGCGTTCGCCGTTACAAATACTAGTTTCATTCATACGACATATCCACGTATGATATAAACTCTGAACCGTCAACAAAAGCCGTAAATTCATTCATGAATATTCTCATCTCATATTCAATTCAGGAATATTATGAAACTATGGAATGATTAGCATGCAGCAGGTTAGCGAAAAACTAACAAAATAACTTGAGTGTTGTTTCATCATACTTAATAAATTATTACTCAAATTGTAGCGGTTATATCGACCAAATTGTTCAGAACCAAATTTTTGGCCGGAATTTAAGATAATAGCTAATTTATCAATGAACTGATGAAATATCACTATATATGCAATAAACCGTAGACATAGAGCCAAATAATTTTTTGGGGTTGTATTCACGGTCAAAAGTTCTGCAACGTAACGGAAAACAACTTTACGTGTACAATGTAACCTGCTTCTGAGGAAATTATCTTAAGCGTGGACCTTTCTAAGCGGCAGGGTTTTCCGGGAAAGGAATGAATTTCCCGCACACATAAGCCACGTAAATTTTTCCCTCCCTTCAATAGTTACCTCCTTAATCGGCCATTATCTCATTTGGCCGCTTAAGACAGGTTTCGCCGAGGCTCTAAAGCCGCGTCCAGAGTAAAACACTAGAGTATAAATTTGGTTGCGCGTGGGAATTTGTGTGAATGTGTACGTGGCAATGCACGCAATAATTTATTCCACTTACAACGCGCACGCTCTGACCCATTGATGTATATGAAGAGAGCACCAAGTCATCAAATTGTAGCCTAACAACCGAAATAACAACCGCATTGCTACCTCCTGCTTCTTATCCTTTCCTTACTTTCGACGGAATGGACGAATTAGCGGATGTAAAGTAAGAATATCAAACATTGTTTGAAATTGAATTTACGGGAGCTCGATCGAAGCACCACTGGCAGTGTCGCAGAAAGAAACACCTAGGTAATTATCGTAAAAAGTCACCACATCACCACGCGCGCAACCATGTAGGACACCCATTCCACTTTCTCTAACGCATAAGTTAATAAAATTGGAAAAAAATCGATTTTATTTTAAATTAAACAAACTCGACTTATCTACGAAGTTAAGATGTAAGAGCGTGGACTGGCTCGCCGTTCTCCGATTTTGAGTGTCTTATTCCGCCTCCCGTGTCCTCGATTTCAATCCTCTAGTCCTATGCTACAGCTTTAAGTACGATACGACTTGATGCATTCAGTGGTTATAGCAGTTTTTTGTTCTTTCAAACCTTATATAACATTTTTCAAATCGTATTAAGCAATATTCCCGACTGACACATGCAGAGCTTCAGGAGCCAAAACGCCTTGGGGGTTTGCGGGAAGGTCAAAGAGATGAGTAAGTCGTGCGAGACGCGTGTTGTTAGACAGGGTTAATTCTCGTAACGTCGAGTATAATGAAGACAGTGCACAGCCATTTAGGGAAACTAATATATTTAACAGAAATAACAAAAGCGTCTCATCACACGTTCCCCGTGTCAATGCGGGCCAACGTCTCTATGGCGATATCGCAAGTAGAGGAATATATAAATGAACAGGCATCAAATAGTCCTTCGCAATTTGACGTCCAAGGCGGACAAACACTTCAGTAAACGATCGGATAGATATCCCTCCGCTCGTTATTACGCATGGAACTCCATTTCAACTAAAAGAGCTCCTTCCAACACACGTACTCACTTTTTCAACCTCGATTTATGGAAGCAAAGATGCGCGTGGTACACTAATTTATAAGGTGTATTGAATGAAGATATTTTCCACCATAAAGATCTGCCAGGGACTCAGAGTAAAGTACTTAATTAAATAAGCAATGTGAGGAATAGTTCAAATATTAATGCTGATTACAGCCGATAAAATCCTCTCGATCCCGATTAGCTCGAGTACATGAATAATAGCGGTGCATTGCCGAACAGATAGGTACAAAAACTCATCTTTTCCGCGCACAATAAGCGACGGTATTAAAAACTGTGCTCCAATAAATACTCTCCCACTCACCATTTCACCTCCAAAAAACTAACATCTTTACACGGCTGGTGTCCTATCACCCCCTGCCACATGGTCATGCGGCGGCTCGCAGGGTAGTATGTAGCTGTAGATGTAGCAGTAGATGTAGCTGCATTATCAACCTATTCTACCTCCTCCCAATCTATTCCATCAATTTCTCCTCTTCCCCAATCATTCTCCCTCATATCCCTAAAATTTCCGCCACCATCTCATAATTTAAAAATCTTGGCATCTCAAACGTACGACTTCAATCCAGTCTCGCACAGCACTTTGCCATACTCACGAATTTTCTCATGTAGTCTGGAATAACAGGAGAATATTCTGTAGAACGAGAAATTTTCCAAAAAGTGAGGAGTATGGATGGATTTAGGTTAAGAATCCAGTAAATAACTGGATAAAACTGATCACATACGTACCCGTCAATAGAATGCCCTCCGGGGTAGCTTAAGTGAAAGTTATCGTGACAAAGCGATTTAAATGGAATTCCTTATATCCCTTTGCAATTTCCATTTTTCTGCATTCAGTACCTAATTCAATAGTTCAATTCAATCCAATTCGTACACATCAACCTTCTAGCAAGATGTCCTCTCTGCTAACAATCTCCCCTCATTTTATATCACTATGACAATCAATCAAAAATGATGAAAAAATGTTTAAAATAAACAATAAAAAACAAAATTAAATTCACTATCAGACAAATGAATAAGTAATAAAATAAATAAGTAATAATAAATAAATAAATAAACAAATGAATAAGAAATTAAATAAATACAAAAGTTACCATTAGTTATCGCTGAATATCCATTCATAAAATTGACAGGCGTCAAAGGAACTTTGGCCGGATACTTAACGTGAAAACAGAATACAGATTCAAAAAATAAGGGATGTCATGAAGGAGGTATCCAGATAGTACCAGGAGGTAGCCAAAATATACCAGGATAAAGAGTGTTAAGGGGCATGGCGAGAAGATATAATGTATAAGAAACAAATAATGCACACATATTAATGAGTTAAAAGTCTGTCATTTTAGAAGTAGTTCGCCATCCATTTAAAACTCTTCTAATGCTTTCCCTACGAGCTCCTGTCTAAGTACCACAGATTAGAACTGGGTTTTATAAATGCTAAACTCACACTTTAATGAGATATAAGAATGGATGAAATATTTACGGCAGCTTTTTTGCATAGAGTACATTCCCACGAAATGAGACGGAGATTTAAGCGCAAGACCACTCTCTGTAGCGTTTGTCATTAAGCTCGGAAATGACGGTGCACCCAACGAGCGAAAGAGATAAGACCTATCCAAATGATTATTCAACCTTGACCTTGTGGTTGGAGTGTTTTCAAACAAAGAGAGATTAGACTCGAGGGCACGTTCCGTTCTAAAAATAACCACCACTACGCGAATGATAAGTAAGGGCGCGCAAGGGAATGATTTATCGCAGCATCTGTGGTCGATACGTCGAGGATGATGAAATTTTGCGAGCTATGAACGTGGGAAAATAAATCGACATGTTTGAGGAATTTTTTCACCAAATTTGCATTGATAAGAGAAATGAAGAAGATGTAATTTCCATATTTTACATCATGATAAAAGAAGTGGAATAGGGACAAAACCAGAAAGTGAAATTTCCAATTTACAAAACCCTTATATCTGCATGCATTGTTATGAACACGCAGACCTTAATTTATTCGTGTTTGAGAATTATGCCACGCTGTAAGATCCAAAAATACAGTTCTTGGATTTAGGACTGAGCAACTGAGTCATGACGCAGACTCGAACTAAATAAACATTGCTTTCACGCATCCAAGCCTGGTAAATAATGTAGCCAGCAGAAAGTGTCCTGTTTCCATGATTGCACGGGATCTATCTCTACCTTCAGAAATTAGCACCTGCAGCAAGAAGTAATTTTTCATGCAGTGAATCCATAGAGTGCGTTAGGAAACATTTTTTATTCTAAATTTTACCCGTCTGAAGAAGATATGTATCTAACCCCGTGGGAAGCCCGAAAATAATTCATCAGTCTCATGTATACGTTTGTCATTCCATTGCCAAATACAGCATTACGCTCCATATCAGAGTTTTCACCTGCCTGATATTTCATCTCTACTCAGACCCCCGTCATCAATTCCCTCCTAATGCAAGATGTTTCTTTAATTCAGATGATTCCACATCTTATGTCACTACCACTAAACCCATCGTCCTCCGAAAGATACGTACACCCAGATATGTAAACAGCTGGACTTGCTCTATTTTGTGCCTTCCAGCCCTTAGATTAAGCCCCGCCTTTTTACTTCTAGAGAATCTCGTCACTTTCATCCTCTTACTATTTATTTCTCACACTTCACTTCCAACGCATTTATCACCAATTGTAGCCCCTTTTCAGATTGACACATCAATGCTTGATTTGCGGCAAATATTAGTGACTTCATCAGACCCACCCGCCTTTGTTCCCACCTCCATCTCTCCTCATGCCTCCCTCACCATTTCCTCTGAATAATAGTTAAAAAGCTCGACGACAGTGGGCACCCCTGTCTCACCCCCGTCCTATCACAGCCCATCTCGATCGCTACTCTTACCTGCTCCCTCAGATTCAGGAAGAAACGTCCGTCCCCCCAATCGACTCATAGTTTCTTCAGAAATACCATTGCTTTCGCCCAGTTCACAGTATCAAACGCCTTCTCGAAATTTAAAAAGCAACCAAAAACATCCGGTCCATATTGTAAGTTTCTTTCTACTAGCGTCCTTATCACTCCTATTGCGTCCCGCGTTCCCGTCCCTCTCCCAAATCCGAGCTAGTCTTCATCCAGGAATTAACTCTCTCTAGCCCTGTATTTATTACTTTAAGGATTAGTTTGGCCGCGTGGAATATCAATCTTATTGTTCCATAGCCTTGGTAAGTTTTTGCCAACCTCTTCTTCGGCATCAAATTAAGTGGAAAGTGTGAAGTACTCGGGTCTCACTCAACTCTCAAAAATCCTACAAATTAGCGCAAAAAATTCTCTTCCGTTTTTTTCGATACACTTTAGAAACGCCGCTGGTACGTTATCTATTCCCACCGCCTCATTCTTTTCAATGTCTTGCAGTGATATTTCCATTTAACTATAAGGATACCTGGTCCGATGCATCTCTGTCGATATCGTCCTCCCTTTTTATATCGAACCTACTGAGTCTTATTTCCTTACATTCCTTCCTCCTCAGTTGGGTCTTTTAGCTCTACGATCAGCTGATCTGTCTTGTGTGTAATCGTTTAAATTCCCTTACTCTTACTATTTCCCATCAATTACTCAACTTTCCTAAGCAGTGCATCCATTTAGAACCTTTTCCCTAGGAATCGATCTTTATTCTCTACCATCCTCCTCTTGCTTTCTTTGTTTTACACTCTTCCATTTCCTTCTCTCCAGAATCTCCATCACATTTCCATCTTGACCCACGGTTTTCAAATTTGTATTGCGCTCATTACGCCTACCGTTGTATTCAATGCTTCTACAATTCCTTTTTACAACTTCCCCATTTGTCTTCCATTGTTCCCCTTTCCCAATCCGTATCCATGATTTAATCAACCTGCTCCCGAAATTTATTAATTGTTCAAGTCAACGTCTCTGTATTCCACTACCGTACCCTCAGCCCCTTCTAATCTTTTTCGAGTTTTACGCGGTATATCATCGCTCATAAATTGCGATCTGAGTCTCTATCAGCCCCAGTAGGGGTATGTGAATTTTTACCATCATTCCTGAATCTATGTCTCACCATAATATCAACTATCTGGAACCTATTTTTGTCTGCCAGAGTTTTCCAAGAAACCTGCGTCGACAGTAATTTCTGAACCATTTATTTGTGATTACATGATATATTTCTTCTACAAAACTGTACGGCTTTCTCGCCGCGATCATTTCTCCTTCCTAGCCAATAATTGCTCACTTTCAGCCCACCTGTAACTTCACCCACCTATCCCCCCCCTCATCCTATCCCCCATTACTACTAATTACTTTCTCCCAGGTATTCTATCAATTATATCCTCCAACTACTCGTATCTATCTCTACTTACCATCTACCTCTTACTATCTAAGATTTAAGGAAGGCAAATATACCTAGATTATAACTAAGTTCGTTGAACCTGTCTTTAGCTCATAAACTATCATCCAATCCATCTCCTGCTCTGCCTAACTCTACTTTCTTACCAAGTTTCCGGTTCATTACGAAAGCAAGCCCACGCCGGCTCTCATTCCCTCCGTTATAAATCACCCTGTAAGCATCGCTCCAATAGTTCCCGTTATCTTTCCATCTCACTTCGCTCAGGTCCATTATGTCCACACCCACCTGGTACATTTCATTCTTCATATTTTTTAACTTCCCCCTCCCCTTAGCATATTCCGAACATTCAACGTGCCTAATTGGATGGCTGCGTTCCTCTTGCGTATATTCTTTTTCTCTGCTTCAGACTATACCACAACTTCCGAGCAATGATTTCATATGATAACGACTCCAGTGGTCTTGCTTCCTCCGCTGCAGGGCACGACACCTGACTAGGGCTGGGCGGTTTTTAATATTGGGTTTCCAAAATCACAATTCTGGAATGACCAATACCAATACCCTGTAGTGGATATTGGTGGTCGGAAAAACAATATTTGTAATTGGAATGTTGTATAGTTAATAGGCAATATTTTCCAATGGAATATAGAATATTAGATTAGCAATGTTAAAAATTCAAGTATTGAATGCTGGAACCCGGCGAGGTGGGTAGTCGGAGAGCGCACTAATCATTGAAAACAGACAGCGCGCGTGGCACTCAGTGCAGCACTTCCTTAAGCTTAGGTAAATGGGTTTTCTTCTTTTATTAACAGAATTTTACATAGTAATAAGGTCTCATTTTCGAAGTAACCCACCTCGGTTCTAATACACTTCTGCCACCGTTTTTTGTTATTTACCTGTTAATTTTACCAGTTAATATTGCTATGTTCAATATTTTCCAATGTACCAATATTTAATTTTTTCATTATTTCCAATATTCAAATATTTTCCAATATCCAAAAGTCCATTAGTCAACTGATATTGGTCCATTTTCAATATTTTAAGATATTGGATATTGATATTGGGATTCAAATACCACCCAGCCATACACCTGGCCCATTGGGTCGAATTCCTTAGTTTTCAGGATTCGTTTCTGTATAAAAACTATCCATAATTTCGCGGTGTATTAATTGAGATGGTATTCCATGGCCTTTTCAATAGTGTTCTCAAAAAGAAGAAAAGAGGATTCCACTAGAATGAGTAAAAATGCAAACTTAAACGAAGCCGCGCTTTATGAGGGTGATAAAGAGGTATTCGCCCACTTTTTTCACAATTGAGCATATTAAAAAAAATTATCATTCACGCAAGAGAAAATATGTGCCCAGGGTTCACATTTTATTGAAACTTTGATGGGAAATAAATATTAAGGAAATTTTTTTTAACATATAATTTTTTTAACATAACGTTTGAATAAAATGTTTTTTTAAACATTTTGTTGAAACTTTGAGAGGAAATAAATATTAAGGAAATTAATGGCAAAATTGATAGTGACCAAACGTTTCCACGAAATTGCGTATTTTGTGCGTCACTTTCGCCCGACTTATCATTCAATGCGATTAAACAATTATCTTTGATCTAGACGCTGAATACCGATATAATTCACCAGCAAAACCTAACTTTTAATGTGATTATGGTGCCTATTTAAAGTAAATCAAACTTTCGTTTTGTGCCGTATCGCAGCTGAACGATTGCTATCAAGTGGAAAATTAAGTAATAGTACGTAAGTAACTGACTAAGACCAGATCGAACGGCATTTCTCAGATTTCATTCAATTGGTATTCAAGAAGATGATGCACGTTGAATTAGAATGTTAGAATGTAACTGGAGCATAGGGTTTAAGAAATCTTTCTTCTGTGCTGAGAAAAATGTAAAACAAGGGCCTCTGGGGCCCTGAGACATTTCTAATACAGTTCATAAAGTAGGTACTAGGAAACGTTTACCTAATGTTGTTCGGATTTGGTTGATGTTAGATAGCAAATAGCGTTTAAATAAACATAAATGCAAATATCTTTGAAGTCTTCCGAGACTCATATACTTGTTGATATTGCTGTTTTCAGGTATTCTCGTCGCGTGTTTAGTTTTTCTGACTACAGTTTCTCCCCTCTTCCTGGGGGCGTCTTCAGGTCCGTTAGACATTTTGTTTTGTTTGTTGGACATTACAAAATGTCTAACCTGAAGACGCCCCCAGGAAGAGGAAAGAAACTGTAGTCAGAAAAACTAAACACGCGACGAGAATACCTGAAAACAGCAATATTAATAAATGCAAATTAATTACAAAACTTCTACATCTACATGCTACCCATCAAAGATTATATACACATCTACCCATGGAGTGAGGCTGGGGGCGAGGACTGCAGCCGTGTAAAGATATAAGGGATAAGATTTTGGGAAGTGAAGTGGAGAAGTGTAGCATTTGTTTGCGTTTGAAATGGAGCTCGGGTTTAATTATGGTCACTAATTGTGCGCGGGAAGGACAAATTTTTATACCTATCTGTTCAGCAAGGTACCTCTCTTATTATATCGCCTCTGTCGGACCTAGAAATTTAGTGTGGCGTCAAAATGACATCCTCTATATCGCTTTGCATCACATATGCACTGATTTTTCAAGCAAACTAAGTCCAACGCGCAGCCTCCGAGTCTCTAGCGGTCCCCGACCCAATCCCTCTTAAATCTGAGAAACACAAATGTGTTTGCTCGTAGCAGTTTTCAACAATGCACGCAGCTTTCCTTGGTACCTCATTTATTTTTTTGGCTGAATCTTTCAGTCCAGGCACCCGAACGCTCGTAGCGTATTCTAGGTGCCCCCGAACCAAAGCGAATCAGCACCTCTTTTTTACTTTCTCATCCGAGGACCTTCCTATTATACGTTTGAACTTCGATCACATGTCAAAATAAAACGCAAATCGTTTTCTTGAAGCATCAATCGTGTAATGGGCTTTACTTCAAATGCTATGAAGAAGGAAGATAAATTGGTGGTGATTTCTCAACCATTAAGCGCGTTATCTTTCACCAAAAGATAAGCCGTAATGCATTAATCGTGAGGATGGATTTTTCTCTTCGACGATCACTCAAGTTCGGAAAAAAAGAGTAAAAAAAGTAAACGGGAAAATAAACCAGAGAAATATTTTCACCACTTCACATCTCAAATGATTTTATTATTATTTTCCAAATAATACACAACCACTATTTTATGGCAAAAACAGAATTTTTTCGATTTATTCCAAAGCGGACACTTTCGGAAAAATCTGGATCGCGTTTCAACTTTCGACGCTTCTCTAAAAAACTCCGATAAGTCTATAACGTAGACTTTTTTTTTAATCTTCTAAAGCTCGATGAATAATATCAGTGCATCGGAAATGATAGATTACGATAATTGGTATGTTTATTCATAATTGTTTACACACCACTAAAACAGTAATGTTTTTACGTAATTATGAGCAAAGGGTGCAATCATGTCGACTAAGGAAAATATATAGCTCAAATTAGCTGCAGATCAAAGGGCCAACCCCTCAAAAATATCAAAATACTATTTAATCGTTAATTTCTGAACCACTATTTATTATTTATGTGATTACCTGAACAATAATGAATACAGTTACACTAAAAAGAACGCTGTGGTAAATAAGAAGACCCTTAGCTGAAGTAATCGATCTTCACGTCATTTTCCGTTATTTTCTCAACTCTCTCGGCACGATGCTTCAATCGCACGGCATGGACACACCACCCATTAATCTTCCGATATCACTGATCAAACAATGGCACACCACCCTCTCATTAAATGACACGCGACATGTGCGTTACCTCACAGTCCAATATATCACCCCTTAGTGTAGGATCACAGTTCACTCTTTCGCGACGCCGTTGGAGTCATCCAAATAGCGAACCGCTGGAGAGGAGAAATGCTCACAGTTTCAGCCATAAGGCGGTACTTCATCAACAAAAATTAATGATCTACAAAACTGAAAAAATTTAAAGTAAGTCGATCACGTTTCCACTCTCTTGAGAGCAACTGAATAAAATCACAATGGGAGCGCACTCGATATGGAGAATATTTGTGTTGCCTCTGGTTTATAACACAACTTGAATTGTATTCAGCATTGCTGAGGGCGCAATAATTTGTCATGCGAAGAAAATATAAGTATGGGAAATATCGATTTAATCGTGAATAAGAATTGTGAAGTATACGATCTCAAGCGTAACTATGAGGAATCTCTTCATTATCATAATTTACCACATACATAGAACGTAAACTCAACAAAAATTCAGTTTTTATTGCTCAAACAATCAATTTTGCAATGTTTCGACAAAGTGAAATTTACATAAAAAATAATTTATAATTTTAAAATATTGCAGATGACACTAAAATTTCAGGGATTTTTTTAGAAACTTAAATCTATGCTTCCATTGCACCTGATTAAAAATTTATAAACGGACGTAGGTACAACAAACATTTCACTCATTCCTTAGGGTAAAAATAAAGGTTTTCTTGTAACGAGCTATCAATAAATATTGATGAGGTATACGCACTATTGACGAATCGTATTGCATATTTACCATATAATTCGTAAATACTGCACTTATTATGGCACAAACGGCAATAAACCAAGCGATCCATTGGTTTGGCCTACCTAACAATGAGAGCGTACCTGGAATCACGTATGTATTTTGAAAATGGCACCATATGCGCACACAAAGACTGATTGCTACGAATGAACCGTTCAAACGTCAATGAAGAAAATACACTATCGCCGATATTAGCAAGGTAATTATGGGATATCGCCACAGCCGATGTTCGCTCAAAATTCGCAATGGGATTACAAATCGCATGGAGGTATTTGGACAGATTTTTCCTCTCACATAAAAAAACACACAATTAACGTTGCAAAAACATTAAATGAAAACGATATTTTCAATGTTTATGGGCTATCCTAATGTTTCACGCTTTAACGCTCATGGTTCATGAGGATTTTGCAACGCTGTGGCTTTTTGGTAGCATTCTCACTTTTTTCACACAAGCGTTTTATCTCCTATTGAACATCATTCCGAAAAAACTTCAATATTATACGATGGATCTACGTTGTGAATTTTGAACGCCAGAATGTGCAGTGAAGAAATGTCAGATGTTGTTATTTCCTTCAACGGAGTTATCTTAGATCTTCCACAAAGCGAAATTATTAGTTTTTAGCCCATGATTCACATTCATACATTCAATCACAATCATGCGAATAATGTTACTCATAAACAGTGACTAATTAGAAATGAATTTAAGTCGATAAATACACTCCTGATTCATAATCAGGGAAAGGGGCCAAATGCGAATTGGATATTGGTAGTTTTTGAACGAAAATTCAAACATGAACTATGTATTAATTTTCGGGAACTATTCACTGACCCAGTCAGTTATTCGTTCATTTTAACCTAAAGATCCAATATCCGCCGCTTACTCCTTCAACTTGAAGTGCTCCTTTGGTTCAGTTTGCCGACAGTGCAATCAGGCTATGAGGACATTTTTTTTAAACTTTTTTGTGCAAATTCCACAAAAATAAGTCCCCGCTGTCTGTGACAAATGTTATAGAATTTAAGAATTCAATTTAAGTTTCAAACATTAATTATATCTATCGGGATACTTGATTAATATTAATACTTAGAAAATAAATTGAAAATCCGCGTTGTTATAAAAAACATTCTAAATCTAATTTTCGCATTTAGAATTACAAACGGCCGACATATCAAACCAAATGATTACCTTCATCGCATCAAAATTAAAAAAGCTAAAAATATGAGAAAGAAGCAGGTGACGATCATTTGCCATTTGCGTTCTTAATAATATTCTCACCAAACCTCACCCCACATGCTCAGCCTTTCTATTAGGCAACCAACATGGCAGTGATCACATAGTTACATCTGAGTTGTTCATTCACGAAAATAGTGAATTTTCCCGTAAGTTACTATCATGCCCATCACTATTGTGAGTGAACAACAGGTAGAAATAATCATCAACTAATCGAGAGATTATATACTACCTGAGATATACTTCCTGATTTCCAAAAAACAAGAATAATTTAAATGATGCAACTTCCGATCTAAATAAGCTCTGAAGGCCGCATTATATAGTACATTTTATTATACAAACGACTGTATGAATTCTTTCTGGAGGAATATTGTACCGTATAAAGTGGAAAATTGTACGATTGCCTGAATGACTGAACGGGAAATAGAGCATGCTCTAATTCCATTCATTTTCTTGTACAATCTATGATACATTCGTTTGTGCAATAAGATGTACCTCGTACAGCGGCCTTTGGGGATG
Organism: Ceriagrion tenellum; assembly: GCA_963169105.1. Lineage (NCBI taxonomy): Eukaryota > Metazoa > Arthropoda > Insecta > Odonata > Coenagrionidae > Ceriagrion > Ceriagrion tenellum. The sequence goes on from OY720639.1 coordinate 67,552,133, forward strand.
TCAAAAGCAACCAAAATTCGTACGCAACAAAATTAATATAATTTTTTTAAGGCAATAAACTTCCACACTTCTTTAAGTGGACGCATCTTACCCTTCGGCAAAGAAATGCTTGTGGAGAAATCCACCAGCTGGCGGCACTCGCACCCAAACGAGGCTTTTTGATGACAGGAGCCTCCCACTCCAGGATAAGTCTCGCTTAAGGCCCTTAAGGCAACAGCTGCCTGCAAGTTGTTGCCAAGTCTACAGCGCCTAGGTACAGGTAGCGCCAACCGAAGGACTGCGAGGAATGGCTGAACTATTTGCGTCACCATCCGAGCATGTCATCGTCGAAAACCACTCGGGTAGCTTGTCAAAACGAACTAATTACAGATTTTATCTTACATCTTTGACAGCGGTTACATAGCAATCTGATAAAAGAGAATTTATATCCCTCCTTATGTTTACAATTTTCGATAGTCATTAGTTTTTGTAAAAATAGATATTGCCTATTTCCGGGTGTTTTATTTTACGACCGAGATAAAATTGTAACATTAGAGATACAGATTTCTTTTAGCAAAGGTATTATGCAAATATGCTGAAATTTTCACGTTGATTTTAATGGTTTTTACAGTTTAATTGGATCTGGAAAGGAAAATAAACTCGATCGATCGTGCGGGTGGGATACGCATCCTAAAGGGTTCGAGCGAAATATGGCGCAAATATTACTAAAAACCTGGGAGGATTAAAAGACTATATTAGAAAGGCCGCACGGTCCCAAGGACCTCAATGACCTTCGCGGTTAGTGGAATATTGCTAAGCTAGAATTTTGGCCTCTAATATACATACATGTACTTCGAAGCCACAGACAGGTCTCAGAATTGAAACGTAAGATTGGGGACCTGACCTACTCTAAGGCCAAAAATCGGTGATTTATAGGTTAACTCATAATTAATGAACTGATGGACATGTTATCACTGCTTTAAGTACATAAAAAGGGACATAGGGCACGTAAGAATGGTTCAAAGGCATCATAGGTTATTATGTGGATATTTCATGGTGCTGTAAAACAGTAGAAACACAAAGGGGTTATTTAATAACTATATATATTCGAGGCAGAGGTATATTTTGTAAATTACCAGTACTCAGAGCAAATAATGAGACAATAAAAATTAAAAAACGAATCGACGCATGTAATCGCACTTTCTCCTCCCTACTCCCAATCATGAAACCTAGAACTGTGAACAGGAAAACCAAGATTCGGTTATATAAAACACTCATCCGTGCAGCACTGTCTTACGGGTGTGAATCTTGGAAAACAACAGTGAAATCTGCGGAGTTGTTAGAGAGATTTGAGAGAAAAGTACTGCGGAGAATTAACGTGCCTATGAACACAAAAGTAGCATGGAGAACGAAATATAGAGTAGCATATACAAAGAAACCAGCATTTCTACCTACAGCAAACTAATGAGACTCCAATAGGAAGGCAGGTCCTGCGTTTGCCGGAGAATAGGGCAGCAAGAGTGTGTTCACTGGACAGATTGGAGGGAAGAACCGGTGGGAAAACCCAGAGCTTGGTAGAAAGATAACGTAATCAAGGATGCACTAGAAGTGCTTGGGGTGAGGAATTGGAGAAGAAAGACAGAGGATAGAGAGAGGATTGGAGGAAGAAAATTGAGGAGGCCAAGGCCCGATTTGGGCTGTAGCGCCATCGAAGAAGATGTGCTCAAAGCACAGGGCTGGTTTTTACCATCGACTGACTGAAAGCTTTAAATTTTAAATTCCTGAATTTGATTTTCTGAGAAGTACAAAGGACCTACAATGGAAAGATCCAAATTGGTCCCAGAAGCCGCTACGTGGATTATTCTTCATTCTTATCCACTAGAAAGGCAGTGTTTTTACGCATTTTTTGTTTTTTTTTTAATTACTCGTAGTCATAAAATAGGCTTGAAATTTTTAAGATCATGTGTCTGAAAGAATATTGTTTTATCACCCGATTTTCGTATCCACTCCGTTTTTCCCGAAAATTTGAGTATTTTGCTCAAAAATACGTGATTTTTCCACAACAGCAGCAATAGAATTTTTTTTCAGAAAAAATCGCAGAATTTTCTAAAAAGGGAACAAATGACCAACGCATTTACGTCTCTTGTTAAGTAGTCTGTATAAGAGAATTAAATTGACTGGAGTTCGGAAACTTTTTAGCCCGATCTCTCAATAGGTAACTGATTACCGGTACATACATACGTGGAGTTTCCACGTTATTCCAGGAGGATACCTTTAAGCCTATGTACCAATTTTATTCACCTTCTGGTTAGTATTCAATGGGCATGAACATTTAAGATTAATGTAGCAGATTTACTGGAATATTTTGACCTGGGTATTTCTCACCCGTCCCCTCCCGTAGCGGCTGACTGCATTTTGCTCGTCACATTTCAAGGATTCTTTCAATGTCCCAATATTTCTCTCAACATCATCCCATTTTTAACTTCAACAGAAAGCATATTTCAGTTGAATACAAAAGCTCTTTATTTCTGATTGTGATTTTTCATGATCTTAAGCAGAATTCCCTGTTAAGGCTCCTGATTCGAGCATTAAAAATTGAACTAAGTACGGGCGATGCAACAGTGATTTTCGAATCCTCTAAATAGAGGCAAGAGGAGTATACTGCCTCGCATTTCTGAGAGAATTGGTGCACGTCCACATTGTGAAAGAATGTTCATTTGAGATGATGGGCAGCGACATTTTTTAAGGCCCACGCTACTTCATTCGCGTCGTACTTGCGACCCAAGGACGAATCGAATTACGCCGTCTATTTCGGTTTGCATAGTGCATCTTCTGCTCCGAGAGGATTACTGATAAGTTCAAAGAAGATAGTACTACAAACTAGGATACAGTACATGAAAACATTCACGTGGGGCGTGGCATTCTATGGATCGGAAGCATAGACCATTGGAAAAGCTGACTATAAAAGACTAGAAGCCTTCAAAACCTGGTGATGGAGTAGGGTGCTGAAGATAAAATGGACGGACAAAAGAAATTAAGTGTATAGAAGAGTAAAAGAGGAAAGGACCTTATGGAACACCGCAGAAAAGATGAACCAGATGGACTGGACACACACTGAGACAATGGATTTGTGAAGAACATAGCGAAGGCAAAATAGAGGGGAAAACCCCAGAGAAAGACCCAGGAATAAGTTCATGGACCAAATACAGGGAACAAGTGTTACATAGGGAAGGATGGAGGGCTGCAGTCAACCGATCTTACGATTGAACGACAAATGAGAGAGACAGTTTCATGCGATCGACTCTCATCTCTCTTATGGCACCCTAGTTAAATTAAAAAATTAATTTTCACCTGTTTATTTTTATCCTATGGTGGAAAATTCTATTTCAATTTGTTAATCCCCAGGAAGTAGAAGCATAAGCTGGCGAATAGAACGATGATTTACATGAAAAGCATTCCATAATGTCCAGTTGAATCAATTTTCATAAGTCTAATTTATTTATACGGCGAAGATTAATTCGATTGTTTGTAAAGTAATAAGACAATCAGCGGTAAGCCTTTAACTTATTCAATAATTCATCCATACCTTCAACATGAAACAACCAACTACCACTATACGGAAAGGAAAATTTTATTCCTATTAGAATTTGAAGCATTTCATTTCTAAAAGCAAATCATTTAAAGTAATTTCTTGATTCTTGTCTTATCACTCTAGCTATTTCGACAATGGGTGTATTTCTTCATTTTTATCGAGCGACACCGTAAATTAAACAGCGTGATTGACAAAAAAATTCGGATTCATAACAGGACGGCAAACTTCGATTTCACCACATTAAAATGAATCCAAGATGTGAAAGGGCTGAAACTAATCGCCACTGTTATGCTTTGATTATCTCACGGAATCAGGAGCCATAAATCAGCAAACAGCAGCAGTCAAAACGATGGCGTAAAAGGTAGTCCTGCAAAAGGATACCTTACGATAAATCCAGCGAAATTTTAGCCAGGGAATTTATGGGCTCCAAAATTGACACCATTAACATCATCATGATGATGTTAATGTGCAGACGCTAAAAATTGAGTCAAAGAAGCTCACTTCCCATCATTAACACCTTTTTTACAATACGAGATGCCATTATTCCTCTTGTCTATGAAAAAAAGGGATTCATGTTCCATGATAATGCAAATGAAGGTTGCAGTTATATTACACATACAAATACATGCATTGTAATATGAATGATAAGTGGAATTGAGAGTTATTGTGGCTACCGCATTGAATAACCCTCAAAACTTTCTGCCTACGCACCTCTCAAAATGCTTTTGGGAAAAGGGGCTCACAAAATTAATCCACTCGTGAATTATGGAGTAACAATTATCCCACACAGAAGGAAACGCATTCCCCCACTAATGATGAGTTTGCAACTAATGCGTTTAAAAAATCTTCGCGCTTTCAAGTATATTTTGCATATTGAAGGACATATAAATAAAGTTTACACCCATGGCCATAAAAAAGGTTGGAAACGTAACCGATAAGTGTCAATTTATTTACATTTTTGCTGAGATCTCGATATTATTTAGCCGCATAAAAAGAATACCCCACCTTGACCGTGAATCAGCTATGTAAAACCTGATGTGTATGTGTTGATGTTGAAATGATTTCTTGTCCTCATTTATTTCAGTCGAAGAACTTGACAGTTTCCTATACAGAATAGTGCACCGCTCACCTTACAAGACGACATCGCTCTTGCTTTCTATTCGTTTCAGACCCAGCGAACAAGGTAGCGCACTTTGAAAACATATCGAGACTTGACGCGCGCTAAACAATATAGGAACTCTGATGAGTACATCCCAGCCCTACTTGTATTTACACAAGCTAAAGTGTGTGCGATCGTACATTTCATATTGCATAGTGTAAAGCGGTAAATTGCAAGAATGCATGCGCGAGTGCATGAGCGCGAGATGGCAAAATAGCCTCTGTTCTATCTTGCTAAAAGACAGTAACTGCATTATTGTTGGTTCTGAGTAATTGCATGCTAAATTTTTCATCTTTGAGTTTTCGATTTTTCATCTAATCCATCTTCGAAGAGATTACAAGCTTTAATTGATGCATAGATTAATTCTTACCGTCATATTTTGTGAATTATTAGCTAAACTGCGAAAATTGAAGTCATAATGTGATCATTCCATTAAAGTGGCGCTGCAGTAGGTGACGAGGCCATAAAAAGTGTTCATTATAGATTTATCCGTGAAATAATTGTCATTTTTGTGTCTTAATTTTGGTTTATTTAAATTTTTATCGAATTTCATCAGTGAAAGTAGAATTTTAAAAACCATTTGAAAATGAAGTCGGAATTCTGGGTTTTTTTTTTACTTACACAGTCGAGGTGGAATAGGTTTCATTAAATACGTCGGCAGCCCACGTTTCGATTCATTCGACGTCTTTCGAAGGCGCTGATATTCCCATCGGCGCTAACTTCAACACCTTCAATGGAAAGTTCCCCTCGTATTGCTAGAGGCTTAACTTCACGCAAATGGTTCTAAATAAAAATGCATTCAATTTGTTTAAGAAGTAAACAAAACACCATAACCATTACATTCAAGTTTATATGAATTTGTTTGAGCGATTGTAAAAAAATAAGGAAGCACTTACCCTCATAGGACGTATTCAGGGGCACTTTCAAAAGTTTCCGAGGTGGAAAATTCATTTGAGTTTCACCGGAATGAATGGAGGCACATTTTTGTTTCGCATAAAAAAGTAAAGAAGTGGCTCAGATAGGTAAATGTAATTCTTCCGTAAAGCGCGCAGCCACGCCTGAATTGAGAAGAATTTTAATGAAAATTACGACCACTCTTGAAAATTTCCAGAGTAGCACCGCCGTTTCCAGGTCAGGAAAGATTATTTACAAACGCTACTTTGACCATGATACTGCTTTAAACACGCATGGTTTCAAACATCTCTAGATCTGACCTTGAACGAATTAACTTGCATAAAATATAACAACAACGATTTTGTTTTTTAATTGTCGTAAATACTTTTTAAAAAAGCTACAAAGTAAAAATGCTAAGAGGCAGGCAACTCCAGTAGAAGGTTACGGTTGCCTGGGAACAATCATTGCGTTGGTCATATACAGCAAAAATGTAAATAGAAATAGACCTTAAGAGCTACGTGCAGTAAATTGCACCTGAGCAAGATTATATGTGCAATAAATAATCAATTGAACTACTACACCAAGCGTTTACTAGAGTTACAGAATGTTCAGTTTTGGGTATTACAAAAAATGACTAACTTCCGATCATTTATGTAGGATTTTCTAATAATATTTCTAGATACGGGTTATGAACTTGCACAGTTTTAAACCGCATTTTTACCTCAATCTCGCGTACAATAGCAATTGAAGATAGACCAGGGGCTATTTTTTCATCTGCAGCTCATGCATTCGCGCATGCATTCTTGCAATTCACCGCTTTACACGCTGGAATTTGAAATGCACCTTCGTACATACATTATGTTGTGCAATTTCGAGACCCGAGTAAAATATGCTAAACAAAATGGAAAAGAGTGTTTATCTAGTGTGAACGCGAATGGGGCAGCAAAGGATGCGTAAGGAGTTCCTCATGGAATAAATATCCAATGGTTAAAAGGAAAATGAGCTTGAGAAATGAAAATGAAGTTTTTACTGAGAGCAAAGAATTGAACTAAAATAGCCCTATGTTTTAATTTTCGAGGCAATCACGGAAATATTTTGAATTGAAAAATTCCCTCACCATCACTGCCACTGCTTATTATACATGAGGAATGATTTTAAGCCGCCTGTTCACAGACATCCATTTTACTTAAAATCTTTTATTTCCACGATCTCTTATCACGATTCCTTGCCCAGATATCTTGCATGTTTGCTTTCCCCAATTCATCTGCGTGTCGCTTCCATAGGATCGCGCTCTATGGTTGTCGATACACCCTATACAAACAACGCATTCTTTCCGTTGAAATTTCAAGGTATTCCATCCTACAGATAGAACTTTTTCCATCTGATTCCTCTCTTCCATGACTAAGCAATTCTCTTTTCCTCGCACTTGCGTTTCATTTGCTCACTCAACTATCTCTGCAGAACTCCTCCAACAATCTTGAAGCAATTAGATCCCAAGGGTGAGGGTGCTTCCTGTCACGTCTATCAGCCACAGAAAAATATCTAATAAAGGAGCGGTATATTTTAAAAAACATCATTAATAAGACTAATAGCCTGAAACCGTGCAATGAATTTGAAATTAAATTTATAGGTAGAAAGAACATTCTAATTAGCGTAATATGCACTTGTTGCTTCGCTCTTTTATGGTATGATCTGAACTTGAAGGCTTCCGCGGAGTCGTTCAGATGGCAGTGAAGGCTTTTCGGGCTCACTTCCGCGTGTTTCTATTGACGTAGACGACAGTTTCGACAGCATTTCAGCTGTCTTCTTTAGGTCAGAAGTGAAGAGGCATATGATTGTTTCCGTTTTATAAAGGGGCCGTTTTTCTCGCCAATTCAGTCAGGTGCGCTGTCATTGGTTACTCTTTTCTACTTCATGAAAACTTCCAGGCTGCTCCTCTTTTCATAAAGAAGAAAAGAGTAACCTATGACAGTGCACCTGACTGCATTGGCGGGGAAAACGGCCCCTTTATAAGACGGACACAATCACATACCGTTTCACCTCTGACCTGAAAAATACAGCTGCAATTCTGTCGAAACAGTCGTCTACGATAATGGAAATACGCGAAATTGAGCCCGCAAAGCCTTAACTGCCATACGATATGATCTGATGGTTTAAATATTACGTTAAAAAATCCCTTCATATGTTAAAAAAAACGGCCAATTTGAATCATATACGTAAACGATCTTTTAGATCGATAAAATGCATTTAGAGGTTAGGTTTAAGGGCCAAGTTTTAGTTTCACAAGCTACTCCTCTAAACAACCACATTCAAAATTGCGAAAGCTTAAAAAAGCTAGCATTTGAAAAAATATTAAATGAAAAAAGATAAAACGTCGTAAAGGATAAGTTGAAAGCTAATGATCCCTAATAAGTATTTTCAAGGCCTCTTACCGTTCCGTACATTAAAATTTCGAATCCGCAACCATGTAAATTTTTGGACCTTTGAAATTAAACTCGCTTCGAGTAAGCGGCTTTATATACCGAGTACAGCTATTCAGTTGAACAGCTTAAGGTACTTATATGAACATTTAAGGGATAAAAATTCATGAAAAATATGGTGTGGGCAAAAATAATGATTAATTTTATTACAATAATAAGAACATAGTTAAGTATAAATGATTTGGGTAGCATCTGCCAATATCAACGTCGAAATTAAAACGGGCCCTTTTTTGTTCTCGGGCAAAATCAAATTTAAATATCTCTCAGTATAATCACTCATTTACACTATCTTATTTGCCTAATCTATGCTCAATCATCCCTTGGTCATAAAAATACAATCGCTATAACCGGTTTTCTGTTAAACCACTCGTTGACTTCCGGAATTTCACACATTTGACTGGTGATTAAATAACATTAACCCCAGATAGAAAATGTACCGCCAGTCTTTTAAAACCACCAAACGTGGAAAGCATTAAGATATGCAGTAAAATGCCCGCCGCTATAAAGACTCGGTTAGTTTCACAATTTTGACAAATCGGTATCGCGCACTAGAGGCCCTACATTATGCATTATTATGCACAACATTTATCACGCCAGACACGCATATGGTCCACCTATAGGTCCTATTAGAGCTGAGTGGAACTGTAGCCTACAGTAAAAATGACGAAAAGTGTAGGTCACCCATAAGCTTTGGGTACATTCCTCTCGTTGGGGTTGATACATTAACCAAATCCCACTTCCAAGGAAGTTCTAACCGCGCCACTATCACAAAAACGATAATGAAACTAAATGACAATCAAGATTTACAAGGATGCACCACCGCGTAATACTCCGTTTTGCAATATACCGCCTCGACCAGTTTTCAACGACTCACAGGCTTTGATGAGACGTATACATGTGTCATTACGCAAGACTTGGTTATGCAGCATGTTTAGTTAATGCTTATTTCCAAGTTATATAGCAATCAAGATATGCTTTCCTATCTAGTGAAATAAGCAAGAAGATGACGAGTAATCAATTGAAGATTCACCTAAAGGTGGCACACCTCATACCGTTGCATTGAAACCTTGATCGTATTGAGTACCATTCAATATCTATGCGTTTCGATTCCAACAAAGAACACCCGAAAGTTTTACATCTATTGTAGTAAGTCTAACTTTGTGCCTTCCACAGTTTTATTATGAGTACAGTACAGTGTACCTGATAATGGTGTACTCATGATAATGGTTGTACTCATGATGATAAAAATTAGACTGACTGCAATCTCGACCTTCCACCTAGGGAAACCTTCAACTTTTGATTTAGTTCGAAATTAATTGTAAATGATGGTAGGGTAGGCCGGAGGAATTTTGGGTCAGATTTTTAAAATTTCCATAATTTTTTATTTCGAAATGCTATTTTTAAATAAAATTAAACTTTTGACAACTTAATCTTGCCTTAAACAAAAATTAAATAGCATGTACTAAATCATTTTTATTTAAGGAGATGAAGTAAAATTACTATACATGTGCACTGACCCCATTTACACCATGATCCAGGGGTAATTGCCGATCCAGGGGTAAGTCACGGTGAAAAACGGGTCTAAGGTTTCGTTAAATAACTTTTCACAGCAAAGTGTAGTAATAACTACTCATTCTTCATTTTCCTGCCACTTACGGTCAATTTATCTTGCATTGACCCGTATTCCACCAGTCTACCCTACATCTTATAAATTAGTGCTCAATAGACGTCGCAATTACAACCCGCTGATTAAAAATCACTCTATAGTAGAAGTGCGCGTCTGGCAGATTAACTTCGATGATTTATAAACAGAAATGCTGATGAGTATGCCAGATTATCATTTCAGACATTCCCACCATTCGCTCCACCGCATCAATTTTTCCTAATCATTATCTTTAATTAAACCTTCGCCAGCGACTTCATCCCGCATAATTACGTGTTTATCTCGGCGTCGAGATACGATTAGAGGGCTCGAACCGACGATTGTGTCACATAAGCTGCGACCTCGCGTGACCCACGCCCCTTTCGACATCGAATAGAGTGTGATCGACGAAAAGGCAAACGCCTTCACGCAATGCGGACCGGATCCGGTATCTCGTGTCTCCGCTCCGGCATTCCTCTGATCAACCGCCGATGACGATGGAAATGTCGCAGTGTGCTCAAAGAGGCGCAAAGGAGGTAATCGTTACTGACAAGAAAAGTGGAATTTAAAGAGAAGTTCTAAATAGAAATAATGCCGGCCCGAAGCGTGGAGTACGAAGGCAAAAGCCACAGACTGCCGGCCGCCACCTTGTCTCCGACACTTACTCCTCGACGCGACGAAAGGAAAGAAAAGAAAATAAGGTAACCAGAGAATGTCACGAAATTTCAGCAAGTATTTACGTACAAAATTTTCCTCTCCATTTTATCGATAAAAACTGACACTCATGACAAACTTTAGAAAAGAAAACAATGTCTGTGGACTAGTAATTTATTTCTACGTCAATCCTGCCACTAGAGGGATTATAGCTGAAATTAAATAGCAAATTACAGTTGTAAGTACACTCACCCACTAGATACAGGTTTTTTTAAGTCGGACGTTGGAATCTGAAGCGGAATTTTACCAGCAAAAGAAAGCATTCATTAATTGAAATTTATCATCAATTTTAAAGCAATTTTAGACTAATTAGTGAACAAAGTTATATTTCATTGGTATTATACATACATCAAAATATGAATGCATTTTCACCTTTTTCACGATTTTATAATAAAAAATCCTGCCAATCCTGCGTTTTCAGCGGGTTCAAATGTAGCGAAATCAAAAGTTTTTGCCTTCTAAATTTAGCACAGCCTTTGCTGAATAGTAAATATAATTTTTATCACGTGCAAAACAAACTTTTTTGCATGCATGAAAATATACCGATAAAATGTGTGTTACCTTTTTCAGTGAAATATATCAACTTAATGGTAATTGTACTCGGAATTCCTTCAATCTTGAAATAGCATTATAACTTATTTCCGGTGGTATCTTATATTTTCTGGTAAACTAAAGCTTAAAGTGAACAAAACTTTTCCTGGTCAAACTCGAAGCCGGAGGCAATTTATATTTTACAATTGAGAATCTGGTGGGAAAGAAGCTAGTGTAAGCAGAAGCGTTCCGAAGCGCCAGAGTAAACTTCGAATCAGCGCGCGGGTTAAGACTCCATCTGTAAATAGATATTTCGCAAGGGGCGGCCAAATAAAATATGGCCCACATTTGTGTAAAATAGCTTGGGTCGCCACTGGCTATAGTGTATTCTATCTCTTCCGCGCAGTCACAGAATATCTCAGGAAAACACTTTTCAGCTAATTTAAGCGACATTTTTCCTAGTCATGTTATAGTATGCTCGAATTTTATACTAAAATTTAGCCTTTTCCAAGAAGTACTGTGCAAATATGCTAATATCAGTAATATGAAAACTTTGATTCAAATCGTTTAACTTGTTTAATTAGTTTAAAAATCATATTCGAGTCCCTAACTCTAACGGTATATTGACGCCATACGCTGGAATTACCTTTGAGGATGATGGGAGTTTTTTGCAATTAAAAGAATATAATGACGGATTAAGAATTCGTTTCTTTTTATAAAATTTATAAAACGCACGAAGTACTCTCCGTTATGATGCAATCTGAGAGACGGAACTTCCTCACTGTTTAAATAATTACCTACTCTCTGGATTTATTTTATGTTTACATTTCCTTACGTTACTAGGCAGGAATTAGACGTGAATCTACCCTCTTCCCCAAAACACAATCAACCCTACCCTGGGTGATAAATACCACCCAGGCGGGACCTAAATCCGCGACGTTTAAGGTAGCGGGCGAGCAGGCTTTCCAAGGCCCGCGGAGCTCAAGGAGAACCACATCCCCTGTTTTTTTACCTCTATCTCGAAAATTAGTGATGTGAGCGATTGACATTCTTGTGTCATTTATAAGGCGAGATAGCTTTTCTACATATTGAAACCAAATGGATATAATATTACATTAAATAGCATCTCGTTTCAACTAGTATCGCTCTATCGCAGCCGTATCGAAGGGAGTCCGAAACCCTCTGGATAAATATTCCAGGGTTTATAATTGATCGATATTTAAATTGGCATTTATTTTACAAGCCCTTTCCAATAAATGTGAAATATTTTTCTGATATATTGCCAAACAATGATGTAATGAAATTTTAAATCATATAGCTTGAAAAAAATCATATAAAAACATATAGCTTGGTAAACTATTTAATTTACTCTAATGATTCTTATATTATGCTAATACATTTTGCCACCTGGGACTATTTGTATACTTCTCGTAATAAATAAGTCGTTACTTCTGCAAATGTAAATAATGATACCATCATATTACTAAGAAAGAAAAAGAAAATTTTAGTTTTCGGAAGTTAATAGAAGAAACCCTACCCATTTTCCAATAATTTCACCATTTCCAAGTGAAAAATACTCATTGTTTCATATTTCCTAACTAAATGCACCTCACCTACCGAATTAAAAGGCCACCTGAAAACCTTTGACATTGTTTTAACATGGTATGAATGAGAAATTGCAATGAAAATGTGCAGAAAAAAGCATGATACGTTTTAAGTCGTTAGCTCAAATTTATAATATTCCAGATACTGATTAAATGACATCAAGTATCTCATCGAACTGATCTGACTGATCTTGGCCAGCTCTACTTATGGAAGCAGTTGGGTTTTGTGCCAAATCCCTGCAAAACATCTCTTTTCATCACTACTCTTCGCAACCCTAGCTTTTATATTCATCCCTTTTGGTTAATGTTTGAAATTAAATAGCTCCCACCAACGTCGTCACATTTAAGCGATCTTGATATGCCAGTAGTCGTTTCACTCATCATGCATTTCACTTGCCTGGATGGATTGATTGAAACTTAAAATGACAATTACCGTTCGTATTCTGAGGAGCCCCATTTCAGGGCTATTCGTCACAGTTGGCTTCGCTCTAGTTTACATAGAGCAACTTTTTGCCCAGCTGAAGTTCATTTAGAGTAAATTGTTCCCATGTTAAACTACCTTGAAGGGACTACAGATTGAAAGTAAAATCAGTCGTTTCTGTTTCTTTTTATCGTAACATCACATCATGATACAAATGAATGCCAGGGACGTGTAACGCATGTTTCCTGCGAAGCAATGAACTCGGATAATCGAAAGTACATTCCCAGCGAGCAAATTCCTTCCCAATCATAATTTATTGAGCTGATTATCGCGCAGGGCTTTCACGAACTGATCGACACGGGATCAACCATAGGCGAGCTTATGCCTGCAATTCGTGATCAAGTAAGACAAATGCATGTCTTGCCGGCGAGATTAAGTGACAAAGGAATTCACCTTTAATGCATATCAATGTGTTTGAGAGAACTCCACGGAATCAGAAACTAAAATAAAATGTTTTTAGAAAAATTGAATAAATATGTTATCGCGAGCACTGAAGAATATTGTTAATCTGCCGTTAGGTTTTCAACGCAGTAAGACATGCAATACATCACGTGTTAGTACATAAGACTCGCCATGAATCTAGCGGGACGTAAACATGGTTGATTTAGAGTCCTTTAACAATGTGAAAAAAATATTCGCGGAAGGAAGTGAAGAACCACGAGATTTGATACACATTAAGCCTCAATTAGCCATCTAAATTACGTGACATTTGAATTCTAAACCAAGATTTATTCTCTTAAATATTTTCGGTTCCTATATACTAGGGCTGTTCAAAAAATAATGATTATAGTTACCTTGATGAATGTGTGTTTTGAAGGGTAGCAATACTGCATATCATCGTGTAGTCCATTCTTTTATCCATCTATAACGACCATTTTTAAGTCGATCGGTGCAATGAAAGGACGTATGTGATGATTCACGTAACGCGTGTTAGATATTTGCCTACCATGTCCAGCGTGGATAAAAAGTTAAAGCAATTTTGTTACGTGAAATATATAGTGGAACTCGTGAAATATATAGTGAAACTCGCCTGCTCACACCAGAGTGTGAAATATTAACTACGGTATGTGGCGAAGATGTTATGAACCACGTGTCCATCTACAAGTGGCATTAAGCGTTCGAGGAGGGTAGAGACAGCACTGCCGAATAGCCGCGCGAGGGGCGCCCTTCAACGTCTCGCACCGAGTCTAAAGAATATAGCTGCCGCTATCGTCCGCGAAGAACAACGAATTACCGTTAGGGAGCTCGCCGCATGTCTAGACATTTCAGTTGGCTGCGCATTTTCGATTTTGCGCCATGATTTGGCTATGTGACGCGTGTCTTGCAGATGGGTGCCGCGCCTGCTCACACCGGAGCAATTGCATCATGACAAAGACCCCACGTCCCCACGTCGCTCACACTACAGTGGATTTCTTGAACGCAACCGTACACCACCCACCGTAGTCCAGATTTGGCCCCTTGCGACGTTTGGTGGTTTCTCGAAGTCAAGTTTCCGCTCGGGGACGGAAATTCAAGACCCATCAAGAGGTCGTCAAAGCTGTGGAGGCGCGGTGCCAGGAGCATGAGAAATATGGTCAACCGTTCGTGACTAAAAATTGGCACAAGTGTATTAAAACAGAGGGGAGTTACTTCGAGAAAGAAAATGCATACATGGAAGACTGAATAAATATTTTTTTCTGGAGCATTATTACCATTACTTTCTGAAGAGCCCTCGTACATATATGTTGTCGCCAGGGGTCAGTGGACGCACAACACACGTGAATGTTCACACATCCTAAAATAGGAATGCTTTTTCTCGTTCATATGTCAAAGCTTCCCTGTTTCTGCTTTTTCACATCGGAATCGAGGAATACTACGGCAAAATATGCGGAATGATCATAAGCATCTCTTCCCTATTAAAAATTTTGATTTGAGAAAACAAAACAATATCACCGAAATTATTTTGCTTTTCCATGTTCATTTTCATCGAACAACATTATTAAGATTCAAGATTTAATATGTATATGTATATATATATAAATATTTATACAGAAAGGTAGAAAGAAAGTGGATAGGAACACATAAAATCCTATCCACTTTCTTTCTACCTTTCTGTATAAATATTTATGTGCGGTCTGAGTGAATGAGTGAACGATTTTATATATATATATATATATATATATATATATATATATATATATATATATATATATATATATATATATATATATATATATATATATATATATATATATATATATAAAGTTCTTGAGAAGATTCCACGAACGTGGCAAACAATATAAAACTTCGTCACAGGGTGACACTAAACATAAAACGTATAAAAAGCAAACTCACGAGTTTAAAATTTTCGGTGGGTCGCCCGCACCTTCATCAGTGATAGAATATATATATATATATATATATATATATATATATATATATATATATATATATATATATATATATATATATATTTAGAACTTGACAGAGTCAAAAAAAATACCGTGGTCTGTGTAGAGAGCCTTAATTAAGCGGATCGAAATGAAATTTCTTTGTTTCCGTTTCACTTATAGTCGTAATAACTAGAAATAATTTTCAAAAGAGGAATAAAACATAACTTCTAGGAAAAGTATCCCCACGTAAAATGCAAGCACTACTGAGTTTATTCTTTGGGGCGCTATTTAAAGAATTTTACTTTGATAGTAGTTTGCGGGAACACTACAAAGGTGAGGGCTCATAGTGTATGTTAGTACTTTCAGCATGAGCCAAGAAGCGATAAAACTCCATTTAGACATCTAATTTTAAAATGAATTTATAAACACTTTACTATATCAAATAAAGAAAAAATAATTTTGTAAAACTTTTATAGGTGAGATAGATGTACCGAATGAATGATCCATAAACACCATTATATGCTCTGAGAATTTCGGAAAACGAGATCTGAAAGATAAAAATTACTTTTTTTTATAAATTCCACGTCGATTTGGCTATTAATATTCAAATTTCAGTGAATACGCCTACAAAATGTAATTAAAACTTTCAAACTAGAATAGGAACGCTATTCCTTCGTCATAATTTCGGAGCTCTCCCAATCTGATGATCTGAACATGGTCCTAATGCTTCATTTTTATTCCATCAAATATTTGTAAAATAACAAATCCAGGGCTCTTATTTTCCTAAAACCTACTACCTATATTCTTTGATGAGTACTACATCCTATCACCAACCTTCACGCAACGCCACACACACTAAAATATCTTAGGTTTCTCTCTTTCTCCCCCTATGTCAGGCTATGCTTACAGAAGTTTTTCGTGCAGCGAAACCAGCCGAAACACGTTGTTACCGTTTCGTTTACATGCACAATTTCAATGTCATTTAAGCCAAGCATATATATATATATAAGGTAGAAAGTCATAAATGGGTATGCGTAGACGAAGTCTTTTCAAAATCCATTGAAAAGATTCGTTTGCAATAAATGACGAGTTCCTATGGAGAGAAAAGTGGCTTATTCCGTTAAATCTAATTCCAAATTAGATTTAATATAGATGTCCTGAATAATTTTACCATTACTACGCTCTAAATTTACAGAAACGTAGCAGAAGAAAATAAAAAGAGTCCATCCCACCATTTAGGCTCACTGTGTTCTATTGAGCTTTGAATTTTCTGCGTGACTCCATGTCAACTGATCAGGTATACTACATTCAGGCCAGCGAAATAAAGTCCCTGCGTTACGAACTTTACCGAATCTCTAGTTCTGCTGCTAAGTTATATAATTTATAAATACGGAGCGAAACACCTATTTGTGATCATTTATTATTATTATTATATTTGTTTATTTATCCTGGGTTGGATGAGACGGAACCGCCCCCTCTTCACCCAACCCAGTACATACACAAACACCCATGTCCTGGGCAAATAATATTCTACCCAGGCGGGACTCGAACCCGCGACCCTCGGGTTAGCAGGCGAGGACTTTACCCCGCCGCCACCGGGGCCGATTTAAACAAAATAAATAACGCGCACTCGAACGCGAAACTCGCTCAAGTTCTCTCGGGTGAAAAAATAACAACTTACGTAAAAATTGCAAACTGGATCCACAAAGAGGAGCGTGAGAATCTCTTTCTGGACTCGAGCCGGAATTAATTCTGCCTCATTTATTCAAGTCAGCCGCTGTGCAGCCGTACTGCCGTGCTGCTGATTGGGCAAGCATTGCTCTTCGTTTAATTCCTTCATTTAATCTCCTGTTTTCATTACGATTCGATTCCTTCAGTCCACACGTTCAACAAACTCTGCAACGGATTCCATTAACCTTCTTCCATAACATCATTAATTTTTCTCATGGAGATTAGTTTTACGTCCAGCTCAGGGCAGAAAACTACGCACGAAAAACCAACATAAACACCAACGCTGGAGTGTTACCGTCGGAATATTTTTAGAGTGTTTACTGTTTAAGAATCTCTGGCTAACACATTTGGACCGGACGTTTGCCAGTGAACGTTCAATGAGGTGGGAGGCAAGAATACATCCCAAACATTTCAAGGGGCCAGTGTTTTCCCCGGTCCCGGTTCTAACTCTTTAGAGAACTCAATTTAGTTTTGAGAAGAATTAAAGAGAGAGCGAGAAAAAGACGAGTACCCACCCACTTCACCTATCAGCAATTCTTCTTCACAATATTGGTTTTCCACTTGATACAGAGGAAGCAGCAGCAAGGTACACATGAAAATGCATTTGCGAAAAGTAAGAGCTACAGAACACCAAAATGAAGTGAGGCATATATGATTTCCATGTATCTTAGAAATCCACGCCGGTGGGCGTTACTTTAAAACGGTTCTCGAATAGTTGGATACATCTGTTGCGGCGACCAAAAATTACAATGAAATCAGGACAATACTCATAAACTAAAAAATATGACGATTCCAAGTAGCTCATTTGATTTTGAGTTGCAAAAATCTGAATGGAATATTTTAATCATAGCATCATGAAAGCCACGATGATATGTTCATACAATACATATGCTACAAATTATTTCCAGGAAAGAAGTATTTCACCATCATAATATTACGCTGTAGAGGGATTTTCTATTTTTTTAAAGTTCTATATTTCATTGAATTTCACCCATTTAACTCAGCAAAAGAAATAATATTTCAAATATACTTTTTCAATATTTCAATTGAAAAGCACTTTAGAAACTATTCCCATTGGACTAAAAGCTTTGCAGACTGGTATTTAATTTTGTTTCAGTAGGACACTCGGACACTCATCTGCACCAGTAATTAACCGTGAAATTGTTTTTTCCAAAATATTTTTAATAAAATAAATAAATTTAGTTTTCTTATATTGAACAGGTAGACGACTTTGCGCATCTTGGTTTAATATTTGCAAAAGATGGAAGAGATAAGGTGTGCGGATACTGGTAGGATAGTCGTAGGTAGTACGTGGAGCGTATCAAGTGGTGAAAGGCGCCTAGGGAAGCAAATATCGCAGTGAAACAAAAGTGTTCCCCTTACCGACGTTGTTTTACAGCAGCAAAACCTGGGTATGTCAGCATTAGCATATACGTTTAAAGCAGAGTGAAAGAAAGTACCTGAGATATGTTTTCGGGGAATGTGAGATGAATCGGTCTGAAATAGAGTTGGACCACTATGAACATTAATACGTTAAATTTCGCCATTATCGTTGTATTATTCGTGATTCACCACAACCCCTGAAATTTACTATAATTATCTGGAATTACCATTGTTTCAGATATTTTCAGTCTGATACATACCAAACATATTCCAAAAAGAAAAGTCTATTTCGATTGAAAAGCACTTAGGAAACAATTCCTATTGGAAAACAAATAATGTTTCATTTTGATCTAAGTAGGAAAATTTTAACGCGAGTTGTCAACCGTGAAATCGTTTTTCTGGAATATTTTTCATGCATTATATGAACTTAGTTTGCATTAATTGAACAAGACGAGTCTATTTCAATTGAAAATTACTTAGGAAATTATTCCCATTGGACAACAAACTTTGCAGACCAATGTCTTATTTTGACCTCAATAGGAAAATTTTTAACACGAGTTGTCAACCGTGAAATCGTTTTTCTGCAATAATTTTAATACATTATATAAATTAAATGTGTAAATTGAATATGTAGACAACTTTATGCATATTGGACGAATGTTTGCGAAAGATTTGTTTGCGAAAGGGGTTGTAGGGAGAGATTTTAAGGCACGAGAATGCTTGTAATGAGGTAGTATGTAGTACGTGAAACATATCAAGGAATGAATGTAAGCCAAGGGAAGAAAAAAATCACGGCGCACAAAAATGTTCTCATGCCGATGTCATTATGTGGCGACAAAACCTGGGTATGTCAGCATAAGCGTAGGTGTACGTTAAATGCAGTGTGCCAGAAGTACGTAAGAAGTGATGGCAAGGAAAGTAAGATGGATCGCGTTTGAAAAAGAGATGGGCCACGCTCAAAATTACCACGGCATTTTCTTAAACTATAACGTTACTTTACATAATTAACCGCAACCACTGAAAATTGGCGGAATTTCCACGAAAATTCACCTTTCATAAAAAAAACCTTCCTCCGTGGAGAAGAGACCACTAGGGCCTATGGGCTCCGGCATCATTCATAGCCGTTTTCGAATCCAGTGCGTGTCATGCTTTCCACACACTTCATCACGATCAAGCATGCCGTACGTCGCTCGAAGAATGCTCTACGATGCACAGTAAAAAAATTAGACGAGAGCTTGACAAAATTATGGTCAAGGTAAGGCCCCACCGGCCAGGTTTCCACCTAAGGAACACGGAGTTCCGATATTCACAGGAAAAGAAGAATAAAAGCACGTTAGGTGCTAATTTATTAGTAAAAACCGATATTTACATATCTACCCATTCTTACCGATATATTACAAACATATTCTTTGGAGCTAAGTCTATATATATTTCATTAAGACTTAATTATAAATTAAAGCTCGCACACCTCGTTCGTGGAGTCTTGTTACTTGGATATTTTTTGGACCCATCGTATGAACGGTTTGAACGAAAATTTCTCATACCAAAACATAAGAAAGGCGAATTGCTTCAGTGCAGCCGTGTTTGTTTTGGCATTCTTTTATTTTTACGATATAAATGCAGTAATAGTAATGGCCATCGTTGGCAATTAGTTGCCGAAAATTAAAAATTACTGGAAACGTACGAAAATTGTCGAAAATTACCAATATTTACTACGGTTATCAATGAATAACGGTAATTATGGTAATTAGCCAACCTCTAATTAGTAATTAGACGGTGTTGAGAGAATGTAGGCTGGATGCTTCAATAATAGAAGTATATGAAATGAGTATACTTCGTATGTTTGGCCATGTCCCGAGAATGGGAGACAGTAAAGATATATTTATCGTTCTTGGACATTCGTCGTCCTATGAGAACATACAAAAAATTCAATGTAATGGATCTCATACATGACACATTTATTTATCTTGAAAAAGTGGGAACATATTAAATAGAGAACCAATAAATTATCAAGCAATAATTCATGGGTGAATATATCTTATTTTTCCTTTCCAAGGACATAAAAATGGTGAAAACGTTTTTTCTTAAAAATACACAGTGCGGTGGAAACTTTTATGTCCAAAGGAATACTGTTCAATAACCTTGCCCCAGGAACACGAAAAGATTTTTGGTAAGGGGTCGTGCTGTGATGAGGGGTGATTAAAAAGTCGGGAGCCTTTCTGGTTGTTACATTTGACTACTCCTACCTGACGGGAAAAAATTGCGACAAATACCCAAGTTGTTCATGTTTGAGACAGAGACATTCAAAAAACGAATCAGATATTCAAACGTCCTTGTTCCGCCAAGTATTTTTCTGGGGTTCGTCAGTTCGGTTGTATCTTGATATATCTGAGTGTGCATTCATCGCTCTTGAGAAGGTATAAGTTGCAAAACGTGGATATCATACGACAGAGTAGAATGGATGTTCTTCAAAAGACCTATGACTACGAGTAATAGCTTTACGGAATTGGCCTCCAAACCCGAAGTCTCCTCGTTCGAATCCCAAGTCGCAACCCATTAGCGATTGGCACATTTGCTAGGCGATGGGATTGAAGGAAGGCATAAGATGAAATCGAAGGATTAGATAGGATCGAGTGCGGCCCGGACCGCCCTCAAGTGGATACGAAACTTTCTATTTACACACGAGTTGGACTCGGCAATGAACCGGACGAGCCAATCAGGCTTAAGAGCGAGCTAGCTCCGAGCTGCGCCTTTCTTGTTTTTATTTTTACCTCTGTGCTATTTGTCACGGCGAAGAGTCTCTCTCCGAGGAACTTGTAACACTTAATGGAAAAAGAACTTGAAACAACTTCGTTTTAAATACACATGCCCATCAGGCCGATATCTTTTGGGGTGGGCATTGCTAAAAAGTGTCTTACTCTCACGTAAAATTATTTTATTGATGACAAAAGAAAATAAAACTTAGATAGATATACTCAGCATGTAAGACCAGTGACGAAATGAAAATGAAAGAAATATTATGTCATGAAAAAGGTGGGGAATATTGCGGTTAACGCCAGAGACGATTTAATTGTTTTTCGGAAGGAAACGTGAGAGGCGCTGCTGCGGCATTGGACGACCAGCGGCACTCGGGAGCAGTCAACCCAGACAAACCTACATGGCATTCGCTTGAGTTCAGTCAGTCAGTCATTCACTATGTCACTCAGAATGGTTCTCGTCAAAAGCAAATAAATTACTTTGTAATTCCAAAAAGGCAAATCATTTCGGAACCGATATCCTAACTCCACAAGGAAATGAGCGCCGTATCGTCTGAACAATTGCATTCAATTTCAAATTCGTACAATACGGGGGAATTGTGGGCCAAATGAAAAATATACAATTTATATACAAACGCTATATGTAAGCAGTTAAGGTGAAAAATTATTCACCTGGATTGGGATTCCAACGCGGAGAAGTCTAAGATTACTAACAGTCCAAGAAAAGTGGGAAAAAGAAAAAAATAATTTACAAAATGTTAGACGTATTCGACTAATTAAAATTTCTGGCTACCTGAGCGTCAATATATGTATGCCAAGACAGAGGGGTGAAAGATGTGACTTTCTCTCTAGAAGCCCACGGTTGGTGTGGAATATTCGCGAGGGAATAAATCTCCATGGCAACAGCGGACTGCCTTGATTTTCACTACCCCCGGGGTAAATTAAACCGCCCAATCCATCAGGGAGGGAATATTAACTCGTTTGAGACTCCGACACCTGATCTATAATTTGCAGGTCCTCAAATGCGAAAGGACGAACGTTGCCGCGGGGAAAGGAATCGGTAGCCCCCCCCCCCTCTCACCCTCGACCGTTGCATTTCCGAAAAGACGATTTCCAGACTATCACTTCATGGCGTACACATATTCTATTGCGCTCCGCACGCCATCTTTGTGCGACCTTCCTTCGCGTTGCGTTTCTTCGCCTCCCTAATGCTGAGTAAATTGGTAGTTGCCCGACAGTTATCAGCATCCCGCCAATCTTCAGAGACAAATTCGAGGCTGTAAGGGATTAAATGCAGTTGAAATTTCCCAAGAAACGAATGCCGTGCCTGGGTAGAGAGTCGAGAAGCAAAAACTGCAGTAGCAGACAACACAAATTGGTAAGAGAGAATGCATTCCGCCGATAAAAAACCGCCTTCTCTGAGGAGAAGAGACCACAAGGACCTATGGGCTCAAGCATCATCCATAGTGGTTTTCCAATCCAGAGTATTGCATGTATTTCACACTCTTCATAACGACCAAGCGTGAGGTGCGTCGCTCCAAGAATGCTGTACGATGTGCAGTAAAAATTAGACGAGAGCTTTGTCGAAATTATGGTCAAGGTATGACTGACTGACTGACCCGGTTTCCGCTAAAGAAACAAGGAGCTCCGATATTTACAGTATCAGGCGAAATGAAGCACCGATATACATACACACCTATCCAGCAACAACCGCTGTAGCTTGGCACGAAGTGTCGAAACCCGGGTCGTGTTATTAAACCTATAGTGGAGTATACAAAGTTTTATTTAAGTTACTATTCTTTTCTGTTCGTTCGTAACCGTTTGCAACTAAGTGAGTGGATTTAATTCATATTTTATCCAATTCGCGTCTTAAGTTTCCCGATAAAGGGTCCCCAATGCTCGCGGAAAAGTCAAGATGCAGCCTAACAAAAGCGTATTAGCCTTTATCTTTCACTTTGTATCCGAAGGCCTTTACAATGTTTTCTTGATGAAAAATAGAGGAGGCAGGCGTCTGAATTTCCAGGAGATCAGGCGATTGCACTATCTATTCAATAAAACCTCAATCGGCACATTCACACTAATTATTATTTCAAAGCACTTTCGTATTTCCATCGATTGGTGGTTGGCTAAGGATGTGAGGCACCAACAATTTTTAACTCCTTGTAACACCTAACAACGCCAATTGTAGTTTTTCATCCTCAAGATCCTTCTAAAATGACTACCCTCACCCCTTACCTAATTTCCTCCCATCAAGCACAGCCTTCGGTATTACACCACCTCTGGTTAATTCCTCGGTACAAGATATCTCCGTCAATTTTTACCCATACATCTCCGTCAATATCTCTATCCATCAAATATCCTTATTTCCTGTGAAATGTCCACCAATTTATTTTTCTCCACAAATCTTCATTCATTTTCTATGACACCATGTCAATACATAGAGTACGTCATAATAACATCTTTCAACAACTATTTCTTGGCAATGGAAGATTATTTCGGCATTAATTCGTGCATCCATTAACGTCTCGGTGGAGAATATCACAATTGCGTATCCTAGAATCTTTAGAGGTCAACATTTAAGGCATTCAAACATTATAACACACGCAGTGCACTCTTTTTAAGATAGAAAATGTCCCAAACGGCCCGAAAGATATCACAAAATTGCATCTGAAAGTACTTGATCTAAGTTACAAGAACTCACATCCTTTGATGGATTTCAATTCGTAAATTAATGATCTAATGAACTTCGTGATTCAAGAAATGTTCAGTCCTTGGCCATTATAACAGTCAGTAAAGAGTTGGTTTCTAAACCATACTAGGAAATAAAAAAAAAGAATTAAAAACAGAATATAGCGTACAAATAAAAAAGAATACATGATTAAGAAAAAGTTATTCCTTTTTATAACTAAACTAATTAACAATTTCTAGTATGGAATTCAGAAATTCGACTCGTTTTCGTAAACTTAAAAAAATATTAGATTAAATTCAGGCAATAAAATATCGATTTTATTGCCGTTACGTCTACAGTTCATTATACGAAGAGGCAAAAGCACAAAATTGTTTAAGACTCGTAGTGGCACATTATTTCACTTTTTCCTTGAATATAGGTGCGTTATGAAATCAACCAAATCGAAAAAAATATGGCGAGCATATAGCCGGCAGATGATCCTCTTTCTAAATTTGTCTGCGTACAAAGTTTCGCATGACGCAACCGATGCAAAACATTGTATAAGCCTTTTTTGAGTTAAGGAGAAGATAAAAAATTAAGTAATTGACGCAGGCGAGATTAAAAACCATCAATAACGCAAAAATGACTTAGAGTACCGAAATAAGTGAAGATAAAAGAAGGGCCTTGATAGACGAGGCTGGTTTATTGAAGCATTAGGTATACGTGTCGAGTTGGCCATTGATGGGCCAAAACATTTTTTTAAAGTTTTCACTCCCCATTGAACTTTTCGGGAGGGTTAAGGTTGATAAAACTATCACGAAACAGCGATACGAATTCGGGAATGAATTATCGCACTGACCCGAATTCAGAGCAATATATATTCTTGAGCGCGGAAGTGATGTATCAAAGTTTTGGGGTCAAATGGTACCCAAGGTCACACAGAGAACAGATCCAAGTTACGAGCTCGAAGCTAAGTGCGAATTAATCAAATTCGCAATCGGCACTTACGTAAGAGTGTGCTTGTACCAACGCGGGGTCAAGAGAGACCGAAAGTAATTTCTCCAATATAAATGTGAGACTCATTAACGTTTCTAGTATAACCCAGACAAAAGCAGGGAAAAGGAAACATGGCTGCCACTGCATATCTGTGGAGGGCCTTTTCACATTTAGTTGGCAGCATCAGCTTTTATGGAGGCCCGTTTCCTGGGTGAATTTATATAAGTGCGGAGGTGCGATGTGGCCAATAGCAGCAAGGAAATTAACACTAGGAGGACCGAAACATTGACAAAGCACGAAGCATTAGCAGCTCAAGCAACACAACCATTATTTCTATACTTATCATAACCACAACGATTAGATGATTACTAGAATATTATATTGTTTACCAACTGCAAATATAGGAGTCTACCAACAGGCATATGTTCCCTTAAGGTAGTTTGAGCGAAAAACAATTTCACCTAGAAATAGATGAATTTCGTCTCATTTTAAAGAAAAATATCTGGTAAAATTTAAAAATATTCTGAATTATGGAATCCCACAAAGTTATAAAGGAACTTGTATAATTTATTCTTGATATTGCATTCCCTAACTGACAGTTCCCCCTGTCCTAAAAGGCGAATATTGCCTCAGCTGGGCGTGGCTAAGGTAAATTACGTACACATTCACAATTAAGAGTGAATATTTGTACTGCCCCAAATTTTAAAAGCAAATTGTCCATTTAGGTTTGTCTGAGAAATAACGCATTAAAAAGTGTTCTCGGCTGCCCAGCCATCCACTATTTCTGGACATATTTTTCGTTCCCTCGCGCGATGATTTAGATTGTCGGTTTTCACGTGCATCTGTAAGAAACGCGTCACATTTCATGTCTTTTAAGTTTTATTTCATCGATACTCATAATGTTGAAATTTAATGTGAGATAACTCTTGATACTTAAAAAGGCCATGATGTTTCACCTACAATCTGCTGAATGTCATTCATTGCCACAGGCTCACTCCATATACTGAGAAATGAGCGAATTAATGATTTTTTAAATTGCCTTCCAGAAGGGTTTAGGGCATGGTGCTTTATTCCCACTGAGTATCGCCTGGATTAAAAAAATAAAAGAAAATAAGTCCGGAGCATATCTCTAATTAAGAGATTAAAATAAAATTTTAATACGAGGCTTTCTACTTATAGCTGAGAAAGTATACGCACGAGGCGTTGTGGAATTAAAAGCTGCCACCAAGAGATATTACATAAAACTTTATGCATGATCGCAACAAACCTACTTCAAAAGAGACGGAAACGGTTTGTTAAAAAATTAACTCAATACGACGCAAATTATAAAAGAATACAAGAAAATCTATCTAAGAAATCGCACCCTTCAAATTCTTCAATCGACAGTCGTGCGGAATCGTAGTTTAAACGGACTTCCTTTACGTAACTCCTCGCAAACGGCGACATTCTCAGCCGCCACTGCGTCACATCAAGATTAGGAAGCATTTATGCTCTCTCCATCCACTATGCTAAAGTTATGAGAACAGTTCGCCCGATTCGCCGATAAGAATGTAGTAGAGTCTTGTCTCTCATGGTGTGCGGGCCGAAGTTCATGCAATCGCAATTTTTGCCCGGATGAGAGCATCCGAATAGCGTTATCGACTGGCTGCTATCGTGACGTCCGATCAATTGCGCTGCCCAGCGAGGGAAGGGTCGCCCGCCCTTAGACATTCCGCCGCCGGAGAACGAAGTCAGTATGTGCGGCATTCCGGTAATGCATGCAGTGTGTGCTCCGTGCGTGCGTGCTCCTGCGGGATGGGTCGAAGCTTCTCCGTCACACTTCTTTCGACTTCAGTTATGCGTCCAGTCTTTCCCTCCCTCGAGATCTCGCGTCGAGGCTAAAAGTTTCTCGGAAGCACAACACACTATTTCCCGCGTTTATGAGCGACAGTTTTCGCGATTCGCAACCAGGGAAGAGAGAAAAAATTCCCGGCAGATCACACTTCCCGTCTTTCACGCCTGATTGTAGCCTGACATGGACTAAAGTGTCAAAACAGCAATTTTACCGGCCCCGAAGGCGGTGGCCTAAGTCCTAGCCAGCTAAGCCTGGGGTCGCGAGTTCGAGCCGCACCTGGGAGGCGTTTTCACCATTCACGTTGCGGGCACTCGTCAATTGCTATATGTCCATTATCCGGAAGTAAAAGACCGTATGCAGAGGAGTACTTGGGAAATAAACAATTAAACGATCAGCAAAAAAAGCAACAGCCTTCATGCTATTTTTAATGTATATATGTTATTTGATTTTCCATTGATGAGATTATAAAAGGTCAAATAGGCAATAAAAATGAAAAATTTGTGACCGAAGATTTACAAATATATTTCTTCAGGAAAATAGACGAATATCTTAAATCTATTATAAAATCGTTTAACGTGACATAAGGGTAAGAATATCCATGAAATTCATATCAAATAATCCTAGGAAGCTTACCTGGACCCTTATTCAGCAAAGAATCAACGTGAAAATCCTTGGATGTGACGTCAAAGTCCACGGTATGTCATTTCTTGAACGGCTCTGTTAGAAATTTTCGAGACTCTTGACGTCAAAATGAGGTAATTGATAAGGCTCGGAAAGTCAGTGATCTTACCGAATAACCTCTCTGGCCAGAGAATTTAGGACGATATCGAGAAGTCCAGGTTTGAATCCCATTCCAGGCGAATGATTTTCTGCTGGTAATTTCTCGCATTAGTGTGAACCCAGTAAAAAGCCAGCGGGTTATGTAATAGTTTTTCATTCAACCATAAAAAATATACAGGCAAAAAGTAAGCTTACAATTACAGGTCTGGCGAAATCAACATTTTTCCAGAATTCAACATCAGGTTGTGCGATAAATCAATCAACCTCCAGATCTATTTAATTGGAGTCAAATTGCCCAACAAATGCTCGTAAATTTCGCTCATTTAGAGAGGGGGGAGCCGGTTCCTTTCCCAGCGACTTTCATGGTGCTTTTGACTGAATTGATACCTTCTCAAAAAATAATCACCTCGAATCAATTTGGCCGTGCTGATTAGCAGCACTTAGGTTTCATATGAGCCCTTGACATCCGGCCAATAGCCCTTCCCACTAGGCCACCGCAGTAGTAGTTACTCGTTTGAAGAAATTAATGAGTGAATTGATAATTAATATAGTTAAACGATAACTTAACTCAAAAGAATTCAGATCGAAAGCAAAGGATTCAAAACTGACCGCAACGCCAATAAAAATGTTAAATATGAATACGGATGATTGAAATTAACAAATATTATGCTTCTCGATTACGCATATATAATTTCTTCAATTACAGATATTCAATCGGCATTTACTGATTTAAATGAGCAGGAGCACAAGGAATCTATGGAAAAAGAGAGCGCGTATGAAGCAACGAATAGATGTCAGCGATGCAAAATACAAACAAGGATAGATCACCGAGGAATGGTATAGACTATAGAATAAAAGGCATCTAATGTCAGCATCTAAGTCATTAATGCATTTTTTTCTTCTTCACGAGACACCCAGCCGCATGTAAGGTTACCGTGGAGCCGTAAATTGTAGCTTCAAATTGGTATGTTTTCTCGACTATTTTTGAAAAAAATCATATTGTCACCGCAATAGGTTCTTGGGTATCACAAAATACCTTCCGTTTCCAAGGACTTTCAAACGCACCGCACAAAAAAAATGAGTCATGTAAAAGACTTATTTAGATATTTTTATTTAATTACTTACAATTCCTGTCATTTAAACTATATTATTGCACCATTAATAATGCAATATTTAATTCATGTCCTACAGCTGGTGAAATTAAAATGTAAAATTCGAATATGGTCTCTAAAATGACTAGGGAACTATCTCGCTCGGACTACCTTAAGCAAGTACCTTCGAGGTAACCCTGATCACGCCCGAGCAAGGCCGGGAAACGCTCTCTCTTTCAATTAGCCGACTCTGTAGATAAGAATGACCGCGCGGGAGAGCTGCAGACTCACGGTACCACCAATGAGTTCTTCGGATGTAATAAATGGGCAAGGTTTGGCGTCGACGTTGACCGAGTGACCTCCGCACGCCCGAATATGTGAGCCCACCTTCAACCTCGCCTAACATTAATGAAGCTTTCAATTCGGTCAAGGGCCTTTCTAAATTCACCACGTAAGAAGGCATGCGCTTTCCATTAGTTTTAAAGCCTAAGCATAAGGTCTTCAAAAAAGGTCGGGAGCAGAGTTAATGTGCGATAAGCAGCAAAAGAACTTTAAATATCGGATCCGCGACTCTTGTATCTGTGCCGATTGGGAGTTCTATTTCTCCAATACAGCGGTTAATATCTAAACTATATCAAAGTTGTTCGGGGTATCCCGCTGCGTATTGAGCATATTAAATTTACTCAACGTTTCTTCATACTTCTTTCTTCATACTGTGAACGTCGTCAGGGGAATGAAAGAGCTTGTTTTTATTCTATATATATAGGTTCTTCGTTGAGACGGTTGAACGAAGAACCTATATTTAGAGGCAATAAAAACAAACTTTCTTTCTCCTGACGACGTTCTCAGTATGAAGAACGAAACGTTGAGTAAATTTAATATGCTCAATACGCAGCGGGATACCCCGAATAACTTTAATATAGTAAAGAGTCGCTGCGAAAACGTTCAAACGAAGATTAATATCTAAACTCAATTTATTAATAATTATTATTAATTATTTAATTATTAATTAATGATTAATATCTAAACTCTAATAATGTTGCTTTCATTTCCAACAAAGTGTACAAGACATTAGCGTAGATGAAACAATTTAAACATTTAATTCCATATGAGCTGCGTAAAAAACTCATTAATCGTCTTTTAATTCCTCATATCGATTATTGTCTCCTTGTATTTGTTGATTTAACTAAGGGATTGCAAAATAAATTACAAATCTTGTTTAATGCCGGAGTAAGATATATATGTAATACGAACATTTACGAACATATAACTCCTTATTATGTTAAATTGAAGTGGATGAAATTGGAACATAGAAAAATATTTGTTACCTGTGTTAATCTACAAAATATTATCAACTAAAACCCCTGATTATCTGTATAATTATATTATTAGAAACCAACGTGTTCCAGGGAGACAAGTAAGAGGAAGAAGACGATTTAAAATTCCAAGGTGTGGAACTAATATGTATCAGTTATCCACAATAAATTATGGCCTAAGAATATGGAATGGTATTCCTGACAATATTATAAAATCAAACAATTTATATAAATTTAAATCGGAAATGCTATCTTTCTTGTATAAAAAATATTATTGTAGCGCAATGTGAATTTCATTGTACACTTCATCTTTTGTTAATTTCTATAAATACTCTCTGTCATCTTACTAATTGTTTATATATTTTATTAGCTTGCACTATAGTAATTGTAAATATAATTGTATTAATGCTTAATGTATGCTTATTGAATGTTCATATTTGTAAACTGTAGTGTCCTGAAGAAATACTATTTTTGCCACAGAGTTTTTCAGTTAAACTGTACTTTGTTCCAAAGGATATGTAGTCCTTGAACAAAAAATATTATTATTATTATTACCAAGAAATGATTTCCTCCTTAACAACAAAACTCAGCAAATCTCTTTTAGACCCAACGATAAAATTTTTGGTTAAATATTTCATAGACATAAAAATTGATATTGTATATTACCACATCTAAGGCAATCACGTCAAATTACTGCTGGTTTGATGAAATATACGGAACAATAAGTTTCACTAAGCGCATGCGTGTAGTTAATGGACACGGCATACTAAACACATTGTACAGTATACAAAACGTATAGATAATGGAAAAGCTACTTCTTCTTTCGGATTACGTTAGCCCTACATAAAACTGCGCCGAAACAGCTTCATGATTCAATTTTTGTCCAATTCGTTAATAGTCAATGGATGTGTATTTCAACAAACCCCATCGATCATATCATCGCAATAAAACCTGAATGAATCCGTACACTCAAACGATAGCTGCGTCTAGAAAATATCAGCAAGGTTTCTAACATCACCTTAAGTCAAATTAAAAAAAGGGAGAGAGTAAAACTAAATCCCAGAAAAATGAACAGGGAGAACCCAGTGATTATAAAGATAAAAAGTTGAGTTGTAACCACTCAAGAAATCCAAACAATTCGCTGAAAATGAACGGTTAAAACTGATTCATATAAAATGAAATAAAAAATTATACTTCAAAATCGGTAAACGCAATAATTCACCACCTTAATGCTACGATTTAAACATTCCTTTTCAGTATCTTGCTGGGGAATAACCAATTGATTTACATCTACTGATTTCACTGCAATCCACCTCAATGGTGTTTGGCAGGGGGTGACTTATCATCAACATAAATGAATTAGTATGATCGTGAGATAAAAATTAGATCATAACTATTGTTAACTAATGCTCAAAGTAGCCGAATCTTAGTGCTATCCCCACCTTAAGACAGTAATATATCTTCCGAGGAAGTAAATAGATGAACATTCAAACCAGACTTTTAGCATTTAAATTACAAAAAGCCACCATCATCCATCACAAAAAGGCGCAGTTTTATCTACGCTTATACATAGAGCCAAAACAATATCTGATAAAGGAAGCATTTCAGCTGAATTGCAGAACCTAGAAAGGACATTTCTCCAGAATGGCTATGGGAGACAACAGTTTTTTAAAGCCTTAAGAAGATTCGGTGAAAAAAGGAGAGTGGCGCAGGAGAGCTACCTAAAAAACCTGCGGCCACAGCTTTGATCCCTTATGTCTCCACTATATCGGGAAAGATTCACCGCATTCTGCACCATTTTAACATCAAAACGATCCATCTGCCACCATTTAAATTAAGGGATCAGTTGGTTAAGGCTAAAGATCCCACCGGCTTGAAGATACCAGGGGTATGTCAGATTCCGTGTGAATGTGGCAAAATATATGTGGGGGAGACTGGTCGAACAATTGAAACCAGGCTTAAAGAACATCGTAGGCACTTTAGATTGGCACAACCAGAGAAGTCGGCAGTGGCGGAACACAGCATCAACGAAGACCATGCCATTAAACGGACCGATGCAAAAATCCTTTTCCGCGCACACCGTCACTGGGACCGCATTATCAAAGAGGCCATCGAGATACGATTGCATCCGCATAATTTTAATAGAGATACCGGATTCCAACTGAGTAATACCTGGTGGCCAGTGATCAAATGTATTAAAAAGACGATAAAATGATTCAACGGCCAGCGGAACACGTCAGCCAATCATAGGGATCGCTACCTTCATTGTTGGGGCATCAATAACTTGTTTAATTTAGTGTAATAGTGGTCACGGCGGAAATAACACGTGTCTTGAAAATGGAAAATAAGTCTTTTTCCGAAACGTCGGCGGATTATGAAAGCATTACCCGGTGCGTAGCCCGAGAAAGATATGTAAATTTAAATCACAATTTAAAATACTCCACTCTGTGCACATGGCTGTCAAACTTGTAGCCAACATACAGCATTTAATTCCCATGTCATAGCAGACTCGAATCTATTATTATGTCATAATAGACCTAAAGAAATTTGTTTTGCCAATGGTGCTCGATCTATGCTGTTTGACTGCGAATGAATGAGTGTTGTTGCCCCTGCCCTCAAGTGCAAGCAGTATATGCCTTATCCCAGAGTCTAACCTTCACCACCAAGGCAAGTTAAACGAAAGTACTGCCATTACATAGAAGTTATTGTTAAAACCAATGTTAAAGTTACTGCGACTCCATAAAATTTAACATTCTTTTGTTTTAAACGTGACTACATCTTTACTACAATATATGTATAACCATTATGTTTTATGGCCTAAGCTCAATCATTAAATTAACTATATTTTTTTATTCATATTCTAACCTGTGAACAAAATTACAGAGAAATTTAAATTCATGAGCTACCTTTTCCAGATCCTAAAAAAATTACGAGTTTTTGAAACAAGAATGTAATTAGCTGATTAGCGCAAATGGACTCAGTGAATTGAGGCGTCACTTCGGGGAAATTCATTTTCAATGATGAAAGGGACACCAGATGTTTTTCTATAAAACTAAAAATTTCGAGAAAAAATAACTAGTGTTCTTTTCATCACTAATAAATATAACACTGGCAAGCAAGATAATCTTGATCCATTTCAGAACCATCCTTTGGCTTATACCGAAAGGGATTTCAATTAAGTATTGAGGTATCCGTTTAAAATAGGGGCGACATAATTAAGTTACAGAAAACTGAGAGAAACGAAGCTGTAAATTGAGGTGGAAAAGCAAGCAATGCTCATGACTGCAAGGGACGTTAAGTATTCCCAGTAAACCCCTTTAATATCGCAACGAATACAGAAAAAATGCTATTCCAATAAGTTTGCTTGCATCACTAACATATAAACATGTATCTATTACACAATTTGTATAAGATTATACCGGTATGCTAATCATCAACGATGAAAACCAAGTCCTATTAGTTTTTTTGCGATCTAGAACTCTTCAATAAGCATGAAATAATTACACATGGAGAGACTGGCAGCGTCATTGATTTGAACGGAGCCACCCGCTGAGGGAATACGCAAATATCCAGAACGAACTGCATGTTGAAAGATAATTTGCCTGTATTAAGGGGAGTAAATGCAGCGTAATAGATAAGCACTCTTCGTGGTCTCTGGAGATATAGATTCGAATCCAAGTCATCGGCAATGAGTATTGGAGTCTAAAATACTTTACACGCACACCGGACATGTATGAAATTGGTAGACTGTGAAAGTCGAAACCTTAATCGTCAAAGAGAATGAAACCTTTTCAGTCGACTATACAAATATTTTCATTTCCTTTATTGGATATAAATTATTATTCCTGTGATCTATAAGAGACCATAATAGTTGCCAGGGTGACTTCGAGTCTAATACTGCGTATTCTTGAGGCACTGACATTTATAAAAGAGGAGTCAACGTTCGTTAAGAACGTTCATAAATCCGTGAATATAAAGCATTCAAGGTGTGATACAACTGGTGTGGTACAAAGGTGTGAACATAAAACAAGCTTTGAATTTGAAATTTTATTCGCAGAATAATCTTCACTAGGTAGAACAGAGAAATCACACACTTTGGATGGCAGAGAGAGTTAATCTTCTATTCCAATGAAACTTAATCAGGAAATGTTCACAAAACGAGCGGCCAGTTAATTACGAGGGAAATAGAGTCGTGACAAGTAACAGGGCTCCAAGTGTTGAACACACTAACGCCACGGATAGTTGTCTGAAAGGTGGAATCTGATAGCCTTGCGCGAAACATTTACGACCAGAATGTCGGTATATCATTACATGTCATAAAGTGCATTTTATGATCCAGTCTCAAATCCACTGATACAAACCATTTGACGATGCTCGCTTCTAAACTATTGAGCATATCGATGCTGACCTCCGCCTGCTGAGAATTTGGGAAAGATCAAACTCTTCGTGACTGGAAATAATTCATCGAACTATTCCATGATAAACGAACTGTCTCAATGCAAAATCCAGCCTCAAAGGATGCACGTATTTCTTACATCCTCATAAACTACGGGCAGATAATCATCCAATTCCACGGTGAATTTATTCTGTGCTGGTTTTTCTTAGTTCATAAATGAAGCAAGTACAATTTTACAATGAAAACGTTGAAAATGTTTTTTTGAATTGAACGAATTGATTTTTCCAGCGAAATTTCGCACACCACCATCCCAGGCCACAAATCGAATCGTTGCAACAGGGACGCCCGATGAGTCATTCACCCTTGCCCGAGACATGACATCCACAGCCGTCGGATTCGAACAATGGATGGAAATGCGATCGCCCCGCTACATTACAATTATCACTAGTTCCCTTAGTTATAAATTCATAGGCTGAATCCAAAATATGCTCCAGTCTCAATAGGTTCAATGAAATGGTCGCCATACAAAACACAAGTCAATTGGTACTAACATGCCAGAATGAGTAAACTTACACACACAATGCAAAAAAGTAAAGTTATTATCTCGTATATGCTTAATCAGCAGCGAAGAGCAACTCAGAGATAAAGAGAAGGTGATAAATATTTCACGAGGAAAATTATGTCCCTTTACCATAAAACTATGGATAATAACTAACCCCGGTTTGCAAAAGTTAAGCTTTTACAAACCGGAGTTTGTTATTTTCCACAATTTTTTCATCTAGTCTTTTATACCTCTCTTAAAAATCTAATTTTTCCACGAGAGCATCTCATAACTTTCCAAGCCAATTTTTCTAGTCACTGGTCACCTACAGCATTTTATTTCTACAATTTTGTTAAAAACACAACTCAAAATCAACAACAACCAAATAAACTGCATTGCTGTACAAAATTAACATTCATTTTATTAAAATGATTTACTTTATGCAACACAATCAACACCCGGGTTCCTGTCAATGCGCAGGCAATAAAACTACCCAGCTTTCATTGATACAGTTGCAAGTTATGTTACGCCGGAAATTACTGACTAAATGTGCACCACGCACCATAAATGAAGACTCAAATGGCACTGTCATGTTTGAAATACGCAACTAAAAAGAGAAGAAGAAGAGAAATACATAAATATATATCTACTCTTGACAGCGCATGATGAGCAATCAATTCCAGGAGTTCAATTCTTCACGGCTAAGCAATTTTAAATTCGTCTGCATTTTAATATTTTACTGGCACCTATTCATGGCTCTTTAAATCGCTAACGGCCGTCCACCATGAAAAATCTGAAGACCGTTCTTACATGTAATTCACAACTACAAAAACATAGCCAATTTGAAAAAGAGATTGAATTTCCGCAAGAATAAATTCAAGAAATACGTAACACAGTTGCGAACAATTAATTGCATACATTGAATTGAAATGTATAAAATCAATAGACATGTTATTTTTCGCCTCATGAACGAAATTGCTCAAAGAGAAGAAAAACTCATCAACAACTTTTCGGTTCGTGAAATCCGTTTCCACGGATACAACCGCCATAGGCGGAAGTTCAAATGAATCCCTAACAGCACGATAAAAAATTGTCTGTGAAGAGTGGGAGAATAACAAAGCACAGATGTCGCATTAGGACGCAGATGTACATTCCAGCACTTGGTAACAAGTTTACCATACTCTGCAGTAACTACACGTGAATTAAGAAGCACTATCGGTGAATAGAAAATTAACTGGCGTAAGATACTTAGGAATGAGACGAAATGAAAACTAACCGTGTCGCCGAATTTTTCACGTTTCATGTAAAGAACTAAACAATAATAACTTGTCTTTATCATGAGCGAATTTAGTTCTGCACAGTCCACACTCACAATTAACTCATTTGACGAACACAAACACCCAATACAAGGGTAGCAAAAATTCCACCCAGGACTTGAACCGACTCTCGGGTTAGAAGGCGCGGACTTCACCCCGCCGCCACAGGGCCCGACAAGACATTGTTTATAAAACTCATGTTTTGACGCAAAACATTACTCATAAAAAAACTGGGATGGTTCTGAATAAGTTATTTCTCGAGTTTAAAAAGGATCTATTAAATTGATTAAAATGAAAAATATTAAATGGAACAATACGCTACCATAAAGCGCAGGGGAATTGAAGCCATTGGAATACGTAGTAGGCCACACTGAATGAATCAATTGCGCAGTTAATACTCGGAAAACAATAATTGGTAGCGGCGCTGTCGCGACACTGTCATTCATCTCCGTAAGTGCAAATGTTAAAAATATTTAAGAAAGCTCTGCAATATTCGTTTAATTCGCGGATAAGTTAGCTTGATAGCCGTTTTAGGCCAATCATCTTTCGCAAAAATATAATTCTCTTTCTTGCGTTTAACACCTCATCTACTTCTTCTCATGTAAGGTAAAATGTCCAGATATGGTTGGCTTTCGTAATCTTGAAGTATATCTAATATATGCATCTCTAACTCGTCACATTTCATGAGGTAACGCTACTTAAGCCATATTTCTTCGACAAGTCTAAATTTTCACGATAATTATGAAGCGAAATTTATCCTTGAAAAATTGTCGCATAGTTTTGTTTCCTCTTTCACTAAGCTTAATTTAACCTGTTGTATATAAATTTACAATTAATATAATTAACGGAGCCTCATTTTACCAGCCACGTGTTAGTGAAGGGATAAACAAGGGATAGTAAATTTTAAATTAACTCATTACCGGACAAGCGCGACATGAAGCGGGATAATTTGATAGCATTCAGATGATGGTAAAAAAAATTATCTAAAAATGAAACAACTCAAAGGCTAAGGAGTATTTCCTTGTCGAAGCAACAATGGTCATCAACATTTTTCTGGCATTACCATTAAGAAAAAATCCCGGTAGTTCGGTGGGCTTATTCCATGTATTCCCTAAAGGTAAACATTTTCCCAGTACCCACATTTATTCAAGGTTTAATTTATGGGGCCTCCATACCAGAATTCAACAGACGAATATATTAAATTAAAAATACATCGCAATGTTTTACACATGAACAAATCACGATAGATTCATAGATAAAATGTTACTTGTAAAAATCCGTGGCCATCTAGAATAAAAATAATCAAGTGAATAGGATAAAAATAAATGTACACAAAAAGAATAAATATTTAACTGAAATATATTAAACATATACACCAAATAAAGGGATACACAAAAATAAATGTTGAGCTGAAGAGTTAATAGTTTTTAAATCGGATGAAACAAACTTAAACAAGATTACTAGAGAAATAAATAAATGCTTGCCACGGCTAGTGGAAGTTTACTTTGATAGACAAGATAAAAGGATAGGCAAGAACTTGGGAAACCCCGGTGAAAACCGGGTTTCATATCACGTGTACAAATACCCTTACAGTTTTACTTTATTAGGAAGTCATCTAAGCACTTTATTAGGCCTTCGCATGCAACGATATTGTGTCTGCTAGTGTCTCATCCAAGCAGCCAAGGGTTTTCATTCCATCCCCTGAAAAGGGCAGTCTGGGAAGGGTCTAGGAAGGGAGTTTGGAGCGTTGCTATTGCTAGAATTGCTCATTTTATGCAGAGAGAGAGAGGTCACGGATTTTCATAAAATCACCAGCATAATAAAAGGTGGTGTTAAGTATGCTGGATAACTTCATTTCGACAATATTGATGAAAAGATACAAAAACTTTGGCAGGCGAGTTAAGAGGATTGGAAAGTAACACGACAAGATAGACAAGGAAATAAGCGCGAGGCAAGTTTGGAGGAAGTGAGATCGTTGTTGGAAGGAATCTAAACTGAACCATAAATTTATATAGATAATAATTATAAGCAATAGCCCATTGAGGGCCATTGAAGTCAGATGAATGAAGTCCGCTTATAGTCGTCATAATCAACTGTCATCAACACCAAGATTGGTTTCCCGTATCACGCAACTGGAATCTCTTTCCAGCATATCGATTAATTTTCTTCGTAAGGAAAAGTACGTAATTATTAGGGTTCATTAAACAAATTTTCCGCTGACCTTTTCATTGCGTTAAATTATTAATGTTTTATTCATATTACGTCAACTATCCACTGAAAATGTTCACCATTATTTCGTTCTATAATAACACTAAACAATAGCCTACGCAGAATTGCAAAATTATTTTTAAACCTTTGGTAGTTAATTTACCACAACAGACACAACACCTTTGAAGATATACTCCATCATTAGCCGTCTAAGCACGCGTAATTGAAACATTATTCCACAATTACCACTCAGTCTCTACAGCAGAGGGATTTTATTTAGCTTGAGGGGCAAAACAGTCAGCAGATGAAAATATTAATTTGGATACAAGTAAACTTTGCGGTACATAGGTTTATGGGCAAAGGAGTAGGCGGGCGGGCGGGGATGAAAAGACAGAGGGCAACACAATGTAAAATCACGACAGACTAATATCAACCGGATGCAACTAATTAAACAGGAATTTTCCTCCACTTGCGTATAGTTTGAATTCCCAAGACTCCTGAATTTGAGGGAAAATTTAAAGAAATTAAGATAGGACCTTGCGACTGTAGGGCATTATAAAATCGCATGATGCAACTGTAAACCTAGAAAAAAAAGAGGATGAACTCTCTGCCAGCAGGAAACTCCCCAGCTGAGGGAATTAAGGGAAGAGATGGGACCACAATTCAGCAAAATATGATGCTCTGTAGGCTATGTCAGATCTGTGTAAGTGCAGTTAGTTTCAATTAAATCTGCGGCGTCCAATGAAGTTAATTGAATACCACAGATCGATTTTAAACATCTACTTCTCTCAAATAGACTCGAAATCGCCTTGGAATGAGGAACCCTGGGAAGTGTGGTGATCTGTTCATTGGCCCGTCAAGCCAAAGGTCTGTAGTTTGATTCAAATGCCATATTTTTCCATGAGGCACTGTAAACAAGAATTAATCATACTCCTATGAGTTGGACTATCTTGGGAGGTGGGATGATATTCTATCTACTGTAAACGAGGGGAAATAAGCAAAAACGATTTAGAATCACTGGGATTGAGAGAGCGAGAAAGATAAATGGATTCTAACGTCACCTTACGTAACCAAAAGGGAGAGAAAATCCCTGCAAAATCAACGCGGAAATTGCAGTGATTAAAAAGGTAAAAAGTTCTACTCGAGAAATCCACAAAATCAGCTGAAGATGTATGGTTAAAACTGATATAAATAA
Source organism: Ceriagrion tenellum (assembly GCA_963169105.1). Classification (NCBI taxonomy): domain Eukaryota; kingdom Metazoa; phylum Arthropoda; class Insecta; order Odonata; family Coenagrionidae; genus Ceriagrion; species Ceriagrion tenellum. The sequence continues at coordinate 67,591,792 of OY720639.1, forward strand.
AAGTAAATAGAAAAATTATATTCGGTCTCGGTAAATACTCAGGGTGGGCAACTATAAGTCGCGGGGTAAGGCAAGGGTGCCCGTTGTCGATATTACGTTTTAACATTTATGCTGAGGAAATGATAAAACATGCATATAAAAATCTGTTGGATAGATGTTCCTCAAAATATCGAGTTATAATTTTTCATATATCCCTTGCAATTGCTCTCCCTATAGTAACAGTTTCAGTCTCTGGAGTAGGTTCGACAAATGTTGAAGAGTAAATGCAGATTGGGAGATAAACCAAGCCCAATCAAACTTTACCAGGCTCATCTCTTTTCCTTTTTTGTTTCTTTTTTTGACCGCCAAGACAGTAATTCAGACCTTACGATAACAGACATAACAACCGTATCATTAAAATGGATTTACAATTTTACAGATATCGCTCAGCCATAAGGAGTTTTTTTTTACTTTTTTAAAAACTCAAGAGCTCACAACGCCCACGTTGTTCGGATAAGGTCCGAGATATCCCCGTTCAAACACAGCTGCACGACAAAGAATAAGACATACGAGAATATATCAGCACCGATGCACTCAAAATATGTAATGCCACGTTAAAAATAAATAAATGCAAAATAGAGGGGTAATGATGATATGGCAGGGTGTGCAAAGTGAGGGCAAAAAAACTTGAAAGGAAACAGTTTGGAGAAGAGACCGAATGCGATAGAATATGAGGCATATACGCACCTACATTTTTATTACAAGAACACATTCTGAGAATCCTAAAATATGGCAAAGAGGCTTGGAAATAAACATGCAAAACGAACAAGATTATAAGAAGGGAAAATTTGGTGTTTTTATTTGATGATGGTAGATGTATTAGAAGAGTGTAGTAGAAGAGTGTAAAATCAACTGAAGCGTTTGTTTGGGAAAATGATTGGGATTTTGAGTGAATATAATGGCCAGAGCGAACATATTGCTAAAAAGAGAATTCAGATTTTTAACTATTTTACTAAAAAATTGTAGCATTGTTAATACCATCTTATTAACGAGAAAGATCGGAGATACACCAATCATGGGGAGCAAAACGAAATGATTTGAAAGACAACAGTTAAAAATATAGTTTTTCAGGGAAGAGAGAGAATCACCAATGAAGAGGTCCTCCAGAGGGGAGGGGAGAAAAGGCGAATGACGAAAACCCGGAATATCAACTTCAAATAACATACTTAGCTTGCAATGAACACCTATGGCAATACAGAGTAACGATACCACTGCCATCGGAATTTACAATTGCAGACTAATAAAATATTTATTCACCATCTTCAACTAAGGTTATTTAATAAATAACACAATTTGCGGACAGATGACGATCCAAGTGAACGAAATGTCGAATTTAAAAAGATAAGAGGCCTTTCCTTATATTCAAGTCTTTCGAAGGAAATAGGTATTTGACCACAGTCCGTCGCCTTCCCAAACATACTAAACAAAACGTAGTCGAAGAGTGAATCGCAGGGTTGAAAAATTTTCGGATGAAGGGACTTAAATGCACTTCTTCGATTTTATCTTCGCTGACGAGTGACCCGACTAGACAACTTCATCGGGGAAATTATGCTGAAAAAAAAAACAAATATTGCAGGAACACAGGAATAAACCACACCATGGGCCGTAAAAAAGATTACTCTAGCACAAGTCAGAAGAGACGGGCCAAACGAGAAGAAAATTTCCGATAAACAAAAATTATTTCTCGCTTGTTTTCCCATAAAACCATCACAGTTAAGATAATCGGGATTATTCTTCGTTTCACGCCTGCGCCCGTTCAGACGTATGGTTACGCAAACTTGTAACAGCCATTTGAATTTTTATCCGTTTTCCTACTAAAGCAGCCGTAGGGTATATTATCTCCATATATGAATATACTTTGGAGCTTTAAGTTTAAAGATAAGACAATATCATCTCTTTGAATTTGCATAGCATGAATAACGAAGCACAGGTAATTTTTCTTTCCTACAATCTCTGGGAAAATAAATTTACTGAATCAAACTAGAGGTGGGGCTTTAGAGATTTAGTTTAAAGGAGTATTTTCTGCCGTCTAAGGACCAGGATTTTGGCTAGAGCTAAGTTCGGTATGATTTTGTCGTCGAACAGTGAACAAAGTAATAATAGGAAAAATCGCCGAGGTATAATTCGACAACATGGAAACACTACCTTTTAATGGTGTTCGCATGATTTCCAATCTCAGTATTTTAGGGAGTAATTTTAGAAATTATCATTATCTGTGACGCTACACAAGTCAGAGGCACGAGACAAAAATCATTCATTTCCTCTCCAAATTTTTGCAACGAGAAAGAGTGTGTCACTGAAATTATGCACGCGCACCATGTATCCCGTCGTCATTTTGCAATGATCCTGTCGTAGTTTTGCAACGGTGCCTAAAATAAAGTCCTGACCGCTAAAATTGAAGGAACAAATTTATTTCAATGCCGACCAAGTTTCAGCGCATAAACGCGCATGCATTCGAGGTATTCATGATCATATTACCATCATTTCCTGACCAAAAGCGATCCGTAATGTGGTATAGCAAATTATTCGTTTTCTCCGCACGTTAATATCATTGGGTGGACATAATGGTAGCACTTAATAGAAACGCTTTTGATCCAATCTATAGATTCTGGGGTCGCGGTCGCGAAAAACCATATTACTTTCGTGTTGCGGAAAGCCAATGCACCCGTCTGCCCTCGCTGGTCCTCATACAGCTATCATAAGCCAATAAATCAGATCCAATGCTTATCAACGCCATTCATCTCTCAATATAGGATATTAACAGCCATATATTACGCCGAATATTATTTTTTAAGCGTTGTAAAAATTACCTTCAGCTTCTTTGAGTGGGACACCGTTTAGTCAGCTTGCAATGGTTTCCTGATCAAGCAAATACATCACATGTCGATCTAATGGCAGGGCTTCTTATCTCGCTAGTGGGGGGTGCCAAGCTTAGGTTAATTATTTATTTCCTTTTACATTAGCCTAACCAAAACATCACAGGGCAACAAATTCATGACAGTTACAGGTTAGTTTGGGCCATTTAACTCTAAGGAAAAACTGTTTCCTTAGAATTTCGATAGCTCCTGTCATAGTATCATTTTCATTTGACAAAGATTTTCAAAAGCTAATTTTTTTCGGTAATTATCTTTCGCAATAGTGGTACAAAGATGCAACTGTTTCTGTAAAATAGTTGGAATGGAATTTTGATACTTCCTGTCGTAGCTTCATTCTCACATAACTCCAATTTTTACAAGCAATTTTTTTTCGGGAATTATCTTTCAGATTAATGGCGCAAAGACATCTCTCGGCATGTCTACGGCACGTATTTCTCAGCATAACCCATGGATAGAGGCACATTTTACAATCCAGCACCAATAAAACTTCGTGACCAAATGACATCACCTTCTGGCCTCAAATTACCGCATCGAATGATCATTCTAAGTTTCACAGACTCCAATAGTTTCACTAATGATTCCTCCCGTCTCGTATAAAACCAAACAAGAGATAATGGGAGGGTTAAAACATAGATTTCTGCAAGAAATTATATAATTCTACAAAAAGGCACACGAATCCGTCAGTTCACAACCTGAAATGAAAGGTGACGCGAAAAAATTTTGTAAACTGGATTATGAACTTCCTGAGAATTTACAATCCCCGACTGTACTTACGGCAAAAGCCGTCGTTTCCATTTAGTTAATTATTTGAGAATGACATGGGAAGTAAAACCAACCGCAAATTCATCTGATTACGATAATAGTCAGCAGTGTAACCCCCACCGCAGGTTTTTGGGGCTTTCAAACAATCATTAACGTCCGCAATACCCGATGCCCAAACCTTTCTAAGCTGACGCGGTACATTTTAAGCCACGGGGGAACAATATAACTCACAAGTAGGAGGGATCAATCATCAGAGAGGAGCTTAAGTAATCCTTAGACGCTCTTCATAAATGAATTTTGGTCTAGGTGCCGTAGATTAGCTTGATAATTAATGTTTGAACAGACAAATACGAACTAATAGTTTGCTGAAATTATATTCAACGCGAATATTATTGACGATCGCATTCCACATTTGTTTTTCAATTCACTCACATCAAATCCCCAATAATTGAAGCGACAAGAGACATTCAATATACTGTGAGAAATTAACTATTTGATGGCAAAACCACACAACATTGTCAGAATAGAGAATATTCAACCCAAATCATCACATTAGCAGCTGATTTATATACCCCGCCAGCGTAGAGGCCACAACGCTTTACGTACCACGGCGATAAGTATTTTATGTTCCCAATAATAATAAGTAAAAAACCTGTATCACGGAAAGAAAAAAAAATCAGCGGTCATCGCTGAGTAAAAGAGAAGCCTCAGTCTTTGATACCCCCATAGTTCTCACTTTTGACAGAAAACGTTTTCTTCTGTTACGTGTAGAGGGAGTGTGGCTCCGAGTGACCTAGTGAATCACCCTTAAAATCGGCCCTCATCACTAGACCGCCCAAAAGCGCGCAGTCCACCACCGGCGTGTATTCTTGAATCAATTTACGAGGCCACTACTACGCCCTAAAACGTGTCTGCCGCCCTCGTGTCTACCGGTCGCCGCTATGCGAATACCAAAGCAACAAACATCCAAACAGCGCGCGCGAACTCAGAAATCAACACGGGTCCAGGTCGCCGCTTCCATTACGAACGCGATTTATGTGAATGAGAAAAAAATGTACGCCCGTTTATGATCCTCACGTACATGCACTTTCAGCACGTTTATTCTCTTTGCTTGCTCCGTACTTTCTAAAAAGGATGCCGATTGATTTCATCAGCACGACCAACAAGTTGTTTATTTTTTTAATTACTGGTGTTCGCATTAAATGGCTGCAATGGTAAACACTAGAGATGGCGAGTACGTGAGATTTAACGACAACGCAGGACTATCAAGTACTCAAGTCTTCCAGACGGCTCCTTATGCCAATGGTTGAACAAGCACGAAACTTTAGTAAACACGTTCCAAAACACGAAGTAAGAAATAGTAAAATCCATCTACTAGGAGATCCTCAGGAGATGAACCATTTGAATATTACGAGAAACTCACGTCGCAAGAATAATTCTCGGAGACTTTTATTTGAACCCAGACGATCCATTTATGAATTTTTACCCGCTTTGACCGGTCAAGTCACACCGAATACCAGCGTTCGACTCCCAGTTCAGGTTGACCATTTTTTCACAAAAAATTCCTCGCATAAACGGATTCTTAAGTGGGTAATTTGGCTCATGTCTCCGTCAGAGCTTAATGATGTCTCCGAAATCATTCGAGGGCTTAAAACAATTAATTCATTCTGAAGACCAGGATTTGATCCTCGATCTAACCCATTTTTCACCTAATTAACCTCACATTCTTGATTTCCGAAGCCGGCGATTCCGCTGAAGCTACTGCCACTGATTGATTAATACTATGCAATGCTTTGAGTGTTTTAATAAATTACCCGATCCTGAATTTCTGGCTTCGATCCTCAATCTAAACCATTTTTTCACGAGATACTCCTCACATTGTGATTTCATAAGCAGGTGATTTGGCTAAAGTTACTGACACAAATTGATAAATACAACGTCATGTTTTACTCAATTGCCCGATCCTGAATCGGCTTCGATCCCCAGTCTGATTGAACCAATTTTTGCCTTTGTATTCCTGACATACTAGCTTCCCCATCCCGTGACTCGGATTAGCTAACTGTCACAGCTCGTCACGCAGCTCTTTAAATTCGATTTAAAAGTTGACACGCCGGTTGGCAACGAAAGAGGATAGCCCATGTGACGCGAAACATACGCACGGCCCAAGACGAAGCAGTACGCTTAGTCTGCGAATATCTACATATATACTTATTTTTTCGTCCCGCAAACGATAACACACTTGCGGACATGCGCTATCATGAAAACATGCCAATCAACGAATGCAATCAAGGTGAAGAAGACATGCCGCTCCGGCGCGTAGGCCGTGGGAGTGTCCGACAACACACTACGTTCTACTCCATCCCATCCCCCCACACACGTCGTTTCCATAGCAACTCACCCACGGGATGTCTGCCGACGAATCAGGCCGACGGACGCGGGACAAGCAAGCAGCAGGCACCACACACACACACTCAACACACACACTGACTGCAACACCACAAGTCCGACTCGGCTTTCGGTCGAGGCGGCAAAAAAAAACTTCTCGACCGATTCGCACGCCGTGCGTTAAGGCCACACCACTGAATTCCGAACCTCTTCTCCGTTCGCGCCGAATAGAGAGGGGGAAAATATATAAGTGATAAAACTATAAAAAAGTCCCTCTTCTTAAAGTAGATATTCCCTTCCTCCTGGACAGAGAGCAAGTTTCGCAGAAGGATAGTCAAAAACGCCCTCTCCAGTCTTCACGTACAGTTTTTTTTCCTACGCTCACCACGCGAAAAACGCAAGTACTCACCGTCGCTCTCTCAATTTCTATTCTTTTCTAAAGGACCAAGCACACACACGCACGCCAATGATATCACCACTTCCGCACCATGACATACACACACCCGGAAGGCGCGTGCGGAAAAAAGTGAGCACGTCGAAAAGGAACGTGTCAGGACGAAACGAGCGATGGGAGTAGAACAACGCAGAATGGGACTCCTTCGCCTCTTGCCAGGCCGGCTGCTTCTCCCGTTCGCTTCCTTCCCTCCAACACGACGACGAAAACAAAACACACGCGACGCTGCGAGGGAGGGTTGGTCGCCGGGTGGGGGATAAAAGGCGGGGAAAACGGAAAGGGTTGGGTCTGGTCGGGGGTGAGGGGTGTTTGGGAGAGGGGGATATTCCAAGAGGAAAAGAGTGACGATCACGGCGTCGGGGAGACCGGGGATCGATTCCCCCTTTTCTTTCCCCTACGCCCCTACGCTCGTGCCGGCATGGTCAAAACTTGGTGACAATATCCCAGCGGAGACAGAGAGAGATAGATGAACCGCAGGAGATGAACGAGGAGGGTGCTAGAGTGGGAAAGTCTTGCGTCCTTTTCTCACTATGCAACAATTATAAACTAATTATCACTAAGCTGTGGAGTGCTACCAAGTGTTTCCACACATGCACACAAATGTAATGTCACACGTTAAGAGTGATTCACTGTCAACGAAAGAACACGACGATTCGCCACCGACGAGTTTCGTTTGAGTCCAACAAACCCCCGGAATACGATGTTGGAGGAGACTAACAATATACGAGCCTACAAAAAACGATAAAAATGTTTTTGCTTTCTAAAACCTTTCTATTACTTCATCACACCACCCTTAAGCTCGTACTCACACGCACAAAGTCACACGTGTATAGAGAGGCACATGGGCTACGAAAAAAAAAACACTGAGGAGATACGCCAGCGACGAGTTTCGAGTCCACCAGCCGGTCAAAGGAGGAGACTACTGATACAACTATCCAAGCCTTTAACAACCGGCCGCTACACACGATGAAGACAACAGCGCTTCCTACTACTTCTTCTCAAACCCTATCCCATCTATCTATCGCCTTCTTCAGCGCGAAAAAGTCCCAATAATGCCGCTCCACACCAGTGACACTCCTTATTCTCGGATTAGATGGTGGGCGTGTGAGTGAGTTTTTGAGTCTCCCTCGCTGCTGTGGGCATGCCGCGCTCGCCGGGATGTGTGGAGGGAGGGAAGAGGGAGGGAGAGTGAAGGAGAGAGAGAGAGAGAGAGAGAGAGAAAGGAGGGGAGTGGGAAAATGAAAAAGAACGAAAGGGGTTGAAGGGGAAGAGGGAGCGAGATGCGGCGGGGAGGGGAGGTAGAGAGGGGGGAAGGAGAAGCGAGAGGAGTAGGAGAACGAAGAGGAGGAAATGTGTGTTATAAGCAAGGAGGTTGGAATATACAATGGAGAGGGCGCCGCCGCGCTGCGCTGGTCTCATTGCACGGAGAGAGAGAGAGCGTAGTAGGGACATGGGTGGGAGTGGTGCCAGGGATATGGTAAGGCCCCGCCCACTTTGACCAAAACATTGAAATTGCAATGGGTATAGTGCGTTCCACGTTTACTAGGGCGCTATTGTCAAAACTCTCCATGCGCTTACCACTGAATGGCCACGAAGGCAACGCCATCCAACTCCGAGAAAAATTCAAGTAAGTTACGACACAGAGTAATTCTTGCATTTTAGAATATTCAAACGTGTGTTTTGAATTCGGCGCCATACTAGGATTATTTTCTTGCTGCACTTGACAACATCGCGCTGTTGCCAAACTTACGTTCCCTGAGCTAACCTCAAAATAGCCACAAGGGCAACCATTCCGATTAACAGCACTAAATTTAAGTTGGCTAATTTAGGAAATTCATTTTTTGCATTTTGGAAGACATACGTTCAGCTAGTATTCTGCATTATACTATGCCAATTTTATAGCTACTTTTGACAACATCGCACCATCCGCCTAAAGTAAGTTTACGCAGGAAACGATTCTGCATAGGAGTCCACATGAGAAACTACATGTGGAACTTGCAATGACTAAACTGATGGTTTCAGGCGTAACTTAGTGGAATAACTTCATGATTATAGATTGAAACCTGATGATGTCGCACAGCGACAAAACCTAGGTCGTGAAAATAAATATCTCATGTGGAAATTACAAACCTATATCTTGCAATGACCAGATAAATTCAGACGCTTGATTTCGAGGGTAACATAAGCAAATACCTATATTTACTGGTTAAAATAATAACAACTTTGAATCATTTGTTGCTCGTTGATTCCGGAAGTCCAACTGGATGTTGTGATCCTTTTACGAAACGATGACGAAACCGCCTTTAGTAAACTGGTTTTCAACGTGCTGATTCACATGAAGGACATTTTTGCTGGAAGTTAATCAGGCCTGTCACTATACTACACCTTTGCAAGTTTATGGCTAATTTCGGAGAAAGGCAGTCACCTTAAAGGCGCGAGAAGCTGACGGATCAAAATGAAGGACATAAAACGACACAAATATCACCTTGATCGCGCCTGCTATGCAAGCCGAACTGCTCGAATACTTGATAGAAAGAGAGAGAGAGGTAGAGAAGTGTAGGGGGAATAATCCGAGAGAGGGAGAGGTCGGGGTTGCCGAAAACGGTGGAGTGAGATCGGTGGGGTGACTTCGCGTCGAAAGGGGGAGAAGGGAGGAGAATGTCTTCCTCGTAAGTCACGTGAGTTGCGGGGCGAAGGGGAAGGGGGGGGGAGTTGGAAGGGAGACGTAGGGGGAAAGGGAGAGGGAGGGAGACCGGATTTGCCGCCAAAATCGCTCTTTTCCCCTTCTCTCCTCCCTTCTCCAAGAGCCCCGTCGCTCGCTAGGGGTCATCTCAACGTGAGGGGGGCACGGGGAGGGGTAGGGGGGAGGGGTGGCGGGCCGGCGGGATGGGGAGGAGGGGGGCGGGGAGAGAAGGGAGTGGAAAGAGTCTTGGCAACGTGGTCTGCAAAAGCGAACCTCGCAACGAGAGGAGAAGGAAGGAGGAGTTGAGGTGATTTCACCAGATAATGATTTAAATGCCATTCAATTCAGACTATCCGTGACTACTTGTAGGAAACCGTATCCTCTCGCTGATAAGAACAAAAGAAACCCAACTTTCGAACGCTGTTTGTTTTGCGACTCGGACTTGGAATCATATGTTGCTTCTGGCGGGAATGGGTTGAATATGTGAATAAAGTATTTATAATGAAGTATTTATTTAATAAAAAAAATGTCATTTTCGCCAAAGTTGTTCATCAGAAACGGACACTTCCAAGAAATGGAATAGTAATAATACTTAGGCATCATCCAGTATTTTTTCTTGAGTTATTGGCAATTTTAAATGCACTATAACCATAGTAAAAATTAGTTCGTTCTATGGAAATGGCGCACCAGTCGGCTTCTATAAATTTAAAAAAAATCAATCCTCAAAAATGTATCCGAAGACTAATCAGTATATTTTGTAGGCTCCTTAATATTTTTGAATAGGCACGTCGTAAGAGGAAGCAGATTTTTTCTAATGATTCGGGCAAAAAGTATTGCTTGTTTTACTCATGTCATTGAGGTGGAAACTCCAGGAGGAAGAAGGATTTTCCAGTATGAACGTGAAGGGGTTAGTACGCTTTGTGTCCCACTCGGTGCATATATACTGCACGGCATAAACTTCTGTTCTTATTAAAGTTTCTCACAAAATCAGCCAGTACGAAAACCGATATTACATATGGGTAACTAACACCAGAACGGATGAGTTAAATTTGACTACTCCTTACGTCGCACAGTTAGCTGACAATATGGTTTCAATTGAGGTCATCTGCACCTATAAGCACTCGACAGTAGACAGAGAGATTTCACCATTAGTCGTTCAATCAACTGCTTACAACTAAACCCCATAAAGACTCAAGCAATCATTTTCGGAAATTCAAGACTTTTGAATAGCATCGATCATGATAGTCTTCCGCCTATTCGTGTTCACACGAGCATTGTTAAATTAAAAGAAACTGTTCGATACCTTGGCATCACTCTTTCCACTAACTTAAAATGGGATCAGCACGTATTGGAAATGTGTAACAAGGGAAATAAAATTCTCTATTTACTGAAGCTTCAAAAGAAAAATTTACCTGTTCACACAAGAATTTCACTTGTAACCTCATTGATTTTTCCAATTATAGATTATTGTATACTAGTATACATCGATTTAACAAATGTTCTCGAAACACGTATCCAGCGACTAATTAACAGCTGCCTTCGATTTATATTCGATCTTCGCAGAGATGACCATGTTTTTGACTACTTTGCTGCCTTGAAGTGGCTGCCTCTTGGCTCCCGAAGGAACTACTTCCTGGGGTGTTTTCTGTTCTCCCTCTTTCATACTCATATGCCTGAATACCTCTACAACCTATTTACCCTCAGAACTACTGTTTCCGTTAGAAGAACTCGGGCAGACCTAAACCTTCTCCACATACCCCAAGCCCGTACCAACCAATACCTAAATTCCTTCCCGATTATAGCATCCAAGTTTTGGAATTCATTACCCCCCTCAATAAAATGCTCCTCCACTCCGGAATCTTTTAAGAGGAAATTGTATGAATATTTAAAACAGTAGCACTGTTGTTTTGGAATGTAAGAATCTTTGTGTTGATTAATTTCATTTTTGTAAGAACCTTTGTTTTCAATTGCTCTTTTGTTTATGCTATGCTTAGTTCATAATTATTGTATTTTGAGCAGAATGTTTTCTGTTTTCTGTACTTATGTTTTTTCTTTTTTGCTCTTATGGGTTTCCCAGAGCATCAATAAAACATTCATTCATTCATTCATTCATTCATTCAATCCGAAGATTGGTTGACTGCAGCTATCCACCCAACTTATCTAATGCCAGCTCCGTTAATTCACGGTAGTTCTTCATTTGTACTTTTTTCTCCATTGGTCCTATGTATCTATCCCATGGCCTTCCTCTTGGGGCTTCTCCCTCTATTTTACCTCCAATTATCTTCTTCAAAAACGCATTTTGACTCAGAGAGTGTCAAATGCATTTGTTAGTGGGAATATATAGTAGAGATATTTACGGGGAATGGTGGAAGGATTGAGAGAAACCCGGTGTCAGTATTAGACTGCTGTTAAAGATAGATTAAAGGTAAATGTCCACAAAAGATTTAGGTAGATAGGTTTAAAGGAGAATGTTTAATGAAAATGTCCACAGTTACGCGTCCCATCCAATGGACGCATTATGCATTATAGCGCTCCAGATACCACATCTAATCAAGAGTGTGTTGGGAAGTCTTTCTCACTAAATTGGAATAATCCACCAACCTAATAAAGAAATTAAGGCGGTCACGATGGATATGGAAACTTAAATTCCTACACGTATTTCCAACGCACAATTTGTGAGCGCAACAGAACCACGGTGGAGCCACTGTAAATTCAAATCGACGTATTTCCTTACATGAGCATTCAACAGTGTTCTTCCTTCACGTTGTGGAGGAAGCAGAGTAGGTGGATGGGGTTAGAAATTTTAAGTGGCGCGTGAGTCTCTTCTGCATTTATTACACGTATTTGTTTCGTATAAACTATATTTAGTTTACGTTAAGTTGATGTTCAGGAACGAAGTCGTTAATTAATGATTGCAAACGGAAAAGGTATTTGGCAGAGAATGTATTACGGACGAATTAAGGAGACGAGACCTTTAATTTATATTGATATTGAACCATCACGAAGGAGAAGAAGAAGTAATATATTTTAGAAGTTATGCAGAGATGCAGAACTTGAGGCTGTCAAGATCGAGATCGCTGGAACTAAAATGCAACTTTGGCGGAGTTGCAGTGAGTAGCCAAATCATAGGAAAATATGTATCCTAGCCATTATTGAAGTGATTTGATCAATATATCATTTCACCAAGAAATCAATGAATTTGGTCTTATTTTAAAGAAAAAAAAACCCTTCCAAAGAAATAAAAAAATCCAGCACCTTACCGAACTAAATTCCAAGATATTTGTCATAATTTTCCATCCATTTTAAATGGGAAAAGGTAAACGCACGCTCTCAAGGTAGATTTTTTAATAAGGAATTCCCATCACCTACATCTCGTAAAAAATTCAATTTGTGTAGTTTGTACATTTTCTCAACTATTTTTTCAAATCACATAGTCAATGCAGTATTGTTTTTCCAAATCACAAAGAAAAATTCCGTTACAAGGAGTTTTAAACGCGCCTCGTAAAAAAAATTGAGTCCAATTAAAGACTTAGGTAGATATTTTTTATTTAGTTACAGAGAATTGCATTCATGTAAAAGTATATTATTGCACCATTAATATTGCGATATTTACTTCATGGTACTAACAGCTGATGAAATGATCGTTCGTTATTACGTCTTAATTATTATATTATAACGTGCAATTCGTATATGGTCTCCACTTGGGGATATTATGACTGGGGAAATATCGCGCTGTAACTACCTTGATAGTAATAAGATCACCGAAATGACTGCTGTAATAAAAGTCCCTCCCTCACACTTCTACGGCTACTGGCATGGTTTGTCACGTGTAGATGTAGATAGTACTAGACTGACGCATCGATGCACGCGAGGCCAGAGCCCCGCCGCCGGAAGAGTGGGAGCGGGGCGCCGAATCGATCTCACCCGGCGACGGCGGCAGGGGAGGAGGGCCGCCGACGATGCGCCTGACCTTGACATCGACGCGGTGCCCAACCCCCTGCATATCCCGCACGGCGGCCAAAACTGGAGGGGTTGGGGTTGGAGAATTTATACGGTGGCGTTCGCCCACTTTAGTCAACATTCGCAGACGAACGTTTAGTTTTCAGCGGCATATTCTACCGTCGTTCTCCTCCACTTCCGCCTTCGATTCAGACCACCCTCGTACTCACCACACCGCCTAATCGAGCTCAATATTTAGAGAATTAAAGGATAATTGGGTCTCAGGGTCACTTATTCCTAACATTCGGGAAACTAAGAGATATCTACATACTACCCTACCAGCTGCTACATGGGCGCGTGGCAGGGGTTGTTTGGTCACCAGCCGTGTAAAGATGTAAGGTTTTGGGAGACGAAATGATGACGTGTATTATGGGAGTGAATTGAGAGTAGCACAGTATTTATTGTGGTCGTTTATTTTGCACGGAAAGAACCAGTTTTTGTACCTATCTGTTCGGCAATGTATCTCTCGTATTTTATCGTTTTTGTCAGACCTAGGGTAGTGAGGAGTCATGATGATATTCTCTGTGTCGCTCTGATACATCTTTGGAGCGCGTTCCAGAAACAGAGACGAATTAAAATTAGGGTTTTCAGTCTAAGGGGTTTTCAATTTCAAGTTTTCAGCTTTCATAATAAATCAAGAGCAAATTTTAAGAAATCGACACTCAAGTTTAAAGCGCATACTTGCCTTACGTGTCCTTCCCCCACTTTTTCCAGGACTGTTGTCACGGCACAGTTAGTGCGGACAATTCAAACGCAGAAAAAAATTTACCTTCGTCATAATGGAAGTGTTCTCGATTCGTAGCATAAACATACATACTTTAAACAACAGCTTGTATTTACTGTGATATATCGTAACGCCATAAGTTGTTTTTTCCCTCCTGGATTACAAGGTGGCGCCGGCCTCAAGCGTCACTGATTCCAGAGATTCAGAAAAAAATTGACCACAGCCTCTTTGAAGTGCAATTAGTAAACTGAGTAGATGAAACGATAGGGTTTCCCGGCTAGTTACTGCGTTGCTACTGTAATACAGCCTTGAGAATAAAGTTTTTGTCAAGTTCTCTTATTAAAATTGCTCAAATTACAGCATAAAAACGTCAATTAGAACGAAAAAGGACATGTTAGCGTTTAATTAAAGCACTTTATAAGAAGCAAATAGTCCAAATAAATAGAATAAAATTATGATGTGGACATCTTACCGCCTATTTCTTTATGTCACTAGCACACTGCTGCCGTTAATGAAGTCAAAATGCGGTTCTTGCATACACATGGCGCTCCTGTCGGTTTCCATTTCTGGACAAATTTGGCCATTCAAAATATATTCCTGGAATACTTTGTACCATAATTTTGGTCTTCAACCGGTAAACCATTTCATCAGTAAAAGCAGGATTTTTTAAAGCCTAATAAATAAAAAAGTGTAATTTAGCATTAAAGGAGACTCATAAAGATGGGATGAGTCACCTCAATTTTGAGAGAGTGGTTTCGACTGATGTCATAGCTGCGAAAGAGCGACTTAAATCGGTGAAGCCGCGATTTTCCGCTGACTACTGTCTACGAGAAATCTAAACCCGGCTTAACACATGTATATACATAAGCTACTTCTTCGACAGTAACCAGAAAGTCGCCTTCAATCGGTACTTCGATGTACATCTGAATGTACGTCCATGGCACTAGCGGTTGATAGCGGTAGTAATTGACCGCGGTTCGCACAAGCGAGAAATATAGATTAGCTTCTATTTTCTCCGCAAAAAGCATTTCGATTCGGCTATGAAATGGCATCGCATCTGAATAATTCCTGATCGCAGGGCTACCACTGCGAATTAAGTATGCCAACATCGAAAGAATTTTCCGGAGGAGGACTTGCTGACACAAATTTAAATATTTATTTATACCAGGAAATGTTATTTTACGTCAAAGAGAACAGAAAAGAAATGCATATGACTGCTCTTAGTATTGAATGATGTGAAATGTTTTGACCATACTTGATACACAATATACTACATACACAATAGGCCATACTTGACAAGTATTATAGTTTCACATAGGCGATGAACAAACTAACCGACAAACAACATACATACATACATACATACCCATCACGCCGTTCCCTTCCGGGGTAGATATACTCAAAATGTTTCACTCATTAAAACATAATTGTACACCTAACTCTGCTTCAATAATTTCCTCCATACTGACCTATCCTTGCAAATCTCTTTCGCCTCATTTACCCCCATGCACTGTTGCATACACGCCCTCCTGTTTCTAAAACTCCTAATATTCCTCCTCCTAATAATTTCCTCAACCACATTCAACCACAACTTTCTCGGTCTACCTCTACCTCTCACACCATTCATTCTACTCTCATATATCTGTTTCGTTATTCGACTCGCATCCATTCTCTCAACATGGCCATACTAACGAAGCACACTCCTTTCATACACGTCCATTACTGGAGCATTTAACCCACATTCATACATGACCCACTCATTCCTGACCCTATCCATCCTACTTTTGCCGAAAATACTCCTCAGATAACTCATACCCACGGCGTTTAATCTACTCTTATGTCTATCCTGACATACTCATGTTTCACTACTATACAATAAAATGGGGAGAAGTGCACGGCAATGTTCGCTTCCTTAGACAAGCACTCATTCCTTGATATGCTCCACATGCTACCTACCACTTTCCTTCCAGCATTCGCACGTCTCTTTAACTCCTCATCTATTCTTCCATCTTTTGCATACATCTAACCTAGGTACACAAAATCATTCACCTGTTCAATTACTTCACCATTCGCCCTTATCTTACAGTTATTCTCCCCATTCTCCTTATCAAAAACTACTACTTTTGTCTTGCACTCATTTACCTTCAATTCCATTCTCTCCGTTGATTCACAAAACTTATATAGGAGCTTCTGTAATCCCTGTTGACTGTCTGAGATCAAAACAGCATCATCCGCATATAGAAGAACTTGCACGTTTACATTACATCAAAATACCGTCGTTTTCACTGCATGCGTCTCTTACACATTTATCAATAAATACATTACACATCCTTGCTTTACACCCTGATTTATTACAAACCAATCACTCAGAACCCCGTTAACTCTTACACTTGCCTTACTATTGTCATACATCGCCATCATAACATTCAATAACTGCCCATTCACTCCATATTCTCTCAAAACCTACCACAACTTCTTTCTATTTACTCTGTCATATGCCTTCGATCTGACAATTCACGAAATCGTCATGATCATTGTTTAGATCTGCCATTATATTCTTGGTAAAAAACCGGAAGTAATATGTAAGCTAGACAGTACCCAGCAAATGCCTATACAAATCGAGACATCTCTGCACAACAACTTTCTTGGAAGTCACTTTCCGAGTGTGGAGTCGTCTTAAAGAAGTTAGAGTGAGATTTTACCCGATTTAAAATAGCAATTACATTCAAATTCTATTTTTAAAGTCAAGCAACGGTATGACTCATGAAGTAAATATTGTAGCATTATTGACGAAAATACTTGGTTTTATATTACTGAAATGCTAAGTAATTATCCAAGAACAGAAGTGTTAAGTAATAAATTGAATAATTTTTTCGCACTAAACGCGATTGACCACCCGTTATGTTTTTATAATCTGCAAAAATGATTGCGATTGGATTTATTTTTAAATTGAGTTGACAAAGCAGACACTGACGAAATCTACGCGTAAGAATAAATGATTTGGTATTTTTCCGGCGAATAATCACTACCCTGGTGATGACAAAAGAGTATTATGTCGAAACGTTGGCAGCAGCAAATGGTTTACCCGGAGTAAAGCCCGAAATAATTTTACACATGTACGTAATAAATTCCACAATTTCTCAATAGTCTCCCTGGAGGGCCTAAATGCACCATTTCTAGTAAGAAATGTCTAACATTGGCAACGTACATACTGGCAGATATCTCATGAAGTTTGATGGTTAGTGACAGATGTTTTATTCTCATTGGAAAGAATAGATCTTTTTTCTTCTTCGTGAGGCCTACTTCACCGATCTCGGCGAATAATCACTACCCTGATGATGACAAAAGAGTATTATATCGAAATGTTGGCAGCAGGCAAATATTTAACCCGTAGTGGAGTTCGAAATAATTTTACACGTGTGCGTAAGAAAATCCACAATTTCTCTCTAGTCTCCCTGGAGGGCATTAATGCACCATTTCCAATAAGAAATGTCTAATAATGGCAACGTACATATTGACAAATATCTCATAAAGTTTGATGGTTTGTGGCTGATGTTTTATTTTCATTGGAAAGATAAGATCTTTTTTCTTGATCACGAGGCCTAATTTATCAATTTTTATGGGAAGTGAATCTCACTTAACCTACCGTAACGACGGTGGGGGAACAGAATCGGATTCGATTCTATATCGAAAGTGGGATATCGAATGAAAATCGATATGGGGAAAAAATTGGAAGGGAAGGATGAGGAAATAAGTAAAGGAGGGGAGGAGAATGTCGAGGATGTTAGAACGTCGTCCAAACCACCCCAAATCCCCACCTTCTACCCGTCCCCTTCCGTTTCCCCCAGTAGACAGCGGCAGAAATTGGCGCCCCCGTCTCCTGCGTGCGGAGAAGCGCTCGCATACTACGCTACCCGAGACACGTAGGGCTGATAAAAAGAGGGGAGGGGAAATGATGGGAGGGAGAAAGGGGGTAGGAAGAGGGCGGGGGTAGAAGGGGAGGCGAGCGTAGAGTTCTTTCAGCGTGAGCTCGCGGCAGGAGTTAAAAAAAATGAAGAGCGACGCGAAGCGCGAAGTATAATATCTCCAGCATGCCAGCGTTAAAAAAACAGCACAATTAAGAAGTACGCAATACGCTATGCAACGCGGACAGTGGATGAGATGCATGCACATACGGCAGACGTAAAAAAGAGAAGTTTCAAAAAAAATTAATAAAATACGACCCGTGCGATAAAAGCTCAGTAAAAAATCCATACGTTTTCAAAACTGAAATACTCTTTGCTTAAACGCCACAGATTTCCATAACCATTGGCAGATTTGTACAAAAATTTGCACACATCATGATGAAGAAACAAATTTGTAACTTTTTTCTCACCAGTTTCACTTCCCGACCATGGCCTCATCATATTATTGGCACTATCCAGAAAATAGAGCGAGTTTATTAGTTTATCATGAACATAAAATAATCATAATCAGGGCTTGCGACAATGCGACGTGCTATCCACCATTCTTTTCAATGTGGTACTGGAACGGGTGATGAGGAAAACAGAAGTCAGCAATCCAAGTGGTACATTGTTCAACCGTATATCGCAAAATCTAGCCTATGCTGATGATGTCAATATGATATCAAGAAGACTAAAAGATCTAGAGGAAGGACTGGAGAGATTGGAGATGGAGGCAGGAAAAGTTGGGCTTAAAGTGAACTCTGCCAAAACACAATACTTGTTCTCTTCCAGGCAAAGTACTACTGTTCGAGATAAATCTATAATATTAAATGGGAATAAGTATGAGAGATGTAACAACTTAGAGTATTTGGGAGTGCTGGTGACAAAAGATAATGAAATACATGAAGAAATAAAAGCCAGGATTGCAGCAAGCAATAGGGCTAATCGAGCTTTATTGAAAGTGCTCAAGTCACGCAACCTCAGTCGAAACTTGAAAACAAAGATTTACCGAACAGTGATTAGACCTGTGGTCATATATGGTTCAGAAACGTGGACCATGACCACGGCAGAAGAAGAGCTACTTCAAAGATGGGAAAGGAAAGTACTAAGAAATATTTATGGTGCTACAAAGGAAGGTGGACAGTGGAAAATACGGAGAAACAGAGAACTCGAGGAACTCCACAAACATCCCAACATAGTGACAGAAATTAAGAGCAATAGATTAAGGTGGTTAGGACATGTCGAGAGAATGCCTGAGGATAGGATAGTGAAAAAGATATTTCGTGGTCATCCTGGTGGTAGAAGATTGAGAGGGAGACCCTGGAAAAGATGGTTGGATGATGTAGAGGTGGATCTGAGAAAGATGGGAATTAAAAGATGGAGAACGCATGCCGGGAATCGTGATGTCTGGGCTAACATCGTCGGAGAGGCAAAGGCCCTACAAGGGCTGTAGCGCCGAGGAGTAAGTAAGTATGAATATAAAAAGTTTTTTCTATGAGACTTTTGAAGTTACTGATTTTCTTCTCGATCCAGAAGGATTGATAGGCTATGTTTAAAAAGTCTATGGACACTAGGAGCCCAAAATCGGCCCTGGGGTGCAATTGCGGTTCCTTCGTGGCCGACGTTATATACCAAACCGCCAAAGCTCTATAATGGCCGTGCATAAATCACTGTCCAGAGAATGCACTCCAACAGTAACCAGTTATTTAAAGCACCTGACAAAATTTAAGGAATGACTATCACGTTTTCGCGTGGTCGGCCAAGGTACATTTAATTGAGTGCATGTGTGTTGCACGCTAATGGCATGGTGTCCTTGGGTGGGCCATAATATTTCGGTCCTGACTAACGTGTTCCATTCCACGAGACACTTGGTTCCACGTTAAAGTCAGAATGCTCAAAGAGAATAGTTAAAAGGCGCTTTGAACTGCGGTTAACTACGGTGTTTAGTTACGAACTGAAATCAGAAGACTGAAATATGCCGAATTTGACTAGGGCTAACCCCTAATGTTGACATAAGTTCTAAACCTTTAAATGAAACGAAGTTGAATTTTATTGTGTCCACTGAACTTGACTCAACCTGTCGTTAGCAGATGAAATAGTTACGCGGAAGACCAATAACAAACTGATGGATTTTGATCATTTGGAAATAAGTACCCGGTTACAAATGCCGATGACTATTTTCTCAGCGTCATTTCATCCCAACCGTAAGCTTCCGAGATTATATAGTTGCAATCTGTGGTATATTATAGAAGTTGAGTCGGAATTCTAAAGAATTCTCCGCACACTCCGAATGTAAAGTCCACGAGCCAACACTAATTAACACAAGATTCATTATCTACGTCTACGCGTCACGATACAACAAAAACCACAGACCTGCTTTTAATAATGGCGACGATACTTCTAGTTTTGTTAAACATTTGTGTGACAACCACCACTGATGTGCTTTTGACCCGATAGTTTTACATTGCACTGACGAGGGGAGAAAGTTAGATTTCCTCGTACAATTTGAAACTGTCAATTTAACCTCTGTAATGAATGTATCTAAAACCCATTCACCCCTCCTAAATATTAGCTTACCACCCCTCCCTCTTCCTTGTCCCCCAATGCAAGCAATCTCCAAATGACATCAAAAAATGTGTGATTCCCTGACCTTCTGTAACCCCCACTCCTATTAACCCCTCGTCTCCTCCCACTGGTGTGTGTAAGCTAGCTCACCCGGCAAGAAAACACCTTGAAAATGGTGCATATGGGCAGAAACCATGGTCGGTCATTTGTTAATAAATGTGTGAATTAACTAAGTATGTTGCTTCTAAACCATGTTTGAATGAAGTAACTTCCACCAAGAGACGCCTGTGACATTCTTAAAAACCAAAGCTTTTTCATTAGAGGCATCCAATTCAATATTTTTTAACTTCAGCAATTTCAAAGTTGCTGAAGCTAATTGGCGGGAGCTGTTGGTAAATCTGCGGAAATGGTAACTCGCTAAAATTTAATCCCATTCACATTTTGTAGTCGGTGATCGCAACTCAAGATGCGTAATTTAACGGATCAATATTAGGTGTGATAAGATAATCTGAGCAGCGCAAATAAGCAATTCACGCAGAGCGTCCATCCACTAAATGTGCCATTCGAAGATTGCACTCATATTAACTCCGAAGGTATAGAACCTGTTTTCCGGCAATGATTTTATTCTCGATCAGAAAAAAAGAAAGGAGACAGTCTCGTAAGTAAATGCTCCGCCATTTAGTAACATCTGAGAGATAAAAATCAAATTAAATGTCATCGACCGGCATTTTAATGATTCTTAGAGGCAGCATGCGAGTCGCGTAAAAAAAACCCTAAACTTTTGGGGGTGGGTTTTATGACCCCCAAGGCCAACAAGGAGATGAAGCGAGAAGTGTGAAGCTCGGTAAATTATGCAAAACTCCCGAGTTTTTTTCCGCGAAAAAAAGTCCCGCAACGAGTTTCGAGTTCAGCGAAATGGGTCATTGAAAACTCAACACGACCAAGAGGACTTCAGGAATGAATTATTCCTCCGATATTTCAGAGGTCAAGACTCTAAATCTATGGTCGTAAATATTTGCTTTTTTTCGGCGAATAAAATCGCATAAAATCCCGAAAAAGTGTGCACTCCTCCGGCAGAGTTTCTTCTGGGTGCACAGATGCTTCACGAGCGTCAAGTTTTATGGCAAATTTTTCGGCGGAGGCTAAGACGAGAACGTTCGAATTTGGAAATTATTTCAAGAGCGAAACCACTGGCCTGTACTATTCCCCTGTGATTTTTTCTCTCGTTTACAATTCCAAATTGGGAGATGGATGAAGAATATGAATGCCGAAAAGAGAAAACTAAAAGGAATGTATTAATAATGCTTTTATAAAATGTAGGCAGTAGGATATAATTCGAAGGAGGCGAAGGAAAATTCGTGCGGACAATAAAATGAGACGAAGTCTATGAAATAGTCAGACGTGTAGGCGGGAATACGATGGAAATAAATAGGCACTTGATGGGGGATAGTTAAGAGCATTTCGAGCAGTGGAAAGAAGTACAGCTAAAAATTAGTAGAACACACTTGACACTTGCCGTTATTTCTACATGGCCCTACAACGTATTTTCAATGAGAAGAATATGAATAAAAATAAAAGAGCAGGAGGAGACGATGTTTCCGTTACCAATACTCTAAACAGGATTTTACAAAAAAACATTCACACGTCGAAACAGCCATGAGAGTTGTATTGAGAGTAGGTTCAAGTATTCAGGAATTTTGGCGACAAAAAATTATGAAATGAAATAGGAAAAAAATCCAGGATTGCAGTAGGCAATAGAGCTTTTCGCGCTTTGTTGAAGGAGCTCAAGTCACATCACCTCAGTGGGAACATAAAACGATGGGTTATCGGACTGTGATTACACCTGAGGTTAAATACGGGTTAGAAAGATGGACCATGACTGCAACAGAAGAAGAGTTACTCATAAGATGCAAAGGAAAGAACTAAGCAAGATTTTTGGTGTAACAAAGGAAGGCGAACCGTGGAAAATACAGAAGAAGAAAGAACTAGTGTAAATCTCCACACATCCCGACATAGTGTCAGTAAATAAGAGAGATAGGTGAAGGTGGCTTGAGCAATCATCGTTTGTATAGACTTGCGTGAAACTGTTCATACGTGGGCTTATTAATAATATGAATAGATAAAACCCCATAAATTGCATGTAACCGATTTAGTTTTTTGGAAAATTATTGCCATTTTAATTCGAAGTCTTATGGCACTCGGCATTTATTTCGTAATAATTTGATTAAATATATACAGATTTTCCCTAAACCCAAAAACACCTTTCATATTGCTCTCATGGTTCCTATTAATATTCAAGGTATCATGCCGAATAAAATACGCGTATTTGTACACGGATTTAGCTACAATTTCGGATTCCGTGCCGTAAACCCAAGGCGTAACAATGCTTTAATTGACACACAAATTATACAATATGAATCTTGTATCATTTACAATACAACTTGTGCAATCATTTCAAAAGTACAAATTGATGTACTGATGAGTAAAGCGCGGTTCAATTTTATTTCGTCTTACTGGAAAAGTTATAAAAATGTGCGCTCAACGGCTCACGATCCGCGCTCTTACCACCTTAATATGGTTAGATCACGTAGAGAGAACACCTGAAGGTAGGATGTTCAATAAGATATACCTAGGACACCCATGTGGAAGAAGATTGAGTGGAAGACCTCGGAAAAAATGATTGGACGATACAGGATGATACAAGAAAGATGAGAATAAGAAGTTGGAGGATTCATGCCGAGATCAAGATGACTGGGCCTGGAATTTTCGGAGAGGCCAAGGCCCTGTAACGACTGTACTGCCCTGCTAAGCCAAAACACATTAACCCAAAAAACTACGCATTTTGATGTTAGAGTTGATTCAGTTATTTTAAAACTTGAGGATTTCAAAAAACTAAACAAAAAACCTGCATATATAACGGTTGGCCAGATATCACGTTCTGCTTTCACCGTATCTACAGTATAAATGTCAGTTTTTTTAGGCCAGATAACAGTAAATACAATTCTTTCTCCCAAAGAATATCATTAATTTTGTTACCTTACGCTGTACCTTCCCGCACTGACAATATATGCATCAACGAAAGCTTGTAATCTCTTCGAAGACGGACTAGATGAGGAATCGAAGACTTGAAGGTGAAAACTTCACCATGATATAACTCAGAACCAACAATTATGCAGTTATTGTCTTTTAGCTTAGCAGGGCAGTGTAGCGCCAAGGAGTAAATAAGTATTAACACATTAACGAAGCAGCAGCTCCATCCACAAACGGCACACGGGATCTTGGAAATCATTTTAAATTGAAATCCACGAATGAAAGTCCATTCTAACCTTGCGAGTAGGGGACCTGGAGAAAAATATTTAGCATTTCATAGATGGGATGAACCCGGGTAGATATAATCAATCGATAGAAACTCTTGAGAAGGAATCACAAAATTCTAATAGATAAATAGGTACTTCTTTGATTTCACCCACAAAAGAGAACAGTATTATCACAACTATGAAAAGTGTTCAGTGACTTCTTCGTCCATAACCTGACGGGGTAAAATTACTCTCAGAAAAGGTCCGTTTACGATAAACTGGCACACACTCAAAAAAAATCCTCTGGTAAAACTGGTACGTCTAAGAAAGTTCCAATGGAACCAGTCCATCTACGAAAATTCTCAATGTAACTGGTCAGAGGACCCAATACGGAAGAGAAGTTGACACATGCGGATAATTGTATGGCTGAATACCGTACCGTAGCCCTAAAATTAAGAAGCTGAACAAAGATGGACGGTTTTGAGCGGCAAACTTGAGTTCAAGGAAAACTCGATATCTACAAACAACCATGCAAGCCACCGCAAGGGCGTGTGTCAGGGGGTGTTAGGGCACCAGCCGTGTAAAGGTGTTGAGGATAAGGCTTAGGGAGGCAAAAAGGTGTAGTGTTATCATAGGAGTGTTTGAAATGAGGTCAGTTTTTATTAAGGTCACTTATTGCGCGAGGAAAGAACGAACTTTTGTACCTATCGGCTCGGCAATGTATCTCTCTCATATTATCACTTCTGTTGGACCTATAAATGAAGTGAGGCGTCAAATGACATTCTCTGTGTCGCTCTGAAATACACTTGTTCTCTATTCCTCAAGTAAACCAAGCAAAGCTAGTAGCCTCCGAGTCCCTAGCGGGTCCAAATCTAATCCCTCTTAAATCTGAGAAACGCTATACAGTAAGTCCTCGGTATGCGTCGTTTCGATTTACGCCTGATTCGATGTCACATCCATGCAGACAAGGGCCGTCGGAAAAACGTTACCTGTTTGATGCTAATAAAATAGGCCATATGTGTATATGCAAGCGCTTTTTGCTAACTGAGACATAATCATCCTATCTAAAATAGCCATTTTCCTGAATAAAGGCGGATAACGAATTTTGAAATTAACGCCTTGGTTGATCGCGGGATTAAAGTGGTCACGAATATCTGGAACCATTTTACGTTATTTCGACTTACATTGCTTTTCTTCAACACGTATCTCCGACGTAAATCGAGGACTTACACGTAGCAGTTTTTTACGAAGCGTGCAGCTTTCCTTGGTATCTTATTTATTTGTTTTGGTTAAATCTTTCTGCCCAGGATCCAAAATGCTCGCAGAGTATTCGAGGTACGGGTTAACCAGAGCAAGGTATCACCTTTGTTTTACTTCTTCATCCGAGGATCTTAGTACTATGTATACGCTTGAGAAATCCTAGTTTCTTCGATACGGTGCGGCATTTGCTTTAATGAGTGCTCCCCACGATTCTATCGTGTTCTAGTTCTATTATTTTAACCTAAGTACTCGTGTTATATTATCGATGGCCTATGGTGAAAAAATATATTAGGGGTCATAAAATGTAGTGCACATCATCCAAGTGTGGGAACAATATTATTAGGGTGAAAATTAGATTTAAAAAGTAATGAGAAGAGATGCCATCGCACTGCCACTTAGGCAATGTATTTCAGCGTTTAAATTCATCAATTGTTAGCCAATATATCTTCGTTAAATGACCAACGTAAAAAGCAAGGTAGGTTATCCGGCACCCCTAAAATGAAGGTTCCGCTGAATTCACATCAAATACGTTGATTGTGATAAAATGACCAAAGTTGTTGGTGTATCCTAAACAAACCATGACTTACACCTCGAATGAGATAAAAACCAAAACCCCTCGCTTCGAAAGATTAATGACGTAAACACTCCTCCAAAGCAACCTCCCAATGAGCTCTATTTTTCCCCTCCCGCGGGAAGGCCGTCTTACCTAGCTGACGTGAACGGACCGTGCGCACTTTCTTTCGCTTGGATTACTGACCCAAAAAACCATTTCAACTGCGCGAATAAGCAATATGAGACGGTTTCAGCTCATTCCACAGCAGGGGCAAGGTCGCTGCGACCCGACGCAGCCCACGCCGGCGCTGTTAACGCCGTCGTCAGCATGCAAATTTGAGAGAAGGGGATGAGGGAAGCGTTTATACGATCGAATAATTTCAAACGCAACTCAAGGACGGCCAACAACTGGGGAGCATATCATGAAACGAGCGGGTTTTACTCGCGAGATTCCACGGAAAGAGAAGATAAGGTGTATCCAATCGGCGACTTACTTCCTTCCACCAGGGAGGATTGGTTATATGCGTGTTATTATAGGTGCTTATCTTGAAGTAACGAGTGAAGTTGCAACAGGAAGTTATATTTTCTTAAGAACATTACGCCAAAAGTTGTTCCCTAGCATTCCTCGTCAGCAAGGAAAGTCATTTATTGAGTTTTAAGTTGTCCTATATATCACCATTAGTTGTTCAATCCTGAGATTGGTGGACTACAGCCCTCCACCCTTCCCTATCTAATGCTAGTTCCCTTACCTCCTGGGTATCTATCTCTTCCTATGTACTTTCCTCTTTATTTGGTCCTATTTTTCCTAGAGGAGTTACACTGCATGATTATGCAAAATCTTTAGCAACAAAACAAGAACCAGCACCTGTTGCCTCCCTCGAGCAATAGACATACTAATCCTTGATTCAAATAGGTGGAGTTACATTCCGCAAAGTCTTGATTATTCAATCAGTTGAGCTGTGCATTTAAATACCTCTACATAAGCAGAAAATCAAGGAAAGTTATCTAGGTTATCGACGAGTTTCCAAAGAAATAGTTTAAACATCGAAAGAGTATCAATCAAAGCTGTAAAATTCCAAGAAAATAGCAATATAAAATCAATAGGTACCGTATTCGGCGAAGACTGAAGTTTTCGTCACCTGGTACGTTCAAACCGGATGCCACGCTGTAATTCGAAGGGGAATTTTTCCCACAAACCTAATGCAGCTTATTTTCAGGTTTCACAGAGGAATTTCGTAATTTTATGGCTTCAATCACGAGCTCACTCAATTCCACAGCGTATTTGTAAAATTAAATTAATGTCAATTACAAAAATACCTCAATCATTTCAATCCAAGACTGAAGCGAAATCAGCAAGTTACAACAGCTATAATGAACGATAATTCCTTGAAAATATAAAAACACCGAGTGATACCTTCAGTGAGAAAAACAGAAAGTATTAGAAATAATTACAAGGAGGATTCCAATTAGGAGGATTGGTTATTGAAGGAAACAAAATATGCCGAAGTTCTCACTACTCTGCAAGACCCTTCACACCTTGACGTCATTGAAATGTGGATTTTTTTAGATTAATATTGGCTTTACTAAACGCTTTTTGACCCTATCCTGATGGTCCGGGGTCCAAATCCTGGAAGTAGTAGTGGTCATTTTTAGCGGAGTTTCGATCCATACTTGGATGCTGAGTGGAGAACACTTCCAGTGCTCAGTCTGTTTGATGGGACGTTAAATTGTGGTCCTCTTGGCACCGTTGGATCATTGTACACACAAGTCGACGCCGAGTTTCTTTCCAACCGTCCTCCATCCGCAAAATAATTCCTCCCTTCGCAATCTACTTACATATTCTCAAAGGCGCGAAGCATGAGGCAATCGGTCGCTTCCCAAATGATCAAGAGGCACTAGGGAACGTTCAATGCTCAAAATATCACTAGCAGAAGCAGTTATTTGCTATGCTGAGATTGGAGAATTAATTGCTATCTCACGAAATAAGGTAATGAGTCGTAACAAAATGGGCAACAGCCTTGAGGTCCTGGGTTGCTAGAACCAGGAATAGGCTCCCGCATCCAGTTCAACTTAAGGAAAGAGGTTTACATGGAATCAGTTCTTTCAAGGAAAGCCGAAATCGGCAATTGATAAGTTACGGACCATTTTTACCATATTTTGTACATTTCACATTCCCTTGGACTCAATCCAGCAATGAGTGAGCATATCCCTTGTCCATCACGCCGACTTCGGGTTGAAGGCTTTAACTGAGTGATGCAATTAATAGCTATCAGAAGAATCCATATTGAAAAGATGCTTCGTGTTTGCCACAGTTATTTGATGAGTAAAACGCGTTTCGTAGCTTGCTAAATTTAATAAATAAAACTGTAGAAAAGTACGGAGTATCTTTTCAATATGGATGCTGATATGAGATACTTCCACGAATTGACGCCTGACGTCGTAAAGTTGAACTATCCGAAGGCTGATCTTCAATCGGATAGTATGTTTTTGTGAGTAAATAGTAAGGGTCAAAGTTTCCCAGAACTAATCTATCGCAATTATTATGGTCCTCATTCTACGTGGAAAAAATGACATTTAAAATCGATAGGTTCTACAACCCATTTCCTTAATTTTATTCAGTGATCATTTCTTCCATAATAGTTTGGCTAAAGCAGAATATTTTGAACGTCCGGCAGTCTACATTAACCTTTCGCAAAAGATTTAATCTATGTTTTTCCCTTCGATCAGACCCATCCAAAGCCTTCAACAAATCAGTATTTCCTCCTTCAGTCAGTCAGTCAGTGTCTTATAACAACTCCGACTCCAATTTTCCCTCCTTGTTTCATTTCTGACTCAGTGCAAGAGGAAGCATCACTTAAGCTCTTTTTTCCCATGTTCTGTCGGCCTTGTTTCTCCTAACTTTAAAATATCCAGCTTCCTTTCCTTCATTAAGCCAACAACTTTCTCCCATTTCCCTGTCAAAGTTCGATTGTTTAGAGCGCCAATCCATACGCATCAATTACGACAGCCAGGTCTTTTTCCTTTGGATTCGTTCTTCCTTAGGCTTGTGTACCTTTTGAATGCCGTAAGGACTCACACTTACAAGCAGCGATCGGCTCATGAAGCAGGCGGGGTGGAGCGTCAAACTGCTGGGAAGAATGCACGAGTAGGGGGAGAGCGAAAGGAATGCTGGAAGGGAGAGAATCGGATGAGAGAGGGCGCACCTGACGCGGTTCATTTATAGATGCACGCGTACCCTTAAAAATATCGCGCGACGACGCCAAGAGAGCGTGAGGAAAAAAAGTGGAGCGAGGAGACGCTTCCCGGCGAAGGGTCGAGGAAGTTTGGACGATACATTATTTACCCATAGATTTCAATGACTTTGACCTCATTCCAAATAAAAACCTCTCGTCTTTCTGATGATACCAAAAACCTTAGCCAGTCAAAAAACTGATTTTTGGGGTATTTGCCCAAACACTGGAACCATTCCCAATGGGATACGGTGCAGCTGGGCGCTACAGATAGAGACATTATTGAGGAAATGAGAAAATTCTGTCGCACAGGTCGCGCCAGAAATGAAATTTTCGTACATTTCCTCGATAATTCCTTTATTATAATTTATTACTAACCGTCATAAAGGGGGATTATGAGTGAACGTTACTGCATTGGATTCACTCAGTCTTTAAGTTTGGTCAGTTAATATTTGCATTAAAAATACAATAATTGGTTCTCTAAAACATTCTTTTGGTTTAATATAATATTCATTACCTACATAATGACCTAATCCTAAAATATATTCTTTTATTTTCCTCGATATAGATTTCGCAAGACTTACAAACCTCTAGTCGAGCGTTGAATCGGGGCACAGGCACTACTGATTGCAACCACATCACTGATGTATACTTTCATTTTGTCCGTTTTCCATGTTGCATGGATACTATTGACATGTTGAAATTTCTCATTTGATGGCATGTCTATCAGGTTATGAATCTGTGTACGTATCTATCCAACGCTGGAATGGAATAACTGGACGTAAACCTATTTCGCAGAAAGGAGAGTCATTTTGATGGGCGAATTATTGCTCACAAGTTTGATACAGGTACAGAGCATTTTATTTCAATTATGAATTATAACCGAGATAGAAAAGCTTGGGTTTCGTTTAAGTTCCCTTTGGTCTCGTCACTGCCTTGGAATAAGTTTTCCCGTAAACCGTCAGTTCTGGAGGAGTTTTCAACATACGGTAAGAAAGAAAATAGGTGTTAAAAAATACATTTAAGAAATAAGCCTCAAAAATGCATATTTGTTAAATTCTAGGCACTTGAGTCAAATAAGACAGTTTTTTTGGTCGTCAGTACAATACTATGGTTACCTCGAATTTTGATTGAAAATGCGTGCAGCACCACTATCATGACTAGGGAAAGGGGAGTGTTTGAAACAGTCGGAATGATTCCGAACACATTACTAAGGAGTCATGTGGTACAAACACGAAGGCCTCGAGATTTCGGAGTGTTAAAACCACTCACAAAAATCTCACACAGCCACACCGATTGAGTTTTTCTCGCAGGAATATTGTTGACGTAGTTGAATAGCGCGACTAGGGACACAATAGAATGTACATTGAGATCCTTAAGGTAGTATGGTAGTACGAGCGAGATAGTTCCCTAATCATAATGGAGACCGCATTTGAATTATAAGTTTTAATTTCAGCAGCTCTAGGAACCGTGTAAAAAAGAAATATTGTATTATTAATGGTGCAATAATAGACTTTTAAATACTGAAATTCTATGTAATTAAATAAATATATCTATACAATTCTTTAACTTGACTCATTTTTTTAGCGCGGTACGTTTAAAACTTTTGTGTAAATTTCTCGGGCTCGCCACCGGGTAAGATATTCGATAAGGGTACGAGGGTACAAGTACGTTTAAAACTCCTTAACAACGGAAAGTTTTTTGTGATTCAGAAAAAAATTACTGCGGTGACACAATGATTTGTTTTCAAAAATGGTTGAGGAAACATACTAACTACTCACTGCTAGTTTTATGACGACATATTGGTGTTGGAAATTTCTCATTCTTTAAATAATGTTTCTCTGGAGCGCACACACGAACCATTTCCTACGTAAAATAACTGGTGTTTTTGGAAAATACCTCGGAGGGTAGTGTGGTAAGGGGCTGATATTTTGGTATCTATGGAATGGTGAGATATTTTTCATAAAAATGAGACTCAATTCATTGATTTCTAAGTGAAACGATATTTTGTTCAAACTACCTAAAATTATCAATCCGTGTGGGTAAAGCTCACCAAAATCTGCAACCGTTCGTTTTCGTGCCTCGCGGCTCCTTAAATGAGTGCTCGGAATCATTCCGATGTTTCAAACGTAACCCCTTGCGGGAAAAACTACTACAAAGCACTAAAACGGGGAAATTGTGTACTGTGCGCTTGTTGGAAGGAACTCTTCAAGTTTAATGGAGTTCCATGAGTAATAACAAGCGGAAGGATTCCTATCCGATCGTTTATTGAAGCGCTCGCCCGCCTTGGACGTCTAATTGTGAACGACTATTTGATGCCTGTTCATGCACATATACCTCTACTTGGCGTTATATACCTCTACTGACGTTGGCCCGCATTGATACAGGAAACAAATCTTCAGGCAATTTCGCTATATTCTGTTAATTATACTAGTTTCCCTGAATGGCTGTGTACTATCTTCATTATACTCGACGCTTCGAGAATTCACCCTGTCTTCTGACACACTAACAAGTGCTATGGGAGGAGTAAGAGGGTCAAGGTTGGCAAAAAGGAAAGATATTATGGGGAAAAGGGCGGAAAGCAGATGACTCGAAGATATAACCCGTGAAACTCTCCGGGAGCGGCGACACCTTGTCGCGCCGGTGATACATGCTTTCGGAAAGGGTAGGCCTTCGACTCATTCACTTTCGCAGCGACCGAAGGAGGAGATATCGAATAAATCGCATCTAATGTAGCGTAAAATTGGAATCATAAGGAGCATTTTACACGAAACTTACTTCAGGACCTGCTGAAGAAGGGTACAAGGTATGCTGAGGCGAAAAAAGAAAATATAAGGGATAGATAGGATCCAGAAAGTATAGAAAACCGGAAGGAGATTTTCTGACATCTATCTCTGATATCCTGTCCAGGAAATCACTCCCGGATAATGCACTCAGCAAGACGAACATGAAGGGCAGCGGAAAGTATGCAATACATTTCCTACATTCAGGAGCAATGTAGTGTAAGAATGGAAACCTAAGAGGAATTTAACACGAAACTTAATTCAGGATCAACTAAAGAATGGGAGCTCGAATGCTGAGGTGAAAAAGGAAATGTTAGACGTAGATAGGACCTGGAAAGTGTAGAAAACCGGAAGGAGATTCTCTGACTTACAACAAAACCCATCTATAACCGGTATGAATACTCTAAAATACGTTTAATACTGCGATTAGAGACTCAATAAACCGTACATCAAATCCTAAAGTTATCCGCCTGTGAGAGTAAAACTCGCACGGGTATCGAACTCAATATGGCAAACCCAAAATTTGAAACTGAAAGTCTCGAATTAAAACTTTCATCCATTCCCAGCTCTCTAATTTGATTTATGACCGGCACATGCTGAGATTCAGTTGTATCTGTAAACATTATTCATCAATGTATCACACGTTTGGCATCATAAAAAGACAACCTCATTTTTATACTCTTCGATTACTTTCATGGAGTTTCTCCGGTGAAGCAGCACATTTAAAAATACTGGAAAACTCACCGCGCGTGACAATCGCTTAGTGAGGGAAAAAGGCAGGGAGACTATATTCGGTATATATGTAGTATTTATGAAAAGAAGGCCATGTTGAGTCTAGCTCCCCCACCGGTATTTCTTTGAAACGCTCTACTCACCTGCAACTTGTAGTTGGACACGAGACTCGGATTTAAAAAATAAGTATCGTACCTACTCCTGTTTTAAGAGCTAAAAATCAAATTTGACGCACAAATCAAAGCAAACTTTTTACATTGATAAGACTCATTGTATACTATTTCTGGTTCGATTTTTAGATCTATAGAGTGAGGTAGACATTAAGTCAAAAACAGTCACGGGAAAAGAGGATTTTAATAAGAAGAGAAATGTGTTATGTTGAGGTATGGACCTCGAACTGGGAAAGAGACTAGAGAAATTTTATGTGTGGAGTGTTATGTTTATGGATGCGGAACGTGGACCTCGCAAAGATGAGAGAAGAATAGGATCAATATTTTTGAGACGTGAGTGTGGAGGAGACTAGAGAGAGTGAAAAGGTGGATACAGTAAGAAAAGGAGGAGCTGAAAGAGTTATGAAGGAAAGAACACGACTGAAAACAATACAGAAGAGAAAGGGAAACTGGATTGGACATATTTTAAGAGGGAAGGAGATTTAAAATACAGGAATCGAGGGAACACTGGTGGTAGAAAATAGAAGAGGAAGGAGAAGGCTGAAAATGACAGAAGAAGTGAAGATAAAAAGAAGTAACAAGGAAACCAAGGAAGAGGCTCGGGACAGGACGAATTGGAGACCGCTTTGGTGTTTGGGACCTGCCAGAAGGCAGAATACCAATTGATGTTGATGAGTCAGTAGGAATCGAGCAAAACTTCCTATTTATCGATTTTGTCAAAGGTTTCGCAACCGATCGATAGATATATGTTTTGAGAATGCTACGCGTTGATCACGGAGGATGCAAAAATGTGCGGAAGATCCCAAAAACGCTAACGTTTTAATACGATTGGAATCAATTACCATATGCGGGTAGAACAATAGGTATAACATCTTTCCACCATTGTAGGTCACGGTATCCGTATTCTCGCCACTTATAGAAAGATCCCTATTTTATTTGGTAAGAAACAAAATCATACGGTTTCACGCATTTTTTCGTAATTTTGTCCGTGACATTAATCGGTAAGAATGCAAGAATGGTGCAAAAATGAAGAAAAAAAAAGAGAAATGTTTAATCAAACAGGGATCGAGTTGGTGTGGTGGATAGAGTACTGGCTAACCATACGGACGGCCAGGGTTCAAATCCCTGCAGAGGAGGATGTTTTTCAGAGAAAACCCGATCCCTACTTGACTGCCTTGTGGAGGGCACTTCAAGTACAGTACTCCGTCTGTCGGATGAGACGTCAAAACGTGGTCCCCTTGGCGCCTTTTGTTAAGAGCAGGCTAATACCGACGCCGGGTTTCTATCTACCCTTCCTCCCTAACCTGTCTTCTATGGCGCAAATGACCTTAGCAGTCGGTCGCCTCCCCAAATATCCAATTCTGTTTCGTCAAACATAATCCCGCAGATGAAATATAATTGATTACAAGTACTCCGTATAGCTGGCAACGATTATATTAGACTTACTTCTTGTAATTGCTACTTATTCCAAGATGTGACTTACTTGTAATCTACTACCTGTGAAATTCTTATATTTTTGTCATAGTTACTCTCGGGATGTAATCAATACGAAATCAGTCGATGATTATTTCGATTACTCGAGTTTTCGATTGCCATTGACTACAAGAGTATTAGTTCACCATCGTTCATTTCGATCACTTGAATTACCTGACACCTCCCACAGAATCGTCAGCGAAAATTAAACCGGGTCTCCACCAGAAAAATTTTCCGCGAAGCAGAATGCCGCACCGCTAATATTTTAATGCTAATGACTTTTTTTATGCCATGCACTTAGAATACAAGGTCGAGTTATTCCAGAGTTTGCGATGGCATAAAAAATATCGTGACCTCCTGGCATTTGTAATTAATTAATTATTGAAATTAATTCTTTTCTCGTAATTTATAAACCTTTGCTGAAGTAATTACAATCAGCCAAAATCACTTTTTTGGGAAAGGTTACCCAACACTATAAAATGTCGTTTTCGCGAAAACTGCTCATGAGGAGCTGATTCTCATTGGAAGTTTCACGTAATCTTTTCCAACTGACAAAGGTTTTCTCCCTCTTAAAGAGTTTCATCCACCACTATCGTAATGCTGTCCACTACTAGATGGCTTAAGGAAAACTCGTCAAATACGATATCTACCGCCATTTGAAAATAACCGTCCATAATTTCAGAGGAAAGTATTAGTTTCAAGATGAATTATAAATTTACTTCTAAACGTTGAATATTTTTAGACCAAACCGAGAACGATTTTTCATTAAACGAGAGATATAAACCTGGTACCTTCCCGTAATTAGCCTAGACAATTTCCCAATTTTAAGAAGTAATCCTCTACAGTCTTCCTCTCTATTTTGTATACGGAACGTAGATATGTCAATTCAGAATTAAAGCAACGGCAAAGTAGAACAATGCAGCAAGCATCGGCATCTTCCTGGCCTGACAGTTCCCTAAATCAATCGCAAATGCCGACGAATGTGGATTCATCAGAAGCTAAAGCTCGAAGGAAGCTAAATACGCGGCTTCCAAAACCTCTCACTTCTCACGTAGTTTAAGAGATCCTTTTTATAATTGGACCCTGAAGTATTTGATGCCTTCCCTGCATCCATTAAAAGTTAAAAAAATAAGAATGTTTTTACTTTGTCAAAGGAATGGAAATTAGCACATAACAATATTGATGTTTCATACTAGATCTGTAATGTATGTGCATGTACTCTATGTTATAACTTGTAATAATAAGTGGGTCATTCCACGTCAGATCAGCAGTGAGTTGACCCTTGGTGTCTGCGATTCGAATCAAAATTTTTGTGTGGGTTCCTTCTAGCATTATATTAAAAAATGTGTAAGCGTTTTCGAAAAATAAGTTTTTAGCAGCAGATTTTGAGACGATCAAAGTTTCGACCATTTTGCACTTGGACCTTTTTTCTTATTTCTATATCTCCTAAACTAAAATAGCTAGAGAAACGGTTGACGTCTTATTTTGTTTGCAAAAGAATGTAAAGCAACAGTGTATGATCAGTTTGGTAAATAAACTAAATTTTGTTGAAATCGTTTAAATTATAAATGTTTAAATGTTAACAACAAAAATACATCCATTTTTAATTTTTAATTTTTTTCTAGTATGACACCTTAGTACCTCAGAAACAAGTTTGGTCGTGGGCGGTGCACAAACAACCGAGATATTTAACTTCAAAGATTGGACTGCGCCCTAGTTCGCCACTACCGAAGGATTCGCTGTCGGCGTCAAAATTATGTGCCGCTGTAATTCGAGAATTTATATCTTGGTTCGTGTCAATGCTAGTGCAATACTTTATACACCACTTTAAAGATAATTTTAT
Organism: Ceriagrion tenellum; assembly: GCA_963169105.1. Lineage (NCBI taxonomy): Eukaryota > Metazoa > Arthropoda > Insecta > Odonata > Coenagrionidae > Ceriagrion > Ceriagrion tenellum. The sequence goes on from OY720639.1 coordinate 67,627,562, forward strand.
TTCAATCTCAGCAATATTTTTATTATATGATATGAACGCTGCGGAGCACGTGAAAACAGTGGAGGAGTATTATTGCATCAAGAGCCGGTTGGTGGAGGAATTCACGGAACATATTGCCTTAAACGTGGGAGATGAAAGCAGTAGTACTTGCAGCAGAACTGATGATGATTAATTTTAGATTAATACTATTTTGCGGTAAGAAACACTTTTATTCATTTTATTTTCCTGGGCCAAGATAAATGCAAGTCAAGATCAAGATTCTCTATAATTTTTACTCCGCTCGTATACATTTTTGTCGTGGAATGACCCAAGTGTTTATACGAATTCAGGCCAATTAAATTATTACTATTGTCCCTGCAGCTCATGTTCACAATTGGGCTAAAATTAAATCGTCTTTGTCAATCATTATACATGTTTCTGAAAGTATTTTTAATGCCAGTAATGAATTTCAGTAATGGAAGGCAGTCTCCACATAAGTCTTCAGCCTTTGAGGCTGCCTAAAGCTCATTGATATTTGTACACAATATTGTACCAAAACTGTTGAGTAATAAATTATTCTTAATGAATTATGGAGGTTTTTTGGGAAGGCAATCGGCGACTAGGGTCATTCATGCCTTTTAGGATTTAAGAGGACCGCAGTTCTAATAAATCTAATAAAAAATGTCCCCACCGCCGTTCTTCAAGCCTGGGCCGTATGGATGAGAGGCAAGGATTCTCTAGTCACCACACCATCCGGATTCCCAAGTTGCTTTATTCGTCGCCCTTGCTCTGTAGTTTATGTTCTCTTCGCCCCGACGGTTTTTCGTGTTTATACGCGCAAGTTTATTCTGATATCGCCGCAGAGTCCTAGACAAATGTATTTTTTCTTGGGAATTCTTTGACCTAGTTCCACAAAATATTGCGTCCCATTCCAAGCAATTCATTTGTCACGAGGTTTTCGCACACGAGGAATTTTTGTCCCCGAGAATTGTGCATCGTCTTTGTCTTTCATCGCTTACTTCCTTCTGAAAAAGCTCCCTCCGTACACTTTTCATCTCGCTCTTCATTTTTCCGAGAATTTTTTCACCTTGTCCCAAACCATTCAAAGCTTGATACACACAAAATACCTCTGCTGATTATGTAAAACAATGTCACTCAGAGTAGCATCCAAGCGCATGTACGGAACATCTGTTAAAGGAAGCCGAGATTTCCACATCTAAAAGCATGTGAAAGAATGAACTGGAAAAAACTAAAATTTGCATTCGTTATTTTTGGAGATAATTGAGAACAGCCAAAAATGAGGACAGCCGAACAAAGGAACGAAAATTACCATCCTCAAAACTCAAAGCTGTTCTGACATCAAAGCAAAATATTTCTTAGACCAAGATACGAAGCTGGCCTCTACAAGTGCTGGATTTCTGCGCAACCAGTCTCATTTTAAACCTGGACTGAGGGTCAACTATTGAACATTGTTAAAGGTAACAATCGAAAGAGAAAATAATTATGGCTAACATTAACTAATCCGACATTTCCGCAAGCGAAATTCATTACGATGTTTCGAGTATTGACCCCCAGCTTTTCATCCTCAACCATGGCGCCATTTGAAACAAACGCTTTTTATAGCACAGCATATTCTCTCTCTTCCACAACTATCATTAATTGCATCTTTCAACTTCCACTTATTCACCCTGTAGTGGCAAATGCCTTTGCGGTCTACTTAACGTTAAAATGACAATCGTGACAATATTCCGCATCTCACGCAAAGTATTTTAACTTAGAACGCTGAAGGGTGAGTAATCCCCTAGTAATTCCCTCCTTTAAGTTACCTCCATTTATTTTTATTAGTTTCAAATACGATATTCCCACTCTTGGTAGAGGATATATATTTTTTCAGCGTCATTGAATCCCTTATCTACAGCCTGAGATATTTACATAAGGTCGTCATTACTTCCAGATGAAATCACTCCTGGATAATTCACTCGACAAGAAGAACATAAAAAGCAGCGGAAAGCACGCCATACATTCCCCACGTTCGCGTAAGTAGAAAATAAAAAAAATACGCTCAGCAAAAACGTGACATAATACACGTGTCAACACCCAATGGGAAAGCTTCGTAGAACTTTGTTACGCACGAAACTCCAGTATGGAGGAATTTTGGCCAGTACCACGGCTTGAAACACACATGCAAGAACTAGACTGATTAAAAGCAACCGAGATGCAAAGTAAATGCCGATGCATTCATTTCATAAAAGCCTAAAATAAAAGACCTAAAACCATGCAGGTCTTAGCAAAGCTTAGCAAATTGTACCATATATTTTTGTTTTCATTGCAAAACCAGAGCTCAGTAAATTTAAATTCACCTCGTTCCCGAATGATAAAGTCAAGCAGACTACAATAGAGATGGATCGGATGGAAGTCAAGAGGGAAGGTGCATGCACAGTACCCCTGTACAGTCCATGAAGGTGCATGCACAGTACATGACCCCGAGCACCAAAGAAGCGCTTTGAGATACTTTGAACAGACCTTTATTCAAAGCGGCCTGTGTAAATCAAAAACCGAAATCGGTCAATGACCGTAATTCCCATCCAACACGCGACGTGAAGCAATAGAAGACGGCCGAAGACGGGGACCCTGACTAAAATTTTAAATAAAAGGTGGAGGAAGAGTTTAATTATGGAGGGTAGCGTTGTATGGAGAAGAAACAAAAAAGTGGACGAGATTAGACCACTTGGTTTTGGGATGTGAGAATAGAAACGGCGTGGTGGACTAAAGGGAAGAAGAACGAGGAAGTGCTCAAAATGGTAGGTGAGGATGGAAAAATTCTGTAGGAGATTGGGAGGAGGTAGAGTAGGTAGCTGAAACGGGTAATGAGGGACGAATGGTTGATGAAGGCAGATATTGAGGGGAAAGGAAATGATGTAGGCGAGGAAAGAAAAGAATGAGGATAGGATGAAATAGGAAAAGAGTTTTGAAAAAGCAGATGTGAAGAAAGAAATCGTGTAAGGAGATTGTGGCCTGCACCTTCAAGGTATATTGAGCAAGATTTTTCCCAGTCCATTACAGGTACCACGGTCAAATTTTAATTTTAAATTAATGCAACTGTAAGAAGCATGTGGTAAATATTGTAACATCAGCTACACAAAAACTTTGTGTTGAGTAACTGAAATTCCCATTAATTAACTAAACATGTTAAGGTATTGGCTCATTTTTAGCGCCGCACGCTAAAACGCTTTCAAGGCCAAAGATTTTTTTTGCAACTCTGTAAAAGTTACTGTACCATTTGATTAATTTTTAAAAATAACCGAAAAAGAATACTATCTATGCAATGTCAAATTTCTGACGAGATTTTGTTTCATTAATTCTTCATATTTAAAAAAAGTCTCTTTGGGGTGCACACCCTAACCATTTTGCATGGAAAATGGCAGGTATTTCTGGCAAATATCTGAAAAAGCACAGCAGTTATTAGCCGATATTTTTTGTCATGGAAAAGATGAGATTTTTTCTTTATAATGCGGCTAAATGTATCAAATTTCTTGTCAAATGATGTCTCGCTCATTTATCAAAGAAATTTATCAAATTTCTTGTCAAAAATTTAGAAAAGAAATTTATCAAATTTCTTGTCAAATGATGTCTCGCTCAAACTACCACAACGATCTACGTAGTTCTGTCTCTCTCCCTCCCTCTCTCTCTCTCGCTCTCTCACTCTACTTTTCTCTCTCTCACTCTCTCTTCCATTTAAATCTATCACCGAACCATTATAGGAAAATAAATAAATTTCTCAACGAAATACCCGCAGCGTTTTGTGGAAAAAGCGTTCCACGACGCTTTGTGTGAGCAATCATTGTGCACGAAGTTCGAAACCGTGTTTCTAACGATGAGGCTGAGCTTGTCGCAATATTTCTGCCTCCTGAGTTACCTCTCCCAAACTGGTAAGTATCAGACAGTGAGGCTGAGCGAATCACGACGAAAAGCATCGAAACTTAGAACAAATTTCCCGTGGTTACCCAAATAACTCCAAAATCTAATGCGTTTTATTATGCCATTAAGACTTCTAGGGTGAATAACACATTTTTAATAGTTGACTGCCGGTTCGCTGCACACCCAGTTCAACCTACTCTCTCCTCTTCATGGAAGGTAAAAGGATTAGCGTGAAACTTTACATACGTGTTCTTATTTTGAATGTCTATGAACATACGTGATGGAAAATTGCATTTTTATGAGTAGATTTTTTAATAATTCAATGCCTTTTTAACAGTTAACCTTGCGGCAAGAGCGGTAATATTTCTAAATACTTAGATTACATAATGGTACATATAGATTTTCATCTTCACGCAAAAACGTATTTAGTGTCACTATAGCTTAAGTGAAATTAGGTCTTATATCTTTGTGACTAGAGCGTTAATATTTCTAAATACTTGGATTACACAATATAATGAATAGATTCTCATCTTAACGGGAAAACATATTTTGTGTCACTGTAACGGTTGTCGGCAAGACATTACACGAGTCACAGTTTCATTGGAACATATTTAAGCATATCTTACGCCTCAATTTCGGATATAGTGCCAAAAACTTCAGCTAAAAATATATTTTAACTTAGGAAAAAATGTAAAATACAATTTTGGTATAATTTCTATGCTGCAAGCTTTGCGAGTTCCACAATGTGAACAGATATACTTAAGTGAAATTAGGTCTAAAACCTTGTGGCAAGTGCGGTAATACTTCTAAATATTTAGATTGCACAATAGAATGAATATATTTTCATCTTAACGCGAAAATGTACTTCATGTTACCATAACGGTTGTCAACAAAATGTTACACGAGTCACACATTCAAGGGAATATATTCAAATATAATTTACGTCTAAATTTCGCACATAGCGCCGAAAACTTCTGCTAAAAATGTTTTAAGGGATAAATGCACAATAAAATTTTTGTTTATTTCTATGCTGCATTCATTTCGAGGTTCACAACGCGTACAGATGCACATAAGTGAAATTAAGTCAAAAAATAATTTTTCTCTCCCTACTTGAAAAATTATAAAAATGTCCACACAATGACGCACGACCGTGACCGCGCTGGTCACTTAAAGTCACCTCAAACCCCGAGTTCCTCACACACAGGAGGGCAGGCGGGAGGACTGGGTGCTCGGAGGTTGTGTGGAGGGCAAACGGGATAATTTAGGGTGCCGCTCGATGACCGACTAAAAGCAGCCATGATGAATGACTTGCTATCCGTAAAAAGAAATATGCATTCCGCTGGACTCACCAGATACGCCAGTTCATCTTGGCCGAAGAATCAACACGGTATCCATTCACGGGTGGAACCAGCAACTCCTCGAGGTTTCTCTGTAATAATCACCATGGAGACTGAAGCTCTTGATATTGCGTCTGTGCGTTGGTGAAAGACTGCAGTGGTCACATAAAGGATATATGCGCTCACATGCACAATGCTTAAGAAGCGTGGCATCGGGTCGTATGGTGCAGAAGCTTGGGCACTAAGAGAAGAGGTTGAGAGTAAAATCAGAATTGGTACTTACGCGGCGAGTCAGTTGATGACTGACCTCTCGGATCTTCCAATGGTGCAAAGCATGTATATCGTCGACCGACGTTTAGTTACTAGAGCAGAGATTCGAAGCGTCGGTCGACAGGATGCAACCTTTGACCCAGTTGAGGATCCCAGAAGTCTTTTTAAAATAGGAAAAATATATATTTAATTAAGATAACGAAGGACTTCTCAGCCCTCTCTAACCATCAACTCGATTGGATTGGATATTTGGGGAGGCGACCAACAGCTAATGTCATTTGCGCCATAGGAGGCAGGTAGGGCAGAAATGGTGGATAGAAACCCGGCGTCGGCATTAGTCTGCTCTGAACAAATGGTGCGAAGGGGATCACAGTTGAACGTCTCATCCGACGGACGGAGTACTGCACATGAAGTGCCCACCACAAAACACTCAAGTAGGGATCCGGTTTTCTCTGAAAAACATCCTCCTCTGTAGGGATTTGAAACCTTTCCGTTCAGGACTGTCCGCATGGTTAGCCAGTACTCTAGCCACCACACCAATCCGATCTCCCATCAACTCGATTATGCCATTATATACAAATAGCAATAATTCAGGGATGGAAGAATCAAGAAAGAAATTGTGAGCATAATAGCACGGGTAAGGACGATATTCTACCGAAACCTATCCTATCTGATGATAGCTTGTAGCACTAGCCCGGAAGTAAGGAAACATTTCGATTGAGCAGAACTTTGGAGAATGCTCTTAATTGGCAGTGAAGCCTTGACAATAAGAGCTGCTGAACCAAAGTCATAGGAAGCAGTGGAAATGCGGTGCTATCGCAAAATTATGAAGATTAAATGGACGGAGAGAATCATCAACGAAGACGTCCAACAAAGAATTGGCGAGAAAACAAGTAGAGTGAAATGAAAGAGAGACAATTTTATCGTAAAAAATTTGCGACACAAGAGCATATTGAAAACAACTGCTAACAGAGGGATACTAAGAATGGAGGATGATGACAGAAGATATAAGGCGTTTGAGACGAGGGCGTCGAAGAGGGTGGAGAAGTTGGTGCGATTGAGAAAAAGGAGAAATAAAGGAGTTGACTCGTTGGGCGAAGAAAGACAGATGCAGAAGATATTTATTAGAAGGCACGGCAAATGATAAAATCGAGTAATAAGAGACAGTGACCCACCGAAGGGAGTGATATATGTACGGGTGTTGGGTGGGCGGGAAGTAGACGAAAGAGGATCACATTAGAGAAGTGGAAAGGAATCAGGAAGAAAGACAGGACAAAGAAATAAAGAATGAAATCGTCTAAGAAAACAATTACCAGTTTCTGTAAGAGATTAGTTAACCCCTTTTCCAAACCTAAACTTACCCAATCAGTTAGATTTCCCTTGATAATTATAAAAAGGTAATACATAAAAACAAAATTTTATTTGACACTTAGGTTTCATTAAAACGTGGTTGAATTTTAGTATACGGGCTTGTCCAAAAAGAAATCAAACTTCCAAAATAGCCCTCCAATGGGTTGATATCCCCCACTTTGCCTTCTAATGACGCGTAAAGGGATTGTTCAGATGTAACATTCCGTTAACTTTGTCATTCTACCTAGCATAGTTTACAGTTGACAAGCGATTGAATTCATAAATGTTCTATTGATCTGACGAATTTACTGTGGAAGAAAATTAAGATTTTCGAATAGTTATATGAGAGTATTAAATATATGCTTTAATTTGGTCAAATGGTTAAAAAAAACTCTATAAACGTAAAAACATGGTTATTGGAGAGAATCTTAGAGCCGCACATAATACTATGAGTGGTATATGAGGTTCAAAGCAGGCAGGATATACAATGAAGGCGGGCATCAACATCCAGTGAAGACGTTCATGTTGACGTAGATTTTGTTGTGGTGAGATAAATTGTCAGTTAAGCTTCCGTGAAACAGTAGACGATATAGGAATTAGCAAAAGTTCGTGTCGCAATTTTGTCTTAAAAATAGAATTTCATCAGGTGGCTGCAAAATTCATTCCACGGTTGCTAACACATGAGCAAACAAGAGCACGTATTTAGGTGTATTTAGATCTCCTGAATCGAGCATATGAATATGATATAACTATTATATTTTATTCTGAGGGACATTATAACAGGTAATAAAACCTAGGTTCATAGTTGAAGCGTAGATACAAAGGCAGATTCATCGCATTAGGTGGGAAAATCGTCACCGAGATCGAAGAAAACCACTCCAAAGTCGCCCAAATGTCAATGTGATGATCATCGTGTACTTTGATTTTATCGGTTTTGTTCATTTCGAGTGCACCCCAAGTGGTCATACCTTTAATTAAGAGTTTTATTTGCAAGTAATGAAACGTTTCAGATAGACTAAGAAAGGAGATGCCTGAAGCTCAGGCGAGTGGAGCATGAATGGTTAATAAAATAAATAGACTTAAATGCGTGCTCATTTTTGCTCATGTGTTAACAACCGTGGAATGCATTTTACAGCCACCTGATGAAATTAAGTTTTTAAGACAAAATTGAGACACGAATGGTTCACCACGGAAACGGTTCCTGGCATCCGCCGCTCCACATTCGCGAGTTTTTTGCAAATAATATTACGAAAGAATTCTATCCGTTTACAAGTAACCTTGTGGAAGTCCATTATTGAATTAATAATGAAAATACCAACTTAGTTTCAATTCACAGAGTTTTTTATCAGCACAGCTAGTTTCAACGCTACTCACAAATGAAAAAACGACTTCATTTCCTTCCACTGATTTATTTTCTTGGTACGACATGTTTCGACACATAGAGGTCATTTTCAAGTACAAAAAATTTTAAAATTCAAGCAAATATATACCTGGAAGGGTCTTGGGGGAGGTTGGAGAGGGGTGGAAGAATGGGTGCTAGGAGGGGGGGGAAGGGGAAACCCGGAGAGAGGTGAGGGGTGGCGGTTATGGTGAGAATTAGGGAAAACCCTTAGGAGGACCGTGTTGGTGAGAAAGGTGGGGGCGGGGGATGGAAGGTAGAGGGAGGGGTGGGTTAACTTGGAAAGGGTCGTTAAGGTGGAGGTGGGTTATCAGCGGGTGTGGAGTTGGGCGGGAGGGATCTGGGTGTTCGTCTTTCGGTGAGGTTTAGAGAGACTTGTAGGAGGGGGGAAATTTTTTCAAAAAGGATGTCGTTTAGTAATTTACATTTACTCATGTTCCTCCTTATTTCTAGCTCCTCCTTCTTGTCCATCTTCCTCCCTTTTATCTCAAAGTGTAGTATCTCCGGTTTGAAGTCGCTCTCGTGGTTCTCTTCCCAGAGATGTTTGGCGAAATGGGACTGCGACAGATTGCAGTTCCGGTAACATCTCTTATGTTCCTCGATTCTTCTCTCGAATGTACGCCCTGTCTGCCCAACATATGCAGCACCACAGTCGTTGCACTTTAATTTGTAAATGCCACTTCTTTCAAAAGGTTGCACTTGGTCTTTTGTGTTACCCAGGAATTTTTTGAGGTTTTCACCGTTATAAAATGTCACTCTATACTGTTGTTTTGGAAAGAGGTTTCCTATTTTTTCAGAGATCATGCCATAATATGGCAATTTACACCATCGAATCTTTTCCTTTTCCATTACTGCTGGAGTGAAGAGCAATTGCTGTGCTTTGAAAGAACGTTTTTTTTGGAGCATTTTGTCTATTATGTTTATGTTGTACCCGTTTGAGATGGCTATTGATTTTATTGTTTCTAATTCTTTGTTGAATGTGTTCTTGGAGAGAGGGATACTCATTAGCCTGTTTAAAAGAAAGTGAAACACGGATAGCTTTTGAGAAATGTGATGGCGGGAGTCTGAGGGGATGACATGGTCTGTTGCGGAGGCTTTGCGGAAAATTTCAAATTCAAAAATCTTGTTCATTTTCGACACAGTCACATCCAGGAAATTCAGTTTTCCTTCTTTCTCTTTCTCACAGGTAAATTTCACGTTTTTGTGTTGTGTATTCAGAATTTTAAGAAAATTGTCTAATTGTCTATCCGTGCCAGTCCATATCGCAAACACATCATCAACGTATCGGAACCAGCAATAAATGTTGGTGCACACTGAGTCACAACTGAACAATTTTTCTTCCAAGTTGTCCATAAACAGTTCAGCCAATAGTGGAGATAATGGGGAACCCATCGCCAAACCTTCACTTTGTTTATAATATTCACCATTGAATTTGAAATAGTTTTGCTCCACGCACACTTTTAATAGAGAAATAAAATCCATGATGATTTTCGTATCCGTACCCGCATTTCTTAGAACTTTTTCCGCAACACTCACTGCTTCTAATGCTGGGATACTAGTAAAAAGATTCTCTACGTCAAACGACACTAATAGGTATTTGCTGGATGGAGGAGTTTCTTTTATTAGTCGGTCACAAAAGTCTTTCGTGTTCTTTACTCCAAACCTTGGCTGGAAATTTGTGAACTCCCTAAATTGAGAATTCAACAGGGCCGCTAGTTTTCTGCAGCCCCATCCAGAGCAGGTAGAGTTTTCTTGTTCAAAATAGATACGCCACATAAATTCGGAGCGCTCCACTCACGACGACGTCAAATCCTCATTTACGTCGACCCAAACCATGAGAAACGTTCTCGAATTTCGGCCCGGAGACACCGTAGCTTTGTCGGACACTACCGAGCTATCCTTTCACGGCCGAGGTATTGTGCCTTCAAGGTCACACGTGTCTTCTTTCCGAGACCTCCATCAGTGGCATCTGCTCAAGTTCTACCACGCTTGGTGCTTCAAGGCATAAATTGAAAGAATGTCGACGGATTGACTCGGAGCGTAATAACATCAAATGTCATGAAGGCACATACTTGCAAGTTATTTTGAGTCCTCAAAGTCACCGACAATTATTAGCAGACATTATTCGATACGATTACGATGAAAAGATTATTCTGTAGTGCCTGTGGCTAAGTTTACAACCGCACATATTACTCTCTGTGTTTGAGTTCTGAATTCTAAATGCTATCTTATTTACTGTGACAGAGAAAAAAAATTATAGACAACGCCTTACAAAGAGCGCTAAAATGGCTTTCTTTGAAGATGTGCGGTATTTCTTAGAATAAAATATGTATTGAAAACATTCGTATCACTTTCCTATGTCGTCATTACTGCTCGTGAACAAATTCTTCCGGTCGTTCGCTTCTTACGTGTTGTTTTTATGACTGAGGAAGGAGATGCTAAAATAATGGGCTGATTTGTTTGTCATCATATAGTTCGGTCCCTCTTTAGGAGTGCCTATGGGCCGGTGTGTGTAATAATTTTGATTTTCTTGGTCAGAAATTATATTTTTTAACTACTAAAATCTAAACTTAACACAAGCATCGAAATGTTAACCGTCAGGACGTTTCTTGCCATTTCATTTTGGCACTGAAGTGTCAGCCTCGTTGTTCATCCAATTGGCATTATGGCGAGATGGGCGAACTAGCAGGAACTTTTTTTTAAACAAAATTCATAATATAAAGTTTTGAATGATTAATTATTATCTTTAAGCGATTGCACTACAGAAATTTTTAATTTTTCTCTAAATTACACGAAGAAATTTAATTTAGCCCAATATATTGTTTTAATAGGACTATGGGTGAAATACTTCTGGTATTTTCCTAGGCTGATTCATTCGTTTACTCCTCACTGCCAATGAATACATATTTTAATGACAGACACTTTCCCATCTCCGACACGAGAACATTTTGAGGAAATCTTCCGGGAATGGACGTGGAAATATATGTATTTCACAGACCAGGTATGTTAAACGGGAAGGTTTTCGGCCTTGCTGATTTGCCGGCACCGGACAAGTTTCCTCTATTCCACGAAAAAATTTCTGACATTTCCGGGAAGATTGTAGCCATTAAAGCCGTCGAACCAAAAGTTGGCGACCAAAACTAGCAGGGAAAGGAAAAAGGATGGTCAAAGCAATTATACTAAGCCTTGAGACATTTTACGCTCTACTTAAACATCACTTCACACTTATTTCCATATAGGAAAACATGCACAATTCACAGTTGGTAAACGGCAAGAGCTTAGAAAAATTTTGCCGTAAAAGGCGATAAGAGTGAGAAAGATTTCCGTCCCTTAGATGAAAAAATAATTATTAATTAGAGCTGTAGTAAACCTCACGCATTATTTTTCTTGATTTATTCTGATAAGTAAATACAGCACTTGAAAAATGAAAAACAACATGAGTGGTTGTTAAAGGAATACCCATACGGTAAAAAATCATCATAAAACGTTTTTTTCGTAAACTTCAAAGGTTCAATTATGATTGAGACTTCCTATGGAATGGACATCAGGAGTGGAAACGCAGGAAGACGTGACTTTTCTGAAAGGCTGCAAGCGTGATTTTTCACCCTCTTCCATTTTAACCTACAATAACCCATTTACTGCACCGTTCACATAAAATATCTGTACAAATATTTCCTTTCGCTGACTGAGGTGTTTATTCCAAAAGCTGTAAAATTATTTTCTTTTCACAGCCGATATCAAGTGTATTTCCTAAATTTATAATTCAACGACGGATGACAATTATTTTGCAATATACGCATACACAATACGAATTACTAGTCTATAATACACTAAAATTAAAATATGGTACAGTATAGAAATAGCCACGACTTATATCAACATTAGTCGTGGCTAACACTCGAAAAGTCCACTAAAATTTATTAATTCATCCCACTTCTGACAACAGCTGCTACGTGCGTGAGTACAAAAATAACTATTCTTTTTACGGAGTACTCTTATTTAACCAAACTTATTTCACCATAAGTGTACGCACCGTAACATCCAAATTCACTCGCAAAGACTCTCTTTGCCGACTTGTTGATTCCTCTCTCTCGTCAACAACCACCCGTTGCCATGGCTCTGGAAGCTTCCCTATTTCAACCGTCGTTCCCAGAATCCCCTCAAAGATTCCTTTGCTACAATAGTAAATAAAAAAGACACTTTTGCGGAGAATTGATATACGATGTAAGTGAAAGGGAAATTAGTTAACACAATGAAAGTGTTTACTGCTATATAATAATAATTTTACCTCTATTCTTCTCTCTGCACTCCCTTTACACCAGCTCCAAAATGTATTCACCGAGCTTCCTTAGCGACCATGCTCTAATATATCAAATGACTCCCATGGATTATAATGGAAAATTTTAATTTGCCATAATTATAATCAAATAATGCAAATCATAATTTACTCTATTTGTTATACGATTCTATCAAGCGACTATCCGATTATCCAAGCGGATGAAAATATTAACGAGGGATGACTTGAGAGCAAATATAGAAGCATATAGGCATCTCGGTTTTTAATGGTAACTGTTTATTAATGGATTTTAAACACTCCAACTACTTGCGAATCGCCTTGTCGAGAATCACTTAGGGAAGCGCTAATAATTGCTTCAACTGCATATTTTTTGAACCCAGATATGCTACCATCGATTAGAACGTGAGCATAAATTTAAGTTAAATCACGACATAAGGCACCAGTTAAATAAGTATGTTTTCCGCGCATGATTAGCACTTATAAAAGAATTCTCCTTAGCAAGGTTCTCACCAAACATGGTGAGTCTCGCATGTCTGTTATAACTTTACAAGACGAAGAACCTCTGTGTCAATACGTGCGCGCTTTATCTTCAAGTACCTATATACATCTTGATTACTTCATTGTTTCGTGAAATTTTATAGCATGAGACGCAGAGCATGAATGATGAGAATCTACGCTCAAAAGCGCACCGCTAAGGTGGCTTGCAAGGCACCTTTGAGATGGATATAACTATAAAGATAATGGTAGCCAAAGAATAAACAGAGCGCCTCACTACAGTACATATACCACTCGATCAGATACAGCAAAGAAAGCGAAATATAAAACACAAAAAGCGAAAACCCACGAAACATCTGGGAACACTCAAGCTTTCGGTGAGATTTATCATGGCGAAAAGAAATGACTTCGGCCTCCACCACTTAAGTTGTTTATTTCCGATCGATTTCCATGACTAGAGAGTTGAAATCAATCTACCACTCAAGTTATTTATCATCAATTGATATCAACACTAGACGTTGAAATAGATCGGAAATAAACAACTTAAGTGGAAAAGCACGAGGTGGTTTCTCTCCATCTGTTTATTTCGGAAACGTGTTTTAACAAAACGAATAAAAAAATTCTTCCCTCTGAAAAATGTAAGCGACGCGAGGCACGCACGAAAGTGCAAGGTAAACGGGGACTATCTTCTAAACAAGCAGCGGTGCTACAGGTTACTGGAACGAGCGCGCGATTGTGAGTCCGCCTGCACCGAACGACCGACCTGAAACGTGACTCCGAGAAGCCTTCACGCAAAAAAGTACTGAAGGAAAAAAAAAACTTGCTCGTGGCATTTGCCGCATTGTTCATTTTTTTTATTCGCATTTTTTACTCTGGGCCAAACCAGAATGCCAACAATCGGGGCCCGGTGGTGCGCGGAGGATGGGTTCGGGCACCAAGAACCGGTTCCACTGCGCGGAGGCAAGTCATCCTACAACCCCCTGTGGTGCGCGCGTCTTGCCTTCGACAATATGTTGAGGACGAGGAGTGTAAAAAACCTACTCCCCTCCGATCTCACAAAATCAACCTCTCCCACAACACTCCCTGCCACTCACCCACCCCTTCCCCGAGCGGGTTGACCCACACCAAGTCGGCCGCCGAAAAGATGCGACGACAACACATCAGCGCCGAAGTAAACAAACAATTATCGGAAAAGGCACTCGCTTCTCCGTCGCCTCGTGACGACGGAGAGACTCCACGGAGGATAGCAAAAATCTTGGAGATACCGGGAACTCACTTTGAGATAAAAGGAAAATCAATCGATGGGTTGATAATCACAACAACTACCGTTTCCGACACTCCGGCTGAGAAAGGAATAGGGTGGGTGGGTAGAATGAATCCAGTATAAGAGGTGGGCGTATGACGATTGTATTTCATCAAGGTCGTTCAATATTGATTGCATTCTTCCTTCAATACAGGTCTTCACAACGCAAATAAGTAGGCCACTGATGTGCTCATTTTAATGTATCCTCTATAAGCAAAGCATAAAATGTTCAACCTTTTTGATGATTTGTCAATGCATTTGTCTTCGAAATGATGGCTGGCGCCGCATATTTGCTGATTTTCTTGGGTGTGCGTGCAATGGTGGTAAATGCTCAATGAGCACTTTAATGGCGGCCGTGAGGTGGAAATGGTTGCGAAGACCCATATTGATAGACCTACGGAAATATCGAATCGAACGACCCACGTATTACATCAGGTGATACATTATTCCTAATTAGCAACAATTTTGAGAGCGAATATGAGACCGATGAGGACTCATCACAACCGGCTGATAGCGTCTCTGAGGTGCTTATTGAAATAAACTAAATATTTATTCAAAAAATTTCTATTTTATTTTCGATAAGCCCTCAATTTCATAGTTTACTGTAGTAGATAATGAGTAATCTTTCTCCGGCAAAGTGGTAGATCTATACAAGTGACATCACCGCAAAAGAGTAGCTAATAAAATATGGTTAAAATTAAAAGGTACAATAAAGGTTCGGAGTTGTAAAGTCCTACCAGTGAATGAGAGTGAAAAACAGGTAAAATAATGTTGTCGCTAAAAACTGAAAAATAACATTTCAAAAAAGTGTGAAAACATGCCCCGGTCTACCCTACTCGGTATGTGGATCGTTGGCATAATAAATTTGGAGAGAAAGGGGTGCAGCCATATTCGGTAAGGCTCTATTTTCCTTTTCCTTTATTTTCCATTACATACACCTTAATTTTGGAAGATAAAACGCGATTAAATCGCACAAAAATGTAATAAAGATGCATGCCTCGGCAGAAAACGCGCTTAAGGTACTTAAAGTAGTGCGAGAGAGATAGTTCCACAATCATAATTGAGGCCATATTCGAATTATACGTTTTAATTTCACCAGCTGTGAGACACACGAATTACATATTGCATTATTAATGGTGCAATAATATAGTTTTACATGACAGAAATTGTAAGTAATCAAATGAAAATATCTAAATAAGTCTTTAACTTGACTCATTTTCTTCACGAGGTACGTTTGAAACTCCATCAAAACGGAAGGTTTATGTGATCCCGAAAAATTTACTGCGGTGACAATATGATTAATTTGCAAAAATAGTTGAGAAAACACACAAACTACAAACTGTTGGTTTTTTGACGGGATCTAAGTGTTAGAAATTCCTCATTTATTAAATAAGGTCTCTCTGAAGTGCATACACGTACCATATCCCATATAAAAGGGCTGGTATTTTCTGGCAAATATCTCGGAAAGTAACGAGGAAAGGAACGTGGAATTTTTGGTGTCAATGAAAGGGTAATATATTTTTTTAATGAGACCAAATTCATTGATTTCTAGGTAAAATGATATTTCGCTCAAACTACCTCAAGTTCTGGCTTCTACCGCAGTCCTTGAAATATCATCGCCTAAACATCCAATCCGTGCCCCACGGTCATTCAATATCGTTTGCATTCTCCCATCGAGAACGGGGAGGGAGGGTACAATGAATCCAGGGTAAGAGGTGGGAGTATGACGATTGTACTACATCAGGTGATTCATTATCATTAATTTGTAACAATTGTGAGAGCGAAAATGAGTTTAATTATTGTCTCCGAAATGCAAACAAGTCCGCCCTTTATGATCTAGTTTCAGTGAATTCTCATTTAGCATAGCATAGTTTATTCAACCTTATTTGAAATTGGTAATGCATTTGTATTCGAAATGAAGACTTGCGCCGCGTATTCACAAATTTCCTCCGGTGTGCTATGGCAGTAAATCCTCAGTAACAGTAGACCCATTGTGGGAATTCTTAGTCGAATCAATTTATTTTTAACAATTAAAGAGACTGCGGGTAAAAAAGCTTCGGGCTAGAAGTCTCTGGGGAAAATTTAGGATCGATTTAACTCATGGTTGGCGAGGTATTGCTCATTAAAATTTACTGTTTTTATGATACTTTACATGGAAAACAACGAAATGAAAGCGCTACTTTTCTTAAAACTAAAGAGTTATATTCAAGATTCCTCCTATTAACTACATAAAATGAGATTAAACATTGATAGCCTCGCAATTTATGGACAATTGGCCCAATATTAATTTTGAACCAGTGATTATAAAATTAAGCGTAAAATTACGTAGCCAAGTTCAAAATATGGCTAAAATTCAGGAATCAACTAAAATTATATTTTCCTAAGTTTTAATAAATCGTTACAATCAATTATGGTAGTCTGAACGAAACATCATTTCACCAAGAATTCAATGACTTTGATCTCATTTTAAAGAAACACATCTCACCCTTCCAAAGGAAGCAAAATATCAGCTCCTTACCACTTCTAGTACAACTCTACGAACGAACTTCTTCTTTCCTCCTTCTACGACTTACTTCCCGAGTTTTTTTTCGAAAAACCCCAGCCAAATTACATAGGAAATGGTACAGGTATACATGTACAGGTACTCCCTGAATTCCTTAATTAAAAATGAGGAATTTGCAACATCTAGATCTCATAAAAATTAATATTGTGTAGCTTGTAAGTTTCCTCAACTATATTTTACAATAAACCACATAGTTACTGTAGTGATTTTTCAAGATCTCAATAATACCTACCATTGTGAAGGAGTTTTGAACGTATCACGAGAAGAAAATGAGTCAAGTTAATGACTTTTACATGTTTTTTTGAAATAATTAAAATTTCAGCCATATAAAAGTATATGATTGCACCATTAATAATTTAATATTTACAGCTTGCTTCCTAAAGCTACTGAAATTAAAATTAATGATTTGAATATGATCTCCATTATGACTAAGGAACTATCTCGCTCCAGCTACCTTAAAATCTTGATTGTATGACATTCTGAAGATGGATGAATTTATTTACTGTTGATAAATAGATTTTTTTTGGCTATTATTTTCTTATAAACTTAATCTGTCCTCAGATAGGTTTGGACTACTCCCTCCATGCTCGTCTATTCTGTGTTGCCTCTCTCAGCTCTTCGTAACTCCTTCCATTCAATATATCCGTCAACATATTATTTCTTCGTCTTCCTCTCCCACACTTTCTCTCGATCTTTCCTTCTAATATTCTTTTCAGCAGATAATCTTTCCTCAGGACGTGTCGCATCCAGTTTGCCTTTCTCTTTCTTATGCATCTTAAAATACATCGCTCTCATTCATTCTTGCCAGCACTTCCTCACTTTCTCACTTAATCACTCTATTTTAATCTTTCCATTCTTCTCCACTGCCACATTTCAAAACCCTCTAGATGTTTCTCCTCTGTCCTCCGGACTGTCCATGCTGCTGCTCCATAAAGCACAACACTCCAAAAAAAACATTTAGAAAATCTTTTCCTCAAGCTTATGTTTATTGCTACGGCTGAAAGTAGTAGGTTGACTTAACTGAAGGCTGCATTTTCCGGCGATATTCTACTTCTTATTTCCTATGGTATTTACTGTTTATCATGATTTGCGTTGTAGGCTAAAAACTACCTTAAAGGCTTCTGCAACGCTCGAACATTTTTACGCTAAGCTATTCCTTCCTCCACTCCTCTACCTGTCTCTTTCGTTTACCTCGCTACCTGCCCCACAGCTCTATGGCATAATAAACATTCCTTCCCTCACACTAATGTTCACTCCTCTAGGTCAGCCTTCAACATCACCACCACAGTTCAAGTTTTCCTAAAGCCACATTTTTTCCGTTTCTTCGAAGCGGCCACACCAGGAACAGGATTGTGATTCTTTGAAGTTCAGTAGGCCACGCCCCGTGGCCATGGCGAATATTTGATTGTTTTCCAAATCTCATTCTCTTCAAGGGTGTGTCAAGTTAATTTATCGAAAGTATACGAAGTATCGCGCAAGCCACCACCTCCAGAGGCACCAGGTGATTCCACACCGGGCACGCAACTCTAGTCCCAGTTCGAGGTCGAGACCTCGTTCTCTCCCGTTTCTGCCAGGTGAGGATCAAAAATACCGAGGCTATCATACGGTACGGGCGATATTACTAATATTATAACTGAAAAGCCACATAAAACCAAGCTAGAAGCAGTTACTTGACACCGAAGCTTATTGTAATAGTATTCAAGTGCAGCTGTGTATACATGTAACTAAAGACCATCAATCTGTCACCCAAAAACGTAGAACATATCAGGCTCATTAATTCCTACCCAAGGCGTGTTTAACAACAGTAAAGGAATATTGAAGGTAAAGGAAGCTTATTGCAATCTCTATTTGCGTCAAATTTTTATTCATTAACGTTATGGGGAGCAATGACAACCCTTAGGGCATACCAAACAACTTTTGCGTTCAAATTTTGCAAGAAATTTCAGTAATGGTCTTCTCAAATTTGCCCTACTTACAATTAGTCAGCTGACCGAGAATTCCCTGAGTTGCTACGATAAATTTCGTGACAACACGTATTTTTCACTGATGATGTCCCAAATACAGGCTAGCCTTATGGGATACCTAAAGCTCCATCGTCAATTTTTTGAATTAGCACGAAGTTGTTCTTCCTACCGTGAGTCACTTCTTTAAAGTGGAGTAATTAATATCCATTAATTTAATGCAGAGCAGACCAGAAACTGGAATTCTACATTAATTGGTACGCATATGGACACCAATGGTAAATATGATAAATTTCAATACTAAAATAATGATTCAATAGGCATCAGGCATTTGAAAAATATGATATATTTCGCATTATGATCCCAAATAATTAAAGCGGAAACAATAGCTAAGAAAAGAGAGAAGAAATGAACTCCACAGTGCAGTCAAGCAGGACTCATCAAGTGAGAACAATTGAGGACATAATAATTATTGTCAAATGAGACAGGAAAGTACAAAAAGTGATGAGTTTTAAGAATGCAGACCCAACTGCTAGACCGTTCGAAAACTGTCCAGTAAAGTATAAAAATATTTTTTTTCACA
Organism: Ceriagrion tenellum; assembly: GCA_963169105.1. Lineage (NCBI taxonomy): Eukaryota > Metazoa > Arthropoda > Insecta > Odonata > Coenagrionidae > Ceriagrion > Ceriagrion tenellum. The sequence goes on from OY720639.1 coordinate 67,647,017, forward strand.
AAATTTTAGTGAGAAAAATTCCATACATTTGAGATAAAGCTAGCACAAAGTGTGAGGCATACATGGTACAAGATTTACTCATTAGTTTGATTCCAATTTCAAGCCAGTGGCAACCATTTCCAGTCGAAACATTTTCAGTTCGCCCGCGGTAACGGTGGAGGTAACATGGGATGAGATATATGCTTCACAGAAATATTGCTTTCTACTGAAGAAATCGCTAATCGTAGCCTATTTGGCACTGCAGGAGGCTTATGGAAGGACCATTCTTCTTTCTAGCATGGCAAGAAGAGGGATGTTCTAAAAATTCTCAGAGGTAGTACGAACCGTAAAGATGTTTAAACTCTAAAGCAATGCAAACGTCATTTGAACTGATGGAGAAGAGTTGTTTGCAATCGTGAAAATAAAATGTTAATTGGGCCCCATCCTCCCATGTGTCTATACTCAGCTCCATGCGCCTTTAAGCTGTGCCCCAATATAAGCGTTTCTCATATTCAGGAGCGGTGATATAGGTCACTAAGGTCCAATCAAAGAGATGTTACCGGCACGACTTCGAAGACTGGAGAAAAAGGAGGGACAAATGCACTGCTTCCAACTGGGATGTTTTTTATTCACTGGTCGTTCAAACCTAAGATTGGTTGACTGCAGCCCTCCACCCTTCCTTATCTGATACCAATTCCCTCACCTCCCATTATCTCTTCCTATGCACTATCTTCTTCATTTGGTCTTTCTCTGGGGACTTTTCCCTCTATTCTACTTTCAACTATGCTCTTCACAAATTCATTGTGTCTCAGGGTGTGTCCAATCCATCTGGTTCTCCTTTTCTTTATAGTGTCCCATATGGACCCTTCCTCTTCTACTCTTCTGTAAACTTCATCATTTCTTATTTCGTCCGTCTACTTCATCTTCAGCATTCTCCTCTAGCACCAGGTTTTGAAGATTTCTAGTATGTTCTGGTCAGCTTTTGCAATGGTCCATGATTCCGATCCGTAGAGTGCTACCATCTACACGAAGGTTTTCACATGCTGATTCCTAGTTTGTAGTCCTATCTTCTTTGAGCACAGCAGTTGTCTTTTTCCCATGAACGCTTTCTTAGCTTGGGGTATTCTCCGCTTGATGTCCGTTGAACTCCTTCCGTTCAACTTGATGGTACTTCTGAGATAGGTGAAGCAATCCACTTCATCTTATATTAATTTTTTAAAAGACCATTAAAAATGGAAGATAATTAGAGATACCTTGTTAGCAAAAATGATCACCATTTCTCATTGTACGGCTCTAGTAATAACTCATGTCGGTATATACATATAAAGAATTATTCCCATAAGCCAACCATCAGATTTTTCTTGCACATCCTTATAAATTTGTAAAATATTCTCCATAAAATCATTCAGGATCTTAATAATGGCAATAAAATATTTATCTCAGCTGCCGCCAATTTATCTGCCCGATCACATTAAGTGAGCTTCCACGGGGGAATAATCAAACGTTTATAGCAAAAAATTATCCCGACAGTGCCTAATAAAGCTATGTGAAATTGAACTAATAAAAAGAACCGGTTTTTTCAGCTCCCTTTTCATGTCCGTGTCTTCTCCATTTATTCAAGCGGTGAGAGACACCTCACTAGCGACACTTGGGTGGTATTTTATGATGGGATATGCCGATTAGAGAAGTTTTGATTGAGCATGGCTCATAATTCTTAACTCCAGCTAAGGTAGTATTATACCGTCACAAGATGCCTTCCCGTAGTTCATCATACTACACCCAACCACTCTTCATTGCATCCAAAATATTTCTTTCCGACGAAGTTATTAATATCTTATGAACTCCAACGTACTACGGTAGATCGGATGATGAGAATAAAATTAGAGAAATAGACTGCAGAACAGACAGGTTTAAAATGTCTATTCCCCCGCGATCTACAAGTGATCGTAATGGGTGCCAATGAGACTCTGAAAGAGGTTAATCGACAGGTAGTCTAGCAGATAAATTGACCTGCTCCATAAATCTTGATTTATAATTTGCCGTATAGTACTAACGACACCTTTCGTATGATCCCTGCATGAATCTTGTATCCGGAGGATTGGTAGCATACCTCCACCGTACAAATGTTGGAGAAAGTTACATATACATTACAGAGCATATTAGTGATAGCTTACCCACTGCCAAACACCCATGAGATAGCTTGCAGGGTAATACGTCAATGTAGATGAAAATACCTGACCTTCCCTCCAGCCCCTTCATTTCCGGCCCATTTACCTTCCCAAATTCCCTACCGCATATAACCCTCATTGACAATAGTTTCTACATCAACACACAACCCTGCTAGGTCACCTGAGAGGGGATAAGTTATCGCCAATCTGCACTGTAATAAAAGAACACAGGAGGTGAATTGGGCTGTTTCACCCGGAAAAATCTGCCTTGGCAGAACATAGCCTATCAGAATATCATAACATCTCCTTTGAAGATGCTCAACTGGTCTCCAAAGCCAAAGGGTATTGGGAAAATCTACGAAAAGAAGCCATTAAAATCAAGCTGGGAAATAGCACCTTAAATCGATACTCTAGGAATATTCTAAGCAGGTAATGGAAACCGTTAATTCAAAAAAATAACGAAAAAAAGGAGACAACAATGACCTCCCGATTAGATAGCTACGTAAGCGTAGACAGAACGTCCAGGGAATCATTTCTCTGAAGACGATGGAGGAGTATTCCATCGAAACGTTGGTAGCAGCCACAATCCTTACTTGGACGGAAATCCAAGAACAAATTATATATACTCAATAATGTACGATTAACTTCCACCAGCACGCACTTTACTATAGGTATGCTACCAATGCTACAGAAACAGTAGAATTACTGTGTATTGCAACCACGTAAACTAGATACAACAGCTATGCAGAGATCATGCGAAACGTGATGCTAGTATTATGTGGTAGATTATGAAACAAGCATTATGAAGTAAACCAACAAATCAGTTACAGTACCTGTCGTTTAACATCTTCTAAGGTTTCATTGGCAGTCTTTACGATCTCTTAAGGATCGCGATTAAAACGAAATTTTAACCTTGTCCGCTCTGCGGCTAATTTTTCTAATTTTATTCTCATGAACTGATCTACCGTAATACGTTGGAGTTCGTAAGATATTAATAACTTCGTCAAATTGTAGTCACTAATCAGCTACACTACCCGTCGATTAACCTCTTTCAAAGCCTCATTGGCAGCGAATGTGATCTCTTATTGATCGCGGGATAAAGGACATTTCAAATCTGTCTGATATGCGGTCTATTTCCCTAATTTTAGTCTCATGATCTGATCTACCGTAATAAGTTGGAGTTCGTAAGTTATGAACAACTTGAACACAAAATAAATTGGCTCTGAATTTACATAAAAGATTCAGTCTCAAAACTCGATCTTTGTTAACTTTGCGGCATTCCATCTAAAATTGATTACCTTTGTAACTTTTACATACCACAGTATAAATAAAAAATCAAGTTCACATTATAATAAAAAATTCAGGTATCTGTAAAAAAAATTGTAAAACTTAAGATACTTACTTTGAAAATGTGACGGAAACTATAATTAAGGCATTCCCAAAATCAACATTTTTTGTGTCGTGCAAGTCGCCCAATACCCTAAAAATTATGCTAATTCATGGTCAAGATAAGGTGGACATTTTAGGCAGAAGTGGTATTCATGAACTCTCAAGTGACGATGTTAAGGGGGTCTACGTGAGACAGACATTGAGAAGTTTCTGGAGAAGGACAACAGACCACCTCAGGGCTCCAAAGAACAATTATGACGAAAAGAGCAATTTTTCCAAACATCTTTTAACCAGTAACTACAGCAGTGATTTTAAAGCGAATGTACTGCATTTGACAGGTAATTGAATTGAGCTAAATCCTTTAGAACACCTCGAAATTTGAAAATATGCGGTGACCCAGATTTTAATCTTGTCAATGAATGTTTACTTCCAGCCAATGCCCCTATCCGCCATTGTACAGGGTGCAGCATTATAACTTCCTTTTTTCAAAACGCACTAAAACCCGTTTTATGAATGAGAAATTTTTTTAATGATATTGTAGGTACATATCTAAAGTTATGCGTTACACAGTTTTGAAAATCATATCAGGTAGGTGACGCCCCCCACTGTCCATACACTGAATAAGCCGATTTCTGGCGTTTGTCATGACCCTTACCAGCATAGCAGCGGGTATGTTGGCAATTCATGCCCGGATGTTAGCCTTCACGTCTTGTAGGGTCCTTGGACGGTTGACATAAGCACGGGATTTCAAAAAAACCCACAGATATGGTTTTTGGGGGGGTTGACACAAATGGGGGGCAGAAGTTGCCAACATACCCACTGCTATGCTGGTAAGGGTCATGACAAACGCCAGAGATCGGCTTATTCAGTGTATGGAAAGTGGGGAGCGTCACCTACCTGATATGATTTTCAAAACTGTGTAGCGCAAAACTTTAGATATGTACAGTCACTTCATAAAGTATCGCGACACACTACGCTATCGGTTCGTATAGGTCGGATGTCGAAGCTCGAAATAAGTTGGCTATCCTGAACTATCTCTGGTGGCTATGTCCTTCTTGATTTTCAATAAATGTCATACTGTACCTGTAAATGCTCATAGTCAACAGAGATGGCCAACGTACTTCCAGCTTCGAAAGCCGACCTATAGAAACCGCTAGCATAGTGTGTCGCGTTACTTTATGAAGTGACTGTACCTACATCATCATAAAAAAATTCTCATTCATGAAATGGGTTTTATTGCGTATTGAAAAAAGGAAGTTATAATGCCGCACCCTGTATAACCTTCCCCTTCTCCCAAATTTGTCCTCTCTCCCATATGTTTTTCCCGCCCTTCCGTCTACTGGTAATATATAAGGGAATGAGATACCTTTTTAATCACCTGATGATGATGCTGAGCCATCGAAATCCGGGTCGTGGTGAAGTGTGAATCATACCGTGGTCTGTAAAAGTTACAACGTTAATAAATTGATAGTTTCAGGCGTAACTTTGTGGAATTTGTAAACATCATAATGATAACTGGTGACTTTTTGATTCCACGTATCTTTATTTGTAACGACCCGGGTTTCGACGTTCAGCGTCATCTTCTTCACCTAAAGAACGTTGTTATTTTTCAATCGTTAGGCCTCATCTGGAATATGCTGTTAGTGTATGGGATCCATACGAAACGGGCTTTATATCAGAGTTAGATCGCGTACAGCGAAGAGGAGCTAGGTTTGTGAAACGATGCTACGATAAGTTGGCTAGTGTGTCTGGACTGTTAGAAGAATTAGGATGGGAATCGCTATCACAGCGTATATGAAATTATAGGCTTAACCTCCTAACTAAATTTCAAGAAATCATTTCTCTGACGACGTAAAAAACATACTTTTAACCCCCTCGTACTACGGCAGATTGGATCGCGCCAATAAAATTAGAGAGATAGATTGTAGAACCGATAGGTATAAAATGTCATTTTTTCCGCGTACCATTCGAGACCATAACAGCTGTGATCGTCGTCATCAATAGTTCGAATTGTGACAATAGGCATCCAGTAAATCTTTCTCATTATATTGATGTTCGTATTTATGCATGATATTTTGAATCGGTAGTAGTAGTCTTTGTATCCCTTGCATGTTGGAACGATAGACGAAGGAATGTTTCTTGGGTATTAGATTTTTAATTGGCGCTTTGCATGTGTGGTACGCGGGTTTCAATGTAATTTCGGTGTTCTACCGCATCATTCATGCATGCCTGGTGTGGAATCACCCCCTGCCACATACCCTTTGGGTGGCTTGCAGGGTGTGACGTAGATGTAGATGTAAAGATGACGTTGAACGTCGAAACCGGGTCGTTAAAAATAAAGATACGTGGAAGCACAAAGTTATGAGTGATCAATATAAAGTTAATAAATTTAAAAGAAGATTCAGTCTCTTTTTTAATAAGTCGAGCAAAAGTTTCCGGCGCAGACCTGCGCGGCAAGGAAGGAAGAAAGGCGTGAAGAGGGGGAACGGACGGTGGGAAAGGAAGTGACGCGACAAGAAGGGAAGGTGAAGCAGGGGAAACAAACAACTTCCCGAAAAATGAACGTGATGGAAGGAGCTCTTTAAGTTAAATGGAGTTCCATATGTAATAACGAGCGGACGAATACCTATCTGATCGTTCACTGAAGCGTTCGTCCACCTTTGAAGTCAAATTCTGAAGGACTATTTGATGCCTGCTCATGTATGTATACCTCTTCTAGCGATATCGCCACAGAAGACGTTGGCCCGCATTGACACTGGGAACATGTGATCAGGAAGTTTCCGTATATTCTGTCAAATATACAAGTTTCCCTAAATCTCTGTGTTACAGAGAATGGAATGGAAAACTATATCTGATTGAAGGAAAACATTCTGATTAAATATTTCGCGAAAATTTAACGAGACTTTTTTTTGCCGGACGTTCAACAAATTCTACTAGAGCAAAATAATTAAGGTAGAAATCTACATCTACGTAATACCCTGCGAGCCACCACGAGGGTGTGTGGCAGGGGGTGAAGATCACCAAACATGCACTATTGCCATGTAAGTAGGATATATAATGTAGACATGCTAGAAAATAGGGTCATAGTTTATTAGTTACTACAGTAGATTATTAGTTATTGCAAGTAATTGCAGTAGTTATTACAATAGAATATTAGTTACTACGGTATAGTACAGGTTAAAATCTACATAATAAGGAAGGGATTATTGGTAGTTATTACATGCATCATGCACTACAGACTACTCTAACTATATTTCACCTACCTATCCCTTTTGCTACGTTGCCTATTGTTCTCTCTTATGGTACGCGGGAAAAATGACATTTTAAATCTATCGGTACGACAATCTTTCTCTCTAATCTTGTTAATATGATCAAACCTAGCAGAATACGCAGGGGTTCTCAATATGTATCTAACGTCATCTGTGAACAACTCTGTTTCGAATTTACTTAAAAGGTTTAACCTAAATTTTAACCTGCGTTCTGATAGTAATTCCCATCCTAGTTCTTCTATTAAACTCGTAACACTAATACAATTATCATAACGACATTTAACAAACCTAGCAGATCTCCTTTGCACGCGCTCTAATTCTTTTATCAAAGATCATTTATCATAGATCATTTATCTAATGATCACAGGCATGTAATAAAGGAAATAGAGAGTAGAACCAATAGTTTAAAATGTAATTTTTCCCACGTACAAGGGTCCATAATAGTTTCAAAGCGACACAGAGAATATTATCATGACACCTCACTACATTTCTAGGTCTGATAGATGCGATAAAATAAGAGAGATACTCTGCCGAACATATACGTACAAAGCTCGTTCTTTCCGCGCACAATAGCGACCACAATAAAGACTGAGTTCCTTTAAATACACTCCCATAGTACATGTCACCATTTCACCTCCAAAAATTTTCCATCTTTACACGGTTGGTGACCTACCACCCCCTGACACACGCCCATGTGGCGGCTCGCGGGGTAGTGCGTAGATGTAGATGCAGAATGATTGCGACATATCAGTTCTGGGAAACTTCGACCCTCACCGGGTAAAGTAGGTTTTTCACTTGTGCGTAATGTCTGAACATCATTATTAGCTACTAAACCCGCATGAAATATCCGGCAAGATATAGCTCCTGCATGACTTAATACCTTTTATACTATTCTTCAGTCGCATTCATTATACTCACAGTTGTTGTATCTAAATAGTAGTTGTAAATAGTATACTGCATTAGCATGTTCGTCTACTAAGCACTCACCTAGTTTATGATCTGACCGCGTATTTTCATCCTGACTGCTTTCGATCGGCGTCGGGCATCCAGGCGAGCGTGTACGGTTCTGATTACAGCTGGGATGAGTGCTGCATGCCTGGTGTGGAATCAACCAGTGACACACACCCTAGTGGTAGCTTGGAAGGTATTTCGTAGATGTATTTTCATTATACTCGACGCTTCGAGCATTTACCCTGCCTTCTAGCACCCGCGTCAAACACACACACAAAAGGCAAAAAAAGGTAAAAAGGTTGAAATACCAGTCACTTCGTCTTTTCCAAGGAACCAATCTCGAAATCTCATCGCGAAACGTGTCCACACTGGAAGGCAGGTAGTGGTGAGTAATCCTACATATTGAAGCGCTGGCTTGGGCAGCCATGGGAAAGGTTTTCTGAACCTCCACACTAAACAGTCCTCCTCCCCGTTTCGCAGAATTCTGAAATTTCCCACCTAAGTCTATGTCCAAAAATCGCCCAATGCGCAATGCAAGTATTTCTTCCGAAAGCTGTGCCAGCCCCATAACTTCCACTTCTCTTGATTTCCTCGCTGCGTGGACGTGCTGTAGGCATCAGCCTGCTGGTGCTTTTCGTGGTCGGTATAGCTCAGTAAACAAAGAATTGCGAATGTTTTTATGTTTCTCTGCGCAATGATACATAGATGTGTGCAAGAATTCATGCGCGAATGTATGAACGAGACATGGCACAGTAACTCCTGTTCTAATTCAATAATTGTTGCACACCTAAGTGAGAAAAACATAGTTAAAATTGTGAGATTTTTCGGCCCTTGTAAAAGGGGATTCATGGACAAAAGGTAAAATGAGAGGGTGAGGTCGAGAATAAATGCGTCTAAGACCAAAGAAGTGGTTTTTGACTAGAAGAATGGAGTGAAGGATGGTACATGAGGAAGATACGCGAAATAATTGAGGGAAGGGCATGAGGGAGGAAGGACACGCGGTAACCTCAAAATTGAGATTATTCAAAAGTGTACCACCTACAGTCCCGTTTACATCTTGATTGCAAGAAATGTAAAAAAAAGCAAAAAAAAAGAAACCTCTGCCTTGATTCCGAGTAAAATTGGGGCCCTTTTGGGGGCCTTCGGGCCTCTGCAGCCCTGAGACCTTTAGTCAAATGGATTCCTCGTACTCCAATATACCGACTTTTAGGAGGATCGATTCGGTAGTTTTCCAGTAAATATTTACATACCTGTATAAATATATAAACATATATACAAGAATTGCTCGTTTTGATAGTATAAGGCCGGTATTCATATTCGTCAATAATTACATATTCGTTTCTAATTATGATCACATCTCTTATTAATTATTGTTTCCTATTCATAGTCGTCAAAGAATCAATGGTTCATCAATCGTGAATTCTGGAATCAGAGATTCATCAATCTCTCATCGATATGTATTCACAGTCGTCAAGTACCCTATGTTTATTATTCTAGAATTGGTAGTCAAGTGAAATGTGATTATTTGGATAAATAATCATCGATTCGTGAGTTAAGCTTTCGACCGTAATAATTTGAGTTTTTCATTGTTGCATTTCGGTAGTTCTACAGTTGTTTACGACATACTCGTGTGTCAAAGATTAGTATCAATGATTGAATGCTTTTCTTTTGAATTTTTTTCTGTTATATTTTTTTACTATGCCTACCCAGAAAAGGGTGGGCAAGATGGGCACGAGAATACATCAAAAGAGAGGCATCTCTGCATGCCGCGGTATTGAGACTACGGACGAAAGCGAAAGGGTTGAGTCGAGGGGAGTAAACGGAGAGGGAGGAGGATAAAGGGGAGGGAGATGACTCTGAGGGAAGGCACGCGGGGCAAGGGGTTAAAGAGGATGATGCATGCTGCGAGCAGCTGCTCTCCAGCGCCATGCAAGTCTATTACACCGATAAAAAAATAAGGCCTGGGATGCAACCCATTGGATTGACCTTGATTGTTGAAGGTTATGGGGGACAGAGAAGAACGGGTGAAGGTCGACTGTCCTCCTTGAGCGCTAATGAGGAGACTAAAAACATTGCCGAACGATTTATCTAACTTATGTAAGGCCTTGCTAAGGCTTTTAGCCTGAGTACTTCACAATGCGTCAAGAGTTGTTCGAGAAGGGGGGAATACCAGTTGGCTATCGGTAATAATTCACAGCAAACGATAAAATTGAAGAATAAACTTCGTGCGATCGAGGGAGCAGTGTGCGGGACATCTTTTAATTTTTTTATAAATCACTCGGAATTGAGACGAATGAGTTTTATGGATAATATTGAATTACCCATGAACTTTTGTCTTCAGGAGCTTGAAAAGAGAGAAATCTTGAGAGTTGTCAAGTTGTCTGTTTCCACAGCAAATAATCAAGCCTCTGAAGTAAGACAAGGGAGCACATGACTTAAGCTCTTGAGCTTCAAATCTTATTTAAGTGGAAATACGCCCGTAGTTTCCATAAATGAAATTATTATCATAGTTCAATTACCTTTTGACAAACATTGGACATGCGCAGGAACTAGGGTGGGAACCTCTATCTGATCGAAGGGAAAAATATATCTAAATATCTTTTACGAAAGTTTGATGTAGACTATTTTTTCCGGACGTTCAACATATTTTGCTAGAACCTAACTATTATGGTTGGAACGATCACACGTATAAGATTAAGGAATTAGACTACAGAACCGATATATTTAACATGCCATTTTTCGTCATTTATAATTTTTTCCACGTACTATATGGAACAATAATAGTTGCGACAGATCATATCAAGGATACTTTGACCCTGAATAGGTTAAATAGGTTTTTCACTTTTGCTAAATATCCTAACATCATTATTAGTCACTAACCTTGCATGCTATTTCTGGCATGATATGGTACCTTGTAGAACTATTCATCTGTCGCAGTAATTATAACCCGTAGTTGTATCTTAAGTAGTGTACTGCATGGTGGCATTTTCGTCGATGTGGCACTCTCTTAGTTTCTGGTCTGACCGCGTATTGTCATCCTGACTGCTTTTGGCCTGCGCCTGGCATTCCGGGGGAACGAGCGCGGTTCAGATTTCAGCTGGGATGAGTGTTGAATGCCTGGTGTGGAATCACCCCGTGCCACACACCCTAGAGGTGGCTTGTACGGTATTTCGTAGATGTAGATGACATGTACACTGGTTTATTTCCACGATAACTAATGCGGGCATACATTATCACAAACAATATTCTACCAATCCTTAAAACCAAATTTTATTCCGGCCATTTTATCCAGTGATTTTCTATTTGGTTTCGGTACAGACCTTAACATAAATATCCCCATCATAACTCAAAAAAGTCCTCCTCTATTCATTATTACAGGAGTGATTTTGTTTTCTCATGGTTTAATGAATGAGAAAAATATGGTTAAAGTAGAAAATTGAGATTAGAGTAAATAATTACCTGACGTCAGAAAGGCGAAACTTAACACGAATCAGAATATGCCAGAATACTTACACATCTTTAGTGATACAGAGAAAACAAAGTCCCAAAACGTGACCTATGCAATATGCTTATAAGAACAGTGGAAGGGAAAATACATAGTTTTTGAAAATCATTCCTGTGTGATTCACGCATGTGACAGCATTTCTAGAGTGAACTAATGTGTAGTTTATTATTGAACATCAAAGTAGTCGCGCACTTTTTACGATCACAAAGTGCTATTTATCAATATACCAGGGTGAATTATATTGCATCATTCGGAAGAGTATCCCATGTAAAATTCTCTCGAGTGAAACCTATAAAAATTTCCCCGTATTGAAAATATGTCCGTTTGGTAGATAACATTAATTCTCACGGCATAACAAAGTCACTCTTAGACTAAAAGACTCGCTAAGTCCACAGGCTAAATTAATGTTAAATTAATAAAGGGATGTTCTCGTAATCCCACCGACCAGTGATTGTGGCTCCCCTCCTTTCCTGACTTCGCGTTTGAATTCCCAGAATTTCGAAGCATCAAGAAAAATCACTTAGCGTCGGCTCAACTGGGCGTGCTCAAGGAAGCTTCCTTCGGATTTTCACTTGGACGCATCTAGATAAGCAGCCAAACGTTCTACGCTCTGCCTTGTCCCTTACTCGGGCAATAAAATAGTTTTTCCAAGAAAAACTTCACATCCTAGACCTAGTTCCATCCAGCGAAGATACATCTACATCTACGTCATACCCTGCAAGCCACCCAAAGGGTGATTTATGCATGATATTTTGAATGTGTGGTAGTAGTCTTTGTATCCCTTGCATGTTGGAACGATTGACGATAGAATGTTTCTTGGTTATTAGATTTTTAATTGGCGCTTTGCATGTGTGGTACGCGGGTTTCAATGTAATTTCGGTGTTCTACCGTATCATTCATGCATGCCTGGTGTGGAAGCACCCCCTACCACACACCCTTTGGGTGGCTTTCATGGTATGACGTAGATGTAGATGTAGATGAAGGGTGTGTGGCAGGGGGTGCTTCCACACCAGGCATGCATTGATTTTACGGCAGAACACCGAAACCACCTTGGAACCAGCGTACCACACATACAACGCGCCCATTAAAATCTACTAACCAAGAAACATTCTATCGTCAATCGTTCCATCATGCAAGGCTAAGACAAGATATTCTACTTTGTAAAAAATATAATAATCAATCTCTATAAAAATACTTATGCAAGCTTTTCTCTGGTAGATATGTACCATAAGTGACCGAAGTAACCGCCAAAGTAGCGCTATTCGCAATACACCGCACAATTTGCACACACTATTTTTTATCATGATTGTGGATTGAAAGCATGGGCCATTGAAAAAGCGGACCAGAAAAGAACAGAAGCCTTCGAAACCTGGTGCTGTAAGAGGATGATGAAGATAAAATGGACGGATAAAATAAGAAACGATGGAATGTATAAAAGAGTAGAAGAGGAAAGGACAATATGGAACACCATAGAGAAAAGAAGAACCAGATGGATTGGACACACTTTGAGGCACTAATGGTTTGTGAAGACCATAATTCCAGTCAGCTTTTGGGAAAAGAAAAATTGGCCAGTTAGGGCTTACAGAATTAAAAATACAGAAATTATTCACGCCGAGTCTGTTAAGTACTTAGGAGTCACAATTAGTCACGACCTATCTTGGGGAAAACATATTAGGGAAATATGCGGTCAAGCATATAGGAAGCTAGGCTTTATCAAGAGAGTACTCGGAAAATGTGATGAGAAAGTGAAAGAACGTTGTTATTTTTCAATCGTTAGGCCTCATCTGGAATATGCTGTTAGTGTATGGGATCCATACGAAACGGGGTTGATATCAGAGTTAGATCGCGTCCAGCGAAGAGGAGCTAGGTTTGTGAAACGATGCTACGATAAGTTGGCTAGTGTGTCTGGACTGTTAGAAGAATTAGGATGGGAATCGCTATCACAGCGTAGATTAAATTATAGGCTTAACCTCCTAAATAAATTTCAGGAAAATCATTTTACTGACGATGTAAAAAACATACTATTAACCCCTTCGTACTACGGCAGATTAGATCGCGCCAATAAAATTAGAGAGCTAGATTGTAGAACCGATAGGTATAAAATGTCATTTTTTCCGCGTACCATTCGGGACCATAACAGCTGTGATCGTCGTCATGAATAGTTCGAGTATTGACAATAGGCAGGCAGTTAATCTTTCTCATTATATTCTCCTCTTTCTTATTTATGCATGATGTAAATAATGATGTTCTTATTTATGCATGATATTTTGAATCTGAAGTAGTAGTCTTTGTATCCCTTGCATGTTAGAACGATTGGAGATAGAATGTTTCTTGGGTATTAGATTTGTAATTAGCGCTTTACATGTGTGGTACACGGGTTTTAATGTAATGTCGGTTTTCTACCATATCATTCATGCATGCCTGGTGCGAAAGCACCCCCTGCCACACACCCTTTGGGTGGCTTGCAGGGTATGACGTAGATGTAGATGTAGATGTAATTGAACGTAAAATAGAGGGGAAAGTCCCCGGAGGAAGACCCAGGAATAAGTTCATGGACCAAATAAAGAAGAAAGATACCAAGAAGTAAAGAAACTAGCATTAGATAGGGAAGGGTGGAGGGCTGCAGTCAACCAATCTTAGGATTGAACGACCAATGAATGAATTGAAGACCCTTGCGGCCCGGAGGGCTATGGTGCAATGACCAAACACCCTGAAGCACCGAATCTCAGGAGAAACGGTTCGATGGTTTCGAGAAAATATTTGCTTTCCTATAAATAGAGGTGAGAGAGATACAACTGACCGTTCATCCTTTTCCCGAACGCATGCTCTCGAGTGTGTTGCTAGAAATGACGCACGCAAGCCACGATTGACCATTTAGCACACGGAAAACCCCCACGCGATATGGAACTTTCCCAACACGTTAGGCAATAACAACTTATTACCTGTTTGACAGCCATAGTAATCGACTTTCCGCTATTAATATGAAGAATTGTCTGGATGACTGATGTAAAAATACTACATAATGAAATAAAAAGTTTTATGAGTGAATAATAATTGACTTCACGTGGTGTTAGGACGTATACTGCACTGCCGACATCTTCTTCAATGGAGTGACCATTGAAGCAATAGCAGGTAATTAGTTTCACAGAGCGGAAAAGCCTAAATATTTAGTCATGAGAATACACTGAATTTCGTGGAATATTTTCATGAATGAATGAACACAACTTAGGGTTTTCCACAGTTTTATTTTTCTTGAGACTACCAGTTTTGACTGTTTCTATCCTTCACTGTAGAGCACTTGATGACGGCGCAATAGCCGAAACCGGTCGTCTCACGAAAAATTATAATGTGGAAATCATGAAACCGTGTTCATTCTATGATAAATATTAAGATTATCCACTTTTTTATTCATTTGCGCCCACCTCTGTACACACATAAGTTCACTTCCCAAGTCAGTGCAACGTCCCCGAGCAACTTCGATTCATCTTGCCAGCCACACCAATTCTTTTCGTCGAGAGAGATGGTTTACATCAGCTACGAACGAGCGCTTGACGTAAGGGTCGAATATAGAAAGGGGGCCAGCGGAGGTCAACACGGACGGTAGAGGCGAAGCGAGGCTGACAGGGGTGTCGCGAGGGACCCGCCCGCCTCCCCCCTGGCAGAGAGTCTTGTCATTTGCCCTCCCGAGAGGCAGAGGTCAACCCGGTCTCAAGCGCACCCCGGGGGAGGCCATTAAGTGGCTGCGAGTCCGCCCAAGGGGGTGATCGCCTCCGCCACTTAAACGGTGGGACTTGTACGTTCCAGAGCCGCGGCTGCCCAGCATGCGCGTGATCGCGTGGCCAAGGGGATATCAGCCTAAAAGAGTCACTCTCGATCGTGGGGCGACCCTCATTGCCCTCTCCGGCGACGCCCCCGTTCGACAACCACCCGACGATGTGGTCCTCAATTCGAAACGATTGATTTCGTATGAAAGGAATGAGGAATGAAAACACAAAAAATCATATTCGGTAACTCCAGAATTTTTCACTTCTCCCCAACATAAAAGTGGCTGACGCCGTTATTGGATTTAGTAATACTGCTAGAACCTCGGCGTTACATTAACTATTAATCTCTCGTATAATCATCATATGAAATCTCATATAAGGTCAACTAAAGTATATGTCAGTTGAAATCACACTAATACCTTCTTCCCATTACTATCCGTAAAATGCTTGCTTCAACGCTCACATTCACCTTATTTTATTATTACGCTTTAATATCTAATGGCCTTCCATTGTAACTAGAAAATACCTAATCTTCAGCGGCTCTTAAATTCCTATGCAAGATTTGACCTTGACCTTCGTAAAGATGAACATATCACCTTCACAACTTGCTATGGCTTAAGACTGCATCCCGGAAGAAATATTTACTTGGTTCATTCCCCTTCACCCTTTTTTGGAATAATAATCCAACGAAACTATATCCCATGTTTAAAACCAAATCAGTCTGTTTTTAGACCCACCTAGACTGACCCTTCTTACCTTTTACGCCCTATACCTAGGACAAATACTGACCTTAAATATGTTCTCATCTCTGGCTCAAAACTCTGGAATTCCTTGCCGTTATCTATTTAAAAAAACTCTCTCTCTCTCTCTGTCTACCATTAAGGAGAAACTATTCAATAATTATTATAATGAGCACATATGTCTATGACCTTAATATGGTATATGATATGCATCATCCTATTATAGTACTTTATGTTTCACTCTATGATGTGAGAAATTATTGTTTTTTCTTATCCTTCTCTGATTGATGTCACATTTTCCATTTTTGTATTTAGTGTTATTGATTCTGTTAATGCAAAATTTTCGTCTTTTATTACCGTGACAACTGCTGTGCTCAAAGAAGATAGGACTATTAACCAGAAAACAGTATGTGAAAACATTCGTGTGGAGAAGGCACTCTGTGGATCGGAACCATGGACAATTGGAAAAGCTGACCAGAAAAGACTGGAAGTCTTCGAAACCTGGTGCTGGAGGAGGATGCAGACAAAATAAGAACTGATGAGGTGAACAGAAGAGTAGAAGAGGAAAGCTCCATATGGGACACCATACAGAAAAGAAGAGCCAGATGAATCGGACACACCCTGAGACACAAAGGGTTTGTGAATAACATCATTGAAGGTAAAATAGAAGGAAAAGTCCCCAGAAAAAGACCCAGGAATGAGTTCCTGGACACAACAAGGAGGAAAGTAAATTAGAAGAGCTACCAGGACGTAAGGGTCTTAGCATTAGATGGGGAAGGATGGAGGGCTGCAGTTTACCATTCTAAGGAATGCACGACCAATGAATGAATATCACAACATAGAATAAGATCTAGTATGCTAGCCGCTACTTGATATTGAGGACGGAATTAAGTATAATTTGATTCAATCTTAAAAGATTTCTGATTCAATGAGAATTTTACTGACCAGAAAGTAGTATTTTCATACACATCGTAGCGCACGCCAACTATCATTGTAAATAAATCAATATAAGGCAGTAGATGCACAGAAAAAAGGTGATAAATAGTCCAGAAAATAACGAGGTGTTGCTAATTTCAGAAATTAAAGATCGCACAGCTAGTGTAGATGCAAACGTGACTGGTCGAGAGCAAGCAGATCATGATACTGGGATCGAGTGGCATACTAATACCGTATAAATTATTAAGTCAAGTAGCTCAGCAGGTAGGATAGCTTTCTTGTCAGCATGCTGGCTCAGTTAGGTATGGGATGCAACTTGAATTTTTCAGTTTAGTCGTGTAAATAATTATTTTATTTGGTCCATCATGCTTGTTTCTTAACCTACCACTTCGTATTAACATCATGTTTCGAGTGATCCCTGCATGACTCTGGTATCTCGTTTGCGTAGTTGCATTATTCATTACTTCAATAGTTTCTGTAGCATTGGTAGCATACATAAGAGTTTAGTGCACGTCTACCGGTGCAGTTTAGTGCGTGTTGGTGAAAACTCACTCCCAGCCATACGTCATTCAGCCTCCCAGCTCCCTTCCCAGCCAGCCCTCAGCTTCCCAGCCCTCCCTACTCCCAGCCAGCATTAAGTCGCTTTAAGGGTAAAATATATATGTAGGATTTTTCGTCGCCGCTACAATTGTGAAACCTCCAACCCCAGTCACTGCGACCGGAACCAGTGATTTTGCCGCGGCATGATTTTAAATGAAGGCTTTACACAGTCTGGAACCGATGATACCTATTCACCGTAACAGGCTTTTGAGGTCGAGATTGTTCAGGAGCGAGAGAAAGCAAGAGGGATCAATGGAAACATAATTCTTCCACACGACCTCAAGGACGAAACTCCACCAGAACGTAGAAACACGGAACAACTTCATTCTCCGAAGAAGTGATGTCCCGAGTCCATTCTCGGCAATAAGGCGCGACAAAAAGATCAGAGTGACAAAATCATAGATCACAAAATCAAGGCAACTCTATTTTTGTATCATACGACACAATAACACTATCAAAATAGCTAGCATCCATGAAC
The DNA here is from genome assembly GCA_963169105.1 of Ceriagrion tenellum. Taxonomy (NCBI): domain Eukaryota; kingdom Metazoa; phylum Arthropoda; class Insecta; order Odonata; family Coenagrionidae; genus Ceriagrion; species Ceriagrion tenellum. The sequence continues at coordinate 67,664,796 of OY720639.1, forward strand.
CTGTGTAGCTTCAAATATCGTGTGAATCCTGAATCAAATATAGTGGGTGTTAGATGAAAGCCTTTTCGACGGCACGTAAGGTTTCGACGAAACACTAATCACAAAGAAAAATGCAACAAGATTTGATCCGCCTTATGCCTTCGCTCAACCGACTAAGGTAGGCCAAACTCACAACAGAATCTTAAGATTAAATGCGACAGAAAAAAATATAACCTGACTAAAACACTTGCCATAAAATATAAAGCAATACTAATATCTCTCTTTATAACTAGAAGTGTAACTTATGACGCAAGAGTACACAAGAAGCATAAGAAGCAGATCATGAATGGTGAGAAGTAAAAGAAAGATGCCACTTCGCTCGGGTTAGGCCACACCTCGAATACGCCACGAGCATTTAGGACCCTGGCCATAAAGATTTAACAAAAAAAATTGATAAAATATAAATAACAGGTGCACGCTTCGTTAAAAACTGCGAGCATATAGTGTTTCAGAATTTTTAGAGGAATTAAGAAGGGAGCCCCTTGAGACTCGGAGGCTACACGCTAGGCTTAGGTTGCTTGAGAAACTCTGAATTGGTGTGTTTCAGAGCGACACAGAGAAGGTTATCATGACACCTCACTACATCTCAAGGTCTGACAAAATCGATGAAATAAGAGAGATACACTGCCGAATAGATAGGTACAAAAACTCCTTCTTTCCGCATACAATAAGCGACCACAATAAAAACTGAGCTCCACTAAATATATTCACATTATACACGTCACTATTTCATCTCCAAAAACCTTATCCGTTACACCTTTACACGGCTGGTGTCCTAACACACCCTGCCACATGCCCATGTGGCGGCTCGCAGGGCAGTATGTAGCTGTAGAAATGTTTAAGTTTACCTTATTGGCTGAGCTCCACCTTCATTTTGCTCGACGGTTTGAGACCGCATTAACTCCTAACATCCGCATTACGCAAACTGCGTGATGCATAAATTACTTTTTAGGGGGACAAGGGGAAGAAACCGGGGTTTTAGGAAATTTGGAAGGGTAAGGGAGGTAAAACAATTGTACAAGGGTGGGAGGTATGAGTTATGCCACCTGGGGGATGGGCAAAAATACCATTAACTAACCCTGTTCATGATTTGTATCCCGGAAAATCATAGGAAAATATTTGACCTGCTCAAGGATTTATATCATACATGTGAGGAAAATTACGAATGGGACACCGTGCAACCAGGAAACCTGTATCATCTCCCTCAACAATGACTAAAGCACTAAATTATTTCCATCGCCTCAATTTATTCCGTGATTCTCCAAAATGTCTACTCCACCCAAAGATTTTCAAATAATTTCCTCGCCTCCCTTATTACTTCAATCCAAAATGCTGCCTACCATTGCAAGGTTCAACTTCCCATTACTCCTTAACAGGTCTCGCGTTCACTTTGTTCGCCTCCTCCAGGTTTAACAACCAATATCGTCTCTTCCAGCACTTTCTAAAGCACTAATTCTTCTCGGAAATCAAAAACTTTCAAGTAATGGTCCATGGTAATGGAAAGTTTTTGATTTCCGATATGGAGAGGTTCAGAGGTTCCACAAAGTGAAGCCTCAGTTTATTAGTTATGCTAATTCTTCTGCTTCCCTTTTACTCCGCTCCACTTTCTCTATCTCTTCCCCAAAGATGCATGCAAGAAATCCTCCGATATGAAAATGCTCTTACCTTATAGGACGAATTCCGTATTAACACCGAGGTGCTTGTCACATATAAGAATCAATAAATTTTTACTTCACAATTTAACTTCGAGTGTCCCGGTACTTCGTTTAAATCTCCACTTTGAAGATTCTTTTGCCTGAAAGATTCGGGTTAAGGGTGGTCGAGATGTACAGAATCAGAACTAGCTTCCCATCTTGAATTCAAATACATTGACGGTGGAGATATTTTGGTGGAATTCTTATCCCAAACCGAATGGTGTGAGAGGAATGGGAGGGTGCACTTCAGGGGTAATATTCCGTCATTTGGATGGGATGTTAAACCGTGGACCACTTGATGTCTTCCGGAAGGAAAAGGGTACTGAAGACGCCGGGTTTCTTTCCATCCTTCTTCCAATCGTCCATAAACCTTGCTCAACAAAACGACACACCTATCCTAAAAGAGTAAAAATAACCTCAGATGCCATTCATCTCCCCTAACCTCACCAATTACGCGAGAAATTCTTCAGATGCCCATATCACATAACTCATTTTCACCCAAAACGTCACTCGAATACGACAACGGTTCAGTCAGCTCGCATCAATGTTCTTTCACCATGATTACAATTATATATGCACTACAAAACGTATTTTCTTTCTGAACACCCAGTAATCTGAGCGAATCACAGCAAATTTTTTTCCAAAAATCTTTGCTATTTCATACAAACATCTATTACTATCATTCATTCTATTAATATTGTACCCATACGCAATGCTGCGCAGCTGAATGATACTGGTGGCGCAGCTGAATGATACTATCTTTCACGCTAAATTTTTCAGAACACCTTCCACGGGTACACCAGACCGGCTATGGAGATATCCAGATTCTTATCCTAGTCTATTAACATGATTAAAAAAAAAATATTTAGAAACAAATGATTTTGATAATTTTTTTATTATTTTAGAAATTTATCACGATGTTATTAACTGAGATTAATCAGGCGGACCAAATATTTTTAAAATCGTTTCTATACAGTTGATGTGCGAGTCTACCTCGTCATAGATAGTGCGCGAGGAGATACTCAGCGCCAGAAAAATAAAAAAAAAATTGCTGGTACGATTCTGGATAGGCATATAATAGGCAATCGAACTTATGTTAGCTGCCGGAATCATCGCGTCGAATATACTGACAGGTCAGACGTCTAGTGGACCAGCCACGATCGGGGAATACGAATCTAACTGAAGCCGGAATGGTGGGATTCGGAGGGCAAGAGGGGGGTCAGGTGTGAAGGGTCAATGCGTGAAAGAGAGCGGCATTAAAAAGGAGGAGCGGCGGGGGAGAGATACGTGATTTGCCCATCGAACGGGAGGCCGGGACGCGCTAATCGGAGGCGTGATTCGACGACTCAAGTGAGTGACCCGAGTCACGGCGCGCTTAGGAGAGGGCGGGAACGACACTGGCGACCACGATGCCGCAACCCCGCGCAGCGGACAGACGGCGCACTATCAAGGAGAACGGCGCGGCGGGCGGAAATTGACCGCTGGCGCCAAAAGTCGCGCGTCACGCGCTGCCACCACATGAGTCCGTCGCGACCGTCTTTTTTTTCTCTGGGACCAGAGCATGGAGGCAGTGGAAGGAAGCAATCGCTCCACTTCTTGAGATTGGCTCTCCATCCTCCCCAGGCGAGATATGTCGTCTCCTCAAGTATGTATACGTACCCTCGTCATCGACTTTAATGGCTGCGTAGGTATGGGGGAGGGTAGTGGCACGTAATGGTATACTTTCAATGGAAAGTCACTCCACGGAATACGACATTCATGTCGATATGACCAATGAAGAAGATTGTGATCGATTGGAAGTATATGAGGAAGTATACATACGCTCTGAGACACAAAAGGTTTGTGAAGAACATAATTGAAGGTAAAATAGAGGGAAAAGTCCCCAGAGGAAGACCCAGGAATAAGCTCATGGACCAAATGAGGAAAGTAAATAGAAAGAGATACCAGGAGGTGAGGGAACTAACATTTGATAGTGAAGGATGGAGCGCTGCAGTCAACCAATCTTAGGATTGAACAACCGACGAGGAAGTATATATGTATTTCATATAGAGATGGGCAGTTTCATTTCTATCTCGGACTCGTTTCTTTCATTCTCGTTCACTAAAAGGAGCGAGTCATCATTGAGATAATATACTTTTTCATGTGGCCCCTAGTATTTCGGTTAAATAAACTTAATACGTAGGTAAGGCACCATTGAGTCAACATTTTAGGGCGGGTGGTATACTTTTCATAGGGGCAGGGGCGTAGTTGGGGTTGCATTCTCTCCAGGAGTATGTCAACTAAGAGACTCACGGCCATAACCACGAGCCGCAATGGAAAGCAAGCAGGATGATGAAACAAACATACTATCATGGTACATGCTACTAATGATAAGGTAATTTAAGCCGTTCGAGTGACCATAATGAGTGCGTTCTGCGTATGACGTCATCCAGATGAAGCGAACAGAATACCAGTCTATAGTTAGCATTGAAATAATGGATGAACGCTGCGATAATTAATTTTAGCGACGACAAAATGGAGTCAAGAAGATTTTCGCATCCATGATTACTGATACACAGCATATTTGATCGGTAAAATTAGTAAGTTTGTAGTTTAAGAGTACAACCTTCTTTACAGCGGAAATAACCCTAGCGTATATGTATTTACAAACGAAAGCTGACACCCCTTCATTTTCAAAATTTGTCTTTTCCCCGGCCTACCTGGACCCGTTTCTTCCGAGCAGATTTATCAGTGGAATATCTAAAAAACAATCTCTTCCCTAAATGTTTCCTCGCATTGCTGTTTAAACCAAATACCACACAATTATCAAATGCACAATGCACTCCGAAGATAGTTAGCGCTTGACATAATACCTATGATGAAACCTAAACTACGTCACAGCGTTCGATCCACACGTTTCGCAAACTCTTCCGCCAGCCTGAAGGTCAAGAGTTCGATATTCTGAGTGTTTTTCCAGAGCATGGTTGTATGTGTTCGTCTAAACATAGAAAACCAGTACAAACTTAGTAAAATATTAATAGGTACTCAAATCCGACATCAGTAATCAATAAAATAGTAATTATAATTATTACTCGAGGGAAAAAAACCCGAAGGGACTAGAAAATTATGCATTTAGTCACCACAAGTTCCAGAATTCCAGCCTAAATCTTCTACGCTTGATTAAGGAAATCAAAGGAACGCATGAAAAAATATTTTAAAACCATTGTTATGGACTCAATTCATTTTAACTGATAAAAAGAGCCAATCTCCGTGAGAAAATATTTTAAAAAAGAAAGACACCAACCTGCTCAAGCTTTTTAGTTGTTTGCAAAAAATATTTCCCGAAATGTTTCATTTACGCATGAATTGTACTGTATCCGGCTTCTACGGCTAGGAAAAACAAATGAAAAAATTCATGCCACCAATTATTCATCTTTAGAGACTACGTTTTACTATTCGTTGCTCAGGAATGGTAATATTGAACGCATTATTTTGAAATTCATTTACAAATTAAGAGAATTTTCTCATTGGTATTGAAAAAGCCTCGGTCTGATATCAAGTATAAGTCATTTCTTGTCATCCATCAATTCTCCTAAAAATACACTTAACATTTAATTTGTCCTAATACACATTATCATAAAATAAATATTATTCCGCACGAGACCCGGTGTTCTCCAATTAAGCGTAACGATTATTTCGACGCTTGTCTGAAAATCAACAACAAACCCAGTAATATTGAATAGACTATTAAATCTATTCGATGACTCGACATCCACCGAATAGATCTGATGTGATTTCCATAGCACGCAGAATACCATTTACCATGGGCTCGAGGTCAATGCCTCACGTTACTGACTGACGTCAATCTCTGAAAATCTGTGGGGTAAGTAATCGGAAATACTCGCTGAACCATTTTCATGATTATCACCAAGGAGAACGACGGCAGAGGAGTAATGGGTACACTATCAAGTCACGCATAAACAGTAAATTCAGGAAGGGGGGAATCTGACGAGCAAGTTGGATGAAATGGATCCATAACAAGGTTTAAAAACAGTGGATACCTCGGCCGTGATGAAATTCTGAGACGAAAGACTTTACGTGGATTCATATTAAAATAATGTTCTACGCTATTGAGGGCCATCCCTAGTACTTGCGGGTCCCAGGGCAACTTTGGTTTACGGGCCCTAAAAATGTATTTATTTGAGCCCTTCATTCAGAAACCAATTCGTAGTATGATTTATTGTAATTTTCACTCCACTTACCAATTTTAAGTGTACCTTAAGTATTTTAAATATACTAAATTTTAAATGGCATAAAATCGTACACAAGTCCTAATTAGCCCACAAATTTCCGTCTCTAGATATAGAGAATAATGAAAATCAAAGTACAGAGTGACCAATATCAGATACGGCGGCCATACCAGATTTTTTATTGCTATAGATTTCTATCCCGTGATTAGCAAATTTGAATCTATATTGAAAATAAGTATTGTACTGCTTACCAAACCCCCCCTCTTGGCGTAAGGTTACTATTGTAATAATGAATAAATAAAATATAATCAATTGTACCTGAAGATGCAGCAAGCTGCGAAACGCGTTGTACGATTATAATAAATAAATGTGGAACAGTACAATACCTCTTTTCAACATGGATTCGAACATAAATTACTCCCACGAAGTGACGCCTGGAGGTTTGAAGTCTATTCTATGATTAAAAAGTTCCTCAGGGGCGCGGAATAGTCACCCCACTTTCCCGGCTCAACGGGTGGTACAGACTCCACATTATAAAGACACAAATATAATTTCACACAAGACCCAGTGTTCTCCGTATTGCTATCCTAGAGCGCAACGATAATTTCGACGGTCATATGAAAATCACGAAAGACGATAAAAAACTATAAGAAACATCGAATTGACAGTCGAATCTATTCAATGACTCGATATATATCCAATAGATCTGATATCATTTCCATAGCACGTAGAATTCCATTTATCATGAGATCAAGGTCGATGCCTCACGCCGCAACCTGACGTCAATGGCTGAAAATCTGTGGCGTAACTATGAGCAAATACAAGCGCGACCACATCCATACTTATGACCATTGAGAAAATATGGCGGGGGATTCATGGGTAACCTATCATGTCCCACACGAACAGTAAATTCAGGGAGAACATATATGTCTTGTGAGTTGGATGACATGTAAACATATGGAGGTGCAAAAAAAGTCTTGGTCATGTCGAAATCACCGTTACACGGATTCAGATTCAAATTCACCTTATTTCATATTTTTATTTCAAGTTATAACAATCAGTATATATTTTCTTCTTCTTTCTTTAGTCCCCTTATGCTGTTAGGCGTCGGGGTATCTGTATATATTTTCATGGGCCATAAATACTCTCCTATTCTTTTTCTAACGAGATTTTCTTTTAACTCAAGCTCAACTCACATTCTGCCACTCATGAACACATACAGAACGCTATTCTTTTCCACGCTTAACACAATCATAAAGCCTCATACCTCCTACCATGGTCTACGCTCAGCCCAATCCTTTTGTGATTATAATCAACGGTCACTCATAGACAGACAGATACTCAGCACGTAAGCTGGTATTTGCAATTAGTACTCGAGTAGCAGGAGTCAATTAAAATCAGCACAGTGAATAGTGGAAGATCTTCACCCTCCGTGCAAGTTGAGTACGCCAAAGAAGAAATTTCGTGTACACGGTAATTGCACACGAAACCGTACTATTAGGCCCCTAAATACGATTAAATGTATCGCGTAAACTCTGGAATGGACTTTGGCTCAAGTAAAATAGCACTGTGTAAAGCGACGAAAGGCATGAAAAATTGCCCGCTTCTATGAATGAAGACACGGAATATAGCCCTTCCTAATTCCATGCGGACATGTACGCAATATCCTCAGTTCTCTCACAAGAAGGCGCAAAGCGAATGCGACAAACGCTTTCATTGACATTTCGTTTCGACAAACAAATATACCGATGGCAAAACAAAACGAGGACGTTTACTTTGTGGTGGTTGCATTCTGTTTGAGGTTTACGTGAATGATGATGAATTAACATGCCATATTAATTATAAGGTCGATCAGGGAGAATTTTTATACAGTTTCGCGAAAATACTGTTTATGATATTTTGAAACATTGATTATGGGTATGAGTTTCTGATTTGGCAAATTTCTAATCAAATAGAGGGGGAAAATAGGATAAAACATTCAACCACGCGCAGAAACCGATATCAGGGGCGCGATGGTGTGTGCCATACGAGCAGCGCATTTGACAACTGAGGCCCACAACACGCACCGATTTAGCGCAGACATACGAGATCAGCGTGGTGCAACCGCTCCCACCTCCACTCCCTAAATGTCGGTATTTCACAAGCCACGCCGACTGTGAGTGTCAAAATGATGTGCCGCTGTACTTTAATAATTTATATCTGGGTCCTCGTAAATGCCAGTGAAATACCTTGTACAGCATTTTGAAGGTAAGTTTATTTCAATTTCAGACATCTTATATCATACGATAAAATCAAAATTTTTGACGCATAAATATTGTATTTTCGGATAAGAGAAAAATTATAAATAAATTAACAAAGTTTCAATAACTTTAATTTTTGGATTCGAGGTTCCTTGAAGAACTAGATAATGTTTAAGCATTTTCGTTCATTAACAACAAAATATGCGTAGTAAAAATTTGCGCTAGCCATTGTATGAATCTATATTAGTTCTTGCAACTTTTGGTTGAAAATCAATGCTGCAGATCACGTCTTTTCCCTAGGCTGAGTAACAAATTTCTAGAAGTTGACAAAAATGCTAGATTTCGAGTGCGCGGAGTCGATTCTTACATTGGGGTGTCTACAATTTTAATTTAATCATATGAAATCAAATATGATTAAAATGCAATACAATTGCCTTTAAAATGGCGTACATAGTGTTGCAATAGCGTTCACTCGGACCCAATTACAAATTAAAATACAACGGTGCGTCATTTTGACGCTGACAGTAAGGGTGTGGCGAGAGGTCATCATCCCTCGTCTCACAACCAATCTCCCCGACACTCTCGGGTTCTCTCTCTCTTGTCGTTCGTGAGTCACCTGACCATAAAGAATTCCGCACTCCCAAGCGATTCCTTGAACTGCCCACACAAAACGCTCAGCAACGTCGGCAATTTCCTGGAACTGGAGGAAAGGATCCATCGAAGAAAAACATCGGGTGGAACGCGGTCAGAGAGAGCAAAAAAGTCGTTGAGTGATATGTGTAAACACGAGCGCAGTGTGGCAAAATTGTCAACTGTCAGCACCGTGCAATTACTTACATTTGAGCTCCATCTTTCTCATCGGGATGTACAGTGGCGGAAAAAATTAACGCAAAACTCATCGGCGTCTGTATGCGGCGTACACGGGAACTAATTGAAATCGTTTTTCCTTCGACAACTTGACAACAATGAGACAGCATATGGAAACCGGGAATATTCAAACTCTCTATGAATGGATATCGATTTTATGCGTCATGTAAATAGCCATACTAATAAGGTTTACGTTCGCGAGATCGTCTAGGAGTTATAAACGTGATGAGCTTGCTTCGACCCGCACTCAGTCGAGGTTCCGAAGTCGTAGTTGATTATGTAGAGATGCTTACCATATTTTTTTAGAGCTTTGGACCGTTTAAAAAGATTTTCTTGATTGAAACTTAAGAAACAATACGATGAAAGCATTATTTGTTGGGACATAAAAATTTTTTATTCTCCAGATCAAATTCACTTACAATAAAACGTATTTCCGCGTGCTGGGAATAGCTGTGGATGAACATCGTTTTTATAGACCTCAAACCACTTCCGAGAAATATGATGCATTACAATTAACATTTTGGCGTAATTTCCTGTGAATTTCAAGTTAAAGTATGGGAAATCTGGTTGACTTGAATGGTTTCCATGTGGAGAAAATTATTCTTTAAAAGTATTTCCAATACCTTAAAACCCTACGTAAGTTTCCGCCCTCGTGCACACAGGTCGTCTCAAACATTTGAATTTCTAAATTTCTCCAAACGTAATATTATTTAATTTCTGAAAACTACTTTTAAAAATCCAGAACATTTTATTTGGACCAGTTTTTAAAGGAAACATTAGAATTCCCTTTTTTCGTTTTGTAGTAAGAACCACTGGACGCCGATTCCTCTTCATCGATGAAGTAGCCTAGAGGGAGAGCGTTTGTCTGCGGCCAAGAATGCCTGGGGTTCAAATCCTGGCGTGGCCTCTTTTAGTGCCTTAAAAATTATCTTCGCGATGTGACTTTATTGCAGCCAAAACTTCGCAGGAATCCGCAGAAGACCCAGGGAATGGACATTGACCTCAACCATGAGTGTGTCAGTTTTACACATATTCAGGCTTTGTAAAAGAATCAGAGCGGTCTCCTTGGTCGTCGAATGAGATGTTTACTTCCTATCCTCGGGTACTCGGCCCCACTTGATTTCTACGTCCTGTCTGTCGTATGATGCTCAAATCCATTCATTCGCCAATTCACCACTCAATGAAAAGCTATTCATGAAGGATGGAATAGACCGGATCTCTGATTGTGTCAGTTACTCGATTTAGTGAACTTACCTGATGCTACATTCACCTTTAAATCACTTTGAAATAATTTAGTAAAGAGGGCAGTTATTTTTATTAGGAATTAGAGTTTGGTTCTATCTGCCGAACTTGTAAATACCGATTACTTATCTGAGTGAGAGACCAAACAAGGGTTGAATTATATTCAAAATATCTTCAAAACGGTATTTGAAGCTTTCCCAGCATTGTTTTCCAGGTTTGCTATGAGCAATACATTAACCGTGTAGTTCAAATGTTCAACTTATAAGATGGAGAATAATACTTAAAGGATAAGGTAAATTATTGAATCACTTAAATATCTTTTGACATATTCGCAGTGATAAATGTTTGGCTAAAATTACGCAGTTAAATTTTATGAGGAGCATTTTATACCCATGCGTAAGTAATACTCAGACAAAAATGCATCGCGTATCTTCCCCTGTGAAAGTGATAAAATACTAAAAATCATCTTTTTCATGTAGCGACTAAGCAGTGATTAGATATTTTCCCTATGGTCAGTTGTATACTCATAAATCCGCAGAGTAGTCAATGGAGTGCAAATTAGGAATGTGCACCATCAAAGATTATACGATTGCTACGTTCCTAAAGAATCTATTCCTCTTCAAATGTGTCGTAATATTATTGCTTCAATGGAAGTTAAAGTTGTGAGTGGCCCCACATGAAGATATTAACACACTTTTTACAGGGTCATAAATTTCATCTCTTAGTGGTAATGTATTTTAACGGATGTTGAAGAGGGACACTATAATGCTTTATTTAGAACGAGTGGAAAAGGTTGAAATGTATGCGTAATTCTCGCAATTTGAGTTATGTGTGCACATGATCACAGCAATTGATCATCGAGAAATATGCTGGTATTTACATAAAGAATGTGGATGTTTATTAGCCTTATAATCAATCCATCCCCCTCCATTCTCGATTTCCTGACCAAGTCTCTGTGACATGGAGTTGTCCACATTTTTGTATCCTCTTACTGGCTTCATTTCCCATTCTTCCTCCACGATTTTCCTCGTTGCATCTTAATTTGGGGTTGTTTCGTTTGAGGGGGTCGAAAAACGTTTGTTTCTCGCATTTTTCTCATAATGAACGCTGCGCTCTGTGCAGCCCGCTCCATCTATGTTACATGATTTGTTTTGAACCATCTCCTAGAATTTTGACATTTGTGAACTCGTAAGTATTCCTAGTTGCGGGCGAAAAATGAATGTTGATATACATTTGATTAAGCATATTTCTTATTATAACGGACATGAATTTAATGCTTTTCGTTTGATAGTAGTGAGAAATAGGTTTTTTTACTTTTAAACACCAAACAAAAGTTCAGTGGGTGAAAGTCGAAGGCGCAACACCTCTTCGGGTAATTTTTCGACAGATGTTTTTGCCTTTTACAAACATACCATTCGATTCCTCCGCCTGGGAGAAAAATGAGGCATGCTTAAAGGCTAATAAGATCTTTTTTTCCTCCAAGAATTTTGGGAGAGGCCGCTAAAACTTTGAACAGTATCTCGGCTTGCGCTGTCCGCTCTGCTTGTTCGTCTATCGACGCTCGTCTCAATGAAGTAGTCATCAGTAAACCTTGGACAAGTTCCGGGTGGTGATGGTCGGGGTGGTTTGTTGTTTGTTTGCCGTACGCACAGGTTTCAAATACTTGCTACACCAGAAAGAAAAGGTTCGTTGCGCTTCGAAAAAATCGGAAGCCCCCGTCGAATACTTTTAAGGGCGTAAGAGGAGTCAAATACCACTTCTTTCCTGTGAGTTAAACGCCTGACGTCTGAAACATTATCTATGGCAGAAAGGGTATCGCCCGCAACACAAGGGGAAAGTAAGCTCTCATTAAAGGCATACTATTTCCCAAATCAATATAATACGTCCTTCATACATTCCGATTTTGAATGGATTAGTATTGGTGGAGCTTTGTATCGACACGGGGAAATACTCAAGAGTTCTCCAAGATTGCTCGTTGCTTTAACTCAGACTAAAGGTGGCTGGCCTCCAAACCCATGCATGATGGGAACTAATGGCATTTGATTGGAATGGTCTGGGCTGATGAGGTGAAATCTGAGAACTACATCTTTCTGTTTGTATTCCCGGGAGAGTAGTATGCTTTTTCCTAACCTTTAGTTATTTAAAACGTTCGTAGACAATACCACCACTCATTTTAAAAGTAACTTAGTCCACAGCAACGCATACGGACGCAAATAAATTCACCGAAAGGATACGAAACATCATCATAAATCCGCCTTGACATAAGAAACCACAGTAAATGGTACTGGGCTGCAAACCTGAATCGCAATCATGGTTCTCCATGATAACATTGTTCGAGTACGCTCATGATTGAAAACGTGATCTTCATCAAGAAAGATCGGGTGCTACATAGCAGTGGAGTGCGCTCCCAGGACCTTGTGCATTGCCCTACCAATGCGGCTTACCTTTTGGATGACAATAATGACCATAAGAAGAAAAGAACCGTGATCCCACCCCTGGTCGAGACACTTTTGAGTTTTTCATTCAATTTCTGGTCAAGTAAAATAAGTTTTATTCGGCAAATTTTATCTCTTTTGTATTTAAAAAAATTCATAATATCAGCCAGTCATTGTCGTTAATATGAGGAAATTTATATAAAAACTCATTTGCGTTCATTAAAAATCGAACACGGACCACTCTTAGCCAAAAGCCAACTCTTAGTTAGCCAAATACATTTGACAGCTACGACATTAACGTTACCTATTTATTTAATTCATTAATGATATTCTACTCCAAACTGAAGTCTTTTAAAAGGCTTTTTGTTACTTTCATATGTGCGGCGAATTTATAGCTAAGCATATAAGATATTATGCAATCATCCATATGTTATCCATAACTACACCTAATTTGGGTAAACTTTTCTGAATGTTTATTCGTATATCCTGCATTTACTAGATAAAGCGTAACAGTGGACAGATCATCACCAAGCTTTCTGTGATAAGATGAAAGTAATATCGGGAAAATATGCCTAGATTATTCGGTATCGATGCATGCACATTTATTTTTATTTCGTGAAATTATATACATTAACGTATGTTTCCATAGTTTAATCCCATTCTGACGAACTAAAGACGGATTTACATTGAGTCAAGAACGATTCATTCATAAATATCCGTTTTGAATTTAATAAATATCCGTTAAAGGAACTTCGTCAATCTACAAATTTGAAAATCGTGAAAAATTACATCACGTAGACTATACTTATTTCAATTAAATCTTTTTTGTATCGACATTTGGTGCAGATAAATCTCAATTTATATCATTTCGGTGAAACAGGCGCAGTACGCGTCATTCAAAAAGATCCTCGGAAAGTCGACCTTAATAAATATCCCTTGGTGGTAGAAGATGTAGATTTTAGAATATAGTATACTGAATTGGGTGGGATAGTGAATATTTTTTATAATCAGTCTTTCTGTATAAATATCATCATTCGACGGAAGAACCATGCTGAAACAAACACAGCGATGCACCGCGACTGAATGTGCGAACAATATGAGAAGAAAGCTAAAAAATGAGGCGATTGATGACTAAGTTTTACGCTCCAGCAAATGTGAGTTCCATTGCGGATTTCAAATAATTGCGGTAGACGATGTTTTCCTCAGTGTTGCCAGTCTTTCGAGTATGTACTGCTCCTAGAAGTTCCCAAAAATGCCGCATTTTGGCGCGCGAAAAATTTTGCGTTAATTTCTTCCGCCACTGTACAAAAAATTATTTGCGCAGATGACTATTTCCATGCGAAGGGGAAAAATATTACTTGTATTGAGACAACGCTCTTATCCAAACCATTTAGTTATACTAGAGCTACATTTGGATAAAGATCTCTCAGGTATTCCACCGGGTCAGCAACTCCATACCTCCCGACGTTTCGGGGAAAAATATGTCAGACAAATATCAGGACAATACATTTACCACCGCCTAAACTAAAGGAAGAGCTAGAGAAGGCAAAGGATCCAATCGGCTTGAAGACACCATGGGTCTACCAAATTCCCTCTGAGTGCGGAAATATATAGGAGGCATGTTTTTTAAGTAAGTACCGTTTTGAAATAAAAAAGAAACAAGAATAATTTTCTTAAAAATTATATTTTACATGCAAACCTGTATCTTAATCTACTTTTCTACGTAATCTTCACTAATATTTTGGCAACTATTGCATCGTAGAACCTGCTTTAGAATCCTATCCTCATAGAAGTCTGCCGCCTGATTTTAAAACCACTGCAACACATTGTGCTCGTAAATGGAGAGATTGGCCGCACAATCGAGGCAAGGTTAAAAGAACACCAAAAACATTCCCGTTTGGCTTAACTGCAGAAATCAGCAGTAGCGGAGCAAAACATCAGTGAGGACATAGCCATGCGTTGGGAAGGGGCCAAACTTCTAAGCCGCACGCAAGGTTATAGAAGGCCTTGTCAAAGAAGCTATTGAGATCCGTTTGCAACCTAAGAACTTCAACCGAGACGCTGGTTTCTATTTGAGTCATGTCTGGAGACCTATCATCAAGACCATTAAATGCGTAAAGGAAGGCGGGAAAACGTGCATACGCCATAGCCAACCAGGTGGCACCTGACTCCAACGAGTGGAGTTAACATACCGGCCAAATGAAGAATAGGGCATTCAGAACCCCTGAGGATGGAGAATAAGTTGTTCTCCGAAACGTCGAGGGGCATGGAGCTGCTTACCCGAGAGACCTTCATCCAGCAGATACGCCGGGAAAATCTAAGATCTAGGAATACATTTGCTTTCCCGTGTAGGAATAGAGAAATTGAACGAGTAATTTTCGCGTCGAAATTCCACATTAAGCTTAGCGTGCGAGATCAAATGGTTGATAACGCAGATGAGTAAGAATAAACAAAGTATGGCTATCGTATAAGTTCCTGGCGCAGACCAGGGCGGCAAAGAGTGGAGGTAAAAGCGGAGGGGGCGAAAAAATGACGGAGAGGGAGGCAACGAGAGAGCGTGAAAATGAAGCAGGGAAACCACACAATTTCGTGAAAAAAAACAAAGACGCACTTGCATGTAAGGGAATCGGTTAAAATCAATCAATCTGACCTGGGACACAAGCTTGAAGTGCTATTGCCGTCGTAGGCATTGATCTTGAAGACGAATGCATTACGTCCACAAAATGTGACCTGATAACCGAAATAACAACCATAATGGTTATCTCTGCTCTTTGCTACCTTTCTATTGGATAGAACGATGGAATGGATGAATTGGCAAATGGCTAAGGATTCTGTCTCGTCAGTGGGAAAATATTTTGTGAGAAACTCCCGCATTACGCGAAAAAGACAGTGACACTATTCCGTAGTGTAATAAATGTGAATTGAGAAAATGAACAAACTCGCCTTTCAAACGTGTGGTTTTTGAGAATTTCGCGTTCAACAATCACCTATTTCGTGATTTTTTTCGTCCGATTTCGAAGGAGTAACAGTGGCTTATAATTGCAGCGGAATGGGTGCAAGTGAGATATGGGAAATTGCTTGAAACACTCGGTCAACTGTGGACATTTTACACTGAAGGTGGGAAAAAAGGTCTAGGTTGAAGGCGTTGAGTGCAGAGACGCCACTGTTCGATCGTTGCGCCACGTAGAGGGGAGAAGGCAAAACGGTGATATGGCGGGCAGGAGAACATGAACTTCTCAGGTATGAATGCTTCCAATTTATAGTAGAATAAAGATATTGGCTAAGTGGAGATATTTCACAAATGCTCAACATTTGCATAATGTGCGACGCAGATGTCTTGACGATATGACGATTAGAAGTGGGCGAAAATATATTTCCCAATGGTATGACAGAAGCCGCAGTTTACCAAGGATTCTAATGGGAATGACATTTTATAGAGTTAGGTTTTCAGGGACCCACCGATTAATTAAATCAAGAATCTCAATTTTTTCACAGGATTCCTCAAGACTCTAGTCGATCTTGGAGTTTTAGTACGACACGAAGGATGTTATTTTGACATACTGCATGTCTCCAGAGATGATAAAAGCGACAAAATAAGAGAGACACCCCGGAACTGACCGGTACCAAACGTCCTTTCCACTCACCATTAGTGATTAAAACAGAAACAGCGAAACTAACTTAACAATACATCATTAATTTACAACTAATCTCCGTCCTCTCTCCCTTCATTTTCCCTGTTCCCTCTCCTTTCATGGTTGAAGTCCAAACAACCCCTGCCGTATGCCTAAGCGACGGATCGCACCGTATCATATAAATGTAGGAATTAACAGCTCCTCACATTCGAGTCTGAGGCTTCAAAATTAGAATAATTTTTGTTCAATTTACTTCATCCTTTCACCGAGTTTTATCGCGTTTCGATGTTTCGTAGACAACGATTCACCTCCCATCCAGGAGGCGTATTCTGGTCGTAACATTGTATTTGAATTTGGCCCGGCTGTTAATCGGCAATTAGGGCTCTAATCAAAGCTCATACTTCTATGCTACGACCCAAATGTCACAACCTCGGGCGAGTAGCAGACCATCAATGAGAAAAAGTTCCAGAAATTATAGACTTACGAAATGTTTTCAACCTTCAAATGCTCACAAAATCAACAAATTACACAAAATTATCATCAAACCTGTAAGAGGCGCATTATTCTATGACAGAGATGGTATTGTAAACGTGTATATATTCCAAATGCTTTACATGAAGAAGTTTTTAGTACATGCTCTGCAAAATAAATGCAATATGTAATACGTTAGTACTTCCACTTTCGCGGTAACCCTTAAAATATTTTAAGTTTGAAAAAACTGACAACGTGCGAGAGCGATATAGACGCGGGACGTCATGGCTACATCGCTATTAATTATTCGTAACATTGTGATTAATGGTTAAAGTTCCGAATATGGGCACAATCTTATCATGAGTGGAATAAGAGCGGGGAATATTAACGGCACGCTGTTAAAGATAACACGAGCAATGACGTACGCCTCTTCACTGCGGAAGGGAGCTGAATCGAACTCGTTGTCTCAGGCGTAAGTTCGTACGAAATGCGATTCATACATTCAAATGAAAGCAGTCACTTTATGAACCTAAACTGGATGTCTCTACTTGCAGAAATATCTAGAATCCCAGGAGGAAAATATGCATTATTTTTAAATTCTACTAGTATGCACGGTTCATACGTGGTCGGAAAATAATCAACGTTTTCTGAAAATTTTTATTTTTCAAAAGTACCCCGGCTCTGCGACGTGAGAAAACTGCAAAAATCGGAAATTGGGCTTGGGAACTACACCCCCAATCCCTCTTATTCGGCACATTCTACAGCAACACACGGCCCTGTCGGCATACACACACAAGCAACAATGAAATACAAGAAAAATCCTCTGAATTGTATTTTTTGCATCTGATGACCCATAAGCCGGCGAAATACGTATTCTTATCTAAAAAAACAGAATAGTACAAGTACTTACGCATGAAAAAATTTTTAAATCCACATAAAATATTGCTAATAAAAAAATGAAAACTGCAATCAGTAGCGGAAACCGTAACCAACAATAAATAATAAGAGCTGAAAAATATAACCAAGTTATTGGTTTTCTAACCAAGAATTCGTTCCACCGCGTTAGGCCCTAAAGGTTAGTATCACATTAAAGCTATCAAATTCCATGTCTTAGGAATTTCTCACCTTCCCCAGGTCTGTGCAAATAATATCCTCTTACCCTTCACTACATTTAACATTTCATCATATGCCCAACTCCACAACTCCTCCATTTGCTTCGTTTAATTATGCTTCTATAAGACACCATACTGTCCACATCCTCCCTATACACTGACCAAGCCTCTAAAACCATACAACGCCACGCAGTATTTTGAAGATTAAAATAATCTTTTCTTCACGAGTCGGCTTAGAGCGCCCCCCACTCCAACTCTCCCTAGGATTTTTTTAATCCGCAAAATACTGCGTGGTGTTGTATGGTTTTGGAGACTTCACCAGAGCTGAATGAGGGTGGGTGTGGACAGTCTGGTGCCTTTCGAAAAATGGGTATTAAGGGGAAAGGAGCGGGAGAGTTTGGCTCGAGATGGACGAATAATGAAACGTTAGATATGGTAAAAGGTAAGAGGAAATTGATTGGAGAGACTAAAGAAGACAGTAGCGCCCAGAGGAAGGCAACTGTAATGGCGGGACGGGGTTAGCTATTTCGAATCTAACAAGAAAGAAGTTATACGCACTGTTCCAAGAGGCAGGGGTGGCTACGCAGGGGTTACATGGCGCAAGTTGCGCCATTAAAATTGGGGGGGGAGGTGATAAAAAATTATTTTAATAACAAAGGCGGAAAAATAATTCAAATAAAATTTAAGAACCTAGACGACGAGAGTGACGAATGTAATCTGAGGCATTCTAAATATTAATTTGCCTACCCCGGAAGGGAACGGCGTGATTGGTACGTATTTATGCATGTAATTTTGGTTCAGGGAGGGTAAGATTTAGAAAAATTATCATGAAAGAAGGATATAGATAAAATATTATACGAAAAAAGATATAGGATAGAATTCTTAGGATGAAAATAAAGATGTTGTTCTAACTAATAATCCTTATCTTTTTTCAATATTTCCTTTTAATGATACTATCATTTAAATTTATTTATAATTCAATTTTAAAATACGGCACCGGAAGGAATAACAAAGTTTTAGGGGGGAAGGTTTGCGCTATAGCTTTTGAGGAGGATGTGCTACTAGCGTTGAAAGTCAATGACGTAGTTTTACTTTTAGCTACTAGATATAGACATCGGCGCGAGTGGGGGAGGGTCTCCCGAAATCCCATCGCGTACTCCTGAAGGGACGGGATAAGGAAAGACAAAAAATTGAATTTTACCAATTGGATATTCATAGCAATTTAATACTATTTTAACACTCAGCACATGGGATATATTTAGTGATAATTATATTACATAAGTAAATATTTACTTCCCAACGCGAAATAAGCAAATTTAATACTATAATCTTGGATACTTACTAGTACCAAGTTGTCAAGCAGTCAAACATTTAAAAAACAAAAAAAAAAATTCGTACAAAATTTTCACCAGAAGTTCCAGAACCGCGCCTTAAATAAAGAGTCGCTCAAGTCATAACGTGCTTTCGTAAGTGCAAAAATGTAATGACTAGAAAATATGACTGGATCATTTCCATTACTGAAAGTATGGCCAGTTCCACCGCATTAACAGATGTACCTTCTTTCATGAAATGCTTTCATGGTATAATTTCGACTTACTTAAAAATTATGAAAATGAGAACTCATTGAACCACGATTACTGCTACAGTGCCCGGGGCTCGTGACTTACCAAGCGTAAACCTGCATATTTATCATCCACTCCCATATTTTTCTTTGTTTAACTTTTTTGCCGTCATAGTTCATCACCCTTGGATAACGCAATGCAATAGATATAAAAAGATAACGCTCGATATTTAAAAAAAATGCATTTCGGCCAAGATTGAGAATGCAATCAATAAATTTCTGCGGTAGAAAATAAATTTATTTTATACGTTTCTCAGAAAATTGTAGTAAATTTAACTTTGCAAAATGTCATTTGAAAGAATACCAGAATATTTTAGAGGGCCGATCGCTCTTTTTTCCTGGGCATACAGCCTTTCTTGGCGCAGAACTAAACTTACGGAGAAAAATCGCTCTTGTGGACAAACTCCTTATCTGTCGAACTGAAGTCGACTCATCCGCCGGGTGTAACCGAAGTCGGTTACGCCCGGCGGAAACCGGTAGTACTCTTAATAATAAAACTGTGGAAGGCACAAAGTTTAATTTACTACGTCGACCTTCCAAAAAGTGAAACCTTTAACTTTTGAATCGATCTCTTTTTCAGAAAAAAATAACCCACTAGAGGGTTACATCGGCGAAACAGGATAGAATTACAAAGGCCATCACGAAGAGAAACTAACTTTTCTTTCCTTAAAAACCATACATTAGGGCTAAAAAATAACATTGTTCCCATTACCGATGAAGAGCCAACGCCAATGAAGTAGTAGGGGGCAATGTCCTTGGATAAAACAACGGCGTCATCAACACGATAATAGTCAAACACATCACATCAACACGACCTAGTAACCCCCGGCCGTATACTCACGCAAGTTTACGCACTGTCGTGCGTAAACGCAGAGATCATAAATAAGATATATGTATATTTGTTTACTACGGAACCGATAAAAGAAAAACACTCTTTACGAGATCATTCATCCGAAAAGGATGATTTTCATTTAAACCCGCGTAAAATCGAAGTAAACATCGCCATGAGTAAGTACTCATCTCAAGTATCTTATTTCAATTCACTCTGCTTTCAATTGAATCGAGCAATATAAATTTGTGATGGAAGCAGATTCATCAAAGAGAAGTTAGGGTCAACCGATTATGTTATGAAAGAGAAATTAAAATTACAACCTAAAAGAGGGGTCAACTTGAAAAAATGCCTCTCCCCCAAGAGAAACTTAGAGACAGCATGACCCCCAAAAATATATTGGAGACGCAACATATAATTAGAGGATATAAAGAATGACTAAAGATAAGGCGTTAAGATATTTTACAACGGAAGGAGCGAGCTTAGATAACGATGGAAAAATGGCACTAATTGAAGTACGGGGAAGAAATAATTTACCAGGGCAGTGCATACCTGAAGAAGAAAAATATAAAGGATACTTAGGGGAGACCTGTGCCAGCGCAAGTGTCGCCTATTGGGAGAAAACTAATGACAGGGACCTTACCTAACGATGATCCGAAAAGGTAGGTGACGTCTGACATGGAGAACATATATAGTATGGAGGAAATAGTTAAAACCAGTGGTATTTGAGATGTGGAGGCTCATTATGAAGGAAATAGGGCATAAAATGGAAGGAAAAGTAGATAATTGATTGAGTCGGTCTGACAGGGAAGCTGTTGGAAGAAAGTAAGAGTGTGGAGTATGCAATGACATGCGAAGGCAATTCTCAAGGCTGAGAGAGAGAAAGGATAACGGTGGCCTACTTACATAGGGAGAGAAAAATGATAGACCCTAAGTAAGAGACGAAGGGTACGGGTAAGAGATAAATATGCTGATATGAAGGTACTTTCACTGTCATCCAAATTGGTCATTACACAATGAGAGTGGCAGTGTCACTCACAAGTGACAGTTATTATAGTTACTTCAATACCAGTCCTCAATAATTGGTGGTTTCAGGCATAGCTTTATGAGGCCTTTTAACCCCAACTCCGAAGATACAATGTCCGGCGAGAGCCACGTTTCGGTTAAGACTAATACATCATACAATTGGTACGTAGAGCGCATTATTAGGTTGAATTTCGTCCTCAGACCTCTCACATTTTGGTAATATATAATCTCGTCCTCTGGTCTCAATATATAATACCAAAATGTGAGAGGTCTGAGGACGAAATTCAACCTAATAATGCGCTCTACGTACCAATTGTATGATGTATTAGTCTTAACCGAAACGTGGCTCTCGCCGGACATTGTATCTTAGGAGTTGGGGTTAAAAGGCTTCATTATTATTAGATCAGATAGATCTAGCTTGACGAGCAGTAAATCAAGAGGGGGTGGTGTCTTGATCGCCATTCGTTCATCATTGTACTATAAGCGTCTGGTTACCCCATCTCAAGTCGTCGAGCATTTGTTTGTGCAAATTTCGCTAGATAAAACTGTATTACTAATTGGTGCTGTTTATCTCCCCCCGAATTCAAATACTGCTGTTTTTGAGGATTATTACAATACAGTTGAAGGTATCATGACTACTACGCAATACACCGATGTACTATTGCTTGGGGATTTTAATGTTCCTGATTTTAACTGTGATTTTTCTAACTCTAGTCATACTAGTCAACTAAGCTCTCCCCAAGGTAAATTATTACTTGAGAACATCAACTTTCTTGAATTATTTCAAGTTAACAACTCTCTTAACTCCATCCATAGGAGACTGGACTTAGCCTTTTGTGATAAAATGAATGTTACCCCTTGTATTGTTACCGACTCTCTTGTATCCCCGGATGTTTATCATCCAGCACTACATTTCTTCATTCCTCGAAAGAATTTTTCTCACCCTGAAAACACAGGTCATATTGATTATGACTTCAGTAAGTGCGATTTTACATCTATTAGTGCCATACTTGAGAACATTAACTGGTCTGGGCTGCTGAGAAATAAATCTGTAAATGAAGCCTTTGACACTTTTTACTCTGCTCTCTATGATGCTATTGATCAGTGCACACCTAAATCATATTTTCATGTCTCCTCCTATCCGAAATGGTACTCTAAGCAGCTTAAGACATTAATTAATCAAAAGCGATTTAATCACTCTGTTTACAAGGCTACAGGCTCTGCTGAGGATTACACTTGCTTTTCCAAGACTAGAGCAGAATGCAAAAAACTTGCTAATGACTGTTACCGCTCTTACATGAATAATTTGTCTTCCAATCTCTCCAGTAATATTAAACCATTTTGGAATCATGTGAAAACCATGCGAAATGATACTTCATTTCCTCAAAATATGTACCTTGACGATGCTGTTGCTGATAGCCACCACTCAATTGCTGAGCTTTTTGCTAAATATTTCTCTGGGGTCTTTTCCACTGACCAAGTCGACGTACTTCCTTCTTGTACCTTTCCTGTTAATATTACCTTTAATTCTATTTCAGTTACAGTTAATGAAATAATAACCAAACTAAAAGGTTTGAATACAAGTAAAAGCAGTGGCACAGATAGAATCCACCCTATCATTCTCAAATCTTGTTATTCAGCTCTTTCTTACCCGCTTTTCATCCTCTTTAATTTATCCTTTAAATGTGGTACTTTCCCTGATGTTCTGAAGACAAGTTATGTCATTCCTATTCATAAGTCTAATGACAAATGTGACACAAACTATCGTCCCATTATAATTCAATCTGTTATAGCCAAAGTGATGGAAAGCATTGTTGTTGACAAACTTGAACCCTTGCTTAGAAATGTCATTGTACCTGAGCAGCATGGATTCAGACAGGGTATGTCTACTTTGTCTAACCTATTGGTTTTTACTAACTACTTAATTAATGGCCTTGAGGAAGGTCGTCAAATTGATGTGGTCTACACAGACTTCTCCAAAGCTTTTGATAAGGTTAATCATATTATTCTGTTACATAAAATGAAATCTCTTGGTATCAGTGGGAGTGGACTGGATTGGTTTCATAGTTATCTCATGGGCCGACATCTTCAAGTAAAAATTGAGCACACCTTCTCAAATCCTTTTCCGGTCAACTCTGGAGTTCCACAGGGGTCGCATCTCGGGCCCATACTATTTCTCATCTTTATCAATGACCTTAGTTATCTAATCTCTCCACTGCCACATTTGATGTATGCAGATGACCTAAAAGTTTTCAATGCTATAAACAACTTTAATGACTGCCAGCTAATCAATAATTGTCTGAAAAAGATCTCAGAATGGTGTAGAAAAAACCTGATGGTCATTAATACTAAGAAATGTAACTGTATTTCCTTTTATCGGAAAAAATTAACTATTAACTTCAAATATTCTATTGGTGATGAACATATTCCTCGTGCTTCCATGATTAAAGAACTTGGTGTACTGTTTGATAAGTCTCTGACTTTTGACCAGCATGTATCAAACATCGTAGCTAAAGCCCTACGTATGCTGGGTTTTTGTACCAGACTTAATAAGGACTTAAGAGATATTTACACATTAAGATGCCTTTACACCTCCCTAGTCCGTCCCATTTTGGAGTACAATTCTGTCATCTGGTCTCCTTATTACAATTGCCATGTTGATGCATTGGAACGTGTACAAAGAAAATTCCTGAGATTAATCAACTTCTATGCCGGATTCCATACTCCACACACACCTTACATTGAAACAATGGTTATATTAAATCTGCATACTTTATCAGTAAGAAGAAAACTTGCAGGGTTGTTGTATTTGTACAATTTATGTAATAATATTGTCAAGTGCTCGCCTTTACTTGCATTATTGCATTTCGATGCATCATTCACGAGCACCAGGAGATCTAAACTATATCATATTAAATATTGTCGAAGAAATTATTCTTTTAACGAACCTATTGTTCGCATATTAAGACTGTATAATTCACTCATATCATACATTGATATATACCATGATTCCCCGGTTGTCTATAGGAGAAGGTGTTTACAAGGTCTATCTGAATATGTCTAGTCAATTATGATGCTAAAGAATTTCGTAAGTTTGTTAATTTTTTGGGTACATATTTTACTTCTTGTAAGTATACTTATGACTTGTTTAGAAAGCTTAGGACTTTCTTTTTAATTATTAATTTTTACATGGATATTTATTTTATATTGTGCACCAAAGTGTTTGACTTTTTTCTTATTACTTTCATATCGGATGTCTATTTGTTTACTCTGTATCTACTTGATATTGTATCTATTTTTTTTTTATTACTTCCTTTAAGGTTAATTATTACTTGTTCTGAATGTTTCTGAATTTTCTTACGTTTTTTTATATATTTGATATCTATTTTTATACTGTGTATCTATTTTATATTGTGCAAATATTTTCCTTTCTGTTGTGTATTAACATATTATTCATTATTAGAATCACACTTATTAAAAGTTACGTGTACTACTCATGCTCTGGAAATTGGGCACCTGCCCGTAATAAAGGATTATTATTATTATTATTATTATGACATTTGTGAACGACCTCCTCTCATGACATTGGATGTCGAAACCCAGGTTGTTTCAAATAAACATACGTAGAATAAAAAAGATACAAGTTATCATTAACCTGTACTGAAAATTTTAGGAACTGGTAAATGACATTATATTACAAGCACTAGAAGTGTGAATAACAAGACAATAACTTCTTAGGATAGGCAACCCATTACTGATTCTTGCCCTTCTCCAGAATTTCACACCGTATCTTTCGCTCCCAAGAAGTGATCCATCAATTCAGGAATGGTATAACTGTACACCCCAACAATCCATCAGCAAAGTCTAAGCATTCCCTTACCACTTCTTTCCCACACAGTACTGGCCATACTCTATAATGGATCATCTATTCCAAAATTCTATTCCCAGTCAAACATAATATAGCCAATTTGATGTGGATTACATCATGTCTTTACATAACTGTGCCAGCTCAGTATTGAATTGTCTTCACCATTGATTATCTTCCTCCACAGGGCTATACATCTTCCTTAAGATATTTCTTTCAAATCTATGTAATAGTTCTCCAGCTGCCTCAGTAATGGTCCATGTTTCCACAAAATATATCAGTACAGGACATATCAATGCTTTACATAGACAATCACTAATGAAACAAAAAGTTGATAGCACAGTGTTTTGTTAAATGCCACTAATTTGACCCACAATTACTTCCCTCTTCAACTCTATAGAAAAATCTTTTATCCCCCTCACGGTATACTAAATACTAACAGCAGACCTTCCCTGCTTACCCAACATCCTGCCACCACTAAGATCCTTCTTAATACTGTCCCCATCCCTCCTTTTCTGCCCTCTCAAAATCTCTCCATCAATTTCAACAAGACTCTATCCCTATCAAAAGTAACCACTCTTCTTACCTCCTTTTCTCAATCCATCCACATCTACACCTTACAATTCCCATGAATTGTTTCACTCATAACTTGGGGGAGATGACCCACATGTATGGTCATTGGCACAATTTAGAATGGGTTAGCGTAGGCATACGTTAATAATGGAAAATTAATTTTGGGGATGGTGTAGGGTTGAGAGAAGCCCAGCATCAGCATTAGCCAGCTCTTAATGGTGGTTACCAAGGTGACCACAATTCAACATCTCATCCAACAGATGGAGTAGTAGGTAACACAGTCTAGAAATAAAGGCACGACAGCAATTACAGTAAACTTGCAGCTTGGGCCTCAGTGGAACTATGAGGTGGTGATTGAGTAAAAGCTTACTTCAAACAGTTACTAAAAAACTACCAAACAGTCTTTCCGAGAATCTTAAGGGACATCATTTCTCATCCATTTCATAAGAGAAGTTTCAGGAGATAAACATTGCAGTGCTATGTAAAATCATATCCTGTACTGATTTCTGAAGGAAAATACTATGTAATATCATTGAGAAATAAAATCATTTCCAGCAGAATACATAACTCCAAACATGGGTACCCTAACTTTTGTACCTGAATTGAAGTATTGCAGTTTTCACTCTACTAAAATAAAAAAAATGAAAAACAGAGCTCCTCTCAATATACTCCCATTATACACATCACAATTTCACCTCTCAAAACCTTATCCCTTACATCTTTACATGGCTAGTGTCCTAACACCCCCTGCCACACATCCATGCAGCAGCTCGCAGGGTAGTGTGTAGATGTAGAAATGTATGAGTTTCCCTTAATGACTGAGCACAATGGATAATACACATCACAATTTCATCTCTCAAAACCATATACTTCTAAACAGCTGGTGTCCTCACACCCCCTGCCACATGCCCATGCAGCTGCTTGCAGGGTAGTACATAGATGTAGATATTATTTAGAAACTCTACACGTATGTTGTTCAGTCACACGGCCAAATTCATTTGCATGTCTCATAGTGCTCTATCAACTTCACAAATATCTAGTCCAAAGCCATTTCTGCCCATGGTACCTTTCCTTTCAATTTCTAGGGTACTAGGGCTTATTTCCTAAGTAAAAGGCTCTTCAACATATTCATTTCACCTCTCCTGAGTATCTTTTGGTTCAATAATGAACTTTCCTGTCCTGTCTCTTATAATTGCTATCCCCCCTCCCTTGCTACCACCAGTCAGTTCCTTTACTGTCTTATATGGTGCATCTGCTGTTTCCTCTTTCGAACATTTCTCCAAGGATGAAGGCTGCACTTTTCAGTGTTTCACCATATTTTAGTTTTTTGACTACAACAGTCTCCCCTGCATTCCAGCAGGCATCTTAAGGTCGAAGGTGGTGCTGATACCAGTGAGTGGACAGCTTTAAATAGACCTGTTGTCTGCTCCTGATTGGCTGGCAACCTTTCCCTTTAAGGCGCCAATTTTCCCCAGTTGCTGTTATTCATCCAAAGATTTGAATAGTCTCATCCATGAGCTGTATGCTTATGCTCTTCCATTTCCTTGCATCTTAATCATCATCTACTTTGTGGTACATGGTTTTCCAATTTTAGTAACACTTACTACACCTTCCATTTCTTTCTCAACAATTTCCCTTTTTTTCAAAGTTCCCTATTCGCCTTCCACTGACCATACTCCATGGCGCACGCCCATGATTTTATCAACCTGCTCTCAATACTTCTCCTTCATTGCCCTGGTGAATGGTCTGTATTCCACTTTTGTATCGTACTACCTTTCCTTATATTCTCAAAAGTAATTTGGCATTTCAACACTAGTTAGTTAAGTGACTTTTTAGCTCAATTCTTCAATCTTCACCATAGTATAATTTATTTGGAACCTATCTGTTCTTTTCCACTTCTTCCATGTGTACTTTTATCAAGGGTGATGCCTGAACCATGAATTTGAGATTACTAGAAAATTTCTCCAGATGCTTCACATCTTTCTCGCCACCGTCATTTCTCCTTCCCAGACCATAACTGCCCACCTTCTACCCACCACTATGTCCCAATGTCCCATGAGTACCAAGTGCTTACTCCAAGGTATTCTAGAAATTGTTTCCTCCAGATGATTGCAAGCACCAACTACCTCTTCTTCTCTTTGACTAGGGGTAGGCATATACTCCTGGACAGTAAGTTAATTTGCTGGGTCTGCTGTGAGCTCAAAGATTAATTAATATTCTTCCACTCACAACCTCTGCATAGACTGACTAATTTTCTAACAACTTTCCAGTTCATTGCCATTGCAAGTGGCTTTCTTTCCCTCAAATTTTAGCGGAATGCCAAAAGCTAGCGATGCAAACTAAGAATTCAAATTGCATACGTTTTGACTTATCTCCATTTTGGCAAATGCCACTATTCACACCAAATTCACAGGGTCGCATTTCCAAGAGAACTATGGCATAAACTGAGCTATAGTTTGCTAATAATAGTAACTACCAGGTGAATTAAGGTCATCATTCAGGTGATTAGCAAAAAAAAAACATCTACTCGACACACAAGGAGGCATGCACAAGAAGCAAAACAGGGTAGTGGTGTTTCTTGATGTAAGAGGCACTGGATGCCAGGCACGTAGCAAGGAGGGGTTTAAACCCCCCCAAAATTTTTCGACGGCGAGGAAAAAGAGAGAATAAGAGAGGATAAGAGGAAGGGGAAATGAGAAATATAGAGGAGAAAAGAAGAGAAGGGGGAGAGAGAGAGAAAGAATGTATTATGACACAAACATTAATCACACTTTCTTTCTCTTGACCGCAAGAATTTCATCTTTTGCATCCAAGTTTGCTTGAGCAATCTACTATTACCGTGACATGCATGTGTGGAATAGTAAAATATTCCTATGTGGCGAGTCTTTTAGTTTTTAGCCCTGTCGTACATCCATGCGTTGCGGCACAGCCACGCATCGCTAATCGTGGCTGGTAGTGATCGGTAGCTTCTTGCTTCTTCTCGGGGGAGGACAAGGTTTGCTTTTAACTAAATTTTACTTTTTCCTCGTTGAAAGTTATTAACATACAAATCTTGATGTCAAGGATAACAAGTTTGGTAAGTACTGAATTTCTTCTGGCTCGGTATATTTTTATAAATACAGAAGCCGATGGCAAATATTAATTTGCCTAAAAAGACATAGTGCTTCAATTGATCACTATGCAATTGAAAGCTTAGTTTACTCCCTGTCCTCTTCGTCTTTTGAATTAAAATCCATTATCGGTTCCGGGTACGGAGGAAGCAGAAGTCCCAATATGTTTTGAGGGATGGTGTTTTTATTCTCCTGAGGCAGTTTGCGTAGTTTAAATGGAAGCGGATCTGAAGGCTGAAGAAGGATGCAGAGGAGGTCTTTGTTTGTCAGCTCCCTCTTCATTTTTCAGGTGTGAAGCTCTCTGTACCTTTTGCAATTCTCATTCCTGGATTCTTGCGATTTTTCAAAGAAGTAGATCATTAGAAGGGGCATGGCTTTTCTTACGTCAGCACCATGAATGAGGATTTTATATAATGTAACTGAAATTGGATACCAAGGATAAAGGTTTAAAAAAATGTCTGATGTATTCTAGCCGTATTCTCGAGAAGCATTTACATTCACAGCTTAATTTGAGACAAAAAAGCACGGAGTATAACACTCATGCGGTGATTGAGTCACTACTCTGGTTGCTTCATCCAATTTCTCAGTCCCTTGAAAAAGCCTGTGAGCAGTGTCGCCATCATTTGTATTTCCAAAACCTTGCTTTGGACAATCAACCATTAAACCCATGCATTATGGAAACTTCTTTTTAATGTTCTTGTTTTTTAAATTATATTTTTATCCTCCTTAAAAGAATATAATTTAAGAGGTCAATATAGCCGTGGTGAAGAAGGACGATTCATTTTCATAAATCCATTTAACTCGTATTGGTTAAGAATGCAAATGGGAGCCTGTCAATTTTCAACTACACTAAGTCTATAACAGTAACAGCTATACAATATAATATGCCGAATGATATGTATTATTTCATGTAGGGTATATCGTTAAGAATCTGGATTTTAAGCTGATGGCAAAAGGGTGTGGAAATGGTAAAGCATTCAGCCGATCACAAATCAATTGGCCTGTTTAGAGGCGGAGCCATCACATGCTATGTGGGAAATGGCTAAACTGCAAAAATAAGGCACCTCCATCTTAAAATTTATATATAATCCTCTTATGTTCCACGAGTTGGGTAATCTGTGCAGTAAATAATTGATCATTGATAGTAATCATATTATTCACATATTTTCATTTATCGCAGTTTCTCTTATGTAAGAGAGCAATGCGTTGAAACAGGATAAAATAAAAAGCTTGTATTCATTTATGACTAACCGCACCTTTTATTATCTCTTTATTTGCCGCCACTTCCCTTTCTTTCTTGTTTCTATTCATTGGGAAGTTTTTACCATTAATCTTGTCAATGTAATCAGGCAAGGGCCACTAACACCTGATGGGTAGGCAACCATAAAACTCCGCTGCTCAGGAAAACCCCCTCCGAAATCCAAGTCTGGCTACCTGCCTGCTGGAAGCCAGAGTCGAAGCAACACTTCAGCCTGAATCACATGATCATTTTTTCCGTCCCTTTTAAGGGATAGCTCCAATGATAGCTTTTCAGGGACCGTGACAATCATAGCTCAAGCTATCATTTTCTGAATCGCACGGTCATTTTGGCCGTCCCTTTTTCCATCATTTTTTCCATCCCTTTTCGCATCATTTCTATGTTAACTACTCTCATTCCATTGAAAGCCGAACGTGGCGTTAGAGTCGCTCTTTGCGGCTGAGCGCTCTGATTGGCTAAATGGTGGAGTCAGCGATGCCTCGCTGGCATTCTGACTCAGTCATCGTCACTCGTCCAGACGAAAAAAGTGACGTGTCCAGTGATGGAAAAAGCGATAGGGATCCCTATCGCTGGAGCTATCCCTGACTTTCTTTGAGTCACACGATCACTTTTGAGCGATCATTTGAGCTATCATTGGAGCTATCCCTTAAAAGGGACGGAAAAAATGATCGTGTGATTCAGGCTTTACTTCACTCCAATAATGGTATCTACCAGATGTATTAAATTCAGCATTCAGGTGATTTGTAAAAAAAACCATCCACTCATCACACAATGAGGTATGGACAAGAAGCAGAAAAGGGTAGTGGTGTTTCTTGATACAAGTGACACTGGAATCCAGAGTAGAAGCAACACTCATTTCACTCAATAATGGTTTCTACCAGGTGAATTAAGGTCAGCATTCAGCTGATTCGCAAAAAAAAACCATCTACTCGACACACAAAGAGGAATGGACCCCAACTTAGTTGGAGACAACTATTACAACAAACAATAAATAAATTTTATATAAAAAATTGTAGCAGATGAAGTAGCAAAGCTGTGAAACACATCACGCAAATTAAATAACTGTGGAAAGTATTAAACATTTTTTCAAAGGAGATTCTAATAAAAGAGTCATCCATGAAGTGACACCTGAAGTCATAAAGTTAACTCTTCATAACTTAAAAAGCTCACGAATAATAGTGCCCAAATGATAAAAAAAGCAAAGCTAATGTCATGATCTGAGGAAGAAGACAAGAAGGAGACATAAATATAAGTGGGCATCAGAGGCTGGAAGAAGCAGAAGAATTTTGCTATTTGGAAAATAGAATCACTAGTAATGGAAGTGCAAAGAAGGAAATATCTTGGCAATTAGTAGGAAAGCATAAGGAAATAGAAAAGTTGATTCAATGGAAAAATCAGACTGCCAGGAACCCATTCCCTAAAGTTAGTAAGCATTTCACAAGGACATTAATTTGAAGTACACTTCTCAATGGCAAAGAATCATGGTTATAAATGCAGGAGAAACTAATGGGATTATTTGGAATGCAGTGTGGCAGTGCAACATTAACATTAAGTGGACTGATAGATCAATTAACAAGAGGTACTTTCAGAGAGGAGTGGGAGAGGAAAAGATCCCATCAGTACTCTTAAATAAAACAAGGGACAACGTAATTGTGCATACTGTTAGATATGTGTCAAAGGAAGACAATATTTGATAGGGGAGAACATGGAAGGAAGAGAAGAATAAGACCTTGGATTACATACGTGAAGCCAATACTGACAGAAGTGAAGAATGAAATATGTAGGGGTGAAGAGATTAGCAGGTATAAGTATTCGTTGGAAAACAGTATAAAACCGACGACAGAGTAGCTTTTCCATGATGTAGATCAGGGGTCTCCAAACTACGGCCCGCGGGCCACATCTGGGTAACTGAATAAAATAATATTAAATAAATAATTAAAAACAACATCCATGTTTTGATTCCTTTTTATTTGGACCTCGAGTGTGCAGCCGTCCCCCAAACTGCTGTTTGATAGTTAATGCGGCCCTCGGGCTGAAAAGTTTGGAGACCCCTGATGTAGATAATAACAAAGGCATAATTGTGATGTGACAGGAAGTGGACATTTTGTATACCTTACTCACATTGGGACCCAAGGCTTTCAAAGATAAAACCATGGTTCTTTAGAAAAATTAAGAAATGTAGTCTGAGGAGAAAAAAATCCATCTTAAATAGTGAAAAGACTTGATAGTTTGTGATATGTTTCCAGGATTAATTAATTAATGGGAAGGTACTAACAGCCTTAAAATGACACATCAACAGAATATGCCTAAAATGGTTCTTTTCCCTATTGGAAAACAAATACAAGAAAAAATATTTATTTACTACCTTCACTGTGAATTTTTAGCACACATTCTTCTCCTTGCCAGTGGTACTTATACCAATTTAAGCCTGAGGAATTCTCAAGAAGAATTTCGGAAAAAAAATCGACTTGGGAAAGCACATTCCCTGGATAGATTCTCATTGTCCCTGCCTTTTCGAGGTTATTCAGATCTGTAGCAACCCTATGCAGGATGTGCCCATTGCATTACATGTTTTAGGCTGAAAACTTCCACCCCACAAATGTATTGCATTTTACATAAGGTTACGCCAAAAAAAAAGAAGATAATTTACAACCTCAATTCCTACCCAGAAAACAATTTAAATTATCAGTGCCTCACAATCTTATCCAAGAAACTCAGGACTGTCTTAACACAATCAATTAGCAAATCATATTTTCAGTTGAAAAGCAGACAGAGATTGAAAAATAAGACACTGTGTCAAACTTGAACATCATTTGCATAAAAATTACTACGATAAGACTTAAACTTTACCTTCCTGAGTTTTTCCGTAGTCGGGCCATGGCCGGGGTTTTTTAAATGACCAGTGTTTTTTAAATGTCCATCAATGTGCCAAACGAACACGCTCGGCAGTCTAGGGACACAATTTTCGAGTCGGAGAGACACACTCGGAAGAAAAGGTTAAGATATGACCTAGAATAAATGATGTACTTACATATAATCTAGAATACAATCTAGTCCACTGAAGTGAAACTATTAAAACTTTCAATACTTCATTCACAAAGTGTAAAATATCCCATTCTCAAACATGGTTAAATTAAATTTACACATAAAAGATTAAAGAATACATTGAGGTTGTGTCCACCAAACTTACGATACTCCAACAATGAAAAAAAAACTCTGGAGAACAGGTGTTATTCTCTATCAAATAAGGTGATTAAGGTGACATTATGATTAGAACTTCCCAGACCAATTTTTAGGAATTTTTGTTATAAAAATGGGATGAATGCTCAACATTTGTACTGAAAAGGTGAAAGAACCTTTAATCAGTTCAACTGTAATCACATGGAATCTAATGATGGCTGGCTTTAGGGATGAGTAACTCTGTTCTAGAGTACCACAGATGAAATTACATATCTTACAACAAAATGCTTAGTTGATTAGACCTAATGATATTGACTGGTAGAGCAATTTGGGCTAAACTGAAATTGTAATCTCAATTAATAGTCAAAGAAAAGAAATAGCAAATACTCACAAAATAAAGTTAAGCTTGTGCCACTTGTGAGACTACACTGGATGAATGTAATAGCTTGCAAAAGGAATTAGCACCTTCAGCAATATTCTCACTTCCACTTCTCTTAAAAATTCTCATTTAACTCAATTTTGAGTTTAGCTCCTCATAATTCTGACCCTGAGGCACAAGCAAAAATGAGCTCCTTTCCAGCCTTAAAAATATATTACAAAACAAAATATCTCAAATAAATTCAGCAACAGTAAGGGGATTGAAATAGAGTGAAATGATGCCTAAATCTACAGAACATATTTCTTTAATGGCTGATGAAGAATATTTATCTAATGCGCAGCTCAATTAATTTGCAACATACTAAAAATGATTACCTTCAACTATGTATTCCATACGGAATAATTCAACAATTCTTCTCAAGAGTAAAACAATGCATTCATTGCTCCTTGCCACACATTTGAAAAAAATGTATGCTCCAACTCTTACTGAAATACACCCAAAAGGCCAAAAGGCAATTACTTTCTCATGAGGAAAAATATTTTCTTACTCCTGGAATGTAAGGAGGTAGAAACATGACAAAACATGACGAAATTAAAATTGTTACTTGAAAAAGTGTAGAATATACCTTGGTATGCAAGGAAATGTGCAAGAATTCCCATGTATAGAGAATATCATACTTCTTTCCAAAGATACATGCATTTTTTTCTCAAAAAATATCTTCCATTTTTTTTTGTCTTCTTTCATTAATTCATACCACAAGATCATCTATGTTGGGACAACTGTAGCTAGGTAAATGCAGTAAAAACATGTTGGAGAAAATGAAAGAAATGACATATCCTTTTAAGTAATTTATATATATTTTATAAAGAAAATGTGTATATAAATAATTCATTGTTGATAAATTAATGCAAAACTTTCAGGCTTCAAAACGTACCCACATCAAGTCTTTGCTTTTAGAAAAGAGATATTTCAATTTCCTGAAGCATATTTCCATACAGCATGAAAATATCTTACTACCTGCAGCAAAAAGATGGCTCGTAAAATTTCAAGAACAGCTCATAATTCTCATATGTATAAAGAACGTTGAATATTACCGCATAAAAACTAAATGTAAACATCTCCTTTAATGGAAATATAATAATTATGTTTAATAATGTTCGCATGTAAAACAACTTTCACCACCATTTTGTTCATTTCTCAAATCTCGCTGCTATAGCCTTTCGGTATCATTAATTAACTGTCAATGATTAAGCATTGTACATATTATGTCCATGCTTGGTAGAGAATAACCAAACCACCAACACTCCAACAGGAGCCTCAAATGCATTTTGGCAGTCCAAACTGTTCTCAGCATGTGCTTCAGTATAACCTGTAAAGAAAAAGACCATAATTACTTCTGCCATGCTACACAGATGTACTTAACCTGTTAACACCAATCAGTACAATTAGATACAAGATAAACATTTACCCTTTAATTAATTCCCATTGATCTCAATCCCTCTTTTATCTTTGTTAAAAATAGACTGTTGCCAGAGGTGGATTCCAAATACCTTTCCTACTGGCCCCAGGTGGGTAGTTGTTTTTCAGTGGTTACTGACTTGAAGCACCTGACGATTAACAACTTTATAGAGCATGCATGCGAAATGAGTTCCTGACGCTAATAAAATCTTTACAACCAAATACTTCTACTTCAAATGCTTACAATAGTGGATACAATATTTCTGTTAAAGATGAACCAACAGAAATACTGTTACATTATTGGTCATTTTAACTAAAGCTAATTTTATAAAACTAACATAAGTTTTTTCATACAACTAAAAACACCAAAGAAGAAGGGAAAAATCACATATATAAACCCTCATCTGGTAAAGTTTGAGTCACATTAGTACATCACATTTCAGTAGAAGGGCAACCACATCCTCCACTGAATCCATCCTCATTTCTACACTTTCACAGAGCACCAAAACACAATTGAGTCATCTATCAATTCCTCATGAGCCAGAGCCAAATTATATACAGGACCAAAATAATCCACTACCTCTTCCCAGCCATCAGGGTCCTCAGCATCTTTACACTTAATGTAGGCTGAATGTCCAGGGTGTTTAAACCATGAGGATACTACATCGAGTGATATTTTCCCCAGCTTAGAACTACATGATGCATGGCATCCAGTATATCCTATTTTATCCTGATTGATTTCTCAGCTCCTTTCACCTCCCAAATAAATTCAACAGCATACATCTATAATTAAGCTTCGTATTTCATAATTTAATTATACCTAGCTCAAGTGGTTGGAGTACAATGACGGAGCTTCTGCTGCAAAGGTTAAACCTTCCTCACCACAACAGATTTTATTTTCTCTAAGTTGTTTCAAATTGTGAAAGGCAAAGGGAAGGATAAATTAAGTCTCCTAACCACTTCACTCTTATAAATAGTTTTTTAGAATAATATAGAAAACTTTTGCATAGTTCAATCATTACCAATTTTTTGTCCAGATTAAGTGATTTCTGACTTAGTATCAGTCTATCTTTGAAAGGCTCTCAACTAAGCAATTGAGTGCTCAACCATCTAAGAAACAAAAGAAGATATAACATTTGTAACTGCAAACGCTTCATTTGCATAGAACATTTGGTGACTAATCATCCATACACCAATAGAATTGCTCAAATATACTGCATTCAACTAACAGATTATGATTTGCTGAGTATGTTTACCACTAATGGCAGTTCTCACAATGACAGATACCAGCACCTATAGGACTAACAATAGCCATATTTTTTGCTCGGAGATCACAGGATCAATTGATGGTACCCAGGGATCTCTCCTATTGGTGGATGTCTCCCGATGGGCCATACTTGCACCAATGTGATTTCACTGTATTAGCAAGGTAAATACCATAAAAACCATGAAATAACTATAATGTATCTGCTCCGATGAGTAAGGTTATTCATGGACAATGTTCAAAGTAATCCTTATTGTAGAATCCTAAATACATTGCATTTAATAGTCTGAGGGCCCACTACAGAGCATCACAGCTGGCAATCCATTTGAGTCAATTCCATGCAATAAAATGAAAATGCCTGTAATGAGCAATGAAATCCCATAACATTGGTGGTAGTTCTAAAAAATATACCTAAAATATCAGTTAACTCCCATAATGGAGGTAGAGCTTGATTACGTGCACTTATTTATCAGTTAACTTCCATCAGTCAACCATCCTGGCAAGCAAATACAATGATGGATATATATATTATCATTAAAAATATATTACAGTTCTTGAGCAGAAATAAGGGGGAGGAGGCAGAAGGACAGATTGAGTAACCTCATTTATGCTACGGAAAAATGCTTCTAAACAGACATTTATGACTAAAAACGACAAGATTGTTCTAGAATTCAGCATATTTTTGACAACCACTGCCAAGGAAAATATAAATGGACACTCCTGGGAGACAGAAGATTCAACATTAATTGTGATGAATAAATAAAACTATACAAACTTCTCATCTAAAGGCCTGGGTACACGATACATTAACCCATACGTGTTCTTGTACAAGTTCATGTACGAATGCATGAACCAAATAGGGCAGCTTCTATTTTCCTGTTCATGCATTCATGCATTCGTACAAGTTGGTGTGGTTACACGATGAATGTTCACATTCATTCACCCGCTCATGTATTCTCACATTAATTTGTACGGGTTAATGTACCGTGTAACCAGGGCTTAATAGTATGTGGTAACTATCATTACGTTCTACTGCAAGAGCAGTTTTTCCAGTGGCAATATATGCAAGTATACAAGAACACATTGCCATGAGAAAAACACCTGAAACGGAAATTAAACCAGAGGCCTTAAGATTTCAGTGCCACTTTGCATGACAATAAGCTTCCTAATTCTTGTGGCAATTTTTGGAGGGTTATTTATGTTCATGCCTAAGTGACATACAATTACCTTGAATCCTTCAAAACTTGCCCCAAGGACTGAAACACCTGGGCAGTAAAGTGGTCTACACATTGGTCTGTAAAGCCATAAGTTAGCTATTCCATTTCCAGTTCAAGTGAAATTTTTCTCAATGCCATTTCCTTGTATTTTAATAGATTAATGTTGGACAGATGCAGATCTTCACCATTCAAATTCACTGATCAAAGCAGATAAATTATTTTTAATTGAATGATAGTTTTATTTAAATGCAGAAGAATTAATTCTTTGATTGATTCATCGAGCAGAATATATGAAGAAGAATGCCTTTCTGTCATTTGTATTAACTTGAGAAAGCATTGAACCCATGTTAAACTAAACTTTTCAAGTAACTGAATGCTATAACTCCACAGGTATTCACAAGAATAAAATAGGGTCGCAATTTTACTTTCCTTAACGTTGTCACTCATCCAACGTATAAGCAAAATATGCATGGATGATTGCTGATTAGAATAGCATCAAGCAAACATACCTAATTAACTTTTTTCAAGCAATATCTTAACTGAACCCCATTAAGCCCACAATTTAATAAATCTTTTTGAGAATTTCCACAGCTGAACTCTTAGGAGCATGCCATTCAGCTAATCTTTGTGAGCAGATCCCAAACAGAATTCTTTAGGTCATGCTGAATCAATCCTTCATTATTACTTAAATTTTGAATTGTTAAAAATAACAATAATAAGTTTCCAAAT
Source organism: Ceriagrion tenellum (assembly GCA_963169105.1). Lineage (NCBI taxonomy): Eukaryota > Metazoa > Arthropoda > Insecta > Odonata > Coenagrionidae > Ceriagrion > Ceriagrion tenellum. The sequence goes on from OY720639.1 coordinate 67,703,266, forward strand.
AAATTATTAGCTGAGGGTGAAATTAGAACTTTACTGAGACTAAGTATGCTTAAGCAGAGAGTGACTTTGAGCAAACTCTGTCTTTCTAAAGAAAGCCAATGTCAACCAAAATATTAACACTGACAGCAACAAGCATCTGGCCGTGGCCAGCTCACATATAAAGGTTACCATCATATTTCTTATTATTGGTATACCATTTGAGCTATCAGTTTCCCAAAGATAGAATAATACCCTCGTATAAAGAGCACATAACAATAATGAGTACATGATCTCTTTCCAACTTATAACTGGAAGTGAATGATTCGTATGATGATTTAGCGGCAACTAACCTGTATTATAATGCTTACTGCTCCGTTGCCCAGGTTAAACCTTAGTCATAGAGCATCAGACATCGCAGGCACACCATCATTGCCCCAAACAATTGCTTGCTTAGCTCGATCAACGCTCACCAGTGATGATCCTAGGGGATGCCACGAAACAGCTGTCACTGCTGCAGAAGTTGGAGTAGTTGATGGTCTGTTGATATAATTACCACACGAGTGAATGATTCAAATCTTAAAATTAAATCTCTATTTAAATTCAAGACAGATGGATGGGATTTACATGAGATAGCCAACTAAATCCTTCTCAGCAAGTAACAACAGCTAGGCAAAAATAAAGATTAAGCCTCATAAGCCATACAGTAGCACAAGTTATCATCATTCCATTTCAGTAAAGAACAGTGAAAATAAAAAATGACCATTGTAGGCATTATTTCCGTAACATTGAAAAGAATGACTCACAATAAATGCAAGAAAAAATTCATTAAAACCATATTAGTTAACACTGGATAAACCATGAACTAAGGTGAGAGCCAGGTGCCAGAGGCTTCTATTGATTTTTTTTATTAGTTTTGATTTTATAACCAATTATTGTTGATTGGTCTGTCAATTAGAGAAATTGGATTACACTTCTCCTGGTGCAACTGCAAGTGTCAGCATTTAAGTGATGGCAGTTTCTCTTACTTTACAGGTCTTCAGGTAAAAGAAGAAATTGCTTGATCATTGCTACATTACATTAGCAGGTTAGAATCATTACTATTTAGGTCCTGCATTTGATTAGTTGAGGGGTTAAAAAGTCTTTTCCATGTCATGGCTAGCAAATTTTCATTCTACCAGTTGAAATTTTCTGGGTTCTTCATGATTTCAATGGCCTCTAAGCCTCATTTGTAAACAAGCAGTATATTTTTAAATCAATAATTACAATTTCAATGATAAAAGTAAATATGACTGTTCATGTGATTAGAGTGAATGTTGCAATGATTAGCAGATTTTGTCAATGTTGGGAAATCTCATTGGAACTGACTCAACCTTCCTTGCTTAGCCAGGATCAAATCTTGATAATTCCAATTAAGGCTTACATTGGTCATTGTAGAGACACAAATCTGTTCACTGCCAACTAAGTAACTGCTAGAGGGCATTACCAACCAATGAAGTGATATGATTCCTAAACACAAGAATGCCCACAGGCATCATTTCGACTCCTCCGCCTAATAAAATAGCTGCTATTTTTTAGTTACATTATCAAAGCTATTTCCTCTCACAAATATTCCTTAATTCTGCTATTGTACGCTGAGTAAAAAGTTGAGGCCATTAAGTTTCAAAATATTCAAGTAAATTACATATTTACCCTGAATGCCTGAGAGGTGTCAAATCAACTCTGTCATAAAAATAGCTTTAATGGAGGCGATTGCTACTTTTGAGAGCTATAAATTGTTACAAATATCATGTAGGAGTATTTTCAATGCATGCTCATCACTTAGAGGAAGCCACACTACCTCATTCTCACCCCATGTTACCCTTTCTCCTCCTCCACTTTCCCAATACCATAGCGGCTCTCTGTTGAGATGAATCACTGTATGAGGGGCAACAAATGTGGAGGGGGTGGGAATCGGATCGCACAGAGTCGGCCTATTAATTGCAGACTTCTGCTCCTCTTACTATCCTAGAGTCCAAGTAGCCAATTGCCCAACATAGGAGTAAATCAATTTTATATTCCAATGATGGCACAAAGAAAACAGCTTTTATCACGGAAATAGCAGAGTTGGCATCATCTAGAGATTTAATTTTTATTGTCTTTTATGGCTAGTAAAATAGTACGATATCACATGAAACAAAAAAATGTGTGCATGAAATGCTTCAAGTCAGATCAGAGAGCTTTTTTAATAGAAAAATACTCTCCTTCAGGTGGAGTTGAAATGACACCCCACGAGCGTTCTACGGGTTGACCAAGCCTGGGCATTGTAGTGCTAAGCGATAACTACATCCAACCAGAAATCACATGAATAACACTTCTCATTGAATAATAGGGACATAATGAGATGGCATACCTAATTTGCATCGAAATACACACACCTTATGACATGGCACTAAGATTCCAAGAGAATCTTCATTGCACTGACACCTGGGTTACTGATTGCTCTACCGCTGCGTAAAGATCAGTCTTTGAGTGTCTTCCATGAAAAATGGCATTGTCAAAGAGGGGCATAGTTTTTATCACGAAGGAAAGATTACACACACAGGAAAAATATTTTGATAGTAGCTGTTCATGATTTTTAAGGATTTAATGAAGAGCATGTGATAAATGAGGAAATTATCAGACTCAGTCAAACATTAGGGCTAGAGGTTGATAGAAATGATATCATGGAGTGACTTCTGAGGGCACTGAAGAATTAATCGCTGCTGGAGCATGGCTTAAAGGATGGTAAAGAAACATTCAGACATAGAAATGATTGAACGTTTATCATACGACTAAGAAGATGACGTAATCGGACACTTCAAAAGCTGCCATCCTGAGAGGGTAAAACAAACCACCTAATACCAATTTTTCAAGGAGAAACAGTAATTTTTCCACCTATTTACTTGCCTAAACCATCATTATTTACCTTTCAATCTGCCTTAATCAGCATTACAAGAGGTTATTATGATTTCACATTAAAAGAACAAATTGTTCTCAGCAAAGTATCAATTAAAATAGCTATGCCCTCAGCGTTTTTCATATGTATTCCTTGTCCTTGTACTTGGTGCTCAGATGCCTTTAAGAAAGTAGTGGGTCCCTGAAGTAATCAACCAACCCTGAATAACTCTCCCAACCCCAAATATTCTGGTAGACTGTTCCGAGAATGGTGCATTGAGTGATGGTTCTCCCTCTGCAGCTATCTCTATTGTTACTTGGCTATTCAATCGCAAAGGAATGCCCAAGACTGGGTGAATGATATCAGTTCTACTGGCAAGACATAAGGAGAAGGAAGATCATCAGAAGCGGTAGACATGGTAGAGATAGCAACAATGAGCTGGCGAGTCAGGTGAGCTGTTCCGAAGAGGACTGTGAGCTTAATTTCTCCCATTTGACACTATCATGAATATTGTTAGCCTATTCAATCAGCAAGGGATACCTTTGAGTTGGAGAGCTTAGAAACACTGTGGGCAAAGCGTAAGGAGAAGGAAAATCATGGAAGCAGAATAAAGCTAGGTGATGACAGCAATGCACTTTTATATTATTATTCCCGGGAAAGGTGACCGATTATACTTCATCTGTCATCCGCATAAAACTATAAACTACTTGTCACTCACAGTTAGATTAGTTCTATCATAACTAAATTCCTCATTTTGAGTACACAATTTTAATAAGCTTGTGATGCCACTTTCTACTTAAGCATATCTTTAGGTACTACCGCTGAGATGACTGAGCAGCACAGATTAATGTGTTAGACCAAAAGAAAGATACCTGATTGCAAATGCTGAGTAATAAGCAGAGATGTATTAAGAGTTCAATAATTTAGAGTCTACCTTCTCAACCCATTGCTTGAAATGCGATTACATATGAATTTTCTGAGATTGGCTTGTAGTTAGGCAGCAAGTATGGGGGTGAGGTGGTACATCTTGCGTATTTGCACAAGGAAATTTGATGTGTTGACAATTTACCATATATTTTGTTAAGTTCAGATATTGGTTAGATAATACTATAGATAACTTGATTCCTGAATATTTTGAACCCATGCTCCATAGGGTTCCACTAAATACACTACCGTTGATGTAGTAAAACTAATCACACGGCCAGAAAAATACTGGTTCGCATAATGATGGAATTCACATTATAAAAAATCCTGAGGAATGGATGAATATTGTAAAGTGTGAGTATACTGTATTAGTTTCACACTGTGAGATTTTACAAGATGCAACAATCTCAAGGAACTTAACTTCCCTAAGTTATTCTAATATGCAATCAGTTATTCAATTGATAAAAGATTCAAAAAAAAGACAGATACACTGCAGCAGAGATAGGCACAAAAATTCCTTCTTTCAACACACCCTTGATGGCTCCAGCATGAACCGAGTGAAACTATGGGATAAATACCATCCAAATACATTTCACTTTTGCCTTTTCCCTTCTTCAAATTCTTTTTCCTAGCCACAATACCTATATTCACAGCTGAGCATAGCTTAAATGTCCACACATCCCTGAAAGAGCCAACAGGATATGGTGCAGCTGTATAAAACACTCCACTGCTAATGCTCCTATAGTTCCTGCAACCTCTTCATCAGATATCCAATAGTATTTAAAAATATACATATACCCTTTCTACATTCCTAGTACAATGCCTTTTAATTTTCTCAGGTTAAACATAGTCCTAGTATTCAATGCTTCTATTTTGACTTTTGCAGTCCTGTCCTTAGTCTTATTTTCAGTTGCTCTGGTAACTCCTGCTGAGTAAGGGTCTCAAGGGGTGACGACTTAAGGGGTATTGCCTATTTAATGTAATGACCAGGAAAAATGTACATTTAAAGCTTAAAAAAAACAAATAATGCAACATATTTTTACTTGGGATAGAAACTGAGAGAAGTGAAAAGGATGTGCTCAGTAGAAAATTGCAATTAACAAAATTTCATTGTTCCTTAGAGTGTTGACTTGAAGAAGACAAAATTTAAAACTATGTATGACTTACCCATAACTTGAAGTCCTGGAGCGGACAACATCTTTTAAAGTGGCCACTAATCTGCCTGTAGCAACACACCATATGAAAACTGAACCATCAGCACCACCAACAGAGATGAAATTGCCATCAGGGCTGAATGTAGCCCGAGCCCAATCACAGCCAACCTTAAAGCCGTCAGCACTGAAAGGAACAATGAGTTACATTATCCAAATGTAAAACAAACACCACACAAATTCCTCCAGACAAATATGAACCAAACATCAAAATTTCATAAGATCACATTAATGCTTAACATATTTACATGATTGAGATTTTTAAAACTTTCAATTTCTTCACATAAGGATTACTTTCAGGGTTAAATAAGCACAATTTTCCATGTGCACATGAGTTTAATTACATTCTTAATGTGTTAAGAACAAAGGAACAACCATATTACAGGGATAAAAGATGAGGGAAACAAAATCAAAAACAATTAAATCCAAGCAATATATTAAAAATAAGCAATAAGCAAAAAGCACATAACCCATAGGTAACACATAATCACCTAGCATTCATTCTCCCACCAGTCACAGTAAATAAATTAGGAGTGGTCCATCCCAGGTATTTTTTGGCAGTATATTTTTTATAAGTGTTAAACATATTTTTTTACAGGTTCTCCCCATGTTGCACCATTTTTCTGGATGTCCATTTAGCCAGCATTCGAGTTGGCTTCATCAGGTCCTAATGAACAGGAGAATTGTCTGCCGTTACATATAGGGCTCTGGTTCATTAGATGTCCGTTGGGATCTAATTGCTCTCCTCTACTTTTAAATGGATTTTCAACAATCCAAGACCGTCCGACTCCTCAGCAAACCAGAGCACTCTGCACTAGATCCCAATGGACATTTAACAGCCCTATATATAGCAGCAGACAATTCTCTTGTTCATTACGACCTGATGAAGCTGAATGGAATGCCCGCAAAACGGTCATCCAAGAAAATGGTGCAATGCGGGAGAACCTGAAAAATACCAATAAAGAAGAAAATTATGGAAGCCTTCATAACAATTTTTATACAGTAAGAAGAATTAAACTATCCTATTAGTTAATAATCGCAGATAAAGATTAAGGCACCTTTCTATTTAACTTGTTCAACATCAACTAACAAACAAAATTCATAGACTATATATGTAATATAATAAAGATTTTGCTATAGAAAACAAGAAATATGCATTACTTTTATTTGCACATTTGATTTTATAAATAGAAGAAATTAAATTAGTTTTTCTCCATCTTCATCCCTAATTACATTCAAATAGGTTAGATGTGAATTGTGTGTTTCCCAACGGAAGAGCAGCAATTCAAGCAAAACTACCCAAGGAAGCTCAAACTGAAGTTACTTCCACTGTGCTGGATTTTTATTTTAATGAGCAGAGATGAAGAATATCAGTAAAAATGATGATGAGACATATTCATCATACACACGGAGAAATATACACCAACCACAGATGAAGGTTAAGGCACATTTCTATTTAACTAGTTGAACATCCTCAAAACCTGACAAACAAACAAAATTCAGAGGCTCTTTGTGTATATAATTAATGATTATGCTATAGAAATACGAGTAATATGTATCAGTTTTATTGTTTTATATGAACACTTGTCATGCTCAGTGAAGGGACTAAGTCACGTTATACAAGACAATGCTGCAGACTCTTCAACATTCTACAAGGCTTAGCCTAATTATATATAATCCACAGGCAATATTTAAGACAGCTGCCACAAATATTGTTATGCTCTTTATGAACTTACCTATAAGATCCAATGATTTGATTCATCCTAAGATCAAGGCGTTTTAAGCTGTCATCTCTGACACAACAAAGAAGATAATTTCCATCTGTAAATGCAGAAAAATTATTTTCAGATTTTATGGCCGAAATAAATCATATATGCATTGGTATACCAAACTGTGTCAGGGAACAAATAAAAACCAAATAAAAACCAAATACAGGGAATAGTTAAGATAAAATTTTTTTAAGGTCAGTTCCACATAAGAAGAAGAGACAAAGTACTACAACCATTAAACCTGAATACAGTCCTAGGGCTTATGAGGTATTGCTGGAGTTCCAATTGGTTATACTGCTTTCAATTTTGCCTTTGAGTGAATCTCGAAACTTTCATGTGGCTACATGATAGTTGTTGTTAGTAAAAATTTGATTATGGTCTCTATAATTCCTTTGTGAAAAAAACTCTAATTCCAACTCACTAACAGAAAAATATGCTCTAAGTTGATGGTGATCTTCTCCACACCCTCTCACAACACTGGAATACTCTTTAGTTTCACTACTTGAAACAATTTTTCAGTAAAATAGCTAATTATTACCAATCATAAAGTGAAAAATGGACAATTTCTACTTAGAAAAAACCCAAGATGAGAAATGGGAAGTCAGATTCTCTTCTGTATGAACAGAACTGCTAAAAAGAGATGTTTCAGGCGTAATCTGGTAGAATGACATAATTAATGAAAGTTGGCGATTTCCCACAATATTAACTTTAATACGACCGGTTTCAATATACTACGTCATCATAAACCTGATCAACCTGATATTAAAGTTTACATTGTGGAAAATTGCCAACTTTCATTAATTAAAACAGAACTGATATTTTATTACCTACTTTAATTTCTACCATAAAGACTCAATGAGCATTTCTACTGGTATCATATATAACACAATGAGCAGGTATGTGTGAAGTTATGCACTTCACCGTTACCTACTGAACAATGAGTCAAAACTGGTATCTGCTCAGCCAATAACGCTACTAAATCTCTAAAATGTTGTGACTGTTGAAAAATATACCCTGGATTAACCACAATTAGTAATTTCCAACTGCTTTTCACAGCAAAAATCATGATGAAAATCACTGCTATCTAATCTACATGCAAAGAGACAAACTATGCAGAATTAAGACGCTAAGCTAATGGGAAATTCAATAGAGAGTAAAAGCAAACCCATTCTCAGACTGTCGACCAATGTTGGCAAAAAGAAAAACTTGCCTTTATGGTTAGCATTTTAAAATATTGGCTTTTTGCACCACCTATAAATGTTTCACGATCAGGCTGAAAATTTGTATGGTGAACAATTTTATACAAAGAAATGCAGTGGAAAATTTAAGTTAAAACTTGAAATCTTTGCAGAGTATTGCAGAGCAGTTCCAGGAAATGACAAATGCAAAATCAAGTTCACCAAAACCTGAAAGTTTATCAAGCAAGATCCAACCTTGGCCACTGACATATCACCAGCTGCACACTAATTGAAAACAAAGAATCAACGGATACTCACTGGTATCTTTGCTACATGCTATTTTTCTCAATGTAATATTTCTGCCAAGCATTAGTTTAACAGACAATAATAAATTGCAGGATGATTATAAAGAGACCTAATGATACAAGGTGATCAACTTCTGATGTTCATGCCTAGAAAATGAATGCATTACCAGTAAAGCAGTCACCACTTCATGATGAATTGGGAGACAAATTGATGAAAAAAGACGAGAAAACTTTTCCGTGAAAAAAACAAACTAATTGTTTGTGTCCAACTGGTGTTTCTCTAGAACAAGATATCAACTCCACATCAGAAAAGTACTAGCGGATAGAGTGAGTACTGTTTAGTTATTGTGTGAATGTGTGCTTTTACCTGTTGAGTGAATCCCTGGCATGAGTAATATCCCCATATATAGCTCAACCACCCACCTTGACTAATGGCATAAGCCATTTATTTTTATTTTGTTTTTTTTCTGAGCAATTGTGAGAGAATGGGTGTGTCCTTTATGGGGTTAGCAAGTGGGTCGAACAACCCGTGAGCAACTAAGTGTAGTGTAGTGTGCCTGTGGTAAGCTGGTCACTGGCATGAGAGTAATCTCTTTAAACCACTTACAAGTGGTTGTCTGACTAGTGATTCTCTTAAACAAGGTGCCAGCTCCATGTCAGAAAATCACTAGCCAGTAGAGTGAGTGAGTACCATTTGGGTATTGTGTGAGTGTTTGTCATTCTTGCTGAGTGAATCCCTGGTGCAGGTAAATTTCCCCATAAATCACTCGGCAACTAACTCTTTTCTCCTCCCGCCCTATTATTTGTCCCTGAAAGGTTTTTGTCGATAGCTTTTGAAGTTTCACCTTTATGATATGACAGCTGAGAGCAAATATTTACACTGCGGGTAATTTTTCCTCAAGAATTAGATCTTGTTAAACAAATAAAAACACAATATGATGATTACGGAGAGACTTTACCATACAATGCGATCGATTTCTAATATTATGCCTGGAAAATGCATGCATTCCCCATAAAAACAGAGGATAAATCATATGACTAAGCAGAAGATAAATCGAAGATAAATCATATGACTAAGCAGCAAAAAACCGAGCAGTCTTGGGCCTGTAAAATAAAAACTGATACAGTGACAGCCTGAGGCATGGGAATGACACTTGCTCGGCTGGGGAGGAGGAAGGGACATGTACCTCGAGACAGGTCAAGCGAGGTGACCTTTCCCTGCAGGAGGATGTCATTGGCGGCCGTCGACGAGCCGTCACCACCCATCCGGGCGTCCCAGAAACGAATTCGCTTGTCGAAGTGACCGCTGATGATGGCCGACCCTGAGCCGTCGCACGTAACCAGGTCGTTGCAACTGGAGCCGGCGAATTTCGTTTCAATACCTGATCAGTGGACACAAAAAAGTACAAACAAAAAAGTTTTTATTTTTTTATCAAATCACCAGGACTCTATTCAAATCACAAAGGGCGAAGTAAGCAGAACACCAGTTTGGTGTGCTGCTTACTTCGCCACACAATAGAGTCCTTTTCTTCCGTTTGCTTCGGTCCCAGCACACTTGGTGTTACACTTCATAACAGATCGACAGCACGGTTGCTAGAGAATAGGTAGAAGGACATACATCGGGAGTAGGGATGACGAGTACAAAACACAAAACAAAAGTCGATAAGAGCGTCCGCGATGGTTTTTTTTGGGTTGATTTTCAGTAAGGGTATTAAACATGAGGAATTTCAAGTTTTTAATCACTCAGTTGTAAAAAGCTTACGTTTTTAAATACTAATTTCGAACGAATTCGATATTTATACACTAAAATTCGGCCGTGACTGCTGTGCACCCACAGAATGCTACCAACCGACAAGTAAACCAAATGTTCCGCCGATACACATCGTTCCAATCAACGTTGTTCGTAGACGCTCACGCGTCCAATCTGTTCGAATTTCAATAACAATTAATGGAAAGCTCTCACTTATGTACCATCACGCTTTTTCCTCCGGGGGTTGTAGAGTCAAAACTCTTCGGGTTCGATCTAAATAAACTGGCTTGGATTTTAGTAATTTCCTCCATACCACCCAATCCTCTGAAAACTGCCTTGCTTCTTCCACATTCATGCATTACTTATTCCACGCTCTCTTATAATGAGACTCCTAGGGTGCTATTGCGAACCGCTCGCCGCAGATGGAGTTACGACGTCTGAAAGCGCTCTCACTGCCCGATGCGATTACGAATTGGTCTCCGGCGGTGTCAATATTACGCCAAGGGGTCGGAGTCTCACCGCGGACGTAGGACCTGCCTTTATGAAGGTCTGCACACACCAGCAAGGGATGAGAGGAAACGGAACGCGGGAGCGAAATGCACGCGGGACAAAATTGCTTGGCGGTATACCACTGCACGCACATCGGCGCGGATACCGCCTAGCGGATGGCTGGACCGCTGCAAATAAATAACGGCTCGCTGCATGCAAATGTTTAAGTGTTAAACAGAGCATTTGCGGCTATATACTTTGTTTCTGCGGGAATTACTTTAATAGCTCGATCTACGAAAGTAAGACAGACAGTAAATTTTCCGGAGTTTATCACTTTTAAAGCACTATTCGAGAATTACACGTTTCGTACTCAATCATGAAACTGGAAGATGCAACCTTTACATTTTTCAATTCTTCGCGAATATTAGGGAGTAACCGACAGGATACTTAAAGATGACTATGAGGCAACGATTACTTCAGGGATGATTTTTGTTCATGTGTCATATCCTCCTATCCCTTTCCAAAGGCCCAGAAGATAGAAAATATTGCAAGATCTATCATTATATTAACAATAAACTGATTTGAGCTATTAATAAATTGAAATTATATTTCTTGGATTCGCTATCGATCTCTATTAAATCAAATTTGTGCACCGCCTTACTAAGTTATGAATATGTTTTAGAGCGAAGCATTTCCGTTTTGTGACCATCAATTTAATATGAATGCCCCATCATGCCGCATTCCAATATTATACAAACCAGTCACCCAAGGCTTTCTCGGTCTACACCTTCTTTTCACACCACCACTCGACCATTACATACTTGTTTAGTTATTAGACTCCTACCGTCATCATCAGACTCTAACGCCAAATACTATCAAATATTTCATTCTCTCATCCATACTCTTGATATAGCAAAATCACAGAAGCAAGCTCCCTTCATATGCGTCCCTAGGAGAAAAATTTAAAATATTAAGTTCGGTTGACACATCAATAAACTATCCGCTTTCACGTAAAGTAAGTTTAGCATGAATCGATTCGATCAAAATCACCATATTTTGGTTTTTCACAACTGCTTCAAAAACAAATCACGACAAGGAAGAGGCAATGCGTGAAAGAGAACTAAAATACCAGAATGAAAAAGGTAAAATTGAACGTGCTATCCACCATTATCACATTCTAAATATAGTTCAATAATGCAAGAGTCATTTCTGTTATAGATAGAAGAAATACTTCTTGAATGGTGAAATAAGTTCTTTTCCCCCCATCGGAAATAGAGAGTTATATGATAAAAAATTCTTTAAAAAACGTGTAAATATGAGTTACATGCAGTCCATTAACGAGCAGACACATCTACAAGGGGCTTCCTTTGCTTATAACAAGAAAAAAGACAATATAAGATAACTTTCTCCCTCACCTCCCCGAATCCCGTTATTTTAACGTAGCAAGCCAGGAGCCTATTTCTGTAAGAACTATTGTTGCATACTAATGTTTATCGATCAGATAGGAATTATTGGAATTCCAATTATCTATATAATATTAATGCCTCCGGTATGAGAAGAATTTGGGAGGAGGATTAGTTGAACTGCTCCCAATGAATTGAAAGCCAAGAAATATCCTCCCTCAAGATCCGCGGCTCTTTAATAGATTTTTGTTCAATCTTCCCCTTTCACCAAGGTTTAGAATATCTTTCCCCCTTCCCCAGATAGTCTGGCTCAAAAGACGCAGGCTTAAGAATGTGCAGATTCAAGCATCCATTTTAGTTTGTCGTATTCGATATCCAGTCCACATCGAACAGCATTTTCGAGAATGAAAAATTAACAATCTAATACGGGCCTAATAATTTATTTCGAAATTAAAGAAAGGGTTTCAGCGAATTACATCGCCAAAAGCAGGGAGAGTATCCAATATCCGGTTTAACGCGGGTCTTTGGGCTTGGTTTCAATTGAAGGGGAAAGAATTTATAAGAATTGTGAGGGGAGAGGGAAAGGATGGTTGGAGGTCAAGAGAATGGATGGGTGGATCAGAACATTTATAGTCACCCTTCGACCGATGTTCGTTCACTAAAAATGTATCCTCCATACGGATGGCTTAACTTAATCGAAAACCATTGGGTAACTTTGAACAAACTACAATTTTAGAGAATTTTGCTTGATTGTGGCCTCCATTACGCATTCCACCCTTACCGGGGGAAGGGAAATTTCCCACCAGCAGTGAACCTCTAATCATCACATTTAAAGAGGGAGCCTCATTTTAGCGGCCCAAAAAATTAACGAAAAAAAAATTATAATGTATGAGACTTTGCGATATTATGTAGCTACTTCCGTAACAATTTTACGCCATAGTGTCACTAAAAATAACGCGTCAATTTTTCAATATCATTTTAGTTCACCCTGAATATTTTCAAAATAGCTTCTGGCTAACTGTGAGAGGATATTCTATGACTAGCTGACCTGTGCGAACATTTCGCACAGTATACGGCTTCTTCCTGTTTCTTCCTTCTTTCTTCCTGTTCTTCTACCTGTCTTATATTTCGCACAGTATGTAGCTTCTTCCTGTTTCTTCCTTCTTTCTTCCTGTTCTTCTACCTGTCGAATATTTCGCACAGTACGCAGCTTCTACCTGTTTCTTCCTTCTTTCTTCCTGTTCTTTTACCTGTTTCTTCCCATGGGCAAGTATATCTTATTCATGTTTGTGTTAGAGATACATAACGTAAACGTAAACAGTAAATGGTCACACTGATTGCATATAGAATGTAAAGAATCTAACTAAACGATGTGTTAATAGATGGCGCCTCCTACAGTCTTTTAAGCACGTACCTAATCATTGTCAACATATTAGTTGATTATATTGTCAGCAGATAGCGTTGTATCATTTTTTTAACAAAAACTTTAATTTTAAACAATTTGTCTATTTTTCATCAATATTGGGGGAACATGCTTTAGAACGATGTTTTAATCATTAATTTTGATGAATAATTATGGGAGTTATGGCGTTGTGACAAAAAACTCTTTGAGAAATAATACATACGGATTCTTGAGGAACGACCACCCTTGCTCTCAAGCAAGCCGTACATCAGTACAGATGCGTTTGTTGCCAAAACTCCAGGATCGAAATAATATATATGATTATCAATTTTTTAAACAAATACAATAATTATAAACTTCTTTTTATTTTTTTGTCAAAAGCGGGGAACATATACTTTAAAACGATGTTTAAATCATTAATTTTGATGAAGAATTATGGGAGTTATGGCCTATCCACAAAAAAACCCCTTTGAGAAATAATATATACGGATAATGCTACTTTAAATTAAAACAGCGGTTAAAATAAAAATCGATTTTTTGAACCCCATAAGCCAGATTGCACCCCTTTAGAGACTGGCTGAAGCATACTCACATGCTCGGCTCCTCAGATCCCAGACCTTGAGTGTACGGTCGTGGCTGCCGCTAACCACCTTGGATGGCTCGCCCAAAAACTTGGCTGCAAGCACCTTTCCACAGTGACCCGTTAGTGTGTGCTGCAAATATAAGAGAGGAGAGAAAAAGAAGAATGAATACGGGGGGCGACAAGCAAGGATGGCATTTGGCGAGCCGAGATGACCACCAGATGATACCCAAATATTTTCCTCATCAATGATTCATAATCCATCACGAAAACCTTTCTGATCAATATTCCACATCAATATTCACCGATGGACGGAGTGGCGAGCGACGTAATCCACAGCAGTTATCAGTTCCATTCATTTAAAAAAATCGAAAAGGGTTTCCGAACCGCTGATGTTTTAGTGTGGATATGCAGACTCCACCCACTTAACAAAACAGCCAATTTGGATATGCATAAACGCGTCTCGGGAATGGTGATTCAAATGTCCTTCACCAAGCACGTGGAAAAGGTCATAAAACTGTTGGAACGAGGTCAAATCCGCTTCCATAACATCTTTATCAGGCGAAAAGTAATGGTAGTCCAGGACATTTTTATCATTTGAAGGAAGTAAATACGTAGAGCCCGAAGAAGGATTACTAATGAATAATCGACTTCAACGATCAAGGCCCTAGCCGTACATAGCAAAGATAATGAGCTGAATACAGCAACAGACCAAATAAATTTAGTTTAGTTTCCAAATGTACCGTGCATTTCATCCACCATTTCCGATACACAATCGAAGGTTTTGTCTGAAATAAAGCACACACCGACAGACCGATAGGTGTTTGGACGGGGCTTTTGCCCAAGTGAGTCAAATTAATATGCACACACTCCGAATGGTAACAAATGTGATGTTAATAGACGTAGACACCAGCCTAATGGGTCAGATAAACGAAGATCTCATGGAATCGTCGAGTGCAAAATGAAATACGTGAACAGAGAGTATTTTCTTCCTCAACTAATCACCTATTTTCCTACGTGTTCGCAAATATTCAAATTGATGGCCAATAATTTTCAGATGCTATATTTTTATAAAGAACCAATATTTCGGAGTTAATGTTAAACTGAAATGAGACGAGAAATGTTATCAATAATCATACCTTCCATCTACCAAACGGTTGATCTACGTCATTTTCTCGGCGATTAGTGGTCAGTCACCTCCACCTAAATGACCTTCCCAGTTCATTTTAAGAGAGCTAATTTACTCTCTCACTAGGCTAAAATCTAATCCGTAAACAGAGAACTACACCAGGCAGTTCAATCCGGTAGGCTAGAAATGTTTGCCTTTATTTTCACAAATAAGATCAACGTTAATTTCTGGTAGATACAGTCTGCAGATTTTCAGCTAAAATAATGATCTACATTCGGCATGAATTGGTACACATAGAAAAGAATTTTTAAAAATGGTCCCTAATGTAGCGATTAGAGGCAGGCTGGATGGATGCAGACTAAAAATTTTATGCAACCCTCATTCTATCGGGTGCGGTCCGCAGGGGAATCGATTCACAGGTGTGAAGAGAAGAGCCCCTGATAGACAAGCGGCCTCTCGTACTCCTTTTCGTGGTACCCGAAGGTAACGGAGTCATTCGTGCCTCCTGCGAATGGCGGGAGTCACTTGCTCCAAGGATTCAACCGGCCCGTGTGGCGGGGGGTGACCCGCGGAAACGAGCTTCATTCGTTGTTCGCATTAGGCGGGCACGAGTGGATGCCGGCGAATGTACGTAGGCACACACATAGGCAAGGGAGGCTCGGAACTGTTCTTCAATCAAGGGCTTCTGATGCCAAAAATAAAGACCAGGTTTCTTGGTTCACTACGCGGTCAAATAAATTGTGACCGGGTTTTGAATCTACTTTTTCCTAAAACCTTACCCTTTCCATATTGGTTCGGAGCCACTCCTTTCGCCTATGGACTGTCCCACGGGATTAAATGCTCAGAATAGGTGCCCGGGGATTCGTCCGGTGAATCCTCCCCTATTAGCTAACAAACCCTCCTTCTAAATACCTTCTGCACTGCCCCACTTCACTCTATAGCAAGAAAGATTTCCAACCAAGGCTACGTATGCACTCATTAAAAAAATTCATTGAAAGTAGAGTAGTTCATAAACGTTTGGTCGTCACCGGATATTACCGAGGCCAAAAAACAAAAGCAATGGGTCAAACCGGAGCCGAAATTATTATTAATTCGGAGACGAAAATTGCAAACGCTGCACGGAAATTGACCCATCTTATCGAAAGACTTTCGCGTAAAGCGAAAAGGTGGCAAACCTACCGTTACTCCCAAAGGTGGTTATTACACGAGGCAAAATGTCCGCTTAGGACCTGAAACGAAATAGGGCCGAGCGCATTATTAACTCTGCAGAAAACGCTTCCACCTAAAGAAAAGCTAATCATATACACTGGGACACGTAACGGGATTCGAGTACGCTTGTCTTTAAATAAAGCTCTCGGAAATGAAATTCGTCCCATCCTATCCACCCCATAGCAAATCAGGAGGGCGAATCCAATTTTTCAACGCTCGCCGCACGGTAATGCAGCCGCAGGGGGAAGTGCAAGTCTTCTTCGCCGGCGGGTAAATAGCAATAATCTCAGTTCTATGCAACAAAATGCACTGACCACGCATGCTCCATTATTGTATTAGCAGTAAGTAGCGAAACGCGTCACTGGATTAGAAGCCCAAGCCTGTCATTCAACAAAAGCAGCATACAAATTGAGCTCGAGCTACATTTTTCCTCCGACCAGGAAATGCAGGCCTTTTTCTAGACCACTCGCGTCACAACCCATTGAAAATAAAATAGATTACGGGACTTGCACCCTGGAGGTACGTTTAGACCACACATTTCTGATGAATGTATCCACTCTTATACTGAGAACTCTGTTGTTATGTACCTGTTAATCTATGTTGATGATATTCTTTTAATAGGAAATATAATAATAACTTATTCTTCCAGAAACAAGTAGATTGATACATTCATTAACAAATTCGGAAGTTAGGTACCCACTAGGCAATAGGTCTGTTTTTCGGGTACCGTCAGTTTTATTTAACACACATTTCTGAGTCAAGCATAAAAAAGTAATACATATATACAATACGAATAGATACATGTATATGAGAAAAACATTTTTTTCACTGAAAGGCAAACATGAAACATTTGACATGAAAGTCTTGACTTGAGAAAGACAAACATCTTTTGAAAATGACACGAAAGTCTAGACAGACGTTAAGGCTAAACTTATGCCAGAATTTAGTGTTTCTATTAACTTGTTCAGTCATGAATAAACCACTATGAAAGCAACAGGTTGATATAGCATTAAAATAATTTCCATCGCACATTTGGCAACGGCCTCACCTTTAATACTGAAGTTTTCGATGAAAATGAAATTAAAGCAACATGCTCACTCGTCTCAACTAAATGACCAAATGGAACTGGACGAGAATTTGAAGAATGATTCCACGTTTAGGGGACCTAGCTGGTACGAACCGATTCATAAAAGAGTGAAATACATAAGTCATTTCAAAGTGTCCTTCTCTTCAACTTTTCTCGCCAAACTGTACGGTACAATTCATTGTACAAGCGAAAGAATCATAGAATATACAAGAAAATGAATGCAATTACAGCAGGTTCTATTTTCCGTTCTGTCATTCAGCAAGCATACTATTTGCCGACTTACACTATTGAATTGTCCTCGTGAAAGAGTTCATGCCTTCGTTTGTACAGTAAAGTGAACCGTGCAAAGTGGCCTTTCTACTCACAGAACGACTTTGCCTCCATACTAAAATACTGCCTCTTAGAGCTGTTGTGACCCGGATATTGGTGGTCAAATTTCTACGTGATTTTGCATGTTTGCTTTAAATATTTTGGTACAGAATGTGGAAAAGATTAGTCAAGGGAAACTAGTCATGCAGCCGAGAAGGGAGTCAAGGGGCTCGTGCACCCGCAAGGCATATATGCGGTAAAGATGCCTTGAAAGGTAACGATGCTTTTAAGATTAATTGCCATAAATCACCGTAACCAGCCGAGTGGTAACCGAAACGTCCCAGCGCCCAAACTTCAATGCGCCAAAACGACTCGCGCCTTAACGGTTGTGCCCAAACGGCCGCGCCGAAATGTCCCATTTACCACCTGCAGTAGGTACCTTCACCCGCAACTTCTCTCCTTCCCAAGACGTGGTAATATTCTTATTTCGCATTTATAGACACACAATTGCTCTCTCCATTAGTAAATTCATCCTTATTTTGCATAAATTGTCATTTTCCTCTCGAAACCTGAGTGTGATTATTCGTTCTACGACACCAAGGGCAAGGACTTACTCTTTCGGAGTGTATCGCGTGACCACGCGCCGCCGTCAAAGGCGACGAATCCGCGACGCGTGTTGGAAGAAGCTCTTTCAGTTAAATGGAGTTCCATGTGTAATAACGAGCTGAAAGATACCTATCCGATCGATTATTGAAGTTTTCGTCCGCCTTGGACGTCTAATTGTGAAAGACTATTTGATGCCCGTTCATGTATGTATATAAACCTCTACTTGCAATAGCGCCACAGCAGACGTTGGCCCGCATTGACACGGAGAACGTGTGATCAGGCGATTTCGCTCTATTCCGTTAAATATACTAGTTTCCCGAAATGCCTCAGTTCTATCTTCATTATACTCGACGCTCCGAGATTTTACCCCTGTATTCTAAAACGCGCACCACAGATCCACATGGTAAAGACCTAACTGTATGTTGATTATTTCGTTATCACCGCATTTTGCTAATTCTCCAGTTTTCTTGAAATGATTTATTTGACAGTGCCCAATGTAAAAGACTTTGAGGCGGTTTTTGAGGTGAAACTTATAAAAAAAGAAAGTTCAACAATACAACGTCCTCATCAATGTAATGTTTATGCTACATGACAACATCTTCCGAAAAGGCATTCACTTACCCATACGAGACAGAGGAGGCGAGCAAAACCTATGGATTTAATAACGAGAACCGCTGCTCTTTTTATGACGTCCGCCCAGAAAGAGGCATATTTACTTTACGCATAAGGATATTAAAAAAAAATGATTTACGTAGGCGTTACCTCCGCATTTCAAAATGAGTTTCCTGGACGAAAACACACGATGATGCCAAGGGATGTACAATTTAATATTGCAGCGAGTATATATACAAAAGGAAATGTCGTGCTCAGGTCGTAAACTTTTATGCGTTTTTATGCACGACGCCAAAATATGTGGACGTAGGGAAAACAGGACGAGGAGGAATATTAGAGCGTTTCCGGACATCATGCCGAGTGGATGACCAGCGAAAAATAAGTGGTCGGGGAAAATAATGGCGCCGCGATGCATGCACGAAAGAAATTCACAATGGGAAGCAATAGAAAGAAGCCGAGACGGCTTGAGATGGCTCGGCCGTGTGATACAATAAACTCGCTAGGAATGCCTCCGAGGAAGAAGAGAAAAATGAGATGGTGGAGAGCGAGAACTCTCAGGACGAATACAAAAAAATCAAAAGGGCATCAGTTCACTCGGGTTCAATTGTCTGAGAGAAACGGCACGCACACGAGGGCCGGCCGCTGCACTAATGTGCCAGCCTCCGCAACAAAAACCAAAAGATAATGACGATGGTTATCACAATAAAATGGATGCACGCAGTCGCGCCTTCCCACCGATTCTTTTTTTTTCCACACTTTACCCTTCCCAAAGAGGAGAGAGGTAGGGGGGCGCGGGCCGAACGACCTGTGACTCGGCGACTACGCCAATGAATTGTGAGGGAAAACAATACAAGACTTGAGAACTTCTACGTAATTCATTACAAATAATTTCAACTGAGCATAACAATATTTCGCGTGAAAAACGTGATACATTTACTGCATTTCCTGGTCCATATGACGCACTTTTACGACGCCCGATGGGTCGAGGGTTAAGTTACGTTTTCATGAATCCAATTTTTTTCAGACATCATCTATCTGCTTATACCGCATAGTACATAGCGGCAGCGAGCTGAAGATGCGCTAGCCGTCATTCATTCGCTTCTGGGATCCGACGATAACTTCATACTCTTCACGACGATTCATACTCTTATAATTTTTGGTCAACAGTCAAATTTAATTTCAACAAATTTTTATCATTAAAAAATGTTATTTCTCGAAACAACCTCAACCGAAGTTAATAATATTTTGTGTGCATATGCGACACCTATGCCACATTTCCCGGTCTATAAAATCCACTTCTTGCTTATCCAAAATGCGCTCTAAAAACAGTATGCGTTCTAAAAACAATACGCGTCTTTTGGGCCGAGAGAAAAGTTACGTTAAGTCCATGATTTACATTTTACGTAGCCTTCGGGAGCGCCTATCTCTCTACTTTCACCAAAGGCTGCGTTGCGGTAACGAGCTAAAGGTGCGCTCTCCATCATTCATTTATTTCAGGTATTCTATGACAAATAATTTAACAGTTTCTAGTTATGGAAATCAACAGTCCCATGGTTTGATTACGAATGATTTACATTAACAGATGTTTATTTTTTCCTTTATAATCTACCCTTTTGATTTACAGTAAAATCTATCGAGAAAAAATTAGATCTGTCGAGTCAATTTCACCAAAATTACACTCAAAGATATAGCATGCCCCTGCCCTCCGCTAATATTATACAGAAAACTAGTTATCCAATAAATACCTTCACTGCTACATTAATATTCTAAATACATGACAAGAAAAAGCCAATTTAAATCGACCATTGGGAAACAGTACATTTAATGATGAGTTACCGGCAATAAGACGACTAAGGTTTTGGGGAAAAGAAAAAAATCATTACAAGCCCTAAAGGGGTCCAAAATTTGGTCATTTACGCCGAAGCAGGTGCTACATTCTTCGCGTTGCCAAAAGAGTCCAATTACGTATTCAACGATCACTTTCCATTCAACTGGTAAAGCTAAGTCTGCCAAGGAAAATTTATCCCAATCCGGATCTTTTACCGCCAGAAGCGAAATATATATTTCGTAGCATTTCCCAAATAAAATGACTGAACGCAGGGGTAACAGACACATAAATCAAGAACCTGGAAAGAAATTCCTTCATCTGGATAGCAAGAAGTATTTTTTTGCGAAAACATGTAACCTAAAAAGATTTTCCCTTCAGGGCGAACGCTTGGTCGTCCGTAAAACTTGCAAATTTGAACTAATGAACAGCTATGAAAATACCCATTCATTCTGTTTCCCTCACCTCATTTCCGGAAATTTTCCGTTCGACCTAAGTATTTAATTATCCTCATCAAATCACAGAGATTTTACATAATTCGTGCGCCTACATTTGATTCAAATCCTATTTCAGTTTACGTAAAGAGCGAACATGGAAATAATGATCTGGAGACCTAGCTAGATTAGCTGGTTTCACGATATACCTCGGGATTTTAACAACGCAGACGCCTCAGTTTTACTTTTCTTTTAAGATAACTTTTCAAATTAAAACTAGCGCGATCACTGAAAGCGACTTAAAGTCAGTATATTTCCAGTAGTGAAACATTCTGATGGATTGCATTGATTCACGCACTTAAGAGAATAATGATAATTAAATACCAACTAAGGAAATGCGGTAATAAAAAATACGTACCTAGAAGAAATTAGGACTTCTAATAACTATCAGATCAAATATGAAAAAAATATGCCATGATTACCACGAAAATTAAAGGAGACTCCAAGGAAATTCAATACTTAGAAGCGTCGGAACTAAATGCAGTCCAAATGAACCAGCAAGGACCACTGAAGTTAGGCCAGGACTAGGAGGATGGATTGAAATGCTATAATTTGCCACGGCTTCTACTTACATTGCACATATGAGCGCCAAACGTTCAAATTGTAAGCGTCGAACAGTGAATAGAATATTTATAACGGACCACTATCACCGACATCGGATAACAACTCTGTTGAGATAATGCTCTTAAAATGAGAATGGATGCGATGATTTCTCCATCTTTCGGGTATTCGCCGCGTTGCTTGTCATGATTGACGACAGTTTCGCCCGGATTCCACCAGGCGTCTTCAGGTCGAAGTGCCGCTGTCAGCGTTTTGGCCGTGCTTATATAGCTCCTCGAGCTCCCGCGCTGTGCTGTGATTGGTCGGTTTTGGGAAAAGTCTCTTCCATGTGTTTGTCAGGTGGTATCCATCGTCCCTATTGAAATTTCCAGGCGTTTTTGCAATTTCAATTGATTCTCTTATCAGCCTGGGATAATATCTTTTTTCTTTTGCAATTATCCTAGCTTTGTCGAAAAGAATATCGTCCTCAATAAGAAATTTAGCCAGTCAGCAGTCGCCGAGCATGCTTGGAGTGAACCCGGACACGATATTCTTTTCGACAAAGCTAGGATAATTGCAAAAGAAAAAAGATATTATCCCAGGCTGATAAGAGAATCAATTGAAATTGCAAAAACGCCTGGAAATTTCAATAGGGACGATGGATACCACCTGACAAACACATGGAAGAGACTTTTCCCAAAACCGACCAATCACAGCACAGCGCGGGAGCTCGAGGAGCTATATAAGCACGGCCAAAACGCTGACAGCGGCACTTCGACCTGAAGACGCCTGGTGGAATCCGGGCGAAACTGTCGTCAATCATGACAAGCAACGCGGCGAATACCCGAAAGATGGAGAAATCATCGCATTCAAAACGTCGCGGGAAACTACGAGACAACAATGAGAATGGATAACCAATTCACTAATTGTTCGCTGAATTGGCAATGATGACTGCCCCATATAAGGAAAATTGATGCACTAGGCTTTTGGTGGCGCTTCTTAAATGATATTTGATCGTAACGACCGAGAGAAAATTCGATGCGATTAACCTTATTCCGTTTTATTTTTATTCCAATCCTCCTTATATTGACCTCAGTTATTTAATAATAATCATTAGGTTATTATGAGGGCTTAGGTCATATATAAAATGTTATTTTTCCTATCCGACGTTTCGTCATGTAATTTCTTCCATCTTCAGGGCTATAATATTTAAACACACGACATGAAGGTCATTCGAAATAATATCCATTTTTACACCAATAATCTATCACACGTTACAGTCCTCGTATATATAACCTCAGAGACAGAAATGCAATATTTATAACGGAGTACAATCATCAGATAAAAATTCTGACTGTTGAGACAATGCTCATGTAAAATGAGTGGATTACCAATTAACTAATTGTTCGCGAAATTGGCAACTAAGACTACCCCAAATAAGGAAAGCCGACGACCTAGGTTTCTGGTGGGTCCATCTGGGTCTGGTCTGATGGGTCTGGTGGGTGTAAATAGTATTAGATTGTAACGACCAAAAGTCTGACAGAAATGTCGACGCGATCAACCTTATGAAAAATATGAGGCCAAAAAATGTGTGTGTTTTCAATTTAATTTTGTGAATTTTCTATTTCCAAAGTAACGTAATCAAGGATTGTGATGAGTGAAGTGATTATAATCGTGAATATGGAACAAATTTAATCCCGAAACGTCAGTAAAGGAAAAATAACGTTACATATTTGACCTAAACCCTCCAAATAAAATAATAACTTTTTATTTCCCGGGTCGCTCAAGGTTTGGCATTATCCTCTCTCGCCCTATTCCTTCATCTTATAACCATTATTTATGGTGGTCACGCCGTAAAATGACTAAAATATAAATCCATCCGCACTCCGGCTACTCATAAAAAACATTTTGTGAAAATGAAATGAATAACGAAGTCCTCCCTTTCTACGCCATTCTGATGGCAAATTTAACTCGTAATCACGACGCGTAAAATGCGCCTGTGGGGAGAAACACAGGGAAAAGGAGCATTTTTCAATGTAATAAAACTGTAGAAAACGGAAGAGAAGGGAAAACTCCCGGGAAATTGATTAAAAATTTTAAAAATTTGCATCTTACCACCTTACTTTTTTTTTCATTTTTAGCAAGTTACTGCGATTATTATGGCCAACATGCGGTAAATCGGCAGAAATGGCGCTTCAGATGAGCTCCATGTCTGGATAAATGTGTCCATTAAATATATAAATCCTCGGAATTATCTACATAATTATTACTTAATATTGATTTTTTATGTGTAACACACGAAGTCTGTGAAATAATAAGTTTCACAAACAAAAAATATAAAATTTTGGTTCTTTTTTGCCTCAAGCATACATGATGGAACCGCCTTAACAAATATTCGATCATCAGCACAAACATAAGCTCTGTGTTTTAATGTTCAAGACGAAAGGCATTGGAAAAGGAGGGACTTACGGCTGGCGCTCCACTTTTACTTCCGCGGGTGGGATAGTCGTTTCGCGGATTCCCTTAAATTAGGTTTCCACACAATTCACGAACATTTTTCACAATTGAGCCACACATTTAGAACTTCATAATAATTTATTTCTTTTTATAATCACCACTACAGTCGCATCCTCCGCCTACCCAGAATATTTGCCCGGAAACTGTCATGCCATTCTTCTCGCCAATTTAACTTTAATGTAATTCCATCCGCACTCTGGCTACTCTTAGAAAAAGTTTTGTGAAACTGAAATGAATAACAAAGTCCTCCCTTTCTACGCGATTCTACTCGCAAATTTAACTCGTAATCACGACTGTGACATCGTTAAAATTATCACCTGAATAGCTTTTCAAACATCCTGGAAAAAGTTTGCAATAAATTTCCCGTCTTCTATTGCCATCTTTGCCGGCCCTTTCTTGCTTGCACCCTCGCTTGCGTGTATCTTGCACCGTTCCTGTTTCCCCTCATTCACACCGGCTTCTCCAACGTAAGCTCTCCACTCCCGAGCGACATTTTTCCCTCCGCGAGGTGCAAACGACCTCGCCAACAAAGGCAGTGACAACGCCGAATGGAAGTGGCCGCAAGAAGTGGCTATCCTCCTCACGCCTTGGGGAGAGTGAAAGGGAGGGAGCTGGTTGTGATTTTTTTTATCCCCGCTAAATAATGAAAAGGAGGAGGTGGTGGAGGGTTTGCGGGCCTTTTTAACTTAACGTTGTGTTGTAAAGACTCTTCCCTT
Organism: Ceriagrion tenellum; assembly: GCA_963169105.1. Lineage (NCBI taxonomy): Eukaryota > Metazoa > Arthropoda > Insecta > Odonata > Coenagrionidae > Ceriagrion > Ceriagrion tenellum. The sequence goes on from OY720639.1 coordinate 67,728,214, forward strand.
TCCCTCCCGCGTACTTCATTCCACGGGCGATAAAAGGGAATTGAAGTACATACCATTCGACGGTGCCAGCACCCACCCCGATCCTCCCCCTCGGCCGCCCTTCCCCCCCTCCCCTGGTTATTGCAACCCTTTACAACGCGTACACCCACTCACTTCAAACGTTTTAAGTTCTCCCTTTTGGAATGACAAAGTTCTCCACCCTGTTCTCCCTCAAGCTTCGTTCCTACGCGGCCTTTCCGAACGCGGAACCCGGAGCCTATTACCTTTCGTCGAGTCACGTCCAGGCCATCTCGGGGGCTGGATTGGTCGCTCCTTCACGGCTTGAAGTCGGGTGATAGAGATAGAGGTGGGCGGGAAAAAAATTCGACCGAGAGGAGGACTACTGCGGAACGAAGATTCACCGGCAATAACAACGACATTCTCATTCGATTAATTTAGGGATTTTTTCTTCTTTCTCTCGCTCTCTATCCCACCGCCTCTCTTTCTTTAGAGTTTTCTCTCGACGGCGAGAATGCTTCCGGCAACCAGCCGAGTAGGGTGAGGCGTGTTGGCAAATAAAGTGGCGCCCACTGGCGGGGATTAGCGTTGGGAGAGCGGAAATGTCGAGGGATTTCGTGTGATTAAGAGTGGGCGGATCTTGATTGCATGGGACTGAGTGGAGAGGTCAGCTGAGGACGGATTGGACGAGAGTATTATTGGTGAGGGGACAGCGGATGGGTGTGTAATAATGTCGAAGGCCGGTGTACTCGGATAACTGGTACGAGAGTGAGTGAAATGAGATCAGTATACAGCCAAGAGTGGGAGCCGTTGGAAGGGCTCAAGAGCTTGTGCCTTTTTCCGGTTTACCCATGGCGTTGGGCCTATGGTAGTACCAGGAAACAAACAAATTGTGTGGGATATTTTCAAAGCACAGGTTGTTTTCAGAATCATGATGATCCAAAAGGAAGGCTATTTTTTTCAACCTTGAAAACTATGGAGTAAAATTGGGATTTAAAGTTCCTAGATTTTCCAAAATGTTTAGGTGCTTCATTAAATAAATATTTTTCGTTAGGGAATGGTTAATAACCTGCCTCTTGATCGGCGTAATGATCGCCCTGTGGGTGGAGCCTTTGGCTTCTGGCCGGAGGTCCTGGTTTCGTATTCCGGTTAGGCATGTGGGCTCGCTTAGCTAAAACATAGCTGTCTGCTTTGGTAAAATATTTTCCTAGGGAACTGCCGGCGAAAGGGAAATTAAAATGCCCATAAAACCTGAGGTATGATTTTCGTCACCTGGCATACCTTTGTGAACTTAAACATTTACCCAGTTTCTTGTTTTGCTTTGAAAAATGTGGTTGTCCTACATGGTTACAAACTGGTGTATAGGGGAACAATTGATGTGTGCGTGAGGGTGTCGAAGTTCTGCGTTAACGTGCCGTAATGAGAGAAATTAAATCTGCGAAGATCCAGAGAGGATCAGTAATTATGGGTCACTAGTTAGTCCGTTTATTCGGATTTTCGGAGGTATTTGATTGGCCACTGGTTTGTCCTCTTGCGTTTTGTTCATTCCGGGAGGTATATCTGCGTAGGAATTCCTCGGAGATTTTATTCCGACCGACCATGTGCGAAACGAAAACAGTATATTGCACTTTTTTTTATAGAAAAGCAACCTATTGCTACTGATTTGCTATTGATTGATGTGATCATGGAAGCAAAACATGTTTGAAAAGTAATAAGTTAGTATTGAAACAGCTTCCCAAAAATATACAACATTAGTTGTCTTCGTCAAGACAACTGATGCCCTATATCACCGCTTAGAAAGTAAATGCAAATGTTTCTGTTGTGTTGGTACTGATACTTTAGATTCAACATGTCATCCTAAGTGTACTAGCTGCAACTAGGTACACCGCAGGTCATCTTTAAATTTGGGAGATTTTAATTTCTCACCGGTAAAGGCACACGAAAAAAATGACATTTTCCGGGAAATCCCGGGATGGCAGAGTCACGTCAGAATGCTTCCCAGTAATCGTAGACCTAGACAGAAGTAGAGAAGAGGAGTTAACCGATATTCTTAGCTTTGCAATGATCGATACTTGACAGGTGATACGTATCTATTAAGGTATTTGGAGCGATATCTGTGTACAGATTCGAGGGAAACTTTGCATAAGTTTGCATAAGTATTAGTAATATGTAAATATACAAGAGAAAAATTGAAAGTTACCAACATATTTTCTGGGAAATTTAATACTACTTCAACAAGTAGCCTTATGGCACTTGATATATACAGGGTATATAAAAAAATGACAGGATTTTGAAATCTATTAATTGATGGACGCATACTAAAAAAGTGTAAAATTTCAAACTACTCACTGGATCTAAAAGTTCCAGCTATGGTATTACAAATGTTCTACATGCCCACCCGTTGCAGCACGGAAAACATCTAGGCGATAGCTAAATTCGTAATTATAACACTCTAAAGTCAGGTCATTCTTTTTTATACATGCTGTATATTTCGAAATAATTCTATGACATAGGTTCAGATTTTCTCCTAAACACGAAAACATGCGTTTCATATGAATATAAGTTTATAATGATTATCAAGGTACCGCGCCGAAAAAATAATACGTACTTATATACATACACCTTTCGCTGAGTTCCCTAATTTCTGTACTGATCCGTCTCTCTCGAAGAAGTGGATGCAACACCTTGTCTACTCACTCTGTTTGTCAAGCTTGATTAATATTAATTTTTTAAGATACACATAAGTGTGTAATTGCCAAACTTAGACGCTACTATTTGCGCTATATTAACAATTGCATACCTTGAAGTAATTTACTTCCATGGAATTCCTCATCAATGGAAACTCGAATGGCATAGTAATTTAGGCGTGAGTCTTTGAGGATTCTCTGGGTTTATAAATACTCTGAGCGCAATTAAAATGTTACTATTCATACATTTTTATGGTGCCTTGCACTTTTCATGGAACGTGAAACAGCCTGAGAGGAAAATTTTAGATTTTCCCAAGGATTAATATACTTTCGCGACTTTTTTCATTAGATAATGGAGTAGAACCAGTGGATACAATCCTATGTTTACGCCATAACGGGACTCAGATTCTGGGAATCCTTTCTCAGAGCAATTCAAGTTTCTGCCTAATATTTAACGGATTATGACAGAGTGCCATTTAACCTGTCTTAGGCTTGATCTAAATGGCGCAATTGTCTCGGAAACATTAACAGTCATGAGATGCAAATGGAATGTAAATACGTGCGTGTAGTGAAATTGCTACAGAGATGTTTCGTCGGAATATTCTTTACGATCAAGTCGCTCCAAAATAATTCATGGCTTCCAAGGTTCAGGCATTAATTGAATTGATTTCTTGGGGCCGCATGAAATCTCCATATAGCTCCATTTAAAACATTTTTATCGATCTCTATTGTTAATATTTCGTAGCTACAGTCTTCAATTGTTTTAATCTTGATATTTGAACACGGTGCGGTCTTCCTTCGAGACGCTTCGGTTGCCGGTTGCAATGCCGCAAGAAAAATTTCCGACCGGTAATTCGTGTCTTTCCGACGGTGGAAAACGGGCTAGTTACAACTCCATCAGAGTTACTAGTGTAACGGTTGGGGTCATCTCATTTGCATGACGGCCTGCTATCCGTATCGCGGGCGCGTGGCATGGGATGCCAGGACAGGAGCCATCAAATGGGAAAGGAAACATCTGATCTGGGAAGATCATTCTGCTGCACCAATGCCGCCTACTTTTCTTACTGCGGTAGTACCTTGTGTCAAGGAAACACAAGTCTTTTTTCATGTCATCTCATTTCCCTCCTCATTTAGGGCTTATCGTCAAGTTTGATTTCGCAAGTGGCATTTTTTTCCCTTCAGACGAAACAAATCTCTTCTCCAGAATTACATCATCTTCAATACACCCAGAGACCAACAATTACAAAAATTATGACGACGAAAGCAAATATTTTGCCAGATAATAAGAAAAAAAATATGCATCACTCTGCGACGAAAAGAACTCCCTTTTTTCGCATACCTACTTTTTCTATAGACGTGAAATTGTAGTACTCACACGGCCCCGAACCTAACCATGATTTTTAAGACCCTATCCATCATTACTGGTTTAGCAAGTTTCGGAATAAAATGCGCACAAAAATAAAACAAATAATAAGCACTTGTGAGTATATGCAAAGACAGTAAAATACATCAGCATTTCAGTGGGACGAAAAAAACCCAATTACACCCAATAAAAGACGGATATCTCAAACCATGTCTAACTGGCGAGGGAAAAATGACGTGTATTATATTTAGTCAGTGAAATAATATCTTTGGCCGGCGTATTTGGCCAAAAGTTTAGTATTTTTTATGAAAAAAACAAAAAATTTCACTTTAAAAAATGTTTTCATCATAGTGGAGAAAATGGTGTCAAAAAAAGCACTTTTCATACATTATAGACGAATTTTAAACAAAAAATCAATATAATATACATCATTAGTCTGCGCAAACTACCTAAAAATATGAATTTATAAGAAAAACAAAAAATTTCAAAAATTTAAAATAAGCAAATGCAAGCTGTGTAGAGATCGTGAACCAAAAACTTCATAAACCACTTCACCAACGTAGTAGAGTAATGAAAACCTAAAATCAGCCAATAAAAAATAAATCTTCAGTCAGCGCATTTAACCCTAACAGTTTTAATTCTCCATGAGAAAAGCTCTACTAATTTCCGTCTCGTGAGTAACGCAAGCTGTTAAAATATTTCAGCCTTTTTGTAGCTCACTGTCATCTCTTTTCTGATATCGTCTTAAATATGATATCAGCTTCCTAGCAATAATTTCATCAGTAATACGCAGCTCTTTTCTAATTGATTAGAACAACTTAGAACTCACCACGAGGAGAAGATTGAATTTAGAGTCCCACTCGTTCCCTACCAGCCACCAAACCACGAGATCACGATTCAATTATTCCTTAAACTGTTTTTTCTGCTATATATAATGAGAAAGTGGAAAAGGGACAGGCAATTAAGGAGAAAAATAAGGATCTATGTGGATGGATGGTACGTTTTCGCCGAAAGAAGAAATATGCGAGTGCTGAAACACGGCATATACATTTAAGGTGATGGAGTGTCTCAAGTAGAAAATTATGACAACATTTGGCCTACATATTTAGCATTCGATAATAAGGGAAGCAAATAGAATGAATTTACAATGAAAGACTGGAAATAAATGGGCAAAAAATGAAATAAATAGAACAATTTCTGCAATTTCGCAGAATAAATAACTACTTGCGGAGTGTGACAGAGGAAAATGAGTCTAGACGCAATGAAACAAAAGAGAGAATCGCGGTAGGGAAAAAAGGATGAAGGAAGAATGTAAAGAAAAGGCTGGCAAAGAGTTTTATGCGTAGTGAAATGTCATATGTCGCAGAAGTCTGTGGACCGAGGATGAGCTGTGGACCGAGAGAACTGCAGGCGTTTGAGACTTGGGTGAGGAGGATAATGGAGAGAGTGTGGGGAGGGAAAGGAAGACAAACGGGAGAGAGCCTGATATGGTGGGTGAGGAGAGACGACTTAGGAAGGAGATGAGGAAGACGCATAGTAGGTAGTTGGTTCAAGAAAATTGGGGCGAAAGGATTCTGAGGGCCGTGACAGCGGAGGGTGCTGGGTAAGTGGGGAAAGGGAAGAGAGAAAATATGCTTCCAAGACAGGATGAAGAGAGACATGCTGCATGCTGATATGAGCAAATAAATCGTAATACGGGATGGGGGTCTCTGCCTGTAAAAGTCAGAAGGATTTGCGTCCCTTCCATTTAAGAATATGCTACTTGGCAGATCAGCCGTATGGCAGCCATCACTACGTTTACCAATCAATCTGTCTGGATCAGCTCGGTATGGTAAACACAACGGGCTAGAGAGATCGATCTGAGAAGCGGACCGACTTATCCCCATTGCTCAGCCAGTCTGAGATTTCAGATCGATCTGAACCAGTGGATTTGTAGCGCTTCTCGTTATTCTCATGGTTGTCATTGGGAAACAAAATATGATCGTTATTATTCAATGGGTGTGGTAACCAGTTATGACAAGAGTGCAGTAACGGCGAGTTATGAAATTGATGGTATCGTAGCATTGAGCAAGTTCACCTCCAATTGTGTAATGTTTCATAACTTGCAATGCGACTGAAAATTCCTTTTCTGCACTTGTTTACACACCGGGTCGATGCTTCAACTGATAGATTCGATTCAGCAATATCAATATGTTCAGTCCGTGTTGGAAAACCAGACTATCTGAGTCGGCTTGCTTGGAATTTTCTGATCATTCTGAGTTCAGATTGATCAGAGATCGACTGGTATACGTAGTGAATAAGAGTTCACACCAACGATAATACCCAGAAAGAAGTCGTTTAAGCACAAGATAAGGAAATTAAGAAAGTATTAAGAGAATGTGAAACTAGAGGAAACCACGGATGATAGACAGCGGATATAGGAGGAAGAAATCAAGGCGGAATCTCTCTCGCTCTGTCTATTCCTAATCTTTGTCGCCGCCTTCGCTCGAGCATAAATGATGAATGGTTGAAAGGTCATTTAGATGTATTTAAAAGGTATTTTACAGATGAGATACCAGGCTCGATGACTTTCAGCATATGCGTGGATTAAAAGTTAGGGCATAATTTCAATTCAGCAGCTTTGTTTAGTAAATTTACGAATTTTTCCAGTTGACGGGCTTCTGAAAAAATTGATGTTCACAATTTTCTGACGAAAAATATTACCCAAATAAAAGATAAGAAAGATATATAATAGGCAGATTCCATCACGCTCAGAATAAGAAAATTATAGCAGAACTGCAAGAGGCGAGGGTAGGAAATTGAAATAATGAAGTATGAACAATCCATAACGCTCAGGAAAATTTGTCACTTCATTCCCCGTGCTTATATCCATTTCCTCCTCGCAATCCTCCTCCGATATCTCCAAAAATCCTTTTATATCTTCTTACATAAACGCAGACCACAAAAAGGAACAATAGTTCAAACCAAAGGAACACTCAACTCGCAAGATATTGTTAAGGGGTCATAGGTTTGCTTGTGTTTTTCACATCAATGCCAATTTCACACCATTTCTCCCGGTTTTACAGATTAACTGACCCTCTGACTAAAACGCAACTAGCTCTTATAGGGGCACTTAGACATCTTAAAGGCGTGTCTGTCGGACAGCGTCAAACCTAATCGTCCACAGGACGGGGGCCACACCTCTTACCTGGCTTCTAACGATCCAAGACACTCACACAGCTGCCATTACGTTTTCAATCACCTCTATGCAAAAAATAAGACATTATCTCAACGGGAAATTTATTCCAGTGGACACGCCATTTATGACGCATGATTTCCAAGTCGATTATCTGAACACCATGACAATGTCAAAAGTCATAAAAACAATGGTAATGTTATTATTTTCCGGTGTAGTAGATATTCTACAGTTATAGTGATGAGCTCAGGGATTTAAAGAGGATAATTGGTCCATTTTGCATACGTGGATAATTAGAGGGGCACCAGGAGATTGCAATACGTATAAACGATCGGGAAAATATATACCTACCTACCACAGCCATCAGGACTGATACTCGCAAATGTCGTCCAGGAGGATACTATCGCTTCACCGGAAGAATGGTTTTCTGAACTTTTTAGGGGCTCTACGTGATGACACCATTTGATGAACCGCCGCAGAGTGGGCCCAAATCGGAAAAAGCTGGCCAAAAATCATAATCTACGTTTAAGGGCTCAAAACTTCAATCCAAAGTGTATTTTACTTATCATTCCCGGCATTAGTTCAACCATTAGTATAAATTCAAATATTGATATAATACATTGATAAAAACCAGGAAGAAAATGTAGGAAAACTATAATATTATTACAGTCTTAATACAAGTACCTCACATCTACTTTATATGTAATATTTTATGGTAAAATGACAATTTAGGTAAATTACATGTAAAAACTAAGTTGCGAATCTAGAATCGCGAACTAGACAGAATCTGAAAACATAAGGTTTTTCCCTCCGTTTCGTCTGTTGAGCACTGACGACAATTACCCTCAGTCGGATAAAATCGAAAGTCTTTGAATATAAGGGAACAAATGTTTAATTTTCATTATCAGAGGAAGGTTAAGTGTTGAAACGATTGTATTGGATTTCAAAAGTTATCCTCTTATCAGGTATTCATTGAATGCCGAACTCGATATTTTTCTAGTGTCTATTATCTTATATTTGCATATGCCCGCACTTCTCGCTTACAGTGTCTACTCCAAAACAGGTCCGTCTTACGAAAAATTCGTGGCACCATGAAGAGAAGAAAAATTAAATCTAAGCACCAGCTCTAAATGGAGAGTTAATTAACAGCCTCCCTGCCAATTTCGAATAACGTTCGTCCGTTATGTACGTTATGATCTATGACGTGCAAAATTATTGCTCGTTAGAACCCTAAGTAACACATTAAAGACCGAATTCCAACGCGCTTTCTTCCTCAAGGCAGTTCTTTTCTTATTACGAAAATTATAATAAACTGTACATACGTGAAGCCAAAAATTAATCTAATTTATCAATTATACAGGACCTGTAAACATATACCTGTAAATGACTTCATTCACTTTTAAAGTTTCCAATCATGGTATGTACAAATGATATGGTTCGAATTCACTTGCAAAGGTGCATTTACCTACACCAAGGGTTGAAATTTGCCTTGAAAAAATCATTTGACTAGACCGGGATTCACCAGAACTGTAATCCTGGTCAAGTAATGAGTAATGAGGCAAATTTCAACCCTCACTATCAGAGTGCAAAAAATTGTGCAAATTAATTAAATAAATCGATTTTTTAAACTTATAAAAATGACATTTCGTATTATTCCAGCAATACGGCCGTATTTTGAACTTGGCTACGTATTTTTACGCCAACGTTTAATTTTATATTCACTCTATCAATATAAACATGCGGTCACTCACCCAGGAATTGCGAGGATCGATTTAAATATGTCTAATCTCTTTTAATGTACTTTTTTGAGGTATCTTGAATATAACTCTTTAGTAATAAGAAATTAAGTTCTTTCATTTCGTTGTTTTCCATATAACGTACGGTAAGAACGGAACTTCAATGAGCAATACCTCGCAAACCCCGCGGTAAGTCGCTCCCGAAATAAAATCGAAGTACTACTAGCTATATAAAATATTTGCACTTACAATTTCATTAATTTTTTAAATAAATTGATAAGACTAAAATAAGTTTCCTACGCCGAGAATCAAATTAAGGACTTCGGCTTAATTTATAACTAAGCCATGAAGGTAATACCCATAAATGTCGCTACGCGAGGTGTGTTTCGACAGTTGATTAATTTCTACACATGCAGATTAATTGCACAACTTTGCCCTGTCAGGGCCATCCAGGCAGGTCAGAAATGGAACACAGAAAATACCGACATACCTCCAAATATTGTCTTTGAAAATGGGGAGTCATGAGAATCGTGGTCGATCGGGCATTGAATCCGAAAGCCGAGTGTCCGAGGTTCGACTCTTGGCCTAGCAAAGCCATTGTCTTGAGGCAATTTGCAACGAATTCTCATCCGTTCAATACAGCAAGTAAAAGAAGCATGTGAAGTTCAAATTAATCGCCTAATTTACGCAATCTATGAAATACGCACACACGCAAGTCTTTCGAATTTCCAAGGAAAAAAGGAAGGCAACGACTTATATCCATTACATCTATATACTACCCTGCGAGCCGCCGCATGGGCGTGTGGCAGGGGGTGTTAGGACATCAGCCGTGTAAAGATGTAAGGTATAAGGTTTTGGGAGGTGAAATGGTGACGAGTATTATGGGAGTGTATTTCGTGGAGCTCAGTTATTATTGTGGTCGCTTATTGTGCACGGAAAGAACGAGTGTTTGTACCTATCTGATCGGCAATGTATTCCTCTTATTTTATCGCTTCTGTCAGACCTAGAGGTGTAGTGATGCGTTATGATAATATTTTCTGTGTCGCTCTGAAACATACTAGTTCTGAATTTCTCAAGCAACCTAAGCCTAGCGTGTAGCCTCTGAGTCTTTAGGGGCTCCCACCTAAATCCCTCAAAAAGTTGGGAAACACTATATGTTCGCTCGTAGGAGTTATTTAACAAAGCTTACAGCTTTTCTTTGTATTTTATTTATATCTTTGGTTGAATATTTATGACCAAGGTCCCTAATGCTCGCAGCGTATTCCAGGTGTGGCCCAACCAGAGTGAAGTAGCATCACTCTTTGACTTTTTCATCCGAAGACCTTCCTAATATACGCTTGACAAAACCCAGTTTTATTAATGCTTTGCCTCAGATGTTTTGTAGCTGTGTTCCCCACGATATATCAGAAGTTAAGGTAATGCCAAGATATTTTAGTGTATCTGAAGATGTTATGTTAACTCCACCCACAGTATAGGTATGGCATTTGCGTGATGACTTTCGCAGGAAGTGAACTGATATGCATTTACTAATATTTAATTCTAACTCCCACTTCCGGCACCGCGAATGAAGGTTGTTAGGGTCTGATGTCAGGACTTCTAAGCCCGCGTCTTCGCTTATTTCACGGTAGATAACTGTATCGTATGCAAATAATCTTGGTTTATTGCTAACTCGAGAACTTAGGTCATTAATATAAATAATGAATAAAAGAGGATCGATCATGCTTCCTTGAGAAACACCGGATGTAACTCCGACCATATCGGAGCTAAAACCATCAGTAAATCCTTTTTATTTTCGATCACTAAGAAAGTCCCTTATCCAATTCACTATTATTTATTACCACCAAACGATTGCAATTTATGTATGAGTTTCATGTGAGGATCCTTGTCGAATGTCTTCTTGAAATCAAGGAATATTTCGTCCACTTGCTTTTTCGATTCACCTGATTATACGATATCATGAAGGAAGAGCACAAGCTAAACACCACCATCGGGAAATCAAAACTAGGAAACAAGATAACCAATCGGCAGTTTCACTCCAGTCATTTTTAACAGCAGTTTAATGTAAGAGTTCAGTTCTTGAAGGTTATTTACCTTTAGCAGAGCCATCAACAAAAATTTCTACCCGGTTAATAAGTGGCAGAAAACCGTTTGGCGATGTGTATCGGTTACAGCAAAACTTTTTAAGTGACTTCTCGATCGAGTGAATAATTCATGGACACCCAGTGATACCGCTGACAGGGAACGTGTTCATTATTTCGATAAGACATGAGCTTCGTGGGCAGAGATGACTTATCTGGGAAGACTCGAGGATGTGATTGCAGTAGGGCGGAGCCGGGCGGAGGGGGAGATTCTCCGTGGTTCTCGTATTTCTCACCCTGTCACACCCATTTCCGGCGGACTCCACTTAGCGAATCACGGCTTGAAGGATCCTACCTCTTAGATCATTGACGTTATTAACCTAAGGACGTCTTGTAACGGCGAGAAGACAAAATACACCTCGCGGAAGAAAGGACTAAATTGGTAGGTTTCACGAAAATAATTTATTTACCCACGATAGCGGCAGTAATGCTTATTTCAGCGCATCGGCAACTGAGGTCATTTTGCACAGCTGTCAACCTCGCGAGCTGAAGGTGAAAACAATTGCATCATACCGCATTCGTTTTTTTGGCGATTCAATGCCATTTCAAAAACGCACTCTTAAAGCACGTGACATATATGTCGTAATAATTCGATTACAAATAAACAGTACTTACTTCTTCTGAAAGCGAAATAGTAATTTCTCATCATCATAAATGTCGATAACAAATATCAACGGGTCACGCCGACCCCAACATTTGAAAACAAAATATTTCCATGTAACTTCGTCTAAATTTCGCATACCGCCCGTAAACTCTAGTCATCACATGATTCAAGTATGGGAGGCAATGCCTTCGCGGTCATCATCACACAAGGGCTACTAACATAAAGAAAAGTATCGATACAAACAGAAACTAGGAATATTGGAACAAAGATGAGAACTGGGAAGCGAGAAAATATTTAGCAGAATAAAAAAAGAGAGAATAGATACCCTTGTGCTCAATGAGGTGACAGGGACGACAGTGGGACGATTAGAGCAATAATTACAGGGTTATCTATTGAGAGGATGAGAGTCAAGATACCTATGGTACATAATGCAACATTGGGGAAGAGGGTGGTATACATGCATTGAACAGATGAGCAACAGGACACTAGGAGTACAAATAATAGGCATGTCTGGCGAATTTCGCAATGGTCTTGGTGCATATCATTAACTGAATTAGATTAAAGACTTTTAAATATAACTCTTCTATAGTTACCATGATTGCCTGAATGATACGCTCGAATGCATATACAGATGCATTTAATTGTGGTCCAAAAACTTTTTCGACTTAATGAAAAGTTATGAGAATGTGTACTAAATGACCCACGACTACCGCTCCAGCCACCTTAAACTGATCAATCAGAAGCCAGCCGCCTCATGGGCAAAAAATGCGCCACCATTGGTGGTCCACCAGCGATGAAAGAATGAAATACAGAAGAAAAAACTACTTACTTAATTATGAGTCGCTTCTCATTAAGATGGTCTCATTAAGATGATCGCGAGCGACGAATAACTTATAACAATGGATCGCAATTTAAATAAAACTGGAACCATTCTTGGGGAAAAGGGTAACATCGTAGGCTGGTTTGAAAACACGGGCGAATCCAGATTTAAGTAAGATGCTTGTTCATAAAAAACATGAGAACATAACGTTAAGTAAGAACCATTCCAAAAAGTAGCAACCATGTAATTGATTAACTGTCAAAATTCCTCATTCCACTACTTTGTTGTTGGTCGCTCATGTGTACCCGTAAAACGCAGCTTTCGATAAGCCAACAGGAGAAATTATTCTCCTTCATGATAAGCCAACTTCACCGCAGAGCCTAAAGAGATAAACGAGAACCATCCAATAGGTTAAGCTCTCAAGGGCGTTTTCACCGAACCCTGACAGATTCGTATAATCAAATACATCTTCGTACTACCCCGCAAGCCGCTGCTAAGGGGAGTAGCCAGGGACGTTAGGCCGCCAGCCATGGAAATAAAATGTACAGGGAACAAGAGGGGGAGAGAACTGGTGAATTGCAGGTTAAAGATGTGTCTAACACTACCACCATTTTTGGCTTTTGGCGCAATTGATAATGGGTCGTGGAAAGAGGGAATTTTAGTATCCATCAGACTGGCCAAGGAGGTTAGATTGAAAAAATCTGAAGATTCCTGCGATACTGAGAGGACTTTATGCATAATGCAGAAATGAAAACTTTGCGATTATCCACAGACACTATGCAATTATCCACATACTTCTGTGGGTAATTACAAATTTTTCATTCCTGCATCGAGGTTGGATGTGGTTGGAGAGGTGAAGAAACTAGAGGCGGAGGTTCGGATGAAGCAGAAGAGATGGATGGAGGGCGTATTGAAAGGGGAGGGAATTATAAAGAGCAGGGATGGCCAACCAAAATGATCTTGCGGGTCACTTTGGAAATGCATCATAACTCCGCGGGCCGCATATAAAATTATATATACCCATATTAGATTTAGAACCACTATAGACATTATTTTGGAGTGAAAATTTGAAACATAATGAGTAATTATTATTATGTTAAAGTTATTGTATTCAAGTTGATGAATCTCGCGGGCCGGAAAAATGTTCAAGGCGGGTTGGCCACCCCTGATAAAGAGAATAAGAGGGGAGAACAATGGGGAAGAGGAGAAGAGGAAGGAAGAGGATAGGAATTCTGGGCAAAATAAGAAGAGGGAGACAATATGAGAAATAAGAAGCATCATATGGTGGATCATCCAGCCAAAACGGAATGATGCGCCAGTAAGATAAAAACTGCCCAAAATCCTACCAATCAGGTCGAAGGCGGATTAGAATTCTCAAATGAATCAGATAGAATACTCAAATGAATCAGGTCAACGGTGTTTTTCTTTTATTTCATGAAAGCGGACTTTATAGTGTCTCCAGTTCTCCATAAGGGCTGCACTTAGTAGTTTAAATTCGAGAGACTGGGACTTGAAAGCTAAAAACGACCAATTTGCTGACGAAACAAGTTTCAGTCTTTTAGTGTAATCCACCAGAGCCGTGCGAGAGGAGGTCAAAGTTCAGCTGGGTCAAGACGGGCGCTTTACCGGGCAAAATAACCATCCTTACAGCAATAACTCAATTGCTGAACCCCCTTTGAACCGAAATTTTTGACCATTAAAGTGTTTTTAGACGGCTTCATTGATGTCTCACCGGCTCGCGTAAAGTTCAGCGCCCGGTGTCCAGCGCGTGGTATCCCAGAGACTATTTTCCTCTCTGGATGGGATATAAAGAGCAATGTCACTCCACACCACTAACATGTTTATAGGTGAGCACCATACAATGACCTAGATGCTTAAATTAATCTTGCTCCAGAGTACCTGATGATGAGGCATAAGTGTTGAAACACGTGTCGTGAGTATACTGTAAATAAATATGTGAACAGCAGGAATTCGGTATCAGTTGAGGTGGCTCTAGCCTATGCGAGTCAAAATTAATGCTTATTTACACATTTCTACTATTTGTTTTAAAAATCCTGCCTACACTGATAAAGTTGGTTACATTTTGAAATCCAAAATAAAGGTACAAAATGAGCAGATTTATCCCTAAGTATATTTTCAAAGACCACATTTGTCCAGCAATAGGAGCCGATTGCAGCGCCAACTGCATGGAACTAACGCACTTTGACTTCAATCAATACAGAAATTCGCTAACAGCTTTAAAAAACAGAAAGTAGGATACTTATATTTTATTTTTTCTCCAATGTTCTCGACTATTCGATTCAAACAAAGAGTTTTAATCAAGAGCCTAAGTATTCGATCTTGTTCTAATTGCTTTTCTTTTCTACTGAAATCTGAGCAGTCTTCATAAGATCCCAAGTAACAATCTCCACTTTAAAGGCTGAATTACAGTACAACTCACCTGGATACCCTATTTTTTGTTCACTTCAGTTTATAAAACGCTCTTCAAAGATGCTAGGTTTAAGATTTCAGAATTTCTGAAAGTAATCCTGAGGCATGAGCCACCTTAATGCGGTTACACCAAGTAGCGGCTTAGGGTGGTTGAGCGAGATAGTTCCGTTGTCATAATGGATACCATATTCGAACTGTACGTTTCAATTTCAGCAGCTCATGGAAGTATGGACTAAATATTGCATTGTTAATGGTGCAAGAATACACTTTTATGCGACTAAAATTTTAAGTAATTAAAACTAAACTTCTATAAAAGTCTTTAACTAGACTCAATTTTTTCACGCGGTACGCTTGAAACTCCTTCAAAACGGTAGGTTGTTTTGTGATTCTGAAAAAATTACTGCGGTGACAATGGGATTTATTTATAAAAATAGTTGATAAAACATACAAACTACGCATTTAATTTTTTGACGAAATCTGGGTGTTATAAATACCTCATTTTTTAAATAATGTCTCTCTGGAATGCATGCGCGTGCCATTTCACATGTAAAAGGGCTGTCATTTTTTGGAAAATATCTCGGTAAGTAGTACGGCAAGGGGTTGATATTTTGCTATTTTTGGAAGGGTGAGATATTTTTCTTTGAAATTAGACAAAATTTACTGACTTTTAGGTGAAATGATGTTTCGTTCAAACTACTTAAAATGCCACTGTATCCAAAATCCGGCTATTGATTGAACTGGCGTGTCCTCTTTGCGGAATCGACGAAAAGGTATTACCTTTGTACGCAATCATTATTTCCGCATATTGACATGACGTTAAAAGCGAGAACGGGCAAAACGGAGGAAAATGATGTTTCTCTGTCAACACCATTTTGGCGAACAGCTGTAGCCACGTAAATAATTCTCCCATAAAAACGAATGACGTAAAAATTTGGCTAGTAGTAAAATAACTAGAAGACCTGCGGTCGGATTCCGGTTACCTACTGTCCCAAGAACGTATTACATCAATAAAAACAAGATATCTATACCATCCGACAAATTTATTTACAAATGCGATCACGTTTTTCATATCATAAGCTCAATTGGAAAAATATAAAATAAAATATATCATATACATTAAATATAAAATCTATAAAATATAATATAAAATAAAATATATAAAAAATAACAGTAGCGCACGCCTTGAGGAAAACCGTGATGGCTGCTCTGAAATCAAATTGCTTTAGTGCAACAGAAGTTGCGCTTCAGTCGGCTTATTTCGCAATTGTAAAGTTTTCGTGTCATTTCCATCGCTATCCATACTTCATACTACTTACAGCGGCATATACTTGAAAAGAGAGTTCGAATATAGCTTCCATCATAACTTGACAAAATATTTCGCTGAAACTATTCTACGGAACTACTTCGTCTTATCTATTGATTGAAGATATTAATGAGACTGTGGGTCAATAATTTTATACAGCTAGAAGTCTTCGAGTTAAACTTGGGATCGATTTACCGCATGGTCGGCGAGGAAATGGCCGTTTTTACGATCTGTTGTGTTTGGGCAACCGTGTGATCGCTGTGGATCGTAAACTGGTGATAGCTTGTATATGGGTAAACTGGGAGCGCTGTGGACCATGGACTAGTGATAAAGTGAGTGATAGCGTGGGTTTGAAGAGAGTGATAGCGTGGGTTTGAGCAGCCGAGTGATCGCTGTGGACCATGGTCCGGTGGGAGGGTCGCCCTATTATCAAACATTGTGATAATTATTACTGGTGACTGGAGTCACCATGAAAAGGGCAGTCGGGTACTCACGATCGCAGAAGACAGTTGGGCAGGGCCGTCTGGAGGTAGCGCCTGGTGTCGCTAAGGTTATAGTTGTTGTAAACTCTGTTACCTACCGTTCGACTCCATTCCATTTCAATACCCACTTGACTCGCTGGGTAATTCAACTGTTGCAAATATCCCACGCGAAGGCGCAGAGATACAACTATGTTATAAGGCAAACAACGACATGAAAGGACTTAATTTCTCATAACAAGAGTTATATAAAAGATACCTCCCAAAACCTACATAAAAAGAGATTAGACATATTTGAAGCTAGTCTCTCCATCTCTGGGCGATTGACGGCATATTTATTTTGAACGGGGGAATATAATATTAAGCGTTTGCATAAAACTATTTAGCCAGGTTCAAAATACGGCTATATTGCTGGAATAAATCGAAACATCATTTTTATAAGTTTGAAGAATCGATTTTTAAAATTAGTTTTCATTAGATTTTAAACTCTAAAAATGAATAAATTTACTCATAATTGATAAATCATATTGGTTTTTTGGCTTCTGATATTAGCAGTCAATTAGCAGTCAATATTAGCGTATTAGGCTAAAAACTACCTTAACGGCGGCAATCATCGCATGTGGCACCGAAGGAGTTAAGTTACGTTCTTTATTAAATGTAGTTCTTCAGCTCAGGGTGAACCGACCTTAGCTTCCCAAGAGTCTCCGCCTTCCTCACCCACATTTCCGTCGACGGCGAAAAGGGTGAGAGGAAGAGGGCGACCATTATCCCCCGTTAGACAAATCGAATTCCGCCTGATAACTCTTAATTCCCCTTCCCACGGCCGGCTTTAACAATCAACCTCACCCACAAAAGAACCCAAATGCGCGCCCTTCTCCTTGTATTGCATTTCACGGCCAACGTGGGCCGCGGGAACGAAAACAGATTGCCCCTCCACCCCCTCCAAGCCTCCCCCCAAAAAGGAGAAGGGGGCGCAGCCAAACGCGCGGGAGGGGAGGGGACACCGCGGCGAAAATTAAAACCTAGTGACCCCAACACTGTCCCCTAGGGGACTCCGCCACGATTTCCACCGGCAACATATTACGTCGCGCACCGGCGCAGAAGGCTGGAATGGGAAATATTAAAAGATATTAAAAGAGCATGAACGATCGCCGGAGGGCAAGGACTTGACGATCTGGACAGACTTGGAGGACGCGTTGGAAAATTAAAATGCGTTCATTCTCCAGGTGGAGTGAAAATTACTTTTTTTTATTCCTTCCTCAGTTCAGGTATCCTTGCCACTTCCCTAGATGCCATCCGAAACTCCAGTCACTTAGAGGTAGTTTTCAGCGGAGGCGACCTACAACTGAGGTTATTTGCGCCATTAAGGCCATACGAGTATGCTGGAATAGTTGGGATTATGTGAGTAATGGAGGACGAGCGGCGAAAAAACAGACGTCGGCGTCGGCCTACTCCCAATATGCTCCGAATATATTCATACAGAGAGACCAAACTGGTCGTTCCATATTATTTTATTGTGTGCAATGACTCTTGCCAGCATTCACAATGTTCTTAGACATTTCCGCAGCCGCAAAACTCTTTTTAAAAAATACCATGCGCTCCATGATTTTTGTCGATGTGAATAGTACTGAAGAAAAATTTTTTTCACTGAGATCTAAATAAATGCAGCCACCTATGAGCGAGAAAACGAACTGATTCAGATTTAAAGGGAGTACCAATAAAATAAGTAAGCGAACCCGGCAATTTTCAAAGGAGATTTACTTAATCATGTCTAGTCCACGAGAGGGATATGCGAAGAAAATATTGTAATCAAACATTTGTTCAGCCCATACTAAAGCACTTATCCAAAAACATCGATCGCGCTGCTTTTTCCTTCATTTAATTTGTATCGGAGTAAATAGTTCTTTAAATTCATGACGTTTAACAGTGAGTTATAATAGAGTATGCAACGTTTAAGCCTTTGCAGTCCCCGCGTCACGCACAGTATTTTCTGTTAACGGTTACGGCGGTCAACGGTCAGTTTTGGCTCGTTTTTGTCGGTATGCCACATGGAAAACCAAAGCCTGGTAATACCCCAAGCCCGCTTTCACTTTTATACTCGAGCTAGGATCCATTCTCAAAGAACTAACATGAGAGTCAGCTCTCAGTTGCCCGCGTCCACCAGGAGGTATGCGCGGCGTACTGACGCCGCGGGAAGAAATAGTCTCTTCAATTGGGTAAAAATACGATCAAAATTAAACACGACGCTCACGTTGGACATTGCTTCTGAGCATTCCTTCCTCTGGTAAAAGCCATTTCCTCTCACCATTCGCCATGACTTAGCAATGAACTGGCCGGAATGGAATTTGCTTGCAACTTGGCGAATTGCGCAAAAACTATAACAGCCATTATTATTTTGATACCTATATGCGTATCGCGTGGTACAACACCAATGTCTTCTCCATCAGTTTCACGTCCTCTACTATAGACGATACACTATAACTGAAGTTGTTTACTCGTAGCACCAAAGTAGGGACTGGGATTCCACTGAAAATTCCTCCGCTTTGCCGAAATTTGAACCCCGGTGCCATATATTAGCAGCAGCAGCTGTTCACGCCGTATGATCAGTCCGTTCTCCAGGTCAGGCATGAATGGACGAGGACAGGACGAGAACAATCGCCAGAGAGTGATACTTCGATCAAATGGACGGAGCGGAACGCATGTGGAAATAAAAGTTCGCAATTTGTCGGCGGGACTGAGCAGGCTAAGGGAGATTCGCTTTGAATGCAGAGAAAACGGTTTACTTCAGTCGAACACCATTGTCGGTAGTCCACCGAATACAGCAACTTTTAGGATTGATGATAGGTTAATTACAAAAAATGTAAAAATACCGTTAGTCGCAAATAAAAGCACTGATAACATAATTTCCCACTTAAAGTTTATGCACTTCCCAAATCCTTTCATTCCTTCCACGACACCTACCATATTCTCCCTCTTCTATATCCCCTACTTGGTATGTAATTTCTCCGTTACCTTCCTTCAATAGTCAGAGGTTCTCAACATTTTTATGCTCCACACCACTAAAATATATTAATATGTACTCGCACCCCTTTAAGTGAAAATAAAAATTTAAGGTTATACGCGAATGTGACCAAAAAAGTTATGCCCAAAACTGGTTTGTATTATTGACAATTGACCAAAATGGTCAATTGATAATAATACATAACCAGAAATGAATCACAAGGATAATAAAACATATTACAGCAATTTGAAAGGTGTATAACCCCGACAACAAGTACCCTTTATATAAACAAGAAAACTGAAAATTTTCTCGCATCCCCTACAATTCTATCTCGCACCAACAAGGGTTGCGAGCACCCCTGGTTGGGAAACTCTGCTTTGGGAAAGTCTTTTATCACGCCAATTCTTCTGGTTTCTTTCTACGTCTCCATTTCATTATCCTCTCCCTTTCCAGGCCATGACCTCCCATGGATTAATTTTCATTAACCTTACACCTGCTAAAACATTTACTCAGCAAAGCGAATGATAAATAAAAATTAATCATCCACGGAAAATTAGACAAAAAAACATCGGATAGAATGAAAAAACTTGAAATGACTGAGCCCCGTCTTAAGAAAATGTGCATGAGATGATGTATGAGTGATGTGCCATGAGTAATATGGAATACATGCGCACTTTTTCAGAGAACTACACTTTAAGGAGAAAATTAGATCATAGAACTTCGTACCATAAGTTGATAAATTTGATACTAGATTAACGCAATCAAGGCAGCTTCCCTCATTCGCATTTCTCCACCTAATCTCAGCATTTACATGATGAATCCCACAAAAACCCGGACCGAATACAAAATTAACTATCACAAATCCAGAATAACTAAACGCAACTCGCTCACAAAAAAATAAGCTAAGAATTATTATCCAACAGAGTCACGGGATTAAAACGTCTTCACTAAATTTAAAGCCAACCGTAAGCGTAAGAGTTTAACCAATTTCGACCAGAACAGGTTTACCACCTGGCTCCATCGGAAGACAAAAATATCCCCGAGAAGATATGCGAACTTTTGGGGCGGAGTCGGCCCACGCTTTTGACGCCTTCGGTGCGACTACCCCCGCGCTTCTTGAAGCAGAAAAAAAGTCTCCGAAAATTGACCTCCATTCCGACAAACGACCCATCCAATCGCGAGGCGATCCGATCCCAAAAAATAACAGGAGCCGGCGAACAAAAAACTTCAAAAGCGACATGTCTTCTCGGAGAAAAGAAGCTGGACTACTGGGGGTGGGGTGAAGAGATACGGGCGATCTCCTCTCATCCAATCAACGCTACGTGACGGCGTATGCAGTCGAAAAAATTTCCGCGAAACTCGGGAATTGAAAACCCGCCGCTGTCGGGCGAGGTCGGGTCGCTTAGGGAGGGAGGCAGCCAATCGCGTATTAATGGCCAATACCGCTCGACCACGCCCACCTCCACCTCCTCAAATACCTGCCCCGTGGATCCGCCGTCCGGTGGCGGAATAACCCGGCACGGCGTGAACACGTATGTACAGTTAAAGCGAAAAAACGAATGGTTACCCAGGACTGGATTCACCCCTACTCCGTCCGACTCTCCCCACGGCATAACTGTAACGCATGCTTAATTTTACGGGCGGTTTCTTGATTAAAATGACATATGTCTTCACACAAACTGAATATACATATAAGGTATCCCTTGAATAAAGCGAAACGCTCAACAGGAAAGACACATAACCCATATCAGCCTACAAAACATTAACTTTGTTTCATCTACCAGATGATAAACCACTCAGAAACTGTATTAAATATCTCACTTGGATCTGATTGGAAAGAGGTTATTTACGATTTGATCCTTGAAAGCGCAAGCACACCAGGTGGTATTTGAAGTGAATTATGACAGTAAAGGATTTGGACCGCTCAAAATGTAAGTAGGTAGGATTATGCGGAAATACCAGCGAAATAATCGAATAGTCTAGCCTAGGATTCTTCTGCAGATACTTAAACAAAGAAAAAAGAGCTTGACCCTGAAAAGAGCTTCTGTATCACCATTTTTCTTCCCATTTTCTACCACGAATTTCATAGATGCTACCACGGGGAAGATATACCTCCACCGCGAATGAAAACCACGCACCATCGGACGGTAGCTACTCCTGCTCTTCAGCCGCAGTCAAAAGCTGAAATACTGCACAATTGATGCAGCTGAATTTAGTACCGCATCGCTTTAAATATTTGTAAAAATTATTTTATAACAAACTAACGCACCTTTCGCTCTTGTACGAATTATTTCAAGGGTTGGCGATTTTGCATTCGCAGTTATCGAAATATTTTCAGGACGTTGAGATATGAATCATTCCTAGTAATGTATTACTACGATAAGCAATTAAATGCTGTAAAACGCCTGACTGAGTTTCAACTGCGCTTGAAGCAACCTTGTTCTTCTCTCAAACCTGCATTCCTATTTTCACTTATCAATTATCTTGCGGATGTTTTGAACGTACGTATTTTACAGTGATTAATAACTTTATTCATGCATGCTACCCCTGAACATGAGATCGATTTACTGAGACAGCAAGTGGCATCAATAAGATAAAGAAATGAGAAAAAATTTGCCCAAAGCATTTGCATTCGTTAATTTAAACCCCATGCAAGGTATTCGTGAAAGGGGTGAGATTTGGCAATTTAGAAAATCATTTGACTCGCCAGGATTCCAATCCAGGTGAACTAATTGCTGGTTAGGCCTTATAGCCAGCTACAACAAGCATCAAACAAAGCAATCTTCCTACAAGGCGAATCAGACCTTTCAGCCACCCGAATCCGAGCCAGCCAGATTTCAGCCACCTGAATCCATTATGCATAAATTAAAGTTCACAACTAGGACGATTAGTTAATAAAACTTAATTCGTGCAGTGAGGAATTTAAATGACATAATGCCTTTAAGAGGGAGATAACGGTAAGGATGCTGGGTAAGTGCAGGAGGATAACAACAGAAATTTGGGACGGTGTGAAGGAAGCGAGCGATAGGAAGACTTTGAAAGATTTTCAACACCGGGAAAAAACATTTCTGTGGAGGGACACGTCATATGCAAAGTAGCTAAGCTGCCGAATTTGATGCTATATCTAGAACTTTTACACGTCCATAGCGGAGAAATATAGAGACTCTCAAGTCACAGACTGGAAACCGGCCATGTCGGATGGCCCACCCCGGGTGCTTAATTTAATCAAATAGTTGATCAACCACTTAAATATTTGGCTATTATAAACTTGATTCAAATTATTGAATATTTAACTTAATGTCTAACAATAAATGACACTCGCATAAAGGTGGATGCTACGGTGTTACAAAGCAGTGTTCACAAGTATTTTTGCCGCTCTTCGATCAAAATGAGCGATTCTCGTTGGTTCCACCATATTCTGGGGCCCGCCAATCATAAGTGGAATCCAGTTTTCCAGGACTTGAGGGTCTCTAAAAATATAGATTTTAGTGACAAGCGACAAATTAATTTTTTTAGTTATTTATCAAAAAAATGTTTCTTTGGCATAAAAATGGCGACTTTTGGCCTTTTTTCGCTTAGAAACAAACTGCGCAGCAATATCCTTGATTTCTACATAGTCACAGAGTAAGTCTATATCTTTACTCTGTGACATAGTACCAATTTTTCATTCGTCAATTGAGGTCTTATTACAATGATTCAACAAAAGGAATCCTATACCAATATCGAAATTAGGGACGCCGCGAGAGGAAAAAAAAGAGGAAGAAGGAATCCCCATCTTTTAACACTTTGACCCGATTTTTCAAAATTTGGAATTAACATATCTCCAAACATTCACTGAGGATTCGTAAAAAAAATCGGGAAAAATGTGATAGAATTTGTTTTTTGAAAACGAAAAAATACACAACAAATTTATATAAAGAGCATGTTTCTCAACAATTTTGACAAAGAATAGCACCAACGATTTCCTAAGGCTCACAGCAGGTGAGTTCGTTTCACGTTTCAGGTCAATCGTTTTTCACCTCGCAAAACTAGTGACTTTTGACTTGAAGTTAGCAAGTGAATCCGAATATGAGCTACCAACAATGTTTAAAGACGACTCACAGTTGTTCATATCAAGAGAAGTTATGGGAATGTCAATAGACTAACCCTTGAAGTACGTACTTGTTTCAACGAAGATGGCGTAGCGAACTTCGAGTGAAGCCATTTCCACCATAATGCGAGTCCCTAGAATACAATACTGTGATTGGCCCATGAGATCGTGTGACGAGACGGTTACTTTTCGACGAGCTCCTGTATTTCCTGCAACGAGTGGGATATTTGAGGCACGCAAAACTTTTTTCTTTGCAGTTTTATGCCACAACAAACTGACAGTTTCCATTCAAAATTAAGAAGTTAGCGCACACCAACTCACACGAACTATGTTCCCTCGCGAAACGCGTTGTAACTTACCGGTAGGTAGCTTCTGTAGGTGAACAACAGTCATGGCTAAACGTTGAGCGTGAAAATGCAGAATTCATTCAAAATAATTATTTATACACGGAGGATTCTTATAAAGGAATAACTAAAGCTTCAAATTACGCATGTTTGAGGCCTTTACTGAAAGTAAAAAAATGACACAGTAAATGGATGCCATTACCAACGTTTCTTTGTAGTTAAGCGTACTTCAACTGAGATTCTCATCTGTTTTAAAGCGCGAAATGTCTAAAATGAAAAGAAGGTAACTGTGTTATTATATTGCGGAATGATGAGCTCAATGGAGCTAATGGAAGACATCCATTTTAATTCGAGCAACTATTCAAAAAAGAAAACATACTTCTTTTATCGATGGTCGCCTGCGTTGTTCTTTTAAATAATACTGAAATGGTAATGCTCACTCCATTTCCTGGTCACTTCCGGTATTTCATTGTTTAATTTTGAAGACGCAACTAATAGCATAGGCAATCAAGAGGAGACGTTGAGAACCTCACAGCAGATACTTAGCATAGCATAGCTTTAGCTGATACTCGCCTTTATCTCCTGGAGAAGCATGAGAATTGAAAATACATCTGAATACGAAAATAATAATACTGCATTTTATATTTAATGGTAATTGTCCCCACTTTTTTGCCATGCAGATAATACAAATAAGGCGTAAGCTATAGCCTTAATCAGTTTTTAAATCCAAAGAGTAAATTCTAAGCGACATTTATTTTTCTCAGAGTTTTTTAATATGCCACATTTGACTCCAAGCTTGTTCCTAGATCCTACATTTTCCTGATCGCTTCTTTCTGGGGTCCCAAAGAATGCCCCTTTATCCTGCCTCGGCCCACAGAAAATATTCACAGTAAATATCATCAAAACTTAAAAGTTACAGGTGGAAATTCCGTTATGCTTAGAAACCAATTGTAAAAAAAGTAATAACAAATGATTGCCACTGCTCAGAGTATGACAGTTTTGCGTGGACTTTTTTATTTGAAAATAAAAAGTAGTATTAATATTAATAAGATAACAAGTTCGCAATATTAAATAATGTTCAATAGTCATTGAACATTTCATGTAAAGCAAACTTGTAGATGAATGCCTATCACGCCTACTCGGCTTAACCTTCAGTTACAGCTGACTATAAGGAGGGCCACCTCTCGCACTAAACCTTCTTAGCGCTGTCTCTTGCCACCGGTACTAGTGAGAAATACGGAGGGCATTTTAATGATAGGTATCATTTTAGGAAAAAAATACAGAGGTCATTATTAAAAATATCCGTATACGGTTTTTAAAATTGTATATGAAATGAATTAGGAAATAATCTTAACAGACTTTTCCAAAGTCTAAAAAGTAATAGTAATTATATTAGTGTACTAAAGTGGTACAATTTTATTGCATCAGCCGATATACCGGCCCGCCGCACTAAGAGGGTTAAATAACACCATATTCCTACCAACCACTCATTCGGTAGAATGCCAATGATGAATGTCGCACGCACAAGTGTGCCTAACTGTTAAAAAATTAATGATATAAGAATAGCACGCGCTCACTAAAACGCTTTACGGAGTCTCACGAGCGGTCGTGACGAGAGTTGAGGTTGTACGGTCGTAGAAGCGTAACGTAAGATTTTTAAACGGGCATTATAAAAAGGGATGAGAGCTGCAGACACACACACCCACAAGGGGAAAGGGTCGCACGTGACGTAGGGACGTGACGCGGCGACTCTTAACGTCGTCTCCCCACCCCTACCCTCACCCAGACGACGACGTCGGCCCCTTTTGCTATTGATTAAATTTTCCGTTTAGGAAAAACTCTGTGTTCCTTCGATATTTTTTATTTGTTCCCTTTCACGCCTGTTTTATAAAACTCGGCGCGTTCCGACGCTCGATCAATCACGGACGTGATTTCCCTCAAAGGGACCGCGTCGTGATCGCCGTCCAAGTGGCTCAAAAATCGTTATTTTTTTTAATGAAGCCGGATAAGGAAAAGAGAAGAGAATGGTTAATTGAGACGTTCGCGCGGCTTAGCTTCGTTAAAAAAATTGAAATTCCAAACTTATTGCGATACTCTTTTTCGGAAAGATGAGCAAAAAAGGTGATTTCGTGTAACTTTGGTCGTTATGAAGCTTCTTGTAGTTCCATAATAAATCAGAGCAATAACAAGGAACCTGATGGTTTAGTTCATTTATTTCACAATTGAATTGAAAGCTGTCTTTTTTACTTGAGTGATTTAAATTTGTTTTCAAATTTTTGTTTGTTTTGAAATTTCCTTTTGCGTAAAATATTTGTTTAAATTGAAAAAATGTAATTCTAGCAGAAATACGTTAACTAGAGGCTACAATCGCCGCCTAGTGTGTGAGCCAACTATTATTAAAATCTATTTATTTATTATCTCTACCCCAAAATCAGGACAATTTGCTTCATACATCAGGTGAATTAACAATGGACGAACACTAACTCCCATGCCCACGAGATAGTGGTGAAAAATCCACCCACAGGCGGGCATCGAACCCGCAACCCTCGGAGTGGTAGACGATGACTTCACCTCGTCGCCACCGGGTTCGACAAAAATGTCAGTCCAATGATCTTAAAATCACTCAAAATTTCCAAAGGATAAGATACGAATATTAACCACCGTTTCTTTGGCTTTTATTGAAGATAACTCAGAAATACTCCTTAAGGAACACGCACTAGTACCAGCTGTCTGTGAGGCAGAAATGAATCATGAAATTAAGACCACTTTCCGGAAGAATTAAAATAACTTCGACAGCTCCACTTGGATGATTTCATTGACACGACCAAGCTTTCGACATTTTGTTTTAAAATAATGGTTACGTTCACCTTCAGGAGACATCTTTCACCAGAAGATGACAAAGTGTCGAAATGATAAAATCATATAAGTGGAGTAAAAGAAGTTATTTTAATTCTTCCGAAATGGAGACAACTTCTACCAAGTAAATCCTACAACTGTACAACAAGACTCCACTAGGGCGTGTAGCACGGGATGACTCCACACCATGTATGGCACACTCATCCCATCTGAAATCAGAACCGGGCACGCTCACCCGGATGCCTGGCGAAGGCCAAAAGCAGTCAGGATGACAATACGCGGTCAGACCATTTACTATGTAAACGAGCAGGCTATCACGCAGTACACTATTAAAGATGCAACGACTGGTCAGTAGTGTCAATGCGACTAATGAATAGTAATACAAGGTACTAAATTATGCAGGAGCTATATCTTGCCGGATATTTCATGCGGGGGTAGTAGCTAACAATAAAGTTCAGATATTCGGCACAAGTGCAAAACTTACTTCACCAAGTGAGGGACAAAGTCTCCCAGAACTGATCTATCACAACTATTATGGTCCCTTACTGTGTCATTTTGAATCTATTGGTTCAACGGTCTATTTCCTTGATTTTATTCCAGAGATAACTTCTAACATGACAGATCGGTCGCGGTTCCTTAGTACCATAATAGTATTACGCGGTTGAAGACACAAGAAGTTCCCTAAGATTTAATTGAAGACTTCCACCGCATTTAAGTACTCATCCTATCAACTTCCCCCCTCCAAGGCTACCAATTGCCTTTATACCACACCCATTCCACTTCAACCTGGCCGAAACCCCCCCCCTTCCCTCCAATAGCAGAATGCTTTACCACTCACTCTCCTTTACACCAGAGTCGGCGAAGAGTACAATGAGCTCAGCTGATTTTAAGTGAAAGAGCCTAGCCGAAGGCAGTTGTAAAATTTGAAAAACATTTTGTGTATTGAACAGGTTGGCTGACCCTTGATTACTTGGTTTGTAATTCCGTTATCTGCTGAAATATACTTGTTTTATTTACTGTTATTTACCAATATTTTGTTTGTTAATGATTTCTTCATTTTCTCACCCGATCTTAGTCTGAAGACGGAAAGATTATGTCTCCATATGGGCGTTTTCGGTGGGAAAAAGTTTCTCCTCTCCCGTTTGTGCTTCACATAACAAAATTATGTTAAATTATATCTCATACCATTAAAAATTATTTTTTCCTTACCTCAACAATTATGTTCGAGTTCCAAGGCTGTAACATAGCTTTTAATGCATTAAACTCATCTTTATTGCCACCGGGCGCGCGACCATAGAGACTTTTTGAAGACATTTTGAATTGCCTGGACATCCCATTCCACTCATAAAACACGTAGCGCAGGTCATCATTTAACAACTACAGCAGGATAGTTTAAAAAGAGAACATCCCTGTAGAAGCCATTCAACACGAGAGCCATACTCTTCTTTTCTAAAACAACAGGAATCGACGGTAAGTTACTTCAATGAGCCTCTATATGTTTTTCCACCTGGAAATCTTACGAAGCCGCGCAGCTTTTCTACTCAACTGGCTCCTTACATATTTACTCTTTCCCTCTTCCGACGGCATTACACGGTTACGATCCTTGACGCAAACGCTTTCTGCTTCACGGCCGTCACAAATTCATGCGGTCTTACGAGATTACGGAGAAAATTGCTAATAGTACCACAAAGAACCTGGACCTGAGCCAATGTGAGCCTGAGCAGCTTTTAGGAATATTTATCGCAAGAATTATATATCCATAATACATTTATTATGATAAAAAAACTTAGTACCTGATACGAGTCTTGAAAATATTTGCTTGCATTTGTGCCGGGATGGGACCACAAGCGTATGAATAAATATTTCAAGGAAGCAGACGGGGATAATTTAGGACTTTAGCTCAGATCAAGAATCACTGTTTTATTGGCATAACAGTTCCCGCCATGTAAAGAGAACTGGGTGACGCTTGAATCTATTTAACTCTGGCAACTAACGCCGCACAGGCTCCAGCCGCCCGCTATGACACCGTTTTTCCTTCATGCATCAGTTTTACGTACTTATTTTTCGCTATTTTACCTAATTTTTTTCTTCATTATGTTTGTAGAAAATAAACATTAACAGTGGCGTCTACAAGGGTCACAGATTTTTTTGGAATCGAAAAAGATAATTTTTCGGATAAATTTACAAAAAGTAATGTAATTTCCCATCAAACACAACTTTCCCAAGAAAACAGATATGCCAACACCGGGGATTAGGGTACATCTACATCTACGTACTACTCAGCGAGCCGCCGCAGGGACGTGTGGCGGGGTGTTAGGGTAACAGCCATGTTGAGGTGTAAAAAAGATATTTCCGGAGGTGAAATGGTGAAGTGTATTATGGAAGTGAATTTAGTGGAGCTCCTGTTTCATCATAGTCACTTATTGTGCGTGGAAAGAACGAATTTTTGTACCTATCTGTTCGGCAATGCATCCCTCTTATTTTATAGCTTCTATCGGACCTAGAAATGTCGTGTGGCGTTAAAGTGATATGCTCTGTGTCACTCTGAAACACACCTGTTATGAACTTCTCACGCAAACTAAGTCTAGCGCGCAGCCTCCAAGTCTCTAGCGGCTCACAACCTAATCCCTCTAAAAGCTGAGAAAAACTATTCACACGTAGAAGTTGTTGACGAATTGTGCAGCTTTCATGTGTATTTCATGTAATTGTTTACTCACATCTTTCTGTCCAAGGCCCTAAATGCTCGCGGCGTATTCAAGGTGTGGCCTAACCAGAGCGAAAGAGCACCTTCCTGTTACTTTTTCATTCGCGGACCTTCCAATAATACACTTGATAAATTATAGTTTCTTTAATGCTGTGCCGCATATGTTTTGTACGTATGTTCTCCACGAGATATCTCATTCTTCTACCTCCTACCACTGAGAGAGGATAGGGGAGAAGAGCAATGGAGGAGGGATCCAGCCTTCCTTGTCTCAACGTTAATGTTTTCATGCAACTCCTATATCAGCCTAAAATCGTGCCACCCTGCCAGAGGCATCCCATTGGACATCTTCGGTTAGTTTTTAACGCATTGGAGACTGAAAAAATTAGCGCATTCGACTTTAGGCGTCGCTCAACATCAACGCGCGACCAACGTAATATTCCAACGCATAATGGGGATTTTACTTAATTGGTGATATCTCATAGTAAACCTGTGCATATTTTATAACAATCCAGGTTCGAATCTCTGTCCACTCTAATGGTTATTTTATGCCGACTTTTACTCTTTCAGGTATATTCTTTAGTAAGGGTTATTGCGAGCGAAATAATCATTAAGAAAAGATTGGGTTGGTTGGCTGACAAGGCTACAAACAACACAGGTCATCATCATCGTTGAGAAAATGAGGGTTGGATGATCATGAAAGGACTATTTAGAGAATGGAGGAAGGGTGGAGAGAAACCCGGCGTTGGCCTTGGCTTTCTTTTCACAAGAACGCTATGAGATCGACAGTTATACGTCTCGTTCAACGGTCGAAGTGCTGCACTTAAAGTGCTCTTCAAAATCCCGCCATTCCGGAGATTCGAACCCGGCCACATAGGGGTGAGAGTTATCTTCTCTAGCCGTAACACCAACCCGAGTCCCGTACTCAAGAATAGGAGAGAATTGATAAAAGGGAACTTAATTAAAAACAGAATGGAAAGAATAGAGACTACAGTAATACGTAGACATCACTTTATTAGATATACAAATGGAAAATTACCGCAGAAATTGTAATAGATAGAATTCACGAATAGAAAAGGATGGATGGCAAAGTATCTATTTAAAGACATAAAAAACCACTGTAGAAGAGTTATAAATGTACGGGGACGGAGCATGGCCCGGAAGAGAGGATTATTAGGATATTAACGCTGGGTGAAAAGAAGTTTAATCCGCATGTAGCAAAAAGGCATCGGGTTTCAAATATTAAGCAAGGCACAAAGGTAATGAAGTATTCATTGACTTACGGGCCAAACTAAAAGAATATCACTGGCACACAGTAGAAACGGAAAGGATTGGCCCTAAATAAACACGAAGTACGTAAGGAAGAGGAAAGGAATTGCTAAGTCTAGGAATCGTTCATAAGAAAAGTGTTTGAGCCAATCAAAACCAAACTTGGACCAGTGACGAACTCATATTTATGGTAACGGGTTGTTTTACAAAACATGGTAATAGGGAATATATTTATTAGTATTTCCACAATGAAAGTTCATTGCTAAAGCGAGCGAACAAGTAAACTAAGACTGTCATAATAAATACAAGTCCAATACAATTCTGCAAAAACAAAAACCTTTCTCAAAATTCTCAATAATTAAAGACAATCGTCGGAGACTCTAAGTCCATTTTTGAAAAAGGGAGGGCGCCTTAAGGTATCGTTCTTTCACATAAATTATCAGAGGACACTCCATTCTTGAAATGCCGTAAAATCTGGAAAATCACGACATGGGCTTCATTTTACGACCCAATATTTGGGCCTAACAGGACATTAGACGCGAGAGCAACTGGGCCGATCTTAAATCACGGCGATAACGGCACGCGAAAGGCTGACGGTCGCCTGCACGAACTGCTTCGACATCCATTAAGGATGCTTCTCACACCCACGCCACATGCAAATGATTCCCGACTTTTTCCCAGCTTTTCCTTTCTCAATTCCTCGAGCCTCGCGTCAAACCCATTCCGATCTCCCCCCGCTGGATCAAGCCACCCCACGCCAAGGGACGAGGACAGGCAGCCAGGAGAGATGTACAGGAGTGGGAGGACTGACGATGGTGACTTAACGGCGCGCTTCCCTTCCGCCGTTATACTCGTCCGCGGCCGCTCGGGCGCTTAACGGGCGACGGCGGCCGTATCGCCGGCAACCTGCAACCGCCACCGCCGGTGAGGACTCCTCTCGGGAGAACGACCCGACCATCCCCTTCTCAGCCACCCACCCCTTCCCCGTGTGTGTCCCTCGCGGAGAACACGTACGGGAGGCCACATACACCCGGCGGGGAAGGACTTGGGAAGTGTAAAATGAGAAGATATATCGCTTTGGTTAGCCCTTATCACGACCGTTTATCATCGGTCTCTCACGAACAGGCTGTCATTAGCGGCAGTTTTAACAGAACATCAACACAACCAATTCTCGGATTCCCGATTTATTTTTATCCCACCAACACTTTCCCCTAGTTGAATGACAACTGGTTTTATTCTTAAGTCAAGATTCAAATTGACGGAAAACAAAAAGGTGGGCATAATGTTTTGGATAATATATTAACTATTCGCATGGCTTTACAATTTCCACATTACTTTCAAACATCTCTCTCATGGAAGTAAATTACCGCTATAGATGCAATACCCCTCGGGATATTCACGATTTCCGCAGTAGAGGGAAAATGTTTACCGGGCTTGCACAGTGAATTCGAACTCTTAAGACAGCGGATAAAAATATTCACTACGCACTTCGCGGCAAAAGGTATTAAAATGTTAGCTGACATACTCGGAATATAAGGATAATTATCTAGGTTTTTGGAGCAAGATTGATATTGTTAAGTATTATCTGCCATCAAAAGCCACATCAATGTAAAAGAGAGATAAAATTTTTCTTCAGGTGAGATCAAAACATCGATGGAACCGAGGAATTATTCCACATTCCGACACTACTCTCGTAGTCAGCGAAGCTGTCATCACCACCGCAGAACCCGAGAAAAATTCATTCCACTTCTTGCAGAGCACTACGCAGGCGTATGTAAGATGTGCTTGCGTACAAGTTTTCTTGATTCATTCACATATTGCGCAATGTACGTTCTTCCAATGCACTGGGGGGATAATTATGCCTCTCAAGTTCGCCCAAGCCATAATCACTCATAGGTGCCACTCCCACGACCCGAAATTCCACGCCACGGTTACCACCCACAGAGATATCGGGCATCACTACAACAAATTCTCCTTAGGTGATCTCAGAAATGAATACAGTGAGTTTCCACCGATAATTAAGCCTTTCGTTTCGCTTAATTCCCCGCATAATATTAGCTTTCTTCCAACGGAGCCACTGGCTTCAATCGTTTGCTTACGGTTTCGCCCCCCGAAAAAAACGAAAAGGGGGATTCTCACGACGATTTCGACGAGGAATCATATCTTTTGCGGATCCGTTCAGTTAAATATAAAGCAACAACAATCTCTCATCAAGATATAATATAGAATTTACGACGGCGAGCATCCATTTCACTGACTTAATTTTGATGCTCCCTTAAAAACCAGGGGATGAACACTTAAAATGGTCAGGCAATTAAAACGTACAACGTCATTAAACTAAATAAGGATAAAATTCACTACCCCTTACAAGATAACCGCTTTTATAGCGCATATAATTCTAAGTGACGGCGTGTTTCGCTAAGGAAATCTGTGCGAGCCACGACAGCCTGTCACGTAGAACATGATACGAACATCTACAGAATGCCGACACGCAAAACGGTATGGAAACCATATTCTTAGTGTCAAAAATGTATTTAAAAACTAAGATTGGCATGAAGCCAAAGAGCATTATTATAGATTCATTTAAGCCAGTAACGCATCATAGGCTAGGCGCTGACGTAGAGCGATTAAATGCACAACTGCGCTAATTGACAAGGGGGAGGGATATTCATACTAATTGATGGCCCCGTCATCTAACCGTTCTCATCAATGTCCATCACCAACGAGATAAAAAGAGGAAAACCACAAATATTTATATCAGCTAGCTGAACAATGACCATTCAGTAAATAAGGTAAATAATACACGTTCTACGCCCGGGAAAGCTGAAGATAGACGAACATTATAACTTTTTTGTGCCGTCTAACAATCTGGCCAAGTAGTCTGCTGATCACAAAGTTTTGCGACTTAAAATTGCACGTCTGCCCCTAATTTCATCCCGGTGAAAAATTCACTTTGCACATCCCCATGCTGCTTTGACCGTCAGTCTTCATCCTGGGCCAAGCTGTAACTATACATTACCTGGGAACGCCGTAGATGAGACAAAAGAGATTGTGTAACTAACGCAACAAAGCAGTAATGAAAGGCTATCTAGCTGAAATCTGTAAACTAGTTAGATGCACATCCACCGCAGTAGGGATACCAAACATGGACGATCGTTAAGATCGGAATCCAGTCCATCGGACGGTAACTTAACAGTACAACTCTTCCCGAGTGCCTTTCGTTAAGAGCATGCCCGGGTCACAAGCGGGTTTATCGCCGACAACATACCCTCCCACACCCATCCCTTAAAGAGAGAGAGACAGAGAGAGGAAGAGAGACCCCTTGGGGGCGTCCTCTTGCTTTTGCCAGCCCATCCTCCCCCCCTCTCTCTCGTGGATCTTGATGTGGGGCAAGCTTCCCACGAAATTCCCCCAGACCGTAATGCGCCCCGCCATCCAACCCCCCACACCTCCCGAAAGAAAGTGTTGTTGGCCTCGTGGGAAGGATTTTCGCATTTAGATTTAACAAGAATCCCATCGCCCTAAACTTTTTGAGTGGACTAAGGTCAGAATTCAACACCGGCCGAAAACATTTTATGCCGCTACCTGAAAAACAAACTGAACTTTACAATTCTTCCTTAAACTTATCACAGAAATCGCGTTACATATGCGCGTATTCGTCGTGGGAGCAGAGAGAATTAAGGAAATCGTGAAGTAAATAAATATTTAGATGCAGAAATAAAAAGTTTGCAATAATCCACTGAAATAAATTTCACTGCGACCTAGGTTTCGTAAAATTTTCATTTCTGCATCATGCATAAATTTCACTCAATATCGCAAGGAGAAAAGTTATACCAGTCAATACTTATTTCAATGAACTTTGAATCCATGATTAAATGGTATATTTAGGAAAAATGCATCAATCGCAAGTTCATGTTTTTCTGAAACTGGAAGAGATACGACATGCTACTTCCCAGAGTTTGCTGCAAAAAACATCACAATATGGAATAACTACACGAGATTTTGTAACATTCACAAGGTTTTTAATGGACACGCTTAAGGTACACATTGCGCATCGGTGATTGAAGCTGCAAGTTCATAAATGAAATAAAATAACTATGAAGTACCCATAATAAGTGCGTAATTTCTATGACTCTATAAAGATTCTCAGGCATTATCCATGGAAAATGTTCTGGAAAATATCCATGGAAAAGGAACTGTTCCTAGTTAATTAGGTTTGTAAAAACAGGAATGTGTTGATGCAATGGCGTTTGCCTTCCGATCATTAGGACTCAGGTTCGAAATCCGGAGACGTCGAATAACGCTAATTGAAATCCTGATCCATATTCGGGTGCCATGTAGAGGGCACTTTCAGCATAACTCCCACACCGTTTGATAGGATTAATCAACTGTGAAATATTGTTTGCAGTTTGGATCGGAAGCATGAGGCATTGGAAAATCTGACCAGAACAGACTAGAAGCCTTAGAAACCGGGTACTGGAGGAGGATGCTGAAGATCAAATGGCCTGATAAAATACGAAACGATGAAGTGTACAGAAGAGTAAAAGAGGAAAGGACCATATGGAACAACATAACAAAAAAGAAAAAAAAGATGGATTGGACACACCCTGAGACAAATGGGTTTATGAGAAACATAATTGAAGGTAAAATAGTGGGAAAAGTCCTCAGAGGAAGAACCAGGAATAAGTTCACGGACCAAATAAAAAGAAAAGTACATAGGAAGAGATAACAGGAGGTAAGGGAATTAACATTAGATAGGGAAGGGTGGAGGGCTACTGTCAACCAATCTTAGGATGGAACAACCAATAAGATATCGTTTGCTGTGGTCTAGTCCCTCAATCTAGCTTTCCCACCACCCTTCCCCGTCACCAGGCTTCCAAACACCCTTATTTACAGTACCAACCAACCCACATGTCAACAATGGAGCAATTGACTTCAGCTACTGTCGTTCAGTCCACCTCCTATAATAACTTCCTCCAACTACTTGCAGCAATACTGTTATAAAGACTCAGTGGGAGTAAGAACGTAACTTCCCCGAATCGAGAGATATGTACGCCGCCATAAATAACATAAAAAATAGCCGGGACATTTCGACCGACCTGGACGTGCACAGCCACTCTTCCGGACGTGGTCACAGCAGACTGCAATCGAAGAATTTCGCCGAAAAACTGCAGTGTTAGGATAGCACTCGGAGCGCAGTCTCATTCTGAGGCACGGAGGAGTACCTACACGGAATAATTTTTTCTACGCCGAGGTGCGCCAAAAATGTCTTTCGGGAGGGTAGGCACTTGAGGAGAGGGAGGGCTCTTTTTGAGATGAGGCGTTGAGTAATCACCTTTGAGAAAACGCTTTTTTGTGAACCCTTGATTTCGAAATTGCGGGAAATTCGCGAACTTGACCTGCCTCCCCCCCTCGCCCAAAAACACGTGTTCCAAGACTGTGTCCTCCACATCCTCCTGCAATCATCATCGCGGCAAACATTTCCGTGAATTGAAATTAGACAGGCGAGGGAGCAAAAAAGGCGCTCCCGTCCGCCCTCGCCTAAATCGTTGGCAGACAAGCCCGAGGAAAAATGAAGCGACAGACTCCACACGCCCATTAGCATCCGAGGGGGGGGGGGATTCATATAAGTCTTTCGCGGGGACAATATGATTACATTTATTTGCACGCTGAGGCGGTAATGATCCGTGCTCGTAATTTTTTCCTGTCGCAAGCGACTGGGGGCACTATCCACGACAAGCCGAGTCTCCGAAAAACGTTAGCCCGAACGTAAATGATACACACTTGTTTTATAAGTTAAAGAAAACAGAAGTTCAGCAATGATGTCTGCGGTTCATGACAAATTTAGAAACCACGCAAAACTACTTCTAATTATTTTTATAATTAATTTATTTGTTCACACGACGATGATAATATTTTTTAAACAAATTGCAAAAAATAAATATAGCAGAGTTTTCATTTACAATAGCTGTTGATACTACTAACTTTATTCAAAGCTATGACCATCAGTTTTTCAATAAACACAAACAGGGGTTAAAAACAACCATCCGCGACAAGCCTAGTCTCCTAAAAACGTTAACCCTAACGTAAATGATGCAAACTCTTGTTTTAAAAGTAAATAACAAAATTTTTGCAACGATGTTTGCGGTTCATGCAGTGACAAATTCATAA
This sequence comes from Ceriagrion tenellum, assembly GCA_963169105.1. Taxonomy (NCBI): domain Eukaryota; kingdom Metazoa; phylum Arthropoda; class Insecta; order Odonata; family Coenagrionidae; genus Ceriagrion; species Ceriagrion tenellum. The sequence goes on from OY720639.1 coordinate 67,765,378, forward strand.
AACTCGCCAAAACAATTTCCATTACGTTCATAATTAACTTGTTTCCACGACGATGAGAATATTTTTTTATACAGACAGGAAAAATCCATAGACGGGGTAAAAAAGTATAGCCGGGATAAAACAGCCTATTGCAGATCTGACGGGTACAGAAAACTACGGAGATGCTACCGTTAAACGTAACTAACACTCATTACATTCATGATATTTTCAATAAAAATTCATTTGCATTCTTTGTTTACGTTTACCCATACTCTTTATGGTGAAAGGTAAATAATTATGTATCAATATCGGCAATAAACGATCCGAATATCGTTTTGTTAAAGCTAACTTTTGGACATTCCTTACTAATTCATAGTAGCGAGGTAAAACGTTTGCTATGACATCAGACAAAGCGGAAAAGTGTGATGAAGTAATGACTACAGATGGTGCCGATGCTGAAATGGTTTACTCAGCAACTGATTGAGACCGAGAAATGGAATCGACTGTTAGGCTTGCTATAAAACTAATAAAGGAAAAATAAAACTTAGTTCAATCCAGAAATTTCTGTATAAGAGACGTATTCCACATATCTACAAGAAGCACAAGTTCGCACTCGACTGAAAATCCAAGAAGTATTGTACTGATCAGATAATTATCAAAATGTAAGGAGAAGATTAGAGCATCTTGACCCTGATTAAGTTTCGGACCTACATCTCTCTTTCGGTTCAAGTGTCTCCCCCTTGGTGTTTAAGCTGTAGCCCGCCCTTCTATTTCACCCTTTGCTACATTTCTAAATAAGTCGCATCTTTCAAGGTATGACAAACAGGTTCTTATTTTTAGCAAGACGTTCCACACAGTCCAATCCTCCTCTCTTTAACCGAAACCCTTCTCAGTTCTAAAGGTATACGCCAGTTTGATCTTATGACAATACTTTTATTAATTTAAACAGATTCTGAGTACCAACGAAGCCATTTGTTAAAAGAAGAGTTATAGTTTATGCTGTGGCTAGGGTACGATATTCACATCCTGATACCCCGCGTTGAATTATCGAAAGTGGCGGACATTTTCAAGAAATAGTCTGATCCCTATTAGACTGCAACATGAACGGCATCTAAGAAATGAAGAAGTAAACGGAAGAGTGGAAGAGGAAAGGACCATATGGAACACCATAGAGAAAAGAAGAACAAGATGGTTTGGATACACCCTGAGACACAATGGATTCGTGAATAACATAATTTAAGGCAAAATAGAGGGAAAAGTCCCCAAAGGAAGATCCAGGAAAGAGTTCATGGACCAAATAAATACGCGGACATTTTCTGTCCACTCTGTCTGTCCATTTTCTGTCCACTGTGTCTGGGCACTCGCGCCTGTCACCACCAATTTCCATCTCAACCGCTTCTGTCCCGCACACCCACGCATATATACCATGGCTGGGCCAATATGGCCGACCTAGGGATTTAATTGCGGGAGTACGGTCCGAGACGGACGGTCGGCGAGATTGGCAGCGGTAGGGACGAATCTCCAGGATGCTGACCGCATCTGATCTTTTATAATAGTTATGAATAAAATACAGTATTCGTCATAGCTAAACATGAGACCAGATCCCCGTCTTAAACAGTTTAACACTGCCTGATTGTCAATATACATAGTAACATTTGAAAACTCGGGGATGTTGGCGTAAGCATAGAGAACACCTCGAAGCGCGGCCTGCGCCTCTGCAAAGTACATTGGAAGTTGATGAGAGAACACTTTAATAACTTCCAAGTCCCGGTCGGGACAAACGGTGGCCCACTGCCACGGTGTGGCATTGGCATACAATGTGTAGTTCACAGAGAACAACGAACACTGTCTCGTCGGGGTGAAAATCCCTCGTCCCAGAAGTGTTGTAGCTATGTGGTCTTCCTCTGATACGCGTTGTTGATCAGTAAGTACGGCAACCCGAGAATGTGGCACGTCCAGGCGATATACCCAGCGAGCTTAGGTATATCTAGGGCCCTGAGACGTGGGAGTATAGAAATAACTAACCGCGTTGCCGCGGATGCGGTGAATTTCAGGGTAGTTTCCACTGTGTTGATACGCACTCCTAAGTACAGAAGGGTTTGTCGAGGTGTTAAAACATATTTGTAGCGATTCAGAGAGAAACCAAGGTCCTCTTCCACATACAAACATACGTACATAGGAAGAGATACCAGGAGGTAAGGGAATTAGCATTAGATAGGGAAGGGTGGAGGGCTGCAGTCAACCAATTTCAGCACTGAACAGCCAATGATAATGAACGGCATATCAAAAGCAAACTCAGTCTGTACCATGAAACGTATAACTGCGAACACGTAGGCACGTGTCGTGAAAAACAGGCTAACGCTGACGCCCCGTTTCTCTCCATCCTTCTCTCATTCCCCGAAAAATAAAACCCATAAATAACTACCCATCAGTTCTCGGTGGCACAAATAACCTGATCAGATAATTGTTTCGCTAATTATTACTATTACGATACTGTTGGCAACACACTGATTTGCAAGAGGAGGCTGAGCATACAGTATATCCTAAAAATCATTTTACAATATCAGAGCTCGGACATGCAAGACTATATAACAATTGTGAGGGCTTCTGAAGCATAGAGCAGTGATATTTAACACTACGATAAACGTTAACGAGCCACTTAATATGAACTTAACTGAAGAGCAACTTTATCACCGATGATAGGAGCATGGCGGTTTCCCAAGGATGCCCGCCAATAATATTTTGTTGGTAATCGAGGAATACTTCCATGGAGGGAGTTGGCACGATTTTCCTTAGCGCCAGTGATCTTCCCAGAAATGATATTTAATAAAGCCGGCTACACAAAAAGACAGCACTGTTAGTTGAAACAAGAAGGACGGCGAAAGATACGTGCAGGTAAGCAATTTTCCATACAACCTACCACAACCTTACCTCTGATAAACAAAATAGACCACAAATATCAAATTAATACTTCATTTCTCGATTCAAAACGACTTGAAGAGATAAACATTACGTAAAGTTTTAGAATCAATGGTATTTTATTCGACTTTTTCAATAAGCACACAATCACAGGATAATTGGAATAGGATGGATGACTTCGATTTCTTTGCATTTCAACATTCTAATTCCACACGTAGGAGACAAGAAGTATAACGATTAAGTATGTCTATTTAAGGTAGTTTAAGCGAAATGGTTCCCTAGTCATAATGAAACGATATTCGAATGTTACGTTTTCATTTAAGCAGCTCTAGGAAAAATGAATTAAATACAAAATTATTAAAAGTGTATAAAATATATTCTTATTTGACTGAAATTCTAGGTAATCCATTAAAAACACCCACATAAGTCTATATTTTAACTCATTTTTTTCACGCAGTACGTTCATAACTCTTTCACAACGGAAGGTTTTTCGAGACCCTGAAAAAATAACTGCGGCGTCAATATGAATTATTGTCATAAATAGTCGAGAAAACATACAAACTACGCTCTGTTCATTATTTGACGAGATCTAGGAGTTAGACATCCCTCAGTTTTTAAAAAAAGGTCTATGGAGAGCGTAACCTACCATTTCCCATGTAAAAGGGTTGGTATAATTGGTCAAAAATCTCGGAAAGTAGTTCGGTCAGGAGCTGCTTATTTTGGTATCTTTAGAAGATCAAATTTATTGATTTCTAGGTTAAATGCTATTTCGAAACTACCTTAAGACGTCAATTAGACAGGTAAAAAATACCGGTTAGAGAGAGGTAAAAGGGTACAAAGAATCGCTGGAACCGTTCGAATTAGCAGATTAGAAACTGCATGTCATATGAAGGGCATCAGCCCCCCTTTTGGAAATATCCATGCCTTTACTTCCAAGTTCCTTTGCATGAGAGCTTTACCAACGCCATTGTGAGACCTCATGAAGAGGTTGTTTGAGCGAAAGACCATTTTACCTAACAATCAATGAATTTAGTCTCATTTTAAAGAAGAATATCACGCCCTTTTAAAAATACCAAAATATCAACCCCTCGCCGACCTACTTTCCGAGATTTTTGACGTAAGATACCAGCCCTTTAATATGGGAAATGGAACGTGTATAAATTCCAGAGAGACCTTATTTAAAAAATGAGGAATTTCTGACACCTAGATGTCGTCAATAAATTGACAGTGTAGTATGTGTGTTTTCGCAACTATTTTTGGCAATTAATCATACAGCCACCGCATTAATTTTTCAGGATAGCAAAAAACATTCCGAATTGAAGTTTTAAAAACACCGCGTGGAAAAAATAGGTTAAGTTGAAGACTTCTGTCGATTTTTTAAATTTTTATTACTTAGAATTGCAGTCACATAAAACTAAATTGTTACATCATTGATGGTGTAATATTTAATTCAAGCTTCCCACAGCTGGCTGGTATACTTCGAATATGGTCTTTATTATGACTATGGAACTCTTTCGCTCAAAATACCTTAAATGTTCAGAAAAATTATTTATCTACCACAATCATGGGTAATATAGCCGTCATACCAGAAAGATTACGAAAATTATACTTTGCCCAACCCACGAGATGGCAGATTTCCCGTCTAAATCATCGAAAAGAATAACCCAGCACTGGAGTGTATGAATACATATAATACACCTTCTTGACGGGAAAAATGTTAACTTCAAGGATGAGCGTCAATTACTGTTGATGTCATACAAACGCTCTCATTTGCTATAACATGACGTACGGATCTAGAGAGAAGGAAGTATTGGCGCCAGTTTAAAACTTGCGTTGGGCATATGAAATGAGACTTTTCACGGATGTTATGAAGTAACACGGACGAATTATAGGGATCCCAATACAAACATCCATCATTTCGCAAGACTGGCTTGCTGGCTCACCCTGACGGAGATACACTTAATCAAAGACGACGTTGAACTACAAGGGAATGAACCTTCGGTAATCAATAGGCAGCCGTTGTTACTGACGATTATCTGACACGCCGAAAACATGTTAGGAAACCTCTTTAGAGCGGGAGCTACTTTTATTCAAATATGATATTCAGTGCCTTAATGCAGTAATCACCAATTGCATGAGAGATATGGCTAACCCACGCATCTTAGGCAACTGAAAAAATGAAGCATTATTATCTCAATTTTGCATTATGATCACCTTAGAGACCTTGGTGATGCTTACTGAGCACATGCATTAACCTCGTACCATAATGCTGCGATTCATTTGCAAGTTCATACTTTACAAGTCCAAACGACATATATTCCACACTCCTGATCATTAAACACGCCATGAGCAATACAAATTTTTGCCGCAACAAAATAAATCTTACCGTTACCACAAAGAATGTTGCTAAGTAGCTCGATTCGGGCAGTCCACCGGGTGAGAGACTCCATGAGTGGTGATGTTTCGATGGCCGAGTCGTCCATCGTCTTCAGGGCAGAATGTTGTGACTTTCTTGGTTCCGGCCGGCAGGCGGGGCAGGAAGCTCTGGATTGGAGCTTCTTGACCCGCCTGCCGGCCGGAGCCCAAGATCCAGGCCCAAGCGTCAGAATCTCCCCACCTTTTTTTGACTCCTCGGAACCTCCTGAGCACCGGCTTCCAGGAGGCACTTGAATGGTACCTCGTGTTTCTGATGAAATTTTTCTCCTCCAGCCTAATTTCAACAGCTTCAAACAATGTTGCTGTTACAACAAACAATATTGCAGTTGGAAGACCAAATTTGGAAAACATTCGACCTTAAACTGAAACTGGATAAAATAATATGTTAAGCGTATTCGCCATGTGTCCAGTCAAAATATCCTTTAAATAATAATTTCGACGAGCCCCTCACGATTTGCAGACATTAGGCGCGAAGCTACTTCCAGTATTCTTCCCAGACGCTTTCAACAAGAAATACTGTAAACAAGCATGGCCTGTGATGCTTGATTCAAAGACAGCCGTTTGTTTCGCTTCCTCGTTTGGGCCCTTGAAATCTTGACTATCTCGTTTTAAGATTGCCATTCCAATTCATTCACCTCGACGTCATTTTAATAAAAAAAAGCATAGGAAACAGGAAATACCAGGGATGAAAGGTAGATCAATTACACAGCAGTGAAAGAGCTATTTCACCGAAAAACAAAAATATTCCGAAGACCCAAACCTATATAAAATTTGAGTGAGGGTTCAGAGCATATGGTAACTAAGTCAAAATTACGAGTTTCATGAAATAAAAAAAGAAGTCAAGAGACATATTCCCGGAGGAAAAGGGTGAAATGAAGGCGATTACGGGAATGAAATCTTTTGCGAGGAAAAGTGTGCGAAATTAATTAGCGCAGCAATAAAACAAGACAACTTTAACAGATACTGGACACCGCAAACATACTGCCGACAACCTCGGAACATTGCCTCTTAAAAGAGCTCGAGATCTTTTTCTGATATTCATTAACCGTAGGCTGTTAAGCTGGGGTAACGTCACGCTATATTGTTGCCCTGAATTGCATAAAGCTAATTCCTCTACAGCCGTTACAAGCTAAGAGCAAAGCATTCACAGGAGGAGGGAGAAAAGGACATTTTCGCATCTTTCTCCAGCCTTCTCTCACTCCACCTCAGAGACAAGAATGACATCGCCTTAAAATATTCCACACTAGTCTAGACTTATGGCTAACTGACGAGGGTCACTATTTTGTTTATATATATATAAACTCGTATAGTTCAGGGTCATCGTGATCAAGCGAGCATGTCAATTAGAAACTACGCAAAATGGACAAGGCAATACCAACGGTAGAGAAATTAGTAATGAATACGCAAAAAATAATCCGGAATGGGCAAATAAATATTGAAAGAATACAATAAATGTTACTCCTGAAAACGAACTCATGAGATTCCGAGCAGTTACGAGGGCGAGGTGTAAAGTTCTCGGTCTGGCAATGAGATATTGTTATGATTAGGTCAAAAATGCACTCATTTTTCTACACAGTCCCTCTTTAGGTCAGTCCGAATGTTGCTGAGAAATTCGTTTTCGCACTTGTTTCTGTTCAGCATTCAACAAATGCGGCACCCATCGTGCACAGAGCATTTTCATATTTAATTCTTCATGTAAAATGTATCGCACTCTGCTTTCTGATATGCCTATGGTATCAGTTATTTCAGAAACCTTTAATCGCTGATCATCCAACACCATATTGTTCACTTTCTTGATGTTTTCATTGGTGGTTACAGTTTTGAAACGTCCTTCACGTGGATGATCTTTGACAGAAGTTTGGCCACGCTAAAATTCTGCCGTCCATTTCTTAACGGCTGAAAATGAAGGAGCATACTCCTTATAAACCTTCACCAACTTTCGATGAATTTCCGTTGGCGATGGACCGTCCAAAACGAAGAGTTTTATGACAGCACGATACTCCAGTTCATCCATTTGAACGAAACACACACAGTACGTCTGCATCGAACAGCCATGTAAACAATACTATCGGATAGCCGAAGTTGACACGTGACTTACATTGTTGGGAAACGAGTACAAACATAACAAAACCAAAATTTCATTGATAATAACGCCATCTCTGTGCAAGGCCGAAAACTTATCACCTTACCCTCGAAAATTTCACTTTCGAAAGGATGTGGCAATTAAAAGTAAATAGCGGTCTGATTTCTTGTATTTTATTGTTACAAGCGTTATAATACTATAGAATCTCCAGAAATCAATTAGAAACATCAACTCTGAAGAGGATACAGAGGGTAGGGATGACGCTTAAAATGGAAGAAAATAAATCTACTAACTATATCCATGTTACGTTTTAGCGTACGTGTTTACACACTAAGGAAGGACCATAGTATTGCTGTCGTTTTTGACGATGCTACGACGTAGGTCGAGTGTTTGAAAATAAGAAAACTTCGTGGAACGCTTAGGATTTTTTTTATTAGCAACGCCTTATTGAAATTCCAAGAAGTCACGACCTCAACTGTAAAAAAACACCTCTGAAATCCAATTCAGTCCATCATTATGATGAGAATATACTTCAAGGGAATCGTGTACGTTTTATTATTTCAACCGTTTACTACGAAGAGTTTCTCGTGAGTGTCGATGCGTGGACGACCCCCATGATTTTCCGGCATAATCATCATTTTGACCACCGTTGCAACAGAATAGGCACTTCCGCTGTATTCCAAGGCTGGCATAACAGGTATGAACGCGAATCGAACAGCAGTGCAGTTATGGCGATTTTTCACCGCAGCCAAATTCCGATTTGAAAAATTCCATTAGCAGGGTTCTCTGAAGAGGTCGTCGGCACTAAGAATCGTCCAACCGAATTCACCCACCGTCGACTGAGGACTGGGCGGAATAATACACATCATGAGGTCAATTAAGACGACCTCCGCGTTAAATAACGAAAAAGCTTTTCCTCGGAAATCGGTTCGTGGCCCGAGCATCTGACGGATTCCAAGGAAATTTTCACCCTCCGATTCAATTTCGATGGAGGACGCAACGAGATGGTAAAATTATTTCACAATATTTTTGAGTAAAGTAATTTATAATTTTTAATAAAAAAAAGAACGAAGAAAATAGGTCCAAGAGTTGCGAAAAATTATCAAAGAATGTGAAGAGTCAATTGTCAACGACCCACTAAAATTATTACACCTGGGCCCCAAAAATCGACCAAAATCATGAACAGCTGGAAAGACAGCATCTCGAAATCATGATTGAAAATCTTTATACAAAGGATAAAAATTTGAAATGATTTGTCATACCGTTTTGGCTAGATAAGACTTACTTTAAATTTTTTGGCAATGAGCTACGTCACAGAGGCCCTAGTTAAGCTTGAGGCGAAAAAATATAGATTTTACTCCTCAGAACTAACACATGGGTGTGATTCAAAGGCATGACAAATAAATAATGCAGGATCTGGGGCGCGACATCATTAATATACATGCAATTGAGGGGAGTATGCGTTTAATGTGATTTTAGAACATAATTTTGCACTAAAATAATTTCGGCTCGGGTGGCAATGTTAAGCACGTAGATAAGTCCTATTTCCTCATTTGCTACGCAATATAATCTTCTCTCATGAAAACACTGAAATATTACCAATTCTAAATGATCTTTCATCCATCCCAACACTTTCATCTTCACTTGCCACCTGCAAAAAAATGTCACTTATTGTGTTTCTTTTTTGTCTTAGGCCTCACAGAGTCAGTCTTGGCTGGTAATATAAAAGGTAAGAAGTCGCTTGCCTACCTCGCAGGCTAAGAAGCATAGCTACCGTACCTTGCATTGGTTACCCGATAAATTTTTTAAGAAAATTTTGTAGCTCGTTCATTTCGGCCGTTCATTTCTTTACATACATCTTATCAGCACATTTCGTAAAGTACTGACGGGAGGGGTCTTTCTTGAGGGCAATTGTGTGGAATTCACAGTGGAAAAATCATTCGCCTGGACTGGGAATGGAACCCAGATCCCTCGATATCGTGCCGAGTGCTCAAACCAATTGAGCTACCCATGCGTCCTCTTCCACAGTGAATCCCATAGGGTCTTAAAGGACCAAGTCGTCCTAACAGGTTCCAGGCATGTATTTCCAGAGGTACCCTTTTTGGAGCGCTAAGCGCTACAGTCCACGGGGTAAAGCCCAACTTTAAACACCTTTGTGTTGTGCTGAGAAAATTTCTTCTTCCACCTTGCGTATTCATCCTTGACAGACGACATGGGCGTCACATCTAGCTCCCTCGAGTCCTACATAACGTGCTGAGAGAATTACTAAGCCTGGTATGCGTATTCGTCAACGCTAGGGTCCGGCGAGCCAAAAAAGGTCAGTGGTCTGCTTCCGATAAACTTGGGATTTTATCTAGAGGCAATATATAAGAGCATGAAATGTTTGGGGTGAAATAGATGGGAGAATGCCGGGGTAAGTGGACGACACCACGAGAGGCAGTAAGCGCGAGGAGGTAAAGAGAGGCTCCATTCAAGTAATACAGATATTTCTGCACGTGAAGTTCAGAGAATACCCGCCAATGGTGACCATCATGAAAAAACAGTCTGCAAAGCTTATCCAATAATTGATAGAACACAAAATGCTGATCCTCATTTTTGCCCACGAGTGTAGAGTACATTCATAAGTATGGCAGGGGGAGGAGAAGAGTAGGAATTATGGACTGGGGTAGAGGAAGCAAAAGATAAGAATGTTTTTAAAAGGATTTGACGATCGAAAAAGTGTAGTTCTACGCAGAAAATTTTTGAGAAAATGTCTAGTTCTGTAATAGGAAATTTGCGTACGGAGAGTCCAAGTATAAAATGACCTCAAAATTAACGAGAAGCACAGTTAACTAAACTGCAAGAGAATATTTTCGTAGCATTTCGCCAGTAAAAATACACCATATGACCCTCATTCCACTGGGAGGATTAAGATACACAATACCCCATTCTGAGGTGAGACGACATTGGCAAAAATACCATCCTCTGCGAGAAATGCTCATAGCGCCCTGTCATTTTAAGTCCGTTTCCGCTTGATTGAATGGCATTACTATTGTACATTCAGACTTTTAGAAACTTCTAAAAGACGTAATTGTTTCCTAATTTGTGTTTCGACGATCATGTGTAATTATCTATTGATTAAGGCAGCATTCGATGGCCCGATAAACTTTCTGATGCGTTACCCTCCGTCATCGATGTTGTTGATTCGAATGACACACTTTAGGAATAACAAAGAGCATGGACTAACTTCTCTCCACACATTTCACTGAATTTCACCGATGAAAACACCATGCTACCAGGGCCCTCACTTTAATGAGAGATACATCACTCCATACCTAAATTTAACCAAGAAAACGCAACAAAATAAAGCAAACAAAAAACATTTGGCTAGATACTACTATGACATACACACTATCATAAGAATTTTATACAATGAATATTTTCGGCGGTATTTTACAATTTAACATATACAAAAGGCACAACAACCATTAGAGTACAAACAGTGACAAAAACAAACGATAAACGTATCCCATTGAAGTAAACTGCGGGGAAATAATAATAATTCCTACGTACACCATTACAAAAATATTTTTCGCGCAGAGACGCATCTTCAGGTAACACATACTCCTCAAGGAGGAACATGCATTAAATATGCCCTCCGCCCAGGCATGCGGACGACCCGTTCCGCAGAAAATGCTTCACGAGCACGTAAAACGAGTCGTGATCCGTGATGAAAACGTGAACACGACGGACGTCGATTCACGCCCTCCCCTCCACTCACCCTCGAGAGACCTAGGGGATCCGAACCCCCGACCTCTTAATTTACGAGCCACCCCGAGACGACCCGCAACCACGACTCGAACACCCCCCCTCTATTGGCGTGCCACACACACAAGAGGGTTGCCGCCGCCCTCGAACGACGCATGCCGGAGAGGAAGTAGTGAAGGGAAGGCCGAGAGATGGGTTGCTTTACCGTTGAAATTCCAAGATACGCCGAGGCTGCATTATGGATGGAACTGTATGTGAATGCAGCCTGCAAGTTAAGATACAGGAAGGTGGACGGGACTGTGACGGAGGACGAGAGAGTGAGCGACGCAAGAAAAAAAGCCGTCGGGAGGTGGGTAGGGAAATAGCTGACGACCGAGTGGCATACATCCAGAAGGGGGACTCCTTTTCTACTGGGCATGCTTATTTATTTAAGCGCGTAAACCTGGTTATGCCGCGAGATTGGATCGAATTGGCGCGAAAAGGACGGCCTCGCGGGCTTGCCAGTGGAATCACCGAGTCGGAAAACTTCTCCCTCCCCCGAAAGCTATGCAAAACAACGACCCTGCATCCACCCACGGATGCGATCTGCGTTCTTTCCAGAAATTACTTGTATTGCAATTTCAATAAATATCGTTTTTTAATAACCCGCGTCAGGAATTGTCGAGCCAACATTTCTTCTCCCTTGCCGGAGAGCTCGTCAGGGCTGAGTGAGCCATTCATTCAATCAGCCCTGACGAGGTCTCTATCAATGGAGAGGAAAAGTCGGCTCGACTAAGTTCTTACGGAGGTTACCCAAAAAATAATAGCTGTTTACATACATGGACCGCGAAATTTTAATAATTTGTATAACAATTACTATTAACGAGATTTCGGTTTAGATGGAACTCCTAACATTTTTCCGCGGCAAGCCAATGATTCCCAGCGATATTTTAAACTCGTTATACCTTATTGAATGTTTAAAATGTTATTTTTTTCCGGGTACGATAAGGGACAACAACATGACCGATGTCGTCGATAGCAGTAATGATAACAATAGAGGGCTTGTTTATTCATTATTTCCTATTATGCTAACTTTTGCTAAGCGAACATGAAATTTTGAAATAAATTTTATATTTCAGCATGTCTATATTTAAGATTTTTGATTAATGTACCGTTTTACATGTTACCATGGCTTAACTTAAAGTAATGATCCTCGCGATCTACACGAGTAAAATGACAGCCAAAAACCAAATTACATGTGAAATCTCCAAACAGATCCGTTGCTCAACCGAATGAAGAGATTAACAATAAATAAAATTAAAATAGGATGTTAGACGATTAGTAGTCAGGAATCATCTCCGGCCACACAACCTTGATTCGATAAAGGAGAAACGTAGGTGTAGCTATTTCTCTCTTCATTCCATCTATGAAGTCAATTATCTTCCTTCTCCTTTCCCGCTTACTAAACATCCTCAACTATTTCGGCCTCCAGCTATCGGCCACGAGGCTACACTTATTTAAAGTAACTCAAAAATATTACGCAACTTACTTCCAAAAGAGGCTTTTACTACGCATAATGGGCGAATTTTGAGCACTTCGATTGCAGGGGGCAAAGGTTATTATTATTTCGTATATTTCCGTGAGTCATTGACCCATGAGGAAATTACAAATTACAATTACAAGTTGACACAATAGTTGAGAAAAATAATTACACAACATAATTACATTTTAAAGAAAGAAAACAAGCACTTATAAGCAAGAGCATTGTGTGTGGACGGTTAACAGATGTAAATAAATAAGGTTATTCATTGAATTTCATACAGTAAATCGTTACAACTGATTAATAAACCAGAAAAATATATACAGATCATTACACAATACAAAGAATAGGAGGTTCAATGATACATAAATATTTAAGGATATTGTAAAATCTTGAGCAGTAAGTTTTTCTCAATAGTTATTACGTGTAATATCACCTTTTTGGCAGCAGCTTGTATACATTGTTTTTAAATTGATTAAGAGGTTTGGCGTGTCGTATTTATTTATGTTTCACATATTTTTTCATTGTTATACTCACCACCGGCCTAATACACAAACTATATCTTTCGGCCTTTCAAACTATATCTGACGACTGTAACCCGTGGGAACGAGACGAAGGCGCCCCCCCTTTTCTAAGCACAGACACTTTCCGATCCTCCTCCCCATCCCGCTCGGGACAATGACACAAAAATTACGACCTTCGTGGGAGGGAATCATCGCACGTCAAATATTTCTTTTTTCCCGCTCCCGCACATCACCGGAGGCATATCATTTCGGTCCGGAGAGATGACTGCCTTTCAGAGACGGACCGAGGGGGGGAGAGGAAGAAGTGGGCGGGGAGTTGGGGAGGGGGGGTTGGAGCAAGCGCGCACACAACAGAAAACGCGGACCACCGCAGGGAACCGTTGGGCCGCGCTCAGTCGGCGGGGCGGCCCTGGGTGTGGGATGCGTCCACTTCCGCGTCGTCGAGGCGATATGGGCAATCGTTTCATCACGCCTCCATCACCACCATCACGGCCACACGAGGCTCTGCCCCCATCTCCTTATGTCCACGCCCGAACCCGCATGGAGACAAGCAATGTCCACGATTAAGTCGCACACAAAGGCCCACCGATGCGGCGGATCAAGTCACTCGAGCACCAAAAACACGGGATGGAAGTCGACCGAAAACAATGAAGGCGGGTTCACATCGACCGAGGGGAAATCACGTTAGAATTTCCTTTCATTTCCTCTGGCTCTCTTACAATACTTCACAACGGGCTTGCGTCTTAACACCTGAGTAACATTTCCTTGAAATGGCTGCAATATAACTTGGACGTAGATGGTGATTTGAGAACACTTGAGGCGTCCAAAAAAATACTAGTAGAGGCATAATATCGCAAGATTTAAGAAATGATTACACACACCTCAACTGCATAATACTTGCATTAAAACCCAAATCGCAGTGCCTTTTGCATCACTTCTTAATACAACGTAAATACTCAATAATAGAAATTTTTGGGATGTTAAATTTTCATATAGAAAGACAGCATCGATAATTTAGATATGGCTTATGCAACAAAAGGAAGGTATACGGTTTATTTAGAAAATGGAGTTGGTTTTTCTTATTTATTAAGTATACAAATAATAACATGGTAACCAGTAACTCATAGTTTCCGTAAGGCCTAAATTTAATGCCTATTGAAAGCATTTATAGTTCTCTTGTTCCGTAAGAAACCGTGTCGCGTAAACGTGACTCCACCAAGATGCAATAGAAGAAAATTATTTACGCCACTATTTTCATATTTCAGCCAAAGAGATTCCCGAAACACAAGATAACCGTTAGGAGCCCTTGAAACAATAAGGTATTGAAGGTCAAGCAGGCAAAAAAGCATTTTCTTTTCGGGAAAACTCTCGATCGTGAGTCAGCATTGTACCGTCCAGGCCAAAGGAGGGTTCACATCGAGCTCTTAGGGCATCACGGATAAACGTAACAGAAAGAGGGGCGACTATCACCATGAAAGTGTTTCCAGACCATGGGGCTCTTCATCGCAACGCATGGGAAGAAAAGGGAAGTGTAGCATGATATGGTTCTAATACGTGGACTATGATGAAAGGGGTTGAGCGTAGATTGGCGGCTTCCGAGAAATAGGTCTCGGTATTTTGAGTTAGGAGTAAGACGAAGAAACAGGCGTTCAACATGTCGGAGGGCGAAAGAAGTGTTGAGGAAGACATTCGGAGAAAAGATCATCGTTGGCGGGATGAAGTGAGTAAAAACAGGATATTGAAGAACAAGATGGTGGGGAGGACGTCGGGAAAGAGGAAAAGGGATAGAAGAAGGGTGGAGCCGCAGCGAGGGACGATCGGGAACATGCAGTTTAAGAAAGTGGAAATTACGCCAGAAAAGACGCTATGTATTCGCTAGTGGATCGTATCAACACAGTTGCATGCAGATGGATTTTTTAAAAACCTGCTCGCACCATTAAACGGTGGTATAAGAACTACTGGGGCCAGCATTTGTCATTAAAGTAAATACTAATCACCGTGGAAAGAACAGCTAACAAATATCGCCAAAATCGACAGTTTTCAACGTCTAAGTGCAAGCAGTTGATCATTACCTCCCCTTCCAGGCATGAATCCACTCTGACTTGGCTAGAGTTGGCACTCCATATTCTATCAATAGTAATCCCTCTCACGTTTTTGATTAATATTTCACGGGGTAGTTTTCCCGGACTCTAAATTTACAAAACAAAAATTCTGTTTGTATGAACACTATACGCTTAATAACTTCTGGAAAGATTGGCACATGTATTTCAATTATATAAACGGATAAATTTCCGTAGTTTACTCCATATAATTTCTACATAGCCTATATTTATGAACTAAATTGGACTTCCATACATAAAGCACTGCATTCGGGGATGAGTTTTCATTTTCCCCAGTTTTAAATTGCTTCCACCTAATACGTAGGGTTGCAATTTTCAATTGGGTGACTGCAAGAATTAAGTATTTAGATTTGGCAACCCACTTTCAATTTCGCCACGATTTGGTGTAAAATTGAGGTTTTTGGGTCTAAAATCATGCTTGCAATATTGTGACAGCATACATTTTTATGTAATAAGCAGCATCAGTATGGGCTTTAAATATGAACTCATGCCCGAGGCACTTATATGTCTCCGGTTAAATGATCAACATAACAGAATTAAAGCGATATTTTAGTTGGGGTATTTATCACCTCCATGAAAGCTTAATGACTGCTACATTGTAAAATGTAGAGGTCAATTTGGGGGAGCCTTCCAACACTAAGCAACAATTTCAATTTTACTTCTTCCCGTTGGATTTCGAGAGGCACCGTCTTCCAGAACCTACTTAATAAACTAATTGCCCCGTAATTTTAACAACTGGTCTTAGCACCCTTACCCTTCAACGATGTAACTATTATCGCATACTTCCACTCCCTGAGAAAAACCGAAGATTTTCGGCATAGGTACATTATGCAACTCACGCAAGAGAATAAGGATTAACTTACACCCACACTTAAAAACATTTCACAGGATACTTCATTAACGCCAGCAGCCTTCCCATTTTTAATTAATGAGGTATTTTTCACGGTATCATCGTCACAACATGAGACTCACTGATCACTACCACCCTTAAGTCTTAAATGGTTTGAAAAAGTTTTTTAGTCAAAAGTTTTCCATTTTCATCTTTGATTTGCAATTGGCAAAAATCTATTCTGGACTTGAATAAAAATTGATCGCTTCCCTTAAGATGTGTTTCCGCTTCGGTATCTCATACCTCCAAAAAATAAACAAACATGTAATTCACAAATTACTGATTAGCCTAAATAATATTAGAGATTCATGAATCGTTGGTTCATGAATTTGAGATTGTTTACTGAATATGAATACTTGATCCAAAGAATCAACGCTTGGTGAATAATCGTACATTCACTAATCATTTATCCCGTCTATGAATATCAGTCTTAGATTCCGTTTTCAAGACCCAGTCCTGTCGACACCACCTTTTCATTTTCCATTCGCTAACAATCTCATTTTTTCGGCAACCCCCTAATTACAAATAAAGGATGCAATAAACAATCAAATACATAAAACACGAACAAGAGTTAGTGCTAGTAAATAAATCAAATGTCTAAATTTTTAAATGTTACTTCAACTGCTTACGCCAAGTTAGTTCTTCTAAAGCGAACCGGCCTTAACGTCCACGGCCACCGGCGGGATGAGAGCACACCCGACTGAGTCACACTCAAAAGCTCACCGACGAGGAGAATATCTCAAGTTCTTCCCGTGTCAGAGAGATGGGTATGGGACTCGCACGCCTCCTTGGGCGCATAGTCTTCTTTACTCGGCGACCGCGGTGACGTAGCGCTCGAACCGGGGCAAAAAAATAACGGAGAATGCGCTTAGGAAGAAAGGAATCGTAAAACAATCGCAACCTCTCGATGGCGGTCGTGGAATTGCTACGGAATTTCGAAGACTTTAACATTAACGCAAACGCCCTGGATTGAAGAGAACATCCGCTACTCCCAAAATGCGCCAAGTCTCGTAACTAGCTAATTAGCCACCAGAAGTCAATAGATCAGAAAACTTATAACCGCAACATAAGTACTTCGTCAAACATGACGGAACTTGTTTTATTTGATTTTAGGAATAGCATTTCTAACTGCAAGTTTGATAATCTTTCTTCCCACTACATTACTTATCCACACACCCTCTCAGTGTTGCCTTCTGCCAGCGGTACTAGTGAGAAATGCGGAGGGTAATTTAATGAAATAGTTTAATTTTCAGGAAAAAAATATAATAAAGTTATTGCTTGTGATATCCACATGCAGTTTTTTATTGTATATAAATTGAATTATATAATAATTATAAAATACTTTTCCATCGACTCAAAATAATTGTAATTATATTAGTGTACTAAAGTTGTACAATATGTTGGCATGAGCCGATATAACGGCCCGCCGCACTAAGAGGGTTAAAAAGCGTGCTTTTCTCAAAAAATGCTTCCCGTAAGAATAGGAATCTTAATCATATTTCCTTCCGTATGGCGTTTGTCTCAACTCCTTAGGATCATTATTTATTATTTAAATATGCAAAACAAAAGACTATAGCAAGCGAATAAAATGAACTTAATAGGTGTATTTTCTCACGGGAGGGGAGTTTGCGGGAAGACAGACCTACCGAAAGACTAACTTCGCTATTCATGTAATAAAATACTGATTTTTTATTGTGTTTAATGTTCACCCAACATGAAAACCATAATTACAGGGTGAACAAAATAGAGACAATTACAAAAAATACCTGTCAAGCTGGCTGAAATATACATAAGCATTGTCAATTAACTAATTACAAAAAAATACATAAACATAATCTAAAATTAACGGACACATTGTGAGCTTTGGACAAACTTTCCATAATTTCCTTACGAAAGTGCTCCTCAATCTTGAACAAATTTAATTCTTTGCTATAGTTGTTATAACTAATACATATTCTATTTAAGGGTGCATTTTTACTATAGTTACTCTTAACATTTCTAATACAAAAAGTCCTCTTTTGCCTCCCATTGTTCGTTGGGACTATTAAGTTTCACTTACTTAATAATTCCTCACACTCGCCTTTGTTAAGACATCATGCAAATATAGCAAATAATTCAACAATCTCCTGTCACCCAGTGTTTGGAGTTAAAAATTTCTAATAACATGTTATAATCTACATAATTTTCAAACATAGGGTCTCCTATGGACTCTCCCAATCACTTCATCATATTTCTTAAGATGAGGGTTACACCAACCCTCACCTCAGAGTGTAAACTCAAAGTAAATGAAGTAATTCTTCATTCGAAAGTGTAAACTGCTCTCAACACCAATAACAAAACAAGAAAATGAGATTCTCCATTCATTTTTTTATAACAGTCATACTTACCTAGAACGATTAAATACCAATCACGTAAGGCATTAGAGAGGCTAAAATAACGATACATGATATTCATTACTAACCAATGTGGGTCCAATACTGACGAGATACTTAAGCAACTAAACAATGATGGCAGCTTTAGCAATTGAGAATTTTTAAGTGAAACGTAACTTTTTTTTTAAATTGCCCTTTTCTCTTTTAAAATATCTTGAACAACATTACAAAAGGTAAAAAGAGTCTACAACGCCTAGCATCACGGTGAACACATTTGGAGTACAAATATATATTCAGTTATTAGCTATTCCCTTCAATTTCTCTCATATTACTTAGGGCTTGTACTTTAACACTAGGGTCACACTTCCTTGAAATGACTGTAATACAGCGCAAACATGGATGGTACATTGACAACAGTTTTGGCCCAAATAAATTGGATCATATAGTGAGATTTTGAAAAGTGATAACGTACACCTCGAAATATAAATCGTCCTGTCCTTAGCATCACTTCTTTATCGAACGTAAATACTCCATGAGATAAAATTTATGGCGCCATAACCTACATCCTTAAATGGCGGTATCAACAACTTTTTCCATTGGGTGATACAACAAAAAGATGAGGTGATACGGTCATAGTTTCCTGAAGACTACAATTCATTGCCCGGAGAAAGCTAAAAGAAAGCATGGCTCTCTAGCTCTGTAGGAAACCCATTCTCCTGCCCATGATTCCACCGGGCTGTCAGACAAAAACATAACACTAACCAATTTATTATTTATACCACAATTTTCATATTCTAGTTAAATAGATGCCTGACACATCAAAATACCGTTAGGGACCTACGAAACAAAACTACAGTAAAGGTCAAGCAGGCAGGCAAGCGTTTTTATTTCGGGGAAAAAACCCAATCGTGAGTCAGTATTGCACCGTCCGGGCCAAAAGGTATCTGAAAACCATCCTCCTCGCCAAATAAGGAGAGCCGACACGAATGCGGGTCAACCACTAGCCTCGCGAAAGCCATCTCTGAAGCACCGCGGCCATTCTCCCTCGCGGGCATTTCCACAAATTTTCCATAACAATATATCCACGTTCATTTCCCAATCGACGATCCCACCCTCTCCTTCACTCTTCATTCCGAAGGGCCGGACTACACGAGAAACATCTCCCCGGCGAGACCAATCCATTTGTGAACTTCGTGACCGACGTAGTGAGCCCCAGTCGTTCATATCATTCTTTCCCCCACTGGCCCGAGAAAACGTCTATTAAATGAGGGAGGGAGGTCTACCTTTGACTCGTGAGGTTCTCCACCCACACACATACACACGTGAAGACACATGCGGACACTCGGCAAGGGCCGTGCGTCTGATGTCCCAGTCTTCTTTCTTTCTTTCTTCCGTCACCGGTTTTTCTCCTTCATCTTTTTTATTCCACTTACGGGTCAACGGAGCGGTCTTGACGCACGCGAGCCAGCCGCCATCTCCCGCCGGGATCGAATTCCAGCGCGGGTTGAAAAATATTTCTTTTTCACCGTCTGGGAGATGTTCTTTTTCGCGGGCGGCGTATCAAACGGTGGCCCTTTGGCGGCTCGCGAATGGGATCCTTAAAAGCGCGTTAATTTTCTATAACTCTTTTAATTTTTTTTTAATTGACTCTATACCTCGAATGGCGTTTCACACCCACGCTGAAGGTGTGTCAATGGCTCAGGTCGCCATCTGTGAGGCGTAAGGAAAAACTTCCGTGGCCAAGGGCGACAAAAGACAAATACCTACTTAGATGGTTTGTTTCTTTTTATTTGTATTTACTCCCAACGTGCCGGGAGTAGCATAGACATACAACGACCAGATGAACTCGTGTTTTTCCTTCACGTTTTACGATTTACGTCACCACCAAAGGTGACACAAGAAAAATTGTTAAGTGGTTTTCAGGGCAATTACTACCATTGCGCTCTTTCGTTTCACCCTCATACATCTCATTATTTTATGTAAACATAATGTCTTGTAATTATTTACTTTTATTCTGTGTTAAGTAAATATTATTTACATGTGCTCAAAATTATTAGAGGATATAAAAATATGCCAATTTAAATCAACATTTTTAAAGATAATTATTTATTCCACATTTCCGAATTCTTTCAACTGAGAGTGTGGAAAGAGATAAACTCGGTACCTACGTTTGAAAGTAGTAGGGTATTCAATCTATTTTTAAGTATATTGCGTATCATGTATATGGGATCCGTACGACGAAGGTATGATAAAAGAATTAGAGCGTGTGCAAAGGAGATCCGCTAGATTTGTTAAAGGCCGTTATGATAATTGTATAAGTGTTACGAGTTTAATAGAAGAACTAGGATGGGAATTACTATCAGAACGCAGGTTAAAACTTAGGTTAAACCTTTTAAGTAAATTCGAAACCGATTTGTTCACAGATGACGTTAGATATATGTATTAAGAACCCCTGCGTATTATGCTAGGTTTGATCATATTAACAAGATTAGAGAGATAGATTTTCGTACCGATAGATTTAAAATGTCATTTTTCCCGCGTACTATAAGAGAGAACAATAGGCAGCGTAGCAGAGGGATAGGTAGGTGAAATATAGTTAGAGTAGTCTGTAGTGCATGATGCATGTAATAACAACCAATAATCCCATTCTTATTATGTAGATACTAACCACCTAGCTGCATGTGACCCTGTTCTCTAGCATGCCTCCCTTAAATATCCTACTTGCATGGCAATAGTGCATATTTGGTGATCTTCACCCCCTGCCACACACCCTCGTGGTGGCTCGCAGGGTATTACGTAGATGTAGATGTATTTTATTATTTTATCTCAGATAAACATTAAATGTATGCACCAAAAAAGTCTGAAAGGCCAATGTAAAGGGCTACAACAATAAACGTTTTATTATTATTATAATTATTTTCCTACCCTAACATCCTTAGGATATGAGAGAGAGAGAGGAGAGAGAGAGGTAGTAATATTTTAATTGATAAAATGTAAATTAAGAAGTGCTTATCGGTAATTTCTCCGTCCACCCTCCCTATCTCTATGCCAATCTGCAATCTTTCCCTTCATTCCACCACACATAGCAGCTGAAAGTCTTCATTTTAAATTGCCTAAAAACTTTTAGAATACCTGGCGTATATTGGTTCATTATCCTGATTTCCCACGCTACTATTCTTCGTTACATTCTTCTTAATAACATTTCTTTCCATATCTTATTAATCTTTTAACGACGCATTCAAATTGAACATCAGTAGTAATCAATCAAAAGATTGGTTTGCAGCAGCTTTCCTCCCAACCCTCTTCACCGCCAACATCTTCATTCTTAACCCTCTATACACCGATTTTTTCCTCCACCATGTGCAGTCATTTCACAAGTTACTTGGGTACAAGTCACTCGTGGGAGACTTAGGAATTAAAAGTTACGAAAGAGAGATATTTTCGTCGCCTAGCTGAACAATTGATGTCACAAAGGCATGTAGACGTAAAGAAACCTAATCACAGACAAAAATATAAAGTCTTCTATATGCTACCTCCAGGTCACTCGTCACAGGTCACTCGCGTGATAGAGGATTGAGGAGGCTCGGCCCTCTGGGTCACTTATTCTAGATTTCCTTAAACCTTGAATAACGCATCTTTTAGGTGCGTTTTATAAACTGAGATGAAAATAATATAAGAATTACAGACTAGTTATACTGTAGCTCAGCCTTGAAAGTAGATATTGTAACATGGGATCTTATGGAGATTGCACCGATTACAGCAGAAAAATGTCAACTAGAACAAGATAGCATACTTGAGCTTTTACTGAACACTGTGAATAAGAAGTTAAAAGAAAGAAACTTAGAAATTCCCACTCATTTATTTATTCGCACAACACATTTCAACGCTTAAAGCGTCATCATCATGTATACTCAAAGATTCAATCGAGTTTCAATCAAGATTTCAAAGTTTCCTTCTTTTAACTTCACGATGATGTTCCACAATATCTCGCCGGACATCGCTGAATGTATCTGTCTAGAGGAAGCAATAAGTACTGGAATATCGAATAAAAATATAAATTAGGCATCATGCCAACTACTTGTTACAGTTATTACGGAATAACTGCCGTAATTGAAATTAAAATGCGCTTAATTCTAATGGCGCTGCAATCGGCTGCTATAGCTGGACAGATGTTGTGATGAAAAATATATTCGTGGGATAATTTGCAAATTTTGTACCTTAATTTTGGTTTCCAATAGGTGACCCATTTCATCAGCGAAAACACAATTTTTTTAATTTCATAAATCAAAATGTGTACTTTAGTATTTCGTGTGACTCACTAAGTCACGCCAGATCCAAATAATTAATTGTCATCTTCATATATCATAAAACTTTAATTATTCTCAGCTTTTCCGCATTTTTTGCTCCTTTCTCTTACTCCTTCACAATTCAATTCACAAATTGATATATAATCCTGGACTGAAATACCCTCTACCTTCCAGAGGAAATAGCAATAAATAATTCACATTCGAGAAATGATCATCCATTTATGGATCACAGTTGGTCCAAAAAAATTAAACGTTTTCAACCTGACTCTCGAAAGAGAACATGTTGCGCATCATGATTAATTAGGATCAAACGCTTGAGTGTGCAATTCCACCATTCCCTGAGTGGTCACTAGCTAGCTTACGGCGAGCAGGGTGTAAACGACTTCCTGCGAATATACACGTTTTCAACGGAGGCCAAACAAAAAAGGAATAGTCTTTAGGGAATCATTAAGTTGATCACGTCACTGAGGACGAGTTCGGGTTGGGTAACCTCAGCTCAGGCCTCTCATGAAAGTAATCATTAATAGTAGTAAATAAGAGCGCCCCCCCTCAATCACCCTGGCATTATAAACATCCATTAACTCAATGAGAGACGGTCCAAGCTGTATTTTAAAAGGAAGGGCAAAAAAAGAAGAACGGTCGGCGAGATTAATGCTTCGTATTGTCCGAAACCGGAATTCGTAATGGTCAAGCGACGAGTAACTTCCTGCAGAGTCCAAGAAAGTACGCAAATACAAAGAAAAAAGGATACAAAGGCTCAAAGAAAGAAACGAAGAGAGACAAAACTTTCTGGCGTCTTTGTCCCGTTATCAAGTTCACAAATTCACAACAAGGAATCAGAAAAAACGGCTTTGAAAGAAAACGATCCGTTGATCCACCAATTTCACCGATAAGCCTAAAACGATGCTCTCCATTTTCACCTTCACCGATAAGCCAAAAACGATGCTCTCCATTTTGCTACATGAATATCCTGGTACCAGCACGCGTTATCGCTGAGAAAATTTCTCACTTCCTGTGGAACCTTTAAAAAAAAGCTAAATCCGCGAGCCGGTATTCTCTTCAAAGTGGTTAAAAGGGTTAAAATGGCACATTCCTCATCCCCCCAAATACATTCACGGAGGAAGTGACGCAATGGCGGAAAGAATGAAAGAACGTATGGAAAGGGGAGGGAAAAGGTCAAACCTTGCCCGGCTACAACGGACTGACTTGAGAGAATCCACGAGAGCACTTAAAACGCCAGAGGTAAATCACAATGAGTCGTTAGGCCCCGGGGCCAACGAACTTCCCTGAAACCTCTTGTATTCGGTCAAAAATGAATTTGCGGGACTTCGGAGGTCACCTCAAGTTGCAAAATCTTAGGCTCTCCAAGCGACTCTGAGTGGCAGCATTTAAGAGTAATAGATAAATTGTTACGAGGGCATTAGAAATAAAAAGTAGATAATTTTAGAATTAACAAAACATTAATTTCACTTTCATTGATTTTGTTATCATTCAGCGAGATTCATACCATCCTAGGAGTGGAATTTTGAGAAAACGGAAAATAAGAAAGTATGTGTCGTTGCAAAAACCTTTGCTGGTATCCTGAAAATAAAATGCCGAATGGGAAATAACTTGAGTTGATACAATAAAATTAACCTTCTCATTCTCTAAACTTGTCAGTTATCAAATGTTTCCACTTTGCAAGGACAATAATTCTGACCTTTTACTCATTACGTGAGTGCCACTAATGGTCAACAAGCAGTATTCCAAGTAGCAAAAACTTAAGGACGTTCATAGGTTTGTGTCAATTTCGTGGGGAGAACACCCGTACATAATTTAGGTATTAACATTTACAGACTTAATACAGTACGGATTCGCAGACAAAAAATGGCACATTTATTGGTGTGAACTTCGATTGCAAAGGAAGTGCCTGATAGGGTGTAATCAATAATTGCTTGTTGTTCATTGTTTTGGAAAACGAGACTTTACCAAAGCCAAAACCACTACCATAAAGGAGAATGCCAAAATCATTTATTTTTTAAGCGGAGAGCGCATTCCATCAGAGGCAAGACACATGAGGCTCTATTCGCTGTGGGATAAGCCCGCACCAAATACCAATATTAACTACAGGTTGAGTAAAGCGTTTATCTCTGTTTTTCCATTTTCAATAACGTATATTCCTTGATATCTCCTGTTCATCGAAAAAGACGATCGGTTGGCTGATATCATAACACGTACACTCCGTCTTTTTCTCCATTTCCGCAGTCTTCAGTTCGGTAAACCTAAGAACTCACTTAAAACTCAGTGAATCAAAACTGTTAGGGATTGTATTACCCTTTCTCCCGTGGTGGGCAATCGAGACAGATGATTACTGCAAGACTTATCGCAAGCTGTCCCCGAGATTAGCCACACTCTCTAATCTGCTTGAATCTCGAGACTTTACATCACAAGAGGATAAAGAGATCTTGGCAAAAAAATCTATCTCAGAGAAGATTTTCAATGTTTAATAAGGAACAACTTTGTGTCAGCAATTTTGCCGAAGAATTAGTGTAGACACACATGATTATAAAAAACAATATCCATAAACTGAAGGCATATTAAGAGGACAATAAATTCCTACTGATATGCTCCTCAATACAAAGTGAGTTACAACAATTGAGAGGAATAAACACGACTGGATATTTAAATAAACACAGACTACGACATTTGAATAATGCCTTGAAACGAAAATTTCAACTCTTTTATAACGAGTACTTTTGTAAAAGCAAAATTAATGCAAAGTCTGGTTTTAAGAATGCAACAAGGAAAGAGCTATGTCTTGACTTTAATGCGATTAAGTCAATGAGTCTAGCTCAATTACTTATGACTCTGATGCCACTCGAAAAATACAAAGGCTGCAGAGTTACGTTATATACCAATGGGCAGATAGCTATGGGTACATTATAATGACTCAAGCAAAATAGATGGGAAAACCCATTGGATGGCACACAAGAAACACGCAAGACATGCAAATACTGAAAACGATGAAACAAGGAAGAGTAAATTACAGTTCGATGTTTAAGGCTTGATCGATTCGAAGTGACTCAGCATTAGGTATAGACGCAAGAATCTACGTACACCATCTCATGATCCGTCACGCAAATGGAACCCATACAGGAAAATACTAATAAAAAATCCTATGCAGGTAATGAACAGTTCCATCTTCCCATTCTTCAATATGGCACCAATGCCCCTTCGCGGCAGACTGCAGATGACAGTTCAAGGAGATGAAACATTATGAGGAAAAGATGAGCCGATTGAGCGGGGAATGAACAGCAGTAATGCTCTGGACTGACGTGAAACACCTCGAGATCTGGACAAATAACAAAACTGTCTAAAGAATGAGATTTATTCTCATTTTCCTCAGCTGAATTCTCCAAGTGATAGAAGGTGTAATTAGTACGTTTTATAAACCGATGGCTTCGGTCATCTGCGCTATAAAGAAGGGTAAATAGACAAATACAGGGAATAAGAGTGGAGACAGACTACTTGTGGGCATCAGCCTACTCAAAGAGGGTAAGCCTCCAAGAATCCACCATTTTGCTCTCAAACGAACGGAGCAAGAAACTGGAAGTTCTCACACTTACGGCTCTCTATTAAGGAAAGGTATTCAACGGAAAAAATACATCTCCGGGGTTCGAACCCGGTCTAAATCATGAGAACACAGTACTTCCTACCACCATTCCAACCTGATCGCTGCAATGAAATGAATTAAAGAACTATAATTTGAATACATTCTTTTTTTGGAATATCGAAATGTGGAACTATGAGGGAGTACCAACTAACACTTAAATGTTTATACGTACACGCAAAAAGTCATATACTCAAGTTCAGCATGCTGTATCTTGATAATCAACAAATAAATTCCAATGAAGTGAACGGAAAATTGAAGGTTACTTACACTCTCATTCTAAAAAGGAATTATTAGTCACTTTTAAATCAAACAATACGGCTCATATTTGACCATAGATTGGAAAAATTCAGCCATCCGTAGCACAACTTTAAAAATTAAAAATAACTACTGGAATCTATTATTATTATTATCATCTAAAAAAATGTTTGGCGGAGGAAACATCAACACCCGAGTACTCAAATGTCTGACATGTCTTATTCTCGTAATTCGTTAGAAGCAATGAAGTTTTGAAGTCCCACAGGCACCGGATACATACTTAAATGGAAAATAATTTGCGAAAATAATGTTGCATCTCAGGCGAAGCGCAAAGAAAATATGCAAGTCGGCACAGGAAGGAAGGAATGGACAAAAGAGCGCAGTCAGACTCGACGTCGGCGTGAGCCATCTGTAGCCTTGTGTCACGGAGAGGAGGGGAAGAATTCACCGTTTCATTCCCAAACTAACTGATGAATAAATTTATCGTGGATTCTCACAGCTAGGTGATCAATTAGACATTGAGAGTTTTCTGAAGAGTTAATGCCAGATACGGGGTCTGAAAACTGATCTACGACATGGCAACGCAGTACTTGCAGCATCTCGAATTACTAGATCGAAGCAATTTCATAAACGAACAAAAATTAGCCATCATTGTCGTGATGAGGGATTAAATAAGTAATACTGCGAGTGTTGAAGAGGTGCACTAACTGAAATCTCTAAAAAATTAAATCTTACTAACGATTAAGTTTCAAAGTAGAAATATTATTAACGGGATGAATTTTCTTTCCTCGATTCTACACAGTGTTTTTGTATGGATATTTGAACATATCTATTGTAAAACCTATCTCTATATACGTTACTTCATTTTAAAATTCCAAAATATGGAAGAAACCAATTGTATAATTGTATACTTATATATTAGCTGTATAGATTTGCTAATGTTTGGAGCCATATAATATTTAATGGTTGATTTAACGGAACCTGCCGACAAACCAATGAGGTTTGGCAGGACCGAATTTTGTACGAAATAATTCAATTCCCTTCGCATAATTTTCAGAAAAGTTTCTTTTTTGTTTGTATCTAATGTATTATTTTCAGCATTGTTCATTTTGTTAGGTACTTGGAGTTTAAATTTCGAAATGTATTTGTTGAGAATCAATGATAAACACTTTTCTAAAAAAATTCAATAAGGAGGGGTTACATTTAACAGCATAAATCATCTGCACCGCGAAAGTTCGTAGTAAAAACATCGCGGTAATTAAAGAGATTTGATAAAAGGTGGAGAGAAACTAGAAATTACTGGCACAGGCTGAATCGTGAAAATGAGCGCCGATGGATCAAACGCCACACTTCGCTAAAGAAGTCGCTATATGGCGCTCAATTAGGCATCGAGATACCACAGTAAAGTCGACACCACCACACCGCCGGGATACGAAACCTGACCCCCAAGCGTGGGAATCCCAGCACTTCCAGCCACCACAGCACACTAAGTTCGGCGCAATTAAACAAATAAACGGACAAACAATTTATATAAATTACCCCCATGGACACTTCCGTCGTAACCTCTAGGTGCGAGTTCGCCTCCCCTCCCCCTCATCCTCTCGGGCAACAGGTATCCAGCCCAGACACTAAGTCACAAACGCACACACACTTCCGGTGGCTGGTGAAGTTGCGATTCCCCTTGGAGAGGGATAGAGGGGTGGGCGGCCACAGAAGATGTGCCCCGCGCATCCCTTTCCTCTGTAAATCAGGTGCGAATCATGATCGCAACTCCTCGTCCCTCGCGCCGGGGGTGAATGGGTTTCCGCACTGCAACCCCTCTACACCCTGGAGGGAGTGTAAGCGGGTGAGGAGGGGGGGGGATGGAGAGCATGACGCCCCCTTCCCAGGGCTTCACCACCTGCTGGCATTCGGCCAAACCGCACCCCGTGGGAGAGTAGAGATGAGCCTAGAATGGTTGGCGAGGAGGTCGGGGGGGGGAGAGGTGGAAAGAATCACGGAGCTCCGATACGGGCATTCCGTTAAAAGACTCAAAAGGGATCAGGTTGGCTCGGTGGCTGAATACTCCGTGGATTTGGATTACTTGGCGGTATAATACGCTTCTCACCCAACAATAACAAAAAGGATTTCATCGGCATACAGACCTAACAATTATCTTGAATTAAGTGCAATTTTCCACGCATAAATTCACTTTATTACACCACCCGAGTTAATTTGGACGCTTTACATAACCTTTAAGTCATATAAAAATGATGTAAAACACTGAATCCTGAGTCGCATAATAAAGTTTATCCATCTACGGAAATTTGCGTTTAATTCAAGTTTTCACTATGGACAAATATTACTCAATTTCTCCCGAACACACCATGAAGCAGTCGCCTCAGGCGTGACTGCATGGAATTTACTATACTTTGTAAATTAAGTAAATTTGTCATTCCACGTTAATTTTATTTAAGACGACCCGGATTTCGACGTGGCACGTCACTATCACTTCGTATTAAATAAAATTAATGAGGAATAATAAAGCCACTTCATTTACAATCGTAGTGAAAGAGATATGGATCATTACAGCAAACGAAGAAGTCCTCGGAGGACGAAAATTCCACAGCTTCCTCCTCCAATGAGAATTTTTGAGGGCTTTAATGGTATAAGATGTTCAATATTGCCGTGCATACGACACATTAGCAGTTAAAGCGTGCTCTTAAGCCAAACTTATTAAACAATGAGGATTTCGCTCTTGTTCACTATTTTAATGCCTAGATAGCTTAACTCACTACAGCACTCGGCGTGATATCGCGGGATCTTTATCGATATCCGAATTTGCGTCTCGGTCAAGACGAATGGTTTTTCCGCAGAGGAATTTTCCCGCAAATTTTTACTGGCACGTTACTCCGTAATTTAATACCGCGACTACTACCGGTAAACTCAAAATTAGCCCATGGAGTACGACAGCACACGTCAAAGCAGACAGAAATTTAATACCAACGGGAAATTTTGTAAGAAAGTGGGTCCAGCAAAAAGGAATGTTAGAAAAAGAATCGAGTGAGGAGAACTTTCAGGACAGATTAATGGCGATCAAATTAATGACTGTAACTATGGGCAAATATGTCAAGTTAAGGTAGGATACTGATGAGCAGCTGTCTCACGGTGAAACTCGGACCCGCACGGTGAAATAAAGGCATGTTTACATGATGCATGTACCCACGCAAGTACGTAACTGGATAGATTCGTGAATAAATTCTCCAAATTAGAAAGGGATATTTTATGGCCAAACGTTCTTGCATTTGCCCAATTTTGGGTGTTTATGTGGTGTAATTTGAACGGTGAATGTGTTCATGCATCGTGTAAACACGACTTGAGGGAGGGCAAGATCTGATGGGTGACGTTCGAGATGTAAGTATGGAGGGTGAAAAGAGTACAATGGACGGAAAAGAGGGCAAACAAAAAGGTTAGAGATCGAGATTGGGATATGACTAAAACACTGCTAATTATTCAAAGCCCGCGGGCATGAAACTCGGCAGTGACACTCCGTTTTCATTGGATTTATGAATCGTACATGGGATTACTTGGACATAAAACGCAGTGGTTCATCCTTCGTCAGGGATGTCGAACCTTGATACTTTTTGCTGCTTTCTTTCACAAAAGACTGCTACCTACATATAGTTCTCTCCAACGTTCCTCCACTCCCAATACAATTCCCCTACACCCACCACCCTACCAATCGCAAGTCGGATGCCTCATTGACCAACCAAACGCATGGCTACTTTCGACGCACTCACTGAACACTGAATAAACTCATTTTTCAAGATGATGTACTTTAGAAATATTAAATTAAAATAACTTTTTAAAAGCAAATTAAGAGCCAACTTGAAGCTTAAAAAATTTACTTATTAAATTCACACACAAACATCTTGAGTAGTTCGCCAATTGATAAAGATTTGCCCTGCTTTTTGGCGCAGCATTCACAGCGAAGACAATAAACCTTCCAACAGATGCTTAAAAAACATATTTCCATTGTATTCGGTGGTTTCAGGCGAAACTTTATGGGATTTGTTAACATAATGATGATAACTTATAACTTTGTTTTTCCACATGTTTTTATTTGGAACGTCATCTTCAGATACGAACGTATCTGAAGATGACGTTCAACGTCGAAGCCCGGGTCGTTCCAAATAAAAATATATAGAAAAACAAATTAATAAGTTATCACCATTATATTACTGTTGCTTTCCTTTGTTCTGTGCCATCCCCTCATATGAACTGGATCCGCCAGTAGAGGAAAAAAACCGCCTCGTGAATGAATACCATCGACTTATACGCAAAATACATTATTCGACTGAATATTTTATTTCTATAAGACAGTCAAAAATATTTCACCTTTGGAGATTCTTTGCAATGCTACATTCGTAGAAATTCGCTGGGTGCTGAAATTTCACGTTAATTGTGAATGAATGACCCGTAAGTTACAATGAAAGTTAAGCGTGGAACTTGAAGTATCATAAAATATGACCAATAGAGAAATAATGATTTACCACCAATTGATGTGAACATAAGCATTGGAAGCGCAACTCCATATAACTGTTTTCATAGGTAAAGGCAAACACAATTTATGAATTGATGCCCAGTCGCTGAAACCGAGGAACTAATAAAGCAATATTAATTTTGGAATAAAAATGAAATATTTTTCCCCGCGAACGCAAGACTTAACGGGGATTTCTTAAACGGAGGGCGACCTACGCTTCCGCCAGAGGTTCAAGTGTTACTTAGCCACCATTCGAAGCACTTTCCGCACCGACACCTACGTCCAAGAGAGACTCGCGAGAACGGGGAAGGAATACGTGGAGGTGGAAAACGAAAGAAGAGAAAGAATCGTAAAAAAAGAGTCGACCCAGGCATTCCATTCGGAGTCTTGCAATGCGATTGGAAAGGAAGACGAGGTGGAAATGACCCCTTCGAGTTTTCCCTCCCTCTCTCTCCCTTCGGCACGTGCATTTCGTTGACTCGGAAAAGAGTAGGTTAACGCCGAGAACCGGACTCTCCCAACACTCACCCTTGTCCCAACACCACACGATGTCCACTTACATTAGTCCGATGGGGAGAGAGAACGCCGGGGATCCCCCAGTTTCCCACAGGACTGCGAGAATCACGACTTTTGAACACACTTTTACAATTTCCGCAGGAATAAATATAATAAATAAATCGTTGTATTGGCCACAGATAATATGTATATACATACATAGGACCCGTAAGTGGGATTACACAGAAAACAAAATAAATCACATCCAGAAATTATTACACTACAAAATTACAGCATTGGGAAAGCATTTTAAAGTATTCATCAATGGGATGGAAATGATATTCTAAAAGAAACCGTTTTAATGTAGTTTTAAACTTGCCAGGTATATTTTACACCTTTGAACGATTCAGGTAATTTAACCTGCAACTAATGGTGACAGACCCTATGCAATAAAGAGTAAGGTTGTGCTGTCTCATTGTATAATCATGTCTGCTTCTTGTAAGATGATCATGAATATCATGATTCTTCGTAAGGTTCATCTTTGGTTTAAATTCTTCAATGAACATCACTGCATAATAGATATATGTATATACAAGGTAGAGGAAGGATCAGTAATCTTTTGAATAGGGTTCGAGAGCTAGCTTGTTTCCTAGCTTTGCAGATGATTCTTACTGCCCATTTTTTTTACTTAAAAAGGCGAACTACCTTAAGGGAGTGACCCCAGGCAGAAATATCATACTATAGTCAACTGTAAATATGCGCATAGTAGATGTCCATAGCTGTTTTAGCATTGGCAAGCTGAATCAGCCATTTAATTAAAAAAAGGCGCACCCTAAAGCCCAGCTGACACGATCAATATCATCGCAGCAATATGTGGTAAAAATAGGTATCCCTCACACAACTCAATAATACAGGTCAATATGAAGTCAGTGATAATCTTGCTTTGAACTTTGCAAACAAATACATAACTATACCGCATGAAACAACCATTCACTCCAAACCACCACTTGACAAAGACTGACGATATATAACACTATTGACATCTATTCAATACACTGACAAGGCTTCAAAAAATTGTTTGAATATCCTTCAATATTTTTACATGAATATAATTGTTTGAATATATCCCCCAAACCCGTGGTCGGCAAAGCGCGACTCGCGAGCCACATGCGGCTCTCTGGCCCCTTGAGTGTGGCTCTTCTCCACAAAATATCACGTGCGGGCGCGCACGTACGTAAGATTGATAAAGGTATGTGGAGATAGTTTGGACATATAGAGAAGATAAACGACAGGAGATAGATGAAACGAGTATACAAGACAAGTGTGGATGGGAAAGTTGGAAGGGGTCGACCTAAGCGAACGTATCTCAATCAGATTGGGGACATTTTTAGCAAAGGCCAGCTTAGGAGTATCCTAATTAAGTTAATTAAAATGTACCTTTCTATATAGTTTAAGTTTAAAATATTAGGTTCTCCAAAGAAATTTCAATCGCTGTACTGCTGATATTTGGCTCTGTTGACTTATGAGTTTACGGACCACTGCCCCAAACAATCAATATATTGAACAATATTGATATTGACTCAAAACATTGACCCTGTAAGGAAAAAACAAACAAATATTTCCCTTTAAAACAGGAAATACAGGTTGTTTAAAATTCTGGAAAAGAAAAAACTTCCCTCAGTACTGTTATTACGTACAAAATACCCAATTAGAGACTGTAGAATCTGTAAAATACCTCGGAGTTAAACTAACCAATGATCTCTCGTGGAGCAAATATATTCGGAAACAACTGGTCAAGCTAATCAAAGTAAACTGGGATTTGTTAAAAGAATACTAGGAGAAAGCGACGATAAAGTTAGAGAAAGGTACTTCTCCCTTGTTAGACCCCAAATAGAATATGCTGCCAGTGTTTGGGATCCTCAAGAGGTAGACTTAAAAACAGAGTAAGAACGCGTGCATAGAAAAATAACACGATACGTGAAATACCTCTATGTCCTGCTAAAACTTGGATAGGAATCGCTTTCAGACCGTCGACTGAAAATTAGACTCCATCTATTGTGTAAATTCAAAACCAATTTATTTTCCAATGAAGTTATCAATATTTTACATACTCTTACTCCCAGGGCCATTTATATCCAATTTGATATTTAGCCGCACCAACATATCCCCTACATCTCTTTCAGTCCATTGCATCCTCTTCTGTAGCTCCAACCCTCACCAAATCTAACTTTACTTGGTTCCACCATCTTTGCCGCGGTCTTCCCCGGGGTCGTCTGCCTTCTGGGTTTCCTCTCATTACCTCCTTGATCACACATCCATCTTCTTTTCTAAGCAGATGTCCTGCCCATCTCATTCTTCTGCATTTGATCTCACTATGATGTCTGCATTCTTGTAAAGGTCCCTAATTTCCTTATTGTACTTTATTCTCCACCTTCTTGTTCATTTGTAGGCCCGTAGATCTTTCTCAACATCTTGTTTTCGAATTCAATCAATTTTTTCTCCTCTCTCTTATTAAGTTTCCACGTTTTGGATCCATTGACCAGTACTGCGCAGATTATTGTTTTGCACTGTCTAATTTTTTTTTCATATGACAGAGATTTCGAAGCTATAAGTCTGTGGCAGGCATGTGAGCATCTATTGGCTAGATTTAATCTGTTTTGTATCTCTAATTCTTCTCTATTGTCATTTGACAGAATGACTCCTATGTATTTAAAATAGTCCACTTTTTCAAATTCGTGCCCTTCTATGTGTAGGGAACCAATATTTTCCTCTGGCGCTCTGGAGAAATGCATATACTTTGTTTTCGAGTCATTTATCTTTAATCCTATTTTTGCCGTTTCTTCCATAAATATTTTGGTTAGCCTTGTCACTTCTTCTAAACTTTCTGCGAAAATGTAACGTCATCTGCGAACGCTAAAATGTTTATTTTCGCTTCAATTCTGATACCAAGGTCCATCTCTGCTACTTTTATAGCGCTTCTTCTACTGCAATATTAATAGGATTGGGGAGAGCCCGTCTCCCTGCCTAGAGCTCTTTGATTCTATTATGCTCGTCTTGGCAAGGTTCACCAATTTTTTTGGGATTCCAAACTTATCCATCTGTACCCATAGTCTCTCTATTTTTATACTGTCATACGCTTTTTGGATATCGATAAAAATTGCACAGAAATCTTTATTATATTCCCAGTATGTGGATATAATTTCTTTTATTGTAAATATCTGATTTGTTGTTGACCTGTCCTTCATAAATCCTGCCAGGTGGTCTTGAATTATTTCATTTGAGTAGCATTCTATGCGATTATAGATTATCTTTGAGAGGACTTCATAAGGAATGCTAAGAAGTGCAATGCCTCTACAGTTGCAGCATTCTTCATTATCACCCTTCTTATGTATGGGTATCAATATTTTACGAACTCCAAAATACTACGGTAGATCAGATCATGAGAATAAGATAAGGGAAATGGATTGCAGAACAAAAAGGATCAAAATGTCGTTTTTTCCGCGATCGATAAGAGACCATAATGGCTGCGTTAAGATTTTGAAGGTGGCTAGTTGGCAGATAGTGCAGCTGATTTTTTTAGATGCCTCCTAAGGCATGTTTCTAAATCGGCCGAGTTGTGTTAACGCCATATTTTGCATGTTCCCTGCATGATTCTTGATTAACATTTACATAATTACGTAATAGATTATTTTAGCAGTTTCTG
Organism: Ceriagrion tenellum; assembly: GCA_963169105.1. Taxonomy (NCBI): domain Eukaryota; kingdom Metazoa; phylum Arthropoda; class Insecta; order Odonata; family Coenagrionidae; genus Ceriagrion; species Ceriagrion tenellum. The sequence goes on from OY720639.1 coordinate 67,800,900, forward strand.
TAGATGAGGACTTAGTCTTCAACCGATTGATCGCAGCGCCCGAAACCGACACAGCCCTCCGCAACCTGTAACACTCGTCTTCGGCGCTTCCCACCCCGACCTATCCCGTAATAATGGAAAAACGGTAAGGAATCCTAGAGGGCGGTCCACACGGCGTGCCTAACCTACCCACCCCGCTCACCACAGCGCGGATTTCCCGAAGAGCGAAAGCTCCCTCTTAAGACGTCGAGATAAGACAAAGAATCGACCGGCATCCACAGGAATGCACATAGGTGTATACAAATATGCAGAAAACCCAGAAAAATTTCGGAGGAGGTCGAAGTCTCAACCTTCATACCCCCGCAAAAAAGTTATCAGAGGAATATCGTTAACTCTCGGATAACGGTGCGTGCCCGCGACAGTGGATAACAATGGGACTCGATATTCCGTTTCCCTTTCTTGTGTTTTCTCGGTCACGGGAAAAAATTCGCAAACCGTTACAGTAAGGTACACATTCATGCGCACCTTCGTACCTACCGTCACGAGTTTCATCGCTCCTGACCCACAACTGTGAAATTATTACTACATCGCTCAATATCTCAGCCAACAAGTCATGTATACACACCATATTGCAATGCAAATCTGAGAGATATTTTTCACTTTGAACGTTACATTTCACCATATAAAAAGCATGAGGCGATATGAAAATATTTTATTATAATATTATCATGCCTCTTGCATTCAGTAATGGAATTGGAAATGAATGACAAGAATTTTCGATGAATAACAAAGGATGCACGTGCAGCAATAAACGACCTAAGTCTATGTTAAGACTCTTCATGGTAGCTACAGAACAGAGGAATTTCAGGACGGTATTTCAGGACTGGACATTCTAAAAACTATCAGAATTTGAGTTGGAAAAGCAAATTTCAAGACAGATATATCATTTTCCACTATTTTTTCCTGTTTTTTCAGGAACCCAATTCATGTAGGAATACGGCAGTTACCTGGCAGTGGAACAGAATTGAGAGCAATTAGTATGAACGAGGGTAGCACTAAATAACCACAATATTACTGTCATACACAACGAGCATCGACAGTTTTTACATTCAGACTGACAAGGATGCAATAATGTCCGAAAATTTCGCCGCCAAATTCTTCTTTATCCTGAAGAACATGTTAAAAGAGTATGAGAGGCGTCAATGCAGAGGCGTAAATCTTTCGTCACTGATTAAAACTAAATCTTGGAATTACCTAAACTTCAGATATATCGTGGGGAACACACATACAAAACATATACGGCACAGCCTTAAAGAAACTAGGTTTTTTTAAGCGTATAATAGGAAGGTCCTCGGATGAAAAAGTAAAAGAGAGATGCTACTTCGCTCTGGTTAGGCCACACCTCCAATACGCCGCAAGCATTTAGGACCCTGGTCATAAATATTTCACCAAAAATAAAATAACAAAATACAAAGAAAAGCAGCACGCTTCGTTAAAAACTGCTACGAACGAACATATGGTGTTACACAACTGTTAGAGGGACTAAGGTGGGAGCCTCTAGAGACTCGGAGGCTAGACGCTAGGCTTAGGTTGCTTGATAAATTCAGAACTGATATTTTTCAGAGCGACACAGAGAATATAATCATGACGCCTCACTACATTTCTAGGTCTGACAGATGCGATAAAATAAGAGAGATACTCTGCCGAACAGGTAGGTACAAAAACTCGTTCTTTCCGCGCACAATAAGCGACCACAATAAAAACTGAGCTCCTCCAAATACACCCTCATAGGACATGTCACCATTTCACCTCCAAAACTTTTACATCTTTACACGGCTGGTGACCTACCACCCCCTGCCACACGCCCATGCGGCGGCTCGCGGGGTAGTATGTAGATGTAGATGAAAACATTTTACGTTTGTTTCAACATCAAGCAAATTACGGGCTTCACTAGCCACTGCGATTTGTTTTTGATTTCCATTCCGCAATGACAGATACCACAATATGGTGTAGAGCATTAAGGTTATTAACAGTAGATTACAGCTTTTGATTGAATTATCCAGTCGACAAAAATTTACAACTGCGAAGAGGAAAATACATCGGCTTCAGTAAGAATAGGTCAGGATGACATTTTCATGAAGTATAATATATTTATACAAAACTGGCACAATTTCATGTACAGGTAGGATCCCAAATGAACATAATTTTTTAAACCTCCTCTTACCAATCCCTGTGACGTTCAATGTGATAATGGAAAATAAAGTTCTACGAGTATTTCTGTTCCGAATAATTGAACGAAAGACTACAGCACGTCATAAAAATAATTTTAAAAAATCAAAATAAGCATTGGCGAGGAGGGATTCATTAGGAACTCAGCAAATACAATATCAATCCTGGACCCAGTACATCAATCAGAATTAAGTATTGATCGTCAATATATTATACGTATTAAACTCCCCGATAATTAAGGCAATTATTTTACGATTTTTACAGCCGACACTGGACTGATCTTTTGCATAGACCATGGAAAATTACTGACATTTGCTGCAAGGGTGCCACCAACAGGCCAGCAATGGGTTCACTGCAATAGAGGAAACGCGAGAACAAAACAAAAACGTGGTAACGTAGTGGAACGTGTCACAGCCCAGAAATCAAATCAACACCTACGGCGTGGCTTGCCAGTAACTGACAATTAGCGGACGCAACGGTAATGTACCAACTTAATGCAGCATTAATGCCTTCGTGATCACAGAGGAGCCCCTATAAATGGTCTGGAGCCTGTCCAACAACCCTCGGGTCACACAGACGAATAAAACTTCTCCCCAGCACGCCATAGCGTTCGTTCACCAACCTGCCTCGCGAGGATTTACTCCCAGCATCAGTCCTCTCCATCACAGCGTCCAATTAATCGTGGTCACGAAACTCTCCTCAATATGATCGTGATTGGCCTTCTCCACTGAGCTCATATTACGCCTAATTCCTTCTTCCCCGAGGCATCGCCAGTCCAACACCCCATCCAACTCATTCTGATGTTTCCAAGTGGCTCCCGTTCCATCGTGAACCGACCGTCTGCGACTTCTAGGCAAATTTTTCTTCCACTGGGGATGAAAGCCAATGAACATTCCTTGGGATCCGCCAGCGAAGGAAACAAACCATCTCGTAAATCAATATCACCGGCTTTTACGCTAAATAAATTATTAGACTGAATATTTTATTTCTATTATGGCTAGTTGCTGAACGACACTCATGCATTCCAAAGAGTTATGGGACCCATAAGCCATTGCAACCATTCAGTAAGCGTTGCAGAAACATTCCACAAATTTATTGGCTTCATAAATGGCTCCATAACTTATTGAATAGTTATGAACCTCATTAGTAGCCAAGATGGCGGAAGCGCGATGAACCGCTTGCAGTTTTGATTACTTGACAAAATAGTTGCTTTGAGATATATGGCCAGTTTGCTTACTCTGAATAATTATTATGTGCATTAGCAATTACACATAGGATAAACCACTATATTTTTTATCCAGCGAAGGAAGATTAGATCAAAATTTCGAAGCATTTAACCATTGGTTAATTAAGTTATTAAACCGGCATATGTATTCCTAAAACCCGAATATTTTCATGAGGTCCATAACTTCATGGATCTCTACCTTTGGAGGCCTTTTGCAATGCCACATTTATAACTTGCACGGTGATGAATTTACACATATATAACGAACGAATGAGACGTAAGTTACTATGAAATATAAGCGTAAAACATAAAGTATCATTCAATACGACCGATACGGAATGTTAAATTTCCACAAAGTGATGACTACTGCACTACTCGCGTACTGCTGCGGTCTTGGATAGTTTCAAGAAGAACTGTATAGGATACGGAGAACATCTGATTTTCCGACAATGAAGAAAAACAAATACTTAACTCACATCCTTCACTGCAAGATTATAAACTGATTATCAAGAGAGCATTTCACTGGATATAAAACTAATACAAATAATGAAGCCAGTGACAATGAACGAAAAAAAATGAAAAAAAACCCGCGCGAGAATAAAAATACCATATCACGCCTATGTGCAATCAGCTGTTACCTGGGTAATTAAGGGACACGTTGTTAGGGTATAATTCAATGAAAGAGGACCATGTCTCAGGATTACTATCACTGACATTTCTTCTAAGGGCTTTAGGCGTGAAAACCATCTTAAACAGGAAATACCACGTGACTAACCTCAAAATCACAGCGAAGAATGAATTGTAACGATTAAAAAGTAGAGTAATTTTTCAAGAGTAAAATTTTTATTTCTACAAACAAACGCCACCGAAAATTGACAAGGTATAGGTACTCAAGTAGCATTCTTGCAGAGAAAAAAAGGGCGCGAAACTCTTGATCGTCTCATATTTACGAACTCAAACTAGGCAATTTTGACCTTGAGCCCCCAATGATACAGGACAACAACCAACATTCCACGATGGGGTTGTAAGAAAATTGCCATATCTGTGCTATCAAAGGAGGTTTGGGGCAGGCACCGTGCATCGCCTCTTGCGACTCAAACTCCCTATATAAATCACATATTTCTTCATTTCCCGGCAGTCTGAAGAACCTGCTGGCATTGAAAGGGTTACTAAAAAATAGCGACGTCTACTTCAGCCTTCCTAACAGGCAAAGCGTGAAGGAAAGTTACAGAAAATCACGCCTTCTGAGAGGCAATCTCGCCTCACCCGATGCATAAACAAATGACCGCTTGGAAGGCAGGTACCAAACCGAACGGGAATGTTTTATTTAAGAACCCGGAAACGGAGCCGGAGTTAAATAGCTAACTTCGAAGGAATCGAACCCGGAACTGGAGCCATAAAGCAATTTTAGAATTAGAACCTGTACTGAGCGCTCTAACGACCAAGGCTTCGAGGAAAACTTTAAAGTTATTAGCATAAGGCGGAACGCCTTTATCCGAGAGAAGATCGAGATGAACTTCCAGGAAACAATGTTCCTAGGAGGAAATGAAAATTCCCGGAAAAAAAAAAGTTTCTCGGCCACTACAACGCAACACATACTAAGAATCGTAAATGAAATGCTCGTCATTCTTTCATATTTTTTGTATTAATATAACAAAGAGGTCTCCATTCATTGAAGCGAGCAGAATAATTTAGTACTTCCCAATACCTTTTCCACGGATAGACTCTGAAAATATACGATCATATATACTAGGCGAGCTACACACGCGGACGAAACTAGATTTCGAGGCAGAAAATACAGTCAGTTATGCGGAAGAAAGGCACGACATGTTATTTAGAGTGTTAAAATATGAAGATGTTAAGGACTTCAGTATCCCACACGGTAATCACACATAAAAGGAACAAGAATACTAATCATCACTAATTTATTCCAGAAGTTGAAAATGGATTGCGTCATTGTCATCGAAATCTTGATGAAATCGTATTAACTTCAGTCTCGGGCAGGGAAGAGTGACGACTAATTTCCTTCGTCCACTTGACATTTTAGGTGTTTTGTGATCAAAAAGCAATGCTATAAGTATATGAAATCAGATAAAACAATACTTTTGAACTCGCCTCGGTCAAATGATAGAATAATCCATGTTTGTAATTTTCATACCCACAAATGTTTACCCAAGCTCCCGTAATTCCTCAAGCGATCAATTTCTTCATGCAAATTTTTAGAACAATTTAATTATAAAAATACTCATGGTCACGAAACTCAATTGCTACTCGAAATCAACCGACCAATACGTACAATAAACTTCAATGTAAGCAACCTACTTATTAGAGTCACATTAGACATGACTCACTTCAGACGATTCACTTTCAATACATGATCTTCCGAGCCCCTCCGTGGGAACCTTAAGTTCAGCGGTATGTATTTCTGAGATAGATGGCATTAAGAAAAACGACTATACAATCAGACATTTTCTCTCAAAAACGCGTCATTGTACTGTTCCGATATCAATGAAAGTTGGTTTGTCTCCATCGCTGCAAAGTAATGAAAAACAAACAGAAATGGCACAAGAATACTAGATAATTGCAACATTATTCAAAATTTAAGAACTTTTTCATTCCTAGTTCACTAATTGAAGGAAAACATTTTTACTCAAAATCGAATTCCTTGAAATATTCAGGTCCAGACACCTGGACTCCTCTTTTTCTACTATGGAAAATGATTAGCATATCTGATAAGGGGATTTCACAATGGCAAAATTATTCAGGAATACCCCTGAATCCAACCCTAAACGTCTGCGCTTGCATTCAAGAGTTCTCAATCTAAATGTCTTCTCGAAAAACCGCAGTGCTGGGCAGAGATATACGTTTTGAGAATCCTCGCGACGGGGTATGAAGCAAAAACAAAGGCGGCAAGAATTTCGAGCCGGAGGGATCAAACACGCCGGGGACTCAGAAAAACGCACCAGGGGAAGAGGTGTTGGAGGGGGAGAATTAACGGTAGCACTGATGTCATAATTCTTCCGAACCAGGATGGAAAAAATAAACACATAAATCGTAAAACACACGTAGGCGCCGGGATAGAAAACTCTTCCCATCGCTCAGCTGTTTCGGGAGTGTTCTTTTTATACTCCCCCGTCACTTGCGATTTTATCCCATGAACAGAAGGACACTCTTCCGATGCTTTCCTTTGGAATCTTTTACTCCAAGTAACTCTCTTGAAGTTTCACGGTCAGTCACCCACGTTATTTCATCAAGGTTACAAGTTAAATTAATCATTAAAAAGACTCATACAACTAATCGTTCATAAAACATTTAAAATGAGCACTAAACTTTTTCGTAAACGTAATACGGTCAATTTTAATGCAACATATAAACAATTATAGACGCCAATTAGCAATCGTTATAATCAATAAGTCATAAATCATGAGAATGGTGACATTCAAAGTTTGCAATGACTTCACTTTGTCGCATGAAACAACCAATGAGTACATTCATGGATGGATTAATATAAATGATACTTCACTTACCGACAAGATTTTCTGACCATCCCTGAATGTCAAGGCAATTATCTTCATATCCTATGCATGTCGCATCATATTTCTAAGTTGAAATTTGATCTAATGTACACCATACTTTGACAATGACAATTCTTTTGGGTGATCGAATAAAGCATAGTCAACCCCGCATACAGGCTGGTTTTACACCAGTATGGAAACCCTAGGGTCACAGATTCGAGTACCGTATGAGGTTTGGATCCTATACAATATCTTCTAATTTACGTCTTGAGTTAAACGGAATCACGATCTTTTGTAAGATGACGTGAAATCATCAATAGGGAGATCTACCAGTAAAAGGGGATACATTTATGTAGAAATTAGTATAAATAGTGCACATTTTTACTCGTACAGACCTACTTTTCCTCACGCGATTTCTTTCCTTATTTTAGCAAAATTCCTCCCTCTCTACGATGAGAAATAAGTATCCTTCTATGATGGGAGTTATTTAACACGTAAATATACTACTAATATTACAAATATTTTACAATTATTAAAGCCTACAACCCAAGGTCGAAGGTTCGAGTACACCCAAGGTCGAAGGTTCGAGTACAATCTAAAACGCGGATCTTGAACTCCCTGAATAGTCTTAAGTTACACGATCATAAATAGCAGTTTTTGGAACCTGGTGTTATTGAATAAGTAAATCTACAATTATTCCTACTAATATTTGATGAGTCATAAAGGCTTCTCCAACTATAATAGTAGCTTCAAGGAACTCCTGGGGTACAGATCTTGCAATTACCTAATAATTAAGGTCTAACTTCAATGATGTGAAATATGTGTGCTCAGAAGTTGGAGTAATTTACAGCGTAAATATACAATTACTGCAATTACTTTAAGGGCAGCACAGCCAAAGCCTCACGACCTAAACCACTGCGGCGCGCGCGTCGGCTGGGCGATTTGGCGGAAGAAAGGTGGGATAACGCGAGCAGTTTCGCTCCCAGGTGGGTAGGATGGGCTGCGACGGCAAAAAATGTCGCGATCCAACGCCCTCTGCGCCCGACGAATTGGATAAGGCACCTCCCGCCGACGAGCATGAAGAAGGCGGAGACGAACAAAAAGAAGGGCGGGAACTGTTAGGTGTCGTAGGGCGGGCAGGCAGGCTGGAGAGGAGAGATATCGGGGCAAAAGAACAGGCCAGGTCGGATCCCTGCTCGCTCAGCGCGAGAGATCGCCGAGCGCCCGCGGAGCAGATAAAACTCCCGAGAGTTGGGTCGCCAAGGGTCCAAGGAATACGGTTATGTTTTGGGCACGATCTCGCCTCTTTGCATTTCAGAGAGGAGTCGGGACGGACGTGCGCAGGCAACGGGGAGGCTTATCGTGGCTTCCGCACCCCTTGCCCCACACGATACTCGGAGGTTCCTTCAAGGAGTTGGAGAGAAACAAGTTTTCTCAGGGGTGGAAATAATTGGCCACCAGGGGAACTGGAACACGGTCTGTGATCACAGTAAGCGTACGATCCACCTATTTGGGGATAAAGCACATGCTACCGGCAGCTGAGAGTGCCAACGCGCCGCTGGGATGAGAACAAAGCTAGCTCGGCCCTAACCGATACTTGCGAGACAATAGGAAAGATGAATGTGTGGAGGAAATTCGAGACCGAATTTGAAGATAAATTAGGTTGGAAATCACCTCTCGATCCACGACTCTAATATGGGTCAACTGCTAACGTCAGACTATTTTTCGAAGGACGTAAAGCTCATTTTACAGACACCAATCTAAGAAACGGTACAATGATAGAGGAAATAATAAGTAGAGGGGAGAGATTCTAAAAATCATATTTTCACGACTAATAATGGGCCATTATAGCTGCTATAAATATTCTCTGAAATTATTACTGTCACCAGGTACCCTCGCTCGGATTATTTTTTGTCAGTTAAAATCTTTTATTAATATTACGTGATACAGTAGCGAATAAATTAGCTTCTCGCATGAGTTGGTTTCTTACAATGAAAAGGTACCCCACAATAATCAACGTAAGTAGCTCAACATGCACTGCAAGTAAGCATGTTTTTATAAGGTGGTATTCCCCGTTTTTGGTACAGCCCGCTGGGTCCGATTCTGACTTCATAAGAGTATTGCATGCCTAAGTGGCCTCGCAGTGAGCCACACACCCTAGAGGTGGGTTTCACGCTAATTCGTAGATATGGATGAATCAGGATGTTTTACCACGAATACACGAATAAAAGACATTGAAAAAAATACCAGATATTTTGGGATATTCTCTCAGTTTGTCTATCTACATGGCAGTTTTCTCCATTGGTTTTCTTCTTCCTCTCCAACTCTAAGTATGACTTTTTAATGGACAATTCTTTCCGTTATACAGATCAAAATTTTTTACCAAAGCAATACTCCCGTCAGACCTCTGAACAGACTTGTCTGCATAGCTCAGCAGTTGTAATCGTATAATGGCACACTCTCCACTGCCCTATAAAAGCAAGCTCTACGTCCAATGAGCAACAAAACTGGAAATAAACAGATTTAGCTGATGGCCTTACGAGGCATTTAGCCAAGTTAAACAGCCAAAAACTGAGCACTTGCAGTCGCAAAAGACCTATACCCTCGAATTACAACCATACAATTTTTAATGCAGAACACTCATTACCTACGCAATTAAAAGTGGCAAACCAGATATTTCATTGGAAATATTATCGTGCGTTCCCAAATAAATGAGCCTTCAAATGTATATTAGAGTTTTTTATCTTAACTTACCAAATATGGTGAGGGATTGCTAGTCATACGGCGAAATTAATTAGCGACTTAATGGCTTTAGGCATTAATCGAACAAAAAATATAATTGACGTGAGTTTTGAAACTAATAATCTTCCTAAGAATCATCGTAAAATCTATTAATCATATCCTTCTTCACCCGAACTCGAATCAAAACTATAAACCACTCTCGATCGGGTCCCAGATGATAATTTCACTATCTGATGGTTGAAGAAATCTCTCCGCCAAAGCATCATATCACTTTTTGAAATCATTGCCTGAATCATCATCCAATATCTCACTGATAGACACATGAATACACAACAGATAGGCGCAGATTGACTCCAAAAGTTAACGGAAATCGGAATGAAAACTTTCGTGAACCGCTAAAGTATCTCACGAGACGTTATTAGGCAGAGGGTATTCACGTCCGAAGGACTCGCATCCTTTTGATTACCCGAGAATCCCACATGACGAGCGATAAAAGCAGATGGGTTCCGAGGTGGTCTAGACACTGACTGACCGATGCGTGTTCGGGGCCAGGATCGCAAATGGGCATCGTGACTGCGATTTCAGGATTCAGATTGGAGCCATAATTATGGAGGAATATGATCACCTCCATCGATGCGCAAAACAATGAGGACTCGATTCACGATACAGTTACATCATTTGTCATTGGGAACCGCCGAAAGAGAGAGTAGACCACGCCTCCAACCGCATGGTCTTCATACAAGGGCAAGGATGATATTATAAATAAAGATATTATGCACCTACATATACATACTACTCAGCGAGCTGCAGCATGGGCGTGCGGCAGGGGGTATTAGGATACCAGCCGTATAAGGATGAAAAGGATGAGGCTTTGGGAGGTGAAATGGTGAAGAGAATTATGGGTGCACTTTAAGTTTAGCTCCGATTTATTAAGGTCACTCATTGGACGTGAAAAGGACGAATTTTTGTACCTACCTTTTCGGTAATGTGCCTCTATTATTTTATCGCATCTTTCGGACCTGAAGATGTAGTATGGCGACAAAATGATATGTACTGTGTTGCTTTGAAACTCACCTCGTCCGAATTTCTCAAACAAAATAACCAGCGCGCGGCCTCCGAGTCACTAGCGGCTCCCAACCTAATCTCCTTAAAAGCTGTGGTATACCATATGTTCGCTCGTAGCAATTTTTAACGAAGCGCGCACTTTGTATTTTATTTATCGCTTTGGTTAAATCTTACTGTCCAGAGTCCCAAATGCTCGCAGCGTGTTCAAGATGCGGTCCAACAACACCGAAGTAGCACCACTATTTTACATTTCGATGAAAGATGAAATTAAACGGTCAGTTAAACTGGGAGCAATTTTAAAAAGGTCAGTTAAACTGAGAGTAATTTAAAAAAGGTCAGTTAAACTGGGAGTAATTTTAAAAAGGTCAGTTAAACTGGGAGTAATTTTAAAGGTAAAAATAGTGAAACTGAGTCCACATGATAATCGATGAAAACGATAAAAGACATCGATGTTAAAAGAACTATCACTTGAAATACTGCTGTCGTTGGAGTGCATTTTTATAACAAGTCAGAGGATCGACCTCATCGACTAAATCCAAGAAATGCATTTTTAAAAGCATGAATCGCCTCAAATATTAATAGTAATCCTTTCACACCTTCCGTCATCCAAACCTATCGTTACACCTCGTTTCGTACTCTATTCTTATGGTGCTTCTTCGGTTCAAGACCCTCTTTCCACTTCCACTCCTGGGTTCGGTAAATGGTTTCTCTATTTACAAAGCCACTTCATCTCGGGAGTCTGTTCTCTGAGCTTTCGTTAATCTTTTCTTTCACTCGACTTCATGATCGCCCCCCAACGGTCACAATAACATTTGCTCAAACTAATTTCATAGATTTTAAAATACAGATTGCCGTATAGTGAACAATTTACTCTTGATGACGACTTAATGAAATAAATTTTTCCTGCTGCGAAACGTGATGATAGAAAGACGAACTTTTATAATTTAATAGAAAATGGCAGGTAGGCGTTATCCAAGATGTGAAAATATTCACAAACAACCTAAAATGCTTTCGAAATAATAGTATATATCATCTTAAGAACTATGCCACGCTCAACTTGATTAATGTTCCCTGTAGTAATTTAAGATTGCCCCTAATGGTTTATTACAGTATCTTGCAGAAGACAATAGATATTCATATTTATCTTGAATTACGAAACGAATAGGCTACGCTGGAGTTAGTCGCAACAAATTTTTAATATCATCTCTTTATTAATATAAATACTCATGCCCTGGGAGAAAAATAATCCATACAGGCGGGACTCAAACCAACGACCTTCAGGCAAGGACGTAACCACGCCACCACCGAGGAGACAACGAAAAGGCGTAGACCAAATCGTATTCAAACAATGCCAAAATTGAGGATTTGTATGCCAGGATGTATTATTAGGAACTAAATAAATACCAAGTGACTCCACTGAAGGCATCAATCGTGGCAGCGTACCCTGTAACAGCCGTTCCGATCAATTATAACATCTTTCTGGCCTCCATTCTAAGGGTGACCACTAAGAGCACACCCACAATATTAAGGGACAAAATATTTTTTTAAGGAATATACTGAAAGCAAAGCTACCAAATAGGACAGCCATTTCAATATTATCCTGTTGTAAAACATATTAAGCATCACTCTCTCACTATATAGTTCTATTTCTTCGACATACTTCCATTTATGGTCTACTGTTGACCACCGAACCTCATAAATACTCCTCTAACATTTTCTCTAATCAGCATTGTCCGTTATAGACAACACTCCATTAACCTACACGCCAATGGACTTCTACAGCAGCCTTTTAATTTAGTGTTCGTCAATATTCTTATTATTATTCTTATTATCAAAGCTTGGTAAAGACCATACTAGACAAGAGGAGCAGACCTAGAATGGACGACATCGGACAGTTGATGAAGGAACTAGGTTGCCAATCGTACAGAGAAGTGAAAAGATGGGCCCAAGATCGGATAAAGTGGAAGACTGTTGCACACCAATCCTAGGATTGTAACCAGAAAAGAAGAATATTCTTATTCCAATATATTTTCATCATTCTAGCATTCCATTCTCTGCTACTCCCGCCATCCACTTGCGTCTGGCATTGAAGGGAAAGAATCATATTGGGCTTTCTAAATTTAATATTTTCCCGTCGTTCGTAATCCTATGGCCAAAAATGCAAAATTCACTGATTTTACCGAAGTATTTTCTACCTAGGTTTACTCTGGCGTATTATTTCCTGATTCTCAAACGGACTATTGTCATCACATCATACGAGATACCTCCAAGTAACAGTCCCGTGTACAATTCTTCTTCCCACAGAAGGACTAAAGAAGCGATTCCAAGCGTTCGCATCGCTAGCGATCATTCACTGGCAAGGTAACAATGCCTTTGAGATATTAATAAGTATTTTTTCAGGTACACATTAGAGCCGCGTGTTCATCTTTGTTAAGAAAGTAAAAAATATCACCGCCAGCGATTGGCGGTCAGTGATTCATTTCCCATATGAAAGGAATCGAAACCAATTGAATTCCATTGACGAATTGGTGACGCTTACAGAGAAAATGCTACTACTGATTTCATGGTACGGAAACGAGATTGAAGAAAACGGGCATAGTAGCATTTAGTACGGAAGGAGATTGAAAGTACGGAAACGAGATTGTCATTAATAAAGAGCGTGAAAATAAGAATGATTCAGAAGAAAAGCGATGACCACCTTGGGCTTAAGATAATTTGGTTTGTGTGATGGAATAGAATACTAGAGACAATGTAATATTTGCCATTTTGTCATCCGAAATGAATTTGCTTCAAATCTAGCGTTCACTTGTTCATTAAGTTGAGAGAAAAATCGATTCCGAGAAGAGAGCGAATAGTGTCCGGCAATGACAAATGCTGAAATAATGGCTGGTACAACGTGAAAAATAGGGGAAAGGTTTGTCAGTAATGATGCAATAAAAATATTTTCAAGATATGTATTGGCTATCATGTGCCAAACGGAATTAGCTTTATGGACGCGACTGGTATTATTTAAACTTGATACTAAATCAGTCGAAAGTTTCTTTCTTTCCCCAAATAGATTCTCCACCCGCAAGAAGTACATTAACGAACTTTTTCTCCGTGCACTATTTAAACCCAATTTAACCGTCCCTGGATCATTCTTGCCATGAATGGCTGTCGAGGGGATTGTTCAGAAGTTATAAATTCTTCTCCGTTAATTAAGTCGGCTTATTCAGAACAGTGACGTAAAGCTTCAGGTTTATTGGCCACCTTGATATCCTAAATCACCCGATGGGGTTACGTCCGGATTAATTGGTCGTTGTCATTCAGGAATTATAGAAATTTGAGTGCGATACGGTATATCTCCCATTTATACGACTGCATAATATCTGACACGTTATATTTTCTAGCATGGAATAAATTAAGGGGTGTCCAAAAAGCAATTCCAGTCTCGAAAGCAAGGACCGCCCTACTGACCACTTCAATGACATCGTAATTCACAAAATCAAGGACCACCATGAGTAAACACGTAACGCTAACCATACATAAGTATTCTATCGGTAAAGGTAGGTTTTGTTGAATGTCAAGAGTATCTCCGCCCGATTTTCTACTCTTTCAAAGGACTATTTCGCCCTAATATTTCCTTATTCGCCTCAGCACACGATCCACCCTTCTTCATCCCATCCATGAATCCTATTCTCTTTCTTCACCTTCCCCGTTTGCCCAATATCCTTCCCTCCATCACACTCTTAAGCAACTCATCGTCCAATATTACAACCTCCAGCCACCTACTCTTACCATCTCGTATTTCATTAAGAAGTTTCCTTTCCTCTCCTACCATCTCAAGCACTTCCTCGCTACACTTCGTTTCCGTCCACCTCACCCTCTCCATCATTCTCCACACCCACATCTCAAATGCCGGTAGACTATTCTCGTCCTCCTATCTGAGGGTCCACGTCTCTGCCCCATTCAACTCTCTTCTTCTCTCTTCTTCACAACCTTACCCAAGGTTGTGACTAAATGCCTCCTTAGCTAGCACTATTCTTTTTTATATGTCCGCTACTATGCCCGTTTTCTTCAAGCGTACGACCTAAGTAATAAAAATGCTCTACTAGCTCGGGTTTGTGTCCTCCAACGTAACGCTAATATATCAATAGTAAAATGCTGTCTGGGAGTAGAATTTTGTGAGACGCATAATTTCAAAATGTAAACGGACTGGAGAGCACAGAATCGCAAATATGCCGACAAAAATCGGGCACTTTTCCTGTACTTCAAATTCCATTAAGATGGAAGCTTAAAAAGATAGCCGTAGGGGGAGTGGTAAGAGTTGGGGGGGAGAGGGTATTGGCGTGAGAAACAGGAGACGGTAGGTAAATACTTCAATTACGATGACGTTTTTCGACTTCTTTGCGACCCAAACTGGCCGGCGAACAGGTTTTTCTTCACGTGAGCCTTCGAACGGAGTCGGGTCACTTTCCCGTGCCGGAGCATCTCAACTGAAAACAAAAGGAAGGTGAAAAAGTTACGTTCCACGGCCTTCCATCATAAATGAACCCAATCTAAATGCACGCATAATTTTTTTCTCGATGCGACAGCCCATCCATTTGGAAAGGGTAAATGGAGATAGCATCGCACGTCAAAAAGGCTATTTCGTTAAAACCCTCATAAGGTAAGTTAACCTATCAAATACGCTCCACTAAAACATGCCATGCGTCACGACTCTGATACGGCGAAGTTGATTAAGTGGAAGGAGGCTGGTTACCTCAAAACCAGGAGATGCAACTCGTTGGGTGGCTAGTGTAATGGCCTCTTATCATGAGATTTCCGGTTTACTCCTTCCGAGGGATGGAAACTGTTCACGGTTAGTAAGCATCTCGTTAATGGAAAGAAGTACCAGTCAGCTTATGTAATTTTTGCCGAACGCTTCACTAGTAGCACGGTAAATTTTAAATACAGTACATATAACGTCAACATTAATACCTACTTTATGTGAGCAGCAAAATAAATCGAAAAGCGAAAGTCTGATAAGTGACTTGAGAGAAAATCGCTTTTATTGCTTTTTAGAGGAGTAACCCGCCGTTCTCCTCAGAATAGCCGTTATCCGAAATTAGGTACCAAATAAAAACCAAGGTTTCCGGGTCAAATTTGAAGATATCTTACGCCCCATCAAATAAATAAGTGCCTTGTATTTTCCTCATCTATTCATTCCCATTCACATTCATTTCAAAACCATAGCTTCGAGAGTAACTGAAATTATTAACTACCTTGACAATATTAGCTAGTCTTAATTATCAAATACCTATTTTGATAAAACAGTAACCTAAGAAACCACAGAAATTATTATGGTGTATCAGTAATCATAGATACATAATACAAAGTACAGTAAAGCAATGGAGTGATGACAAATTAGTGAGATTCTCCCGATGGATTTTCTTCCAAATACAAGGAAGAAAAACAGTAAGTGATTACGTGGCTACCGGTTTCATACGACCTTGTGGCATGTTTCACATAATTCTTGTTCTCAGGGAGCATGTATGCACGAGACTTGAAAAATTCATCACCTTGATATCCAACATGGCGTCATGTAGTGCCGACAAGGTTAACAACACGAGGGGACATGAATTACTTTTCAAGCACTGTGGTAACTAAGTGCAGGGAGATGACTGCAACAATATACCACAGATGAAGTAAATGAATACCTATTTGGTCATCCACACTTTTTTCGATATGTGGTTGCCATTGCACCATAAAAATGGGTCTGCACTTAAAATACCACTCTGTTACCATCTTAAAATACCTCATACATCATAAAGCACATGACAAGAACGCGGATGTGAAGGATATAATCTTTCAGTTTTATTTAGAAACGTAAAATGCAGAAACGCAAAGAATTAAGACGTTGACGGGAGTCATCCGCTGCGTGCATATGCTCACGAACGAGCGGAAGTCATGATAATAAATCATTAATAACCAGGCTACATAAGGATTCGAACACAATTCCATGACTTCCCCCGGGCATTCATTTTCACTATGAAATTCATAGAGATTTTGAAGGAACTAGATGATCCCACGAAGAGCCTAGCATACGATGCCAGGTGAAGCGCGAACTTGGGCACAGGGCGCCACAGTCCACAAGTTTAAAGCCTCTTTCAGACACATTATAAGGGTAACTAAAGGCACCTCAAGCGGGATTTTCCCTTTCTCATAACAGAAACCATATGACAGAGACCACATTCGTGATGAATCTTTAAATTTTTGACCTATAACAAGCATGAAGTAAATATAAAAGTATTGACGACACCGAAGAGTTAAGTGATATGACACCGCTTCTCAGTAATTAAATAAATATGCATGTTTGAGAGCATTATCTTGACCTCATTGTTTCGCATCGCACGCTGAAAACGCCTCGAAAACCGACGACATATTTTGTCGATTATACAAAAAGTACAACGGTAACAAACTTAAGAAAAACGAGAAAACAAAATCTAAACATCGCAACATTTCTGATGCTAACTATGCGCCTGAACGTCTCGCGTTTTTTTAAATCAATCTGTGGAGCACGCAGTAGTACCAATTCCAATGAAAAAAGGATTGATTGGCTAACTCCACGAAAATATGAACGATAGATGGACCGATATTTGGGCATCATTAGAAAGATGAGATATTTTTCTTTATAATGCGGCTATTTTTTTGTATTTCAACTGAATTGATGTCTCGTTCGAGCCACCATAAACAGGAGCCCCTTATAGAGATTTTATGCTCACGAATGATCGAAACTCAAAATGATGCATTTGAATTTCCGAAATCTCTTCCACGCAGTATGATCGTATTTGAAGATAGTTTATCCGGCGTTTCAGCAGGCACCTGAAGTTCGGCGAATCTGCCGTCACATTAGATAATATACGCGGGAGACTTCGCGGAAATCCACTGGTTTTAACTGGACAATTACGTTTAAGCCTCCATTAAAAAAATCGCGACCAACACTTTCGCCTGAACTGGTATTAGAGCCAGGGGTTTGACTTTGAACCGCTCAACATAATCCATATCACGTGCCTAACTAAGGAGTCACGTGGTACAATAATGAACGGTTCGAGATATTAGCGTACTTGAAACACTAGTAAAAACCTTA
The DNA here is from genome assembly GCA_963169105.1 of Ceriagrion tenellum. Classification (NCBI taxonomy): domain Eukaryota; kingdom Metazoa; phylum Arthropoda; class Insecta; order Odonata; family Coenagrionidae; genus Ceriagrion; species Ceriagrion tenellum. The sequence continues at coordinate 67,818,763 of OY720639.1, forward strand.
CGTACCCCTCCCAATAGAGTTTTTCTCGCGGTAATATTGATAATGTTTTATTACATCCCTATTACAAGCACAATAAACAACAAATCAGGCGCTTAATATATCTACCTCATTAGGTAGAACCACAGAGTATTATTATTCTATGGAAAAGCTCACCAAAATCGCCAACCATTCATTGTTTTACCACGTGACTCCTAAGTTACGCGATCGAGATTATCTCCAGCGGTTCAAACAAAACCTCCTAGTGCTGACGAGTGATATTTTCATTGTGAATTCCGCTCTATCGACAGGGAATTGGGCTTTCTTTTTCACCTTTCCCATGAAAACTAAAACGAACCTCGTTTCTCGATTAGTAATAATTACTTCAAGCCACGAAATACTCCCTGACCATATTTTAGTATAAACTGCGACCATAGTCACGGAGCTTCCCAATGAAACTAACTGTCGACGTCATGACGCCAAAGGCTCTCGGTTAGTTCCACGTCTTCCGTGAGCAAATACAGAGGGCAAAAAGGGCAGAACCCAATAAATAAGGATTGAGCCGACAGCAAGAGCAAAACAAAACCTTCATGAGCGAGAAGCAACGCACGCAGGCAGGTCTCGATTCCGCGCCGTAGTAGAATTTCTACGGTTGGGAATCGCTAACACCTTGCGTACTTCCATGAGACATCCCGATGAACGAGCTACACGACAGACGACATCCCCGGCGCGGATGCCGGAATCATGAAAGCAATTCCGATAATTTGCCTCTGAATTTACTGCGAAGAATTATTGAGTTATCGCTAAAAGCCTGTTTCCATTCGCTCTCAGGGATGCGTGTAAAATGAGTGGCATCAAGACAAGGGCGCATCGGAACCATCGTTGCATAGGCTATTGAAACGGCATTATATAAATTAATGTACACCGAGTGCACATAAAAGTAACACCAAAGGATTATTATTTAAGATAAATGAGATAATAGAAAGAACTAATGATTTCCCGGCGTATCATGTGATTGAAGAATGATCGGGTTTCCCAGCGGTTCAAACTCTCCATCTTTGTCGACTCTTCGATGTATGAGTCGTCCATCGTCATCGGGACATGCCTGATAACTATCAATAATTACAACACTTACAATGACTTACATGATACTAACAATTATTAACATTATACCGAAACGGACTAAAAATTGAACTATCCTATTAAATGTGAGAAATTTCAAAATAAGATATTCAACGCAGAATAGGAGATACGGCAATTACATAAATTCATTCGCCAATCGTGCTTACTTTCTCGGTTTCGAAGGCTTTTCCCCTTACTACCGAAATAACGCGTCCTCCAATACCACGAAACAGACCAACATAATGTTAAACACAAATAAAATGTTTAATTTTTGTCTGGGATCCGCAATGGTAAGTCCCCCGATTCCTATTTCATTAACTAAAATGATTTACCAGCTCAATCTCTGGCCTGATAATAGGACCGGAATTTCACCGGAAGTTAGGCGCTATCAATGAAACCTTTAACAACCACGTACGACTTCCACGTAGTTTCTTTTTACCAGCATCTGCAGCGGAAAATAGATGATTTCGCGGTGTTCTTAACGGTCCAACAGAAAAGCCCAGGCGCTCATTTTCATGCCACGTAATGGTTTGAGGAGGATCAATCTGAACAATAAAACGAAGCTTTAAACCACAAGAATGAAGTTGTATTCAAGTAGCAAAATTTAGACGATGGGAAGAATGTTATGTACTATTTTCCTTGTCACTTTCAAATTTGATCAAAATTTTCCACAAAAGCTTGAAGCCATGATTATTTGATGATTAATGTAACACTATTTCGCTGAACAGCTACCATTAGTTCTACTGAAAAGAATGACTGACGATGGCTGGGATGAAAACTTCCACAGCGGCAGTATTTTCACAGGTGCGTAAAAATAATCATACTGAATACCAAAGATCAGTCTACCCTACAAACATGAAACGTCAACAAATTTCATTTTGACCACGGATATCCTCACCTCAAAAAAATTGCTAACGAGGTAATAACGTAATCAACTGAGAAATTTAACAAAAGAACGACATGGTCCATATTCATAGTTACCAGACCTACGGGACCTTTAAAACCCTTCACTTACAAAAATGTTTATTTTCCCAGAGCACAATCGCATTTTAACTTATCGTAACCTCTGCCTTCCTCTACGCTACCTGAAAACTCGAAGCATTAACAAAGTAATATGAAAACGAATATGGCTCAACACGAGGATGTTACATTTCACTCCATTATGTAAAATATTCATAACTGTTTTGCGATGAGCAGTTATGGCCAAAAAGAAACAGACGTCTCTCTCATGCATCATCCGAGCTTCCTGCTCCAGACCGCTCTCTAAAAACCAAAGACGACCGAGTACCAATGCTGTTTACGAACAGCCAAACAAAAAATAAAGCCCCCGGATCTTCTTAAAACCCGACCAGATTCAGATTAACAGCGAAATTTAAAATATTTTTGGCCTTCGGCGTTCGCACTTCAGCCTCATCGGCCGTTAAGAGAAGACCCTCGAGAGCCAAGAGACGCCTCGCCAAACGAGTCGGCAATTGCCCACAGGGTCGCCCGTCCTGTTTAGGCTGCTGATTCGGCTTTAGGATGACTTGGGCATGCGGAAAATCCACTGAAAAAGACGAGTTATAACGGGCACCACCAAGCAATATATAAACGAAAGTCTCTAAATTTACATCCCACGTCTCACTCGGATTTTTCGTCTCTTCCTCAACAAAATGAAGAGTAAGTGAGAGTAGGTTTGAACAGAGCTCGGCTTTTCCTTTATTAACTTCAGCAGAAAATAAATGTCTACCTAGCGCATTTGATGGATTTAGAGACTCTTACAGTCATGAGAAGCAGCTACAAGTTTCTTATGGTAGTTTGAGCGATAAATTTCCTAATCATAATGGAGACAACATTCGAATTATACGTTTTGATATCAGCAGTTGTAGGAAGCGAAATTCAACATTGTAATGTCCAGGAAGAATACAATGGAGTGAATGGCGTTAGAGGGACTGTTGAATGGCCAAAGTCATGGATAAATGTGGCGAAATAGGCTACCGCAAAAATGAGAAGGTCGTTAATATTTAGAGCAGTAATGTTTTTATCGTAAAAGGTGAAATGAGATCGGAGCTGTGAAAGTTTTCAACCCCCAAGTGGTAATAGATGATATTAGGAAGCAAATTTTTCATTGCTATTAATGGCTGAATGATATACTTTTATACGACTGAAATTATAAATAATTAAATAAAAATACCTATGTAGGTCTTTAACTTGACTCATTTCCTTCGCGCGGGACGTTTTAAACTCCTTCAAAATGGAAGAAATTTTTGAGATCCTGAAAAAATTACTGCGATGACAATATGACTTATTTTCAAAAACAGTAGATGAAGCATATAAAGTACACACTTTATTTTTTCACGAGATGAGATGAAAAATTCCATATTTTTTTAAATAAGATCTCTTTGGAGTGCATACGCGTACCAGTTCTCATGTAAATTGGCTGGTATTTTTCAACAACAATCTCGGAAAAAAGTTCGGTAAGGGGCTGATATTTTGGTATATTTGGATGAGTAGGATATTTTCGTTTAAAATGATACCAAATTCATTTATTTCTAGCTGCAGTGATATTTCGCTCCAACTATCTTAATTGTTATTTATGGCTCTCTTTCTTAAAATATTTGGAGGAAATTTCTAAAATGCAACATTGCCCGCGAGTATTTTTAGAACATTATAGTTTTCGAACAAACAACAAGCATTACCGCACATGATAAATGTAGGAATAAATGAAGCAAATTATTAGAGAACAAAGGGGTAAGCAGAAAAGAAGTACGTGCAGGGTGCAGCAGGCAATCGATCTGATAGGCGAATGCTGACGATGAATAGTAGCAGTTAAAGCAGGGTAAATAGGTTGCTTGTCAAGTAGCCTAGTTAGCTGAATGGCTGCAGAAAAAATTGCGTTCATTTTCCTGCGAAAATATAGCTACTAACACCACAGACCACACGCCTGATTTACATTCTCAGTCTAATATCTCTTATAAAGTAACAGATTAGACTATATGCTGTGATAATAGTGCACTCTAACATCAATCTTAAAACTTCAGTGGCGTATGCTATTGTTCACGTTCGGTAAAATTTACCCCTGCCACACACCATTAAGGTGGCTTGCAGGGTACTCTTTTCATATAAAATTATATGTACAAAGATGAAAAATTAGAGCCGCTTTAAATAAAATACGTTCTTTTTTGGATTAGTAGTATTCCACTACGTAAATTATTTAACAGATAACTTTTACACTACGACAAATAAACAAGGCTTTAGAGTTATCTTCAGAATATTTAGACCTCAAGATGACGAGTTGAAAAAAATTGTCGAAACCTAGGTCGTTAGATTTAATTAACTTGGGTGTAATAAACATTGCCGATTAAATACTTAAGAAAGAAGCGCAGACTTGGAGATAGGAAAACCTGGAGGATAATTTTAAATGATAGCACAAGGAAAGTATTGCTAATGACTCATATTAAAATCTGTCGCCTTGAGTGGTTATGAAGCCTATGGAAATGCATCATCATCATTATCATACTTCGTTCAATCCTAAGATTGGTTGACTGCAGCCCTCTACCCTTCCCTATCTAATGCTAGTTCCCTTACCTCCGGGTATCTCCTCCTATGTACTTTCCTCTTTATTTGGTCCATGACTTCATTCCTTGTTGTTCCTCTGGGGACTTTTCCCTCTGTTTTACCTCTCTTATGGCCGGTTGCAAGAATTTAGTTATGGAATCAACTGTCATGCGGTCCATGATGTTATAGACCTCATAAAAATATTCGAGTTGCAGGAACACATCTACCACTTGCATAACGTATTTATCAATAGTTAATTGCTTCAAATAATTGATCTGATCTTCTACCGCCGGATAAAATTTATGAAAGTTTAGCCAATGGATAATTGCTAATGCACATAATAATTAGTCAGTGAGAGAAAAACAAACTAGTCATTTGTCTCAAAACAACTCTTTCATTTAGTAATTAAGCCTCCAAGCGGTATTTCTGTTTGACCTCTCTTATGGCCGGTTGCAAGAATTTAGTTATGGAATCAACTGTCATGCGGTCCATGATGTTATAGACCTCATAAAAATATTCGAGTTGCAGGAACACATCTACCACTTGCATAACTTATTTATCAATAGTTAATTGCTTCAAATAATTGATCTGATCTTCTACCGCCGGATAAAATTTATGAAAGTTTAGCCAATGGATAATTGCTAATGCACATAATAATTAGTCAGTGAGAGAAAAACAAACTAGTCATTTGTCTCAAAACAACTCTTTAATTTAGTAATTAAGCCTCCAAGCGGTTTATTGCACATTCGCCATCTTGGATACTTTTGTAACTCATTACTCCACGCCAAAAGTTATGAAATCAATACACTTCTTGAATGTTTCTGCAACACTTATTGAGCGGTTTCCATGACTCATGGGTCCAATAACTAAGTAGAATACATATGTGTCGTTCCTACAACTGGCTATTAATGGAATTACCTTACCTATGGAAACAGAGAATGGTTGTGGAGAGTAAGTTTTATGATGCGATTTGAGAGAGAGAGAGAAGGAGAAGGAAAGGTGAATCAAAGGGAGGGGGAGCAAAAACATTAATCAAGGGAAATTTCCTTTAATCTCTGGTGGTATATTCTTGAAGCAACAAACTCTAACTTAATGACCAAAAAACAAACTTTCAAAAACATTCTGTACATTTTAGAATAATACAATACTGAGAATTGTAGATATAATATGAAAAAAGGTCAACTTCAAGGAACTTTTTGAACGAATAAATTCTAGGATTAGCAACCCATAGCGTTCACACAAGGAGGCATCATTCGGCAGCAATCACCGAGGCGTATCATACTCTATTACCTATTTATGAACTTTGAAAATGATCATTTTAAGGGATTCTCACGCATCCAATAATGGAATTCAAACATTACGCTGTTTACAGCACGTAACGGTTACTTACAGGATAAATTCGAGGTCATACACCGCCTAAGGAAAATTATTTCAGAGACATAATTCTTCGTTGGCCAACCAGGATATAGAGACGTTCACGCATAGGCTCCCAAGCACGTATTAATGATAATGAAACGGTAAATAAAAAGACCCGATCTCCATCATAAACCATGGCAACCTTCCTCGGAGAGAAAAAAGAAAGAGAATTGACCTGCATCACCCCTGAACTAGGTATCTTTTATCACCAGTGAAATTTTCGCAAAGGTAGAAAAAAAATACAAAGGAAATTCACGGTCACGCTCATGCCAGACAGCGTCAATTTTCACGCTAGGAAGAGGATCAATTTTCAGTTAGCTCACAGGCGCCAAACAAAAGATTGAAGAGATCTAGGTGGGAAGAAAAGAATCACATCCCCACAGGACTCGAGACAGCAACACCGCCCGCACTGCTCCGCAACATAAGTCTCCTGGGCATTTCCTGAAACCGAACCATTCGATGCTCGGATAAGCACCGATCGCGACTTCCGATCTCCTTCTCATTAACTTGGGAAATTATCTCTGCGTAACCGACTGCGCCGCCGAGCATGAAGTCCGCACCCTCGAACCCGCGCGAAGCAGTTCCCTCGGCGGATAATCCCTCGGTTCCCCGCCCCGCAGAACAACTCTCGAGTCTCCATAAATCCTCCCCGAGTCCGCAACCCCAGACGGCGTTCCGAGCCGGCCCGGAGAACAATGCGGTCCGCGGGAACGGGAAGAATCCCACTCGGGAGGATTCATGGCACGCCGGGTGATGGATCCTGGGAAAAACGAGTCCGATTGCCCCGCGCCGATGATGGCGGGGGAGGTAAGGGAGGCGAATTCGGACGGGAACGAAGCAGGGCCATCGACTCGAGAGTTCGATTCGACGGGGTGTCCCAGCCCCCTTTACACCATAGAATTAGCCCTTACACCACAGAACATTCACTTGGACGCGAGGGAATCGAAATGAAAAGCTTATAACAAACAGATACGAAGGGTGTTACTTCACGAAGATGGTGCATCCAGTGAATGGGAAGGCAAATTGTACTTCCCAATCACTTGCGGCTTTTTTACCTCGTTTAACTCGCTTTCTTGTCTGTCTGTTTGGTACATATTTTTCAATCGATTTTAAACTAACTTCCCGATGAGCTAGAGACTTGAAACCTTAAACATGGCTCAGAACTGGTTGGCAATGCAGTAATATGTAAAAATAATACGTATATAATCTAATCTAACACTAAATAATAATAACTAACAATGACAAAAGTTTGCACCAGGGGAAAAAGTGGGCACAACATGGAAAAGCCTGTATCATCGAATGCGATACTATTGACTAATTCATTCGTATTAACCGCTGAACTGTGCAATATTATTGGTAGATTGGTATAATAATTTTCCATTTCAGATTTCATCACACAAGACTAAAATGCAGAAAATAATTATCTAAATAAAAATATTTTAAACAACCACGTTTTTAAAACGGACTAAGAAGTATAAAATAATTTCTCCCAGCCCGAGGGTGGCGAACCTATGGCACGCGTGCCCAAAGTGGCACACGGAGCAATTATTTCGGCACGCGGAGCAGGAAGGGCGCTAAGGGATACCTCTATCTCACTCGATGGGTTGGCACGCGAGTCGAGCGAGTGCACTCTTATTTCATAAACTTTGGCACTCAATCGCCAAAAGGTTCGTCACCCCTGTCCTAGCCCCATACAGATTTATTACCCCATACGGATTGTCCTGAAAATTTGTGATTGTGAATTTTAATGGCTATGAAAATACTTTAAGAATTAAAACGAAAAACGTGAGGCGTATGGAATACATAATAGTAAGGAGTGCAGGGAGTAGCTGACGTGGTGAAAACTCACAAAATAGTTCCAAATCATTTGCAGTACAATAAAATTGTTAGTGACTTAGATAAACTATTCATGCATAAATTATCTATTTCATGCACGCTACGTTTGTTGTTTTAAATTTTGCAAGTTTTCAGGACAATCCGTTTTGGGTTAAGAATCTGTACGAGGTTCTAAACCTGTATGGAGCTAGGAGAAATCATTTTTCACTTCTTAGTCCGTTTTAAATACGTGGTTGATAAAAAAATTAAAAAAATAATTATGGTTTCGTCGACTTGGCTGAGAGGTAAAATTTGAATTGGGCATAAACCAATTACAGTTTCAGAGAGGAACAAAAGCGATGTATCAGAGGGCAAAACAGTATATATTCCAGAAATAGGGATGCTGCCCTAAAGGCCGACCAAAAATCTACCTATCAACCCGTAAAATACACAAATGAGTTTCATTTACTCAATTCTTAAATTCAGGGTTGGTACAGACCAGAGATTATGAGTTCCCACGACTATTTCAGGTTTCCCAGGCCAAATATTTTATTTATTCCAGGTGAAAATAAAAATTTTTGGAGAGTATTTTTCAAAAGCCGTAAGAATAGGACCACAACACAAAAAACGCAAGAACATGAGGAAATAAAGCTTTCCGACAAACAGAGCACCTCCACTATCACTCTGATGGACAGTCGGCTTCCTTTCCGATGGTGTATTACTCGTAGGTACCGGCCGGAGCCAAGTCACGAATGACCTGCGCACAATCACAGGGAAAGCAAGTATTCCATCTTCCCCAAGATAAGTTTAATGAAAAGGGCTAGAAATTTGATTTCTGGTGCATAGTTACCGGATAAACACCAAATAAGATCTTCCATGTATGATTTTACACTTTCCCGGGGAATAATATTTGTGTAATTCTCTCGGGCTCGCCACCGGGTAAGAAATTTATAGGCAGCCGACGTTTCGGGTTCCGACTCGTCACCCATTCTCAAGGCTAAAGCCTTCCCGAAACGTCGGCTGCCTATAAATGTTTTACCCGGTGGCGAGCCCGAGAGAATTACACAAAGGTCTTCCATGCCTTATTTAGGCAAATAGCCTAATGCCATAGAATATTAGAATGAAGGTCATGACTTTTAATGTGGAGGGAGTATTTGCTACTTACCTCAACATCAGGAAGGTAGAAAGTAGGCAAGCGAAGAAGAATTAACTTACCTGAAAAGGAATGAAGAAATGAGAAATTAATACAACACTTACACCAATGGGAAATCGAGAAATTAAATTAATATCATGCAAACTAAATTTTGGACTCCCAAGAGCCAAAAAATCTTAACCGCGATACATATGGACAGTTTATGTAGCTCCTGGCCATCAGCTTTTACCATTCCGCCTCCTGCTCCCGATAAATAGGTCACATTTCGAACAAACGCAAAACTCTTATAACGAAAACCTTCAGAAGCAAATTCTGAAATAGAAATTCGGAGGACTCCCAGTGCATAAGTGGTGATACGAATGAATAAAAGTTTTAGACATGAGATTATTGGCTCTTTATCATAAAATAAAGACACGATATGGGCAAAATATGGGGATTTGAATCACATGAATTGATACCGAACTTAAAACTTGAATTCCGCACCACATTTTATCGTGAAGTACATATTGAAGACCAAAATGAAACATATTTAACAGAGAAAAGATTTTAAACGTTTTTAAATGGACATCCTTTAAGACTACCCCAACGACGCAAGCTAGTATAGGCGTAACGAAACTTGAAGGCACGCGCTTGTGATGAGAATCATGGATGAATGAATATTTGGGGAGGCAACCGACGGCTAAGGTCATTTGTGCCATAGGGGATAGGCAAGGGAAGAAGGGTGGATAGAAACCCGGTGTCGGCATTAGCCTGCTCTTAACGAAAGGCGACAAGGGGACCACGGTTTAACGTCTCATCCGACAGACGGAGTACTGTACTTGAAGTGCCCCCCACAAAACATTCGAGTAGAGATAGGGTTCCCTTTGAAAAACATCCACCTCTGCAGGGATTTGAACCCTGCCGCCCTAGTGGTAGGTGAGTACTCTAGCCACCACACCAAACCGATCCCCCAATGAGAATCATGCTAAGGATAGAAAAGCATTCAAAGAATGTAAAATAAAGCGGGTGACTCTTCCTCCACCGGCCATCTCCACCCCCAACCCCCTGGAGAGTCTAAGGCCCGCTTATCAACGCTTGATTCACGATCAGTAACCTATAATTCTCAGCCGGTATCTGCCACAGAGTTTTGCTGTAGCTATATCAATCGGAAAATCTCTTTTTCCCTAACCCCCATCTGTTATATGCTAACATAATAAAACCAGAACACATTCTAATGGGAGCAAATATTCGCCATAAAAATTATTTCCATTGAAATATCTCAGATTCATGCAGGTGAATATAGTGAAAATGGCGGCAGTAGCCAGTAATTTATATGTATGGCCATTATGAATCAGGATACTCCTCTCGGCCCTACTTAAATGATTGAATATATACTGCGATATTGATTATTACCGATTCAGTCCTAATTATCGAGTGCCCAAGAGCAAGCTAGATACCACCTAGGTTCAATCATGATAAGATATGCCATTATTACGTCAGCGAAATCATATCCCAGAACGATGTTACGGATATTACAACGAGGTAATTCAATGACTAGGCGTACTTAACTGAATTGACGGCTTAAATCGGTTTTCGTAAATAACGCATTTCGAAATCCGAAGAACTCTAACATCAGCTGGCACTCAAGATTCAACTACAAAAATAGATTATCCCTACTTAAAACACACCTTGAACTTAATCATGAACATCAATATTGCATTATCTTTGACAACATCGATGACACTCTGCGTCTTTTTTTAAAGGAATCTGCGACGAGTTTCTCACAAAATTAAAGGTCGCATAACTTTACACGATGAAATAAATGCTCAAGATTATTTCTTGGTATTTCGATTACGCCGGCATTTCCATACGCAGAAGTGTCGGGTGAAACTAACTGCATCTACGAGAACATTTTTTAAAAAACCTGAACTGGAAAAAAATGAACTTATCTCAAAACTGGTTTTAGCAAATTGTCGTCACCATGAGGTTGTACCCGACTTTGGAAGTTCTTTCATCGACATCAGTACACTTCGAGAAAAAATTTAATTTTTCACCATTTTTTTGGCTCCAGTTTTCACTGGTTACCGCACAACTCTTTCATCACTACAGGTGACGGAGCCAATAATGTATTTGAAAACTTGATAGGCTCTTCCTTGGAATTGGTTCACATTGTGCAAACACATCTTTTGCTTTGACAAGAGCATTCATGTGAATGATGCTTCCTCGTCAGACGGGAAACCATAAGTTTACCAGGCGCAACGAGCTACCGACACAATGAGATCACGCTATAAAGTTGGGCACACCAACCGTAGGACTAAATCAATCAACCGAAAGAAATGCCGCACTGCATTTCTAAACTCTGATATGTCGCGGGGAATAAACACACAAAACATACGCAGAACAGCATTAAAGGAACTATGCGTATAATAGGAAGGCCATCGGATGAAAATATCATAGAGAGATGCTACTCCGCTCTGGTTAGGCCACACCTCATATACGCCGCGAGCATTTGGGACCCCCGTCATAGAGATTTGACAAAAAACTTAATAAAATACAAATAAAAGCTGCGAGCTTTGTTAACAAATGCTACGAGTGTTACAGAACTTTTAGAGGGCTTTAGATGGGAACCCTTAAGGACTCGGAGGCTACACGATAGACTTAGCTTGCTTGAAAAATTCATAACTGGTGTGTTTCAGAACGACACATAGAATATTATCACGACGCCTCACTACATCTCTAGGTCTGATAGAAGCGATAAATTAAGATACGTTGCCGAACAGATAAGTACAAAAACTCGCTTTTTCCGCGCACAATATGCGACCACAATAAAAACTGAGCTCCACTCAATACACTCCCATAATACACGCAACCATTTAACCTCCCAAAACATTATCCCTTACATCTTTACACGGATGGAGTCATTACACCCTGAAACACACCCATTCAGCGGCTCGCAGGGTGTTATCATTTTTGTGAATAAACTACATTTGATTGAAAATGTTTAAATTTTAAATGTATTAATTTTAACAACAAAAATACAGCCATTTTTATTTTTGAATATTTTTTCTATTTTGACACTTCAGACTTTTGTCTTTTCCTCAGAAACAAGATTGGTCGTGGGCAGTTCATAAACAACGGAGATATTTAACTTCACAGATTGGACTACGCCCTCGTTCGCCACGAGGGTCGGCGTTAAAATGATGTGCCGCTGTACTTCGAGAATTTATATCTTGGTTCGTGTAAATGCTAGTGCAATACTTTATACACCAATTTTAAGATAATTTTATTTTTATTCCATCAATATTTTTCATATATAATAATGTAACAAAAAATGGAGACACGTTACAGCAATAATCGACACCGCACTACCTAAACTTAGCAGTTTTGTCAACATCATGAACTTTGTAACTCAGCCGAGGAAAAACTTCAAAATCTACAGCATTGAATTCTCACCAAAGGTTGTGAGAGTAAATAAAGATACAAAATGACAAGCGAAATTTTTTTAAATTATTAATTTTAACTCAATTATTTACTTATTTATGTTTTTCTTGTAAAACCTGTAAAAAGTTTAGGTAAATTTAATTGTTGGTTGTTAACATATTTCTTTACTTTTTGGAGATGTTATTAACTTTGTTATTCTTCAATATTAAGCTCAATGGTATATAAAGTTTCGATTCCTTAACTTTACTACTAATATTTGCATAATTACCTGGTTGTATGTATCTTTGTTCAGTGTTGCAAAGCCCTGAGGATGCCATATATTTGGCGAAACGATGGCTATGAGCTAATATATTAATGACCAACTATTCAAGAATCTTCTTACTATCTAAAAAATAAGCTCCGCCAAAATTACGGTTTATACGCCCCATCTTCTTTCATGGACAAATATAGCACTTACCTACTTCGTTGAAGAGTGTGAGGAGTGTGGAAGTAGCAAAAGGCGAAAGACATTCTATTTTACGACTGGAAATTATAAAAAACGAACTGAACCTACAAAACCTCGAGCAAAAGCTTCAAATTCGACAAACAATACGTAAACCACGTTGTTTTTTTTAGCAAAAAGTCAATTTCACCGCAGTTTTCAACTAACTGCTTCGTTTGAAAACGCGTAGGATTCGAGTTAAAATATTTTGTCTTATTCTCACACACTGAAATTTCATTAGGAGCCAAACTCTTTCTTTTGGACAGCTCTTTATGTAGGTAGAACTTTAATATTAGGAAGAAAATAGAAGTACGAAGCTACTTACACGTTAGAGTAACATAAGGCAAACAAAACAAAATTCAAACATTTCTAACAGCGGTATGCGAAACTAACAATTCCAACATCCGCTAAATTTAAGATGCACATACACTATGACAAAGTTACCGGACTCTGCATAGCAATAAAAATAAGTTTATTAGAGAGCTAACCTAAACTATTACAAAATCGGTCTAATGCAGCGTAGTATACGAGCACTCTACATTTGTAAATAATACTAATAACGCATTAGATATAGATATTGCAGATAAACTCTCCGAACCAACTTCTTACCGAACAGGCCCGTTGGGTATGTCCGGATTCCATATGGTTTCAATCAAGACAGCTATGAAAAATGACCGAGCATGATCAAATCAATAACCGAAGCTCTTCACAACACAAAAAAAACGTCTTAATGACTGGGGAAAAAACTCTCCGCGCTCACATCCACTCTTACACGCTACGCATTCTTACCATAAATACGACGTGGGACAAATGACGACTGAGACCAAAGAAGCTTAGAGGCTGCGCGATGCATTTGTCATAAAGGATCTACAATGGCCCTCTCCGCATACCGTTATTTAATTCCGATGGGATAATAATTGGTTCCGTAATATCTCTCAGTACAGCGCCAAGGCGCAATTTGAGTGAAACTGTGATAACAAATGACTGGAGATGGAAAATGGCCAATTGTCGAGCTAGAGTAATTCTTTCCTCGATTTATCAGGAGAGCTTCAAAGCGGAGACAAACAGTTATGAGGAGAAAAAGAGATTCTGCTGAGGTGCCCAACAAAAATAATAAAGAGCTCTCCAGCGGGATTAAATAGCCAACAATGGGGAGGAACCATCATGACTTAACGACAGCTAGCGGGCAAAAAATGAATACGGATTTAAAAAAATAAAAATAATAAAACAGCCTGGGGCTTCGGAAGAATGAACTCAGCATTCTTCCATTAAATGCGCGATTAAAGCTTAATCTAAATGGAAATCACTCACAAAATGCTCCATCACAGTGTTAAAAATACGCAAAAACGGGTAAGATGGCGGCCAAGTGCACGGGGCATTCCCTCCTTAAAATAAGGCATGAAGAAAGTCATGCGGCGAGAGTTAATGCTCCAATCAATTTTCCAAGAGTTTACGATACATTTTAAGTATCAACGAAGCCACGATGCACTACCTAGAATCCCTTCACACAGCGCATTTCCTTGTCATCGGAAGTTAAGTTTTAACTCGGTCGGCGATGGTGTCTGAGACCTTGGAGTAGCTACACTTAGGCTGACGACATAAATGAAATAATCATGAAAATGTACTCAGCCACCGCGGAAACCATTCGCAAACGAAATAAGGAATCCCAGCGGAGAAAAATTCCCTGAGAAATATAATAATTGAGGCGATAAGTTTAAAAAGCAATTACCGATCTTAATGAGAGAGAAAGTCATCACTTCACGGAAAGGAAACGATAATTCTATAACCTTAAAAATTCGCTTCCATTTCTATAACGATTAAGCTCAATTAAGATGGAGCATGTCGAAGATTCGAACAGCAAGAGAAAGAAAAATTTGTGACCAGGTTTATAGGGCCTAGAACCGTTAACGAAACCGTATAACATATAGAGCTGGCAAATAATAAATTTACACACTGCCTTTATACATGAGCGCGGGAGTTGGGACTCGGGTAAGACGGAAAGGAGAGTTAGAGAAATACCCAAACCGTGGGCATTACACGAGGCTGAGAATTTCTCAATCGTCAAATAGAATATAATTCAATAAAAACGTCATTAAAAAGTTCGCAGTTTAGTTAAGCGCCTCTTAAAATAATTCTTACAGAGTATCACATTAGCACAACAGATATATAAAGTGGTACTTTATTCTTCTTTCAACAAAGAAGATGAGTACAACAAGAAGAAGGGTAGGTCGTATGCTGAGGCGAAAATTAAATTACTAGAGGTAGATAGGACCCTGGCAGTTTAGAAAATCAGGTGTTTCTCTGACTTTCAAAAAAAACCTTCCGCTAAAATACTTTTTAAAAAATACGTCAAAATACCTATTGGCTTTGAATAGCAATTTTCTAAATGGCGGAAACCCTGTGATCATATTCATGACGGGAAGTTAACACTGTCATGAAAAAAGTAAATTGCACGGAACATGACTGGGAAGATAATAACTCACAATTGAATATGCTTGAGGACTGAAAGGCATTGCAATAGAACCAAACGAGACAATAAAGAACAGACGAGAGAGTGGGATAGACTGGGGCGGTAAACTGGCGAGTTGGCTTCCTGCATCGACGAGTCCAGTTCGACGTTGGAGTGGGAAACATTACCAATTGCCATACCTGTCCTTATAAGGATGTCGCGCGAGGTTCACTCCCCACGAGGGACAAAAGAACCGCCAAACAATCAAAACGTTAAACTGTCGAAGAATCGTCAGGCATCCAGGTTTCGCTCCGGCTTCCAACTTTCCCACCCATCTGAAAATGGCGCAATTGACCTCAGGAACTGACCTCTGCCGACTGCCGCAATTGACCTCTGTTTCCAACAACATTACGATTACAATGCACAAGAAACTTAAAAGGATATTAACACATTCGATGGAGAATAATAAAAGAAATGGAATTTTAGCTTGGGAAGAAAGTTAAAAAGAAATGACTAAGGAAATCAATTGTGAGAAATAAAAAACATGACTTTAGATTTCCCGTGCCTATTCCGTAATTTGACAGTCTTTCACTAGCACTCCTTGATGATGGGCTTGCAAGCATATACCTACTAAGAATCTGAATTCACACGCAACGTGATCTCGAGAGAAAAGATGCTAGGGATAAAATAATTAAGGATGAATAACTTTTGGAACCGTGTAAACCACGGGCTTTCAATTATGAAAAAAATATTAAAATGGTAATGATTTTGAAAAACGTTACCTAAGAATCCCTGAAGGCGACAATGGAAACTGGGAAGCAAAACTCCACGATGTTCGGAGTTCAACGATTCCTCTAGTTATACCATTAGTATTTCCAACAATGAATTACTTATCTCTTCTTTTCTTTTGAAACATCATTCCGTTCATCGATGTCAGCAATAGCTGTTCAATAGCCATGCATTTTCTGTAAATTGGGGGCGTCTGCAAACAGTATTTGGACACCCCGGCAGCGTTCGACCGTAAATTTAGAAAACTAACGGATCCTTGCCTTGAAGTTCTCTCATTTTACGTCAATATTCATTCGTACTTTTGAGTTTTACATATCCATTCCCAAAAAAACAGAATGGTTTCTTTTTTCTATCGCCGCCCCATTTGCTGATGATTTCCACCGGCCCAGTACACGTTTCTTCGCCACTAATAAGTAACCCGTACACCTGGCATAATCACGATCACCGTAGCAATTAGTACAATTGTTAAAGGA
The DNA here is from genome assembly GCA_963169105.1 of Ceriagrion tenellum. Classification (NCBI taxonomy): domain Eukaryota; kingdom Metazoa; phylum Arthropoda; class Insecta; order Odonata; family Coenagrionidae; genus Ceriagrion; species Ceriagrion tenellum. Next base: position 67,835,394 of record OY720639.1, read on the forward strand.
TAAATTTCGCATGATTTCAAGATTAAAAAAAAACACCTTCAAGAGCCAGCTGAATAAGAATGCAAAAGACATCCACCTGTCTCCAACAAAGAGTAAGAATTAGTAGAACTGAACACATCAGGTGGGTATCTTTTCTGTTCCGCGAGGCACGGCCGCCGTATTGCGAGCGAATAATTCGTTCACGCCAATTTTCATTCCAAAAGGGAAGGCAGTAATTTTCTTTCCAAAATTTCAAACCAGCATATTAAAAAAAAAACAAATTATATTTTTTCTTTGAGACATTCAATTACATGATGAAAACTGACTGTGGGCTTAGGGCAACAGAGAGCATTTTTTAGACACCCATCAGCTTGGTAGCATCGCCACAAGAATGCAACGGAAAACGATCTAAGAAAAGGGGATATGAATGGAGAGTATTTATGCAAAAGTCAGTCACAAAACTTCAAACTAGCCCAGAAGCCTTATGGAAAATAATTAAAGAGTTGGGAACACATTGGGAAATTCGGATATTTTATCCTAGAAGAAAGAGCGTTCAGAAAAGTATCGCTAGAGGCGCTACAACGCACATGTTCACATAAATAAGCAGAAATTGGGTAAACGCCTATCTCTTACAAACAGGGTGCGGCATTACGACTTTATTTTTTCAAAACGCAATAGAACCCATTTTATGAATCAGAATTTCTTTTAATGTAGGACCATATCTAAAGTTTTGTTTTACACAAATTTGAAAATCATGTCAGGTAGGTGACGCCCCCCATTGTCCATACACTGAATAAGCCGATTTCTGACGTTTGTCATGACCCTTACCAGCATAGAAGCGGGTAAGTTGGTACTTTCTGCCCGGATGTTGGCCTTCAGGTCTTGTAGGGTCCTTGGACGGTTGTTTATGAAATCCCGTGTTTATGTCAACCGTCCAAGGACGCTACAAGACCTGAAGGCCATCATCCGGGCAGAAATTGCCAACATACCCCCTGCTGTGCTGGTAAGGTTCATGACAAACGCCAGAAATCGGCTTATTCAATGTATGGACAATGGGGGGCGTCACCTACCTGACATGATTTTCAAAACTGTGCTGAACAAAACTTAAAATATGTTCCTGCATTATAACAAAAATAAAAAAATTCTGATTTATATAATGGGTTTCATTGTATTTTGAAAAAAGGAAGTTATAATGCCACACCCTGTATAATGAGTATGAGATAGACTATCCATCAGCCATGATCAAACAGCACATGATCATTAAAATTAAATTTCACATCACTTAACACTGTTCTATCTACTTTAAACGTAAATTTAACATCATTGCATATAACGGGGTCTAATAACTGAAAATGATTAAATTGTGTTACTATTGTAATTATTGTCCTTAGTTTGAACAGAAGCTCTCCATCACGCAGCCTCCTTATTCTCATGCTTATTTTGAACGGTGGCACTATAGGGACATAATTTTGCTTTCCTCATATTTTATATAATTTCGCTAACTGCGGATTTATGATGACTGAAACTCATTATATATATGTACCTATAGACTTGACACAGGAAAACAACTAGCGCGAAGCGAAATACACGAAACGGTCTGTATATAAGTGACCAGTGGCAGTTCCATCTAAGTTCACGGCGGGTCTCGTAAGTTGTAGTAGCTTCCCTAAGTGCAAATCACCTGCGTCACAGCAACAAAAAGGAACTGATAAATACTAACATTATCGTCCGCCTGCGGAATTGCGACAAGTTAACAGTCGTGATAGTTATTTGACCATAAACACTAAAGGTTTGATACCAAAATAAATATACATTAGCTGTCAGAGATACAAGACCCTGGGAATGAAGATAGGATAAGTGAGCGATGTATTCCCATTTAGGAAACAGGGGCAGAGGAGAAGTAGCATTATAATGTAACACGCGAAATCAAAAACCCACTTTCGGATGGCCATTCATATGGAGAGTCGAATAGAATTCCATGTATGACGTCAGATCGGATGGATACCCATTCGGTCGTCAATTGCTGCGTTACCTGGGAGTCTACAAAAGGACAACTTACTGTTCCTTCATTTGTCTGATGGAATTCTCCAAGTTGGACGGAGTTCCATGTTTGACACCGCGCCGAGGCATTCTAACCCGATCGTCAACTGTTGCTTTCGTCCACCTTGAACGTCTATCTGCGAAAAACTATTTGACACCTATTCGTGGATACCACGTGGCTGAAGGGCTCACCTTTATTTACGACATGGACATCGCCACAACATACGGCGGAAACCTATGATCAGCCAATTACCCAATTCCCGGTCAAATGCATGTTTCCTCAAGTGGCCGAGTACTGACTTCACTTTCCCCGACGCTTCAAGACCAACTTTACTTTTACTCCAGTACTGGCGAAATCACAATTGCAGACTTCCTTCATTAATAATATGCGTGCGCGAGTAAAATGTGACCAGGCAAATTCATAACTATCATTAAAAAACACGGCTTCCTCAAAAACCTGAACATTTTCTCAAAATTCTGAGTCCACACTTCCACCAATACACACGAAATGACGACGGTAAAACGCCCTCATAATTGATTAGAAAGACTACTACCGCACCAGAATGGAGGGAATCGTTTCTCCGATCTATCATCTGGATCCAAATCGAAGTCCTCGGGGCTCGCTTCGAAATTACACGGCTCGCCTCGCCGTGGTTCGATTGCAACCCTCATGAGATCACGCGTTCGGTACTGACTCGTGGACGCCCGAGGGTGGAGAGGGGGATAAAAATTGACGGCAGACGGTAGAGGATTAGACGCGCCCGTCTTACCCACTTGCTTCCAAGAATCGCGATCGCGGGGTGATTACGCTCCTCACCAGGGCAGGGCAAGACGGTGGGCACCTTAAGAGATGTAGAAAAAGGCGTAAATTTGAGTTCTACACAAGGCATTGCACTAGGCACTAAGAAGCAGTATCAGTTTGAGAAGCCAAACCTGGAATCTACATCTACATACTACCCTGCGACTCGCGCATAGGCGTTTTTGAATGACGCATCATGAGAACTACAGCCCTGTAGAGAAACAAGATGGCTAATCCGCCAGGCAGAATCCAAAATACGGATTTTCCAAACATTTTTAGGATATGAGTATTATATTACAACGATTCTAACATTTTCGATTAATTTAAAAGGCGTCCTTTCTACATCGATGAATTTCACGAATTGATCAAGAAGCACTTATTACTATCAATATTATAAGGAATTTCAAACGTTCTGATGTTCCACGTTCAGTTTCAATATGAAAATTAAACAGTATATACTGAATACCAATTTTTGAAGGGATAAAACAGCGGAATTGTCGCGCAAAGAAACTTCTACCACGTCCCGTATAAATTCGTTTTGTCTCGTAGTCGGAGGCAAATCCATCCGGGCCCTGTCTTCCTGATAAGAGTTCCAAAAGGTGTTCTCTTCTTCTATTCTTCTGCACAATCACCCCTTAATGATCTTATCTGTCTTCACGATCTTTGCCACCCGCCTCCAACACCATAGTTTAAAACCCTCTCTTCTCCTTAATTTCAGGTTTCTATCTAGATTCATGTTTCTGAGACTTATTGCGAACAACTCTGAACGAATATTTTCAGGTATTGCCTTTTCATTGAAAGTTCTTCAGAGTTTCCCACACTAAATAACAACATAGACCTTCTCGAGAATGGTGGTACCATGTTATGGCTTCATTAAAATATCTCTAATCCACGAGAACAACATATTGCAACACTGCTCTGAATTTTAGTAAGTTACTTTATGGAATTATAATGACCGGTGGGTAGACTTATAGATATGTATTTGTCATACTGAATATCACTATGCTGATTTTACAGCTACCATATGCAGCATTGCACATCCGGCCCTAAGGAGGAAGAAAATATATAAACATCATGTCCTCACAATAATCCTGGCCGGATACCTCTCAAGCACGATTTTCATCCCGAGGGCCCGGGTTCTAACTCTGGGATTAGTAAATTTTGAGTGGATCATTATCCTAACTTGAGTAAGAGGAGAGTACTTAAGATACACACTACTTTGATTGACAGACTGGACGTAAAACCTAGGAGTTCTGTGAGCAATTCATTGAAAGTATGCTTGTACTAATATAACGCGATAGAGAGCAGGCTTACTAGTAGGCCACTTTTTTATTTATCATCAAAAGTTGATCTTCAAGGAAACAATACTAAATTCATAAAAGGATTAACAAGTCCCGGTGTTGTATGATCTTCCAAAGCAATTTGTAGGGTTAGTCTTCAATTAAACAATGTTACATATCTCTTGCCAACGTTCCGCAAATATTTTTTTACATCATCAGGGATGAGATGATAAATTAAAGTGGATATTCAGATTACAATGACAAACCACGTCTGCGTAATTCGGGTATTCGAATTAATCTTTCACACAATCTCTAATGATGCAAAAATACATTTGCGAAACATTGGCAAGAGACACGTAACATCGTTTTATTGACGACAAACCCGACAGAAATAGCTTTGGAAGATTACAGAACGCCGGGACTTGTTAATTCTTCCTTCTTTAGGTAACACTGACTGTCCTCTCTATACACAATTCTGACAACACATGCATCAATGCACTGAAACTACGCTAGTCTCGCAAAACGGCCCGAAGAGAAAAAGTGGGCCCGTACTGGACGCGTGCCGCCTCTCCACTGGAAGGTCAACGGGACTAACGGGGTGGGATGCGGTACATCGGGACGGAGGCAGGTGCAATACTCCCTTTTTTAAAGCCTGCCGACGCCCGCTCGACGAGATGGGGGAGGAGGGATGGATGGAGGGAAGAGAAATGGGAAGAGCGGTCTTCGGAAGCGCTTTCGTCCCGATGAGTGGCGAGCGAGGATGGGAACACACAACGGGGAGAGCACGAAGCAAGGAGAGAGAGATAGAGAGCGGGTTGATGGTGAAGAAAAAAATGTGCCATCACGACTTGATTTTTGCAGGCTTCTCTTTGAGAAGACGAAGCAGAAAGGATGAAAGGAGGAGGTAGGAGGGAGGAGCAGGCCAAAAAACATGAGCATGAAGAAGAATGCACGCCCCGGGCACAAACTCGCTCTCACCCTTCCCCACAGGCCTCGTAGATTAGCGACGCCTCAAAAACCTCGGCGAAGAGGATTTTTTAATGAATTCGAGAGCGAGAGGAGAATTGACAAATTCTCAAAAGCTTCCTATCAATAAACGCGGCGGAACGACTCGGAAGCGAATGAAATTTTAAAACGATTGCATGACCCTGGTTCTACTATTCTTAATGAATGTTTGCTTCCTGCTTCTTCCCCAATCCTCAAAACCTGGAGTCAGATTTCCTGTACAATATAGTACTACTCTCTCCGACAAGACCCTCTTCCCTTCCCCTCCCAGCCGAACATCCCATACCTAATAGGCCTTGAAGGCTATGCATCCCCCACCTTCTATCACTATATGAGCTCTGACAATACCCACTAACCATGTCAGTAAACACCTGAAGAAGTCAATGTTTTTGTCAATTATTACAGCAGAAGCAAGTGTCTTTAAATTTCTTCGTTAACCTCGTGTCTCCCTATTTTGAGGCATTCTATCCATAAATTTGATAGCAGACAGTATTTCTACAAATTAACCCATTTCCGCCCACCGTAGCCATTTGACGTAGCCACCCAGACGCACCGAGCGTATCACAACGTTTACCTATCGAACTCACATCGATATGAACTCGGATCGATCTGAAAATTCTAAGCCAGCCGACTCGGGTCGTCTGGTATACCAATGCGAAATAGATTGAAATATCGATTTGCATCGGTTCAAATCGATTTGAAATCTCAGATTGGCAGAGAAAGCGGGCCGAAATAGTCCGCTTCTCATATCGATCCCACTAGCCCGTTGCGTATGCCATATCGAGCTGAAACGGCCAAATCGATCTGAGTTCGACTGGTAAACGTAGTGTATGAGGTAGGTGCAGGAGGAACCGTGAACTTTATCGAAATCAACTTGTCAACACTGCATCGTTCAAGGTCACGATCACTAAAATATTTTGCGTACTTTGAGTACTTTAGGTGACCATATGTGTGAAATACCAAACATTCATCAAAATCGCGAACAAAAATTTTCTGGGAGGAAATAGGTTAATCAGACTACACAAAGCGCAATTTTCATTATGAAAGTCATTCAACTTCGGCACTGCGATTATTAGGAGGTGAAGAGTGACAGAAATAATTTAGCGATTCGTATTAGACTCTCCTATTTTTAAATAATCCGAAATTTGTTTATCACGTTACCAGTAATAGAGTTGCCTTCTCTTCGGTGAAGATGCATTTTTTCAGTTGATCTCGCTAGAAATTCACACCAAAATTTGCAATTCATAGAAAAACGTTTCAAGTAGAATTATTTTCTCATTTATAGAAATTTTCTTACGAATACCAGTTTATTACCCACAAGTAATTTTTATTAACTAATGTTCTTCCTTCTGGCTCTGAAATTTCTTATAGAGTGCTCGAACTTAAATACCAAAGACATCATGATGGATCAATTTATTTTACGATTACTACCCTAAGGGATCTCTCGTAGAGTACACAAATTCCTTTCAATTTGGAAAGTTAAAGGGTCTGGGTTTTATCTTTTCCACAATTCCGCAAATTGGGCCATGTGGATACGCTGGTGTCGTTAGCTAAATCATTCTAAATCATAATCTGGAGTAAAAAAAACAAATGTACCCTATTAAGTATAACCTCATTGTTAAGTTCAAAAATTTTCGTTAAAAAATTTCAATCTTCCCACAGAACATAATCATAATCACCGTTATTAAAGCTGACAATGCCAAAATATCTTTAAGAATAAAAGGTAGTCAAATAAGAGTCAAAAAGGAAAGAACGCATCGTGATTCAAGTCGTCGAAAGAATGAAGGCAAAGCTATCAGCGAGTCTCTCGCCTGATCGGTGATGAGGTAAGAGTATGCCTAGAAGCTAAGAAGCTAATTCACCCCAAGAAATAACCAACCGTCGAGAATGAGATACCTGTGCACCGAATCAATTACGATTCGGGTCGGGTCGAATGCGCTCCGCTAGAGTCCGCCCCCAACCACTTATGGTGATATACTGAAAAGGCGCCTGTGTGAACTTACGAGGCATAACTCGTTCGATTTAATGAATTGCTTATTGTGCTTGCGACTAAGAAATGAGTTTCTGCATGCAGAGAGGGCATTTTTGCAGAATATCCGCTTTAGTTCTTTTCATTTGTCATAACATGTGCGAATAAAATGACATTTCGCTTGTTAGAATACGGCGAAATGGTTTTGTACTCCCAACACTCATTAAGGGAGGCGCGAAACGAAACTATGAGCTGAATAATACATATCGTAGCCGAGGTAATAAATTAATTTCAAATTACACTACCTCTTCTCTCCACAGAAATGAAAAACATATCAAGTCCAGTGCAGGGCTCACATCTTTCACATTTAGCGTGGATAGCGAAGTCCCCTCTCTTACTTAATTTCGTTAAATAACAGTAAGAAGCTACTCGTGCTATTCTGAAGGGCGCAGAAATTAAGCTCCTTGTGCACAGTGAAGTCATGGGCTGCCACTCCATGTTAGTGGTCATATTTTTTCATTGGATATTGCTCCAATTGTTTTTGTTTGCTGTTTTTTATACACATAATGAACAAGGTTTTTATATTATGTAAATTGAATGGACATTTCCATCAATTTATTAGTAATAACGCGAAGAATGTCGGTGTGACATCAATGTCACATTGGGCGGATTAGCAAACAAATGCTTCCTAAGTAGAAGCTGTAACTTTTCAGTTTTTGACTTTCATCTCATGTCTAGAAATAATGTTTACCAATCTATTAGCGAGAATAGCGTGTAAATGCTCCATAAATTGTAATCCAATCGCTTTTGTATCATCTTCTTATCATACGCTGAAATAATTCCTCTACGTGATACGATATAGTACGTTATCTAAAATCCAGAGATATTATATTTCTCAGACCATTTGCGCTTCAAAATGAAGATATTTAATGCTACTATCTTGAACCGAGAGAACCTATTGTTGACTATGATGAGGACTTCGCTGACTTAGATGTCAATAGATTACCCCGATAACATGGCATGCAGACAGAAGTAAATGCATGGTGCTTGTGAGAAGAAGCCGATCAAATGCGTCCCCTGTAGCACGGTTGATTCCGATGACAGTATCAGCGTTGATCAGTCTCTGGAGGAGGGTTCATCTTGATAAAACCACATGCACGGCAATTAGAAGAAGTAAAACGAGTGGCTCCAACGTGAAAAAAGTGCTTGGGTAAGGCAATGACCTTTTTCAGTGACATATATTTTTAAAATAAACCTTTAGTTGAACTTTTTGAATCCGTATTTTGCAATGATGTTTTAGAGTTTCTTGTTAAAGAGTCGGAAAAATGCGCTACTTTCCAAGGCAGTAAATCTCATATTACGAGAGGGAATATACAATTATAATTGGTGTATTCATTTATCCGGCTATAATCTTCCTCCCTCAAAATAATGACAATGAGAAGATGCCGGCGATTAACAAAACACAATGGCTGCTGATGTCAGGAACAAAATGAATTTCAAGAAATTATTTAACTTCTCTATTCTGCAGACAATACAAGGTCCGATATATGAGATGAATGGTATTTAAACCAGAAACAAATGGTTAATTCTGAAAACAATATGGAGAATAGATACAAGCAGAGCCTAGAATTTGATAAAATATTTAAACCAGAAAAAATTGGTTAATTCTGAAAAAAACATGGAGAATAGATTCAAGCTGAGCAGAGCCTAGAATTTGTTAGAGCGTATCGGCTTTTATTGGTAGACACAACAGTTTTCTCAGGTAATCACGATTTGCTTCGGATGCTTCCTAAGTCTGATGTTAGAACAATACCAGAGGCTTTCCATAACGTTATGAGCGATATCCTATGTTATATGATTAGATAAGCCTAAAACTGCTACGTTTCCAATCAACGCAACGTTAGGATTGTTTCAAGAAAGAGAAGTTAAACAACTATCAAGCTATGCACATTATTAAATGTCACTACTCTGGAGATAATAGGTTCCCTTTGGATAATGTAAGTTACCTACTCGACTTCAGACCATTCACATAATTTCTCCACAAAAAAATGCATTCAAAGGTAATTTTTACCGCTAGCAGGATTTATTTATTTTCCGAAATAAAATTAGGAAAAATGATCGAAATAACTCAAGAGGATATCCATAGCAATGGAAATTGAACTTACTTTCGTGTGCTATAGAATTAATTTTTTTGCCAATTTGAAATCGCGAAAACTGAAAAAAAAGTTCCAAATGTTCCTAAAATTCATTGCTTTTCTGAAAAGCGTCCGTTAACAGTCCGTGCCGAATTTGAAGAATCAAAGGAGAAATAAACTGCATCACCTGCAGACTTTCTCTACGAAAACTAAATTAGATATCATTGACCGACAAAATCGCTGTCCATTAAATTTAGTACTGATAAGATTTACAAAATTTTATTATTTTCTTCCAAAACATGAGGGGCAACGGAGCGAGCGAAACGAAAAAAGTAAGAGGGCTTGCCCCCCTAGTCGCAGATCCAATCAGAGCGATTGGAGATGGCTATTGTGATTGATGTGCTTCCCTGAGAGCATAACTTTAGTGTAACACAGACATATGATATTCGCATACGAACTCCAGCCCTTACATGTTCATAAACCTAGGGTAAAACCCTTCCATGATAGGAAACGCGAGAAATTGTGTCACTTATCCTTCATTTCCGCTGAGGTCGTACGCAAAATCTCCAATCGGGGCGGAAAGGACCGGAAAGGTGCCCGATCCCCTCCCGTAAATCGACTTGAGGGCCACTAAAAGGCCGCGCGGCGAGTACGGAATTGCAAAGGATTGTTTAACCGGACGCAAAAACACAAAACGTAAACGCACCGGAGTGGATTAAGCCGTAATTCAAACGGATAAATGAACTCGGGCCCGCCGAAAGCGTGGGAAATCCTTGGAAATGAGCGATAGGTCATAAAATCAACCGCTCGATTCTGGCACGCCTGTTAATAATTTGCTCTCTTCACCATAATGTTCGAGAATCGCCAGTAAGAATGAAGATGATATCGGGTGAATTCCCAAGTGAAGTTGCGACGATATAAATGAACAATAATACATTGTATACTTTACTATCACTTTACTGATAACTTTCTCTGGTTTCACGCTACCCTCGAGTCATTAAAATATCCGTATGAATAGTAAATCTACATATCAGAACCTAAACCTCTAGATAATGGCGCCAGTATCGATGGCGTCGAAACCGGCAGATGCTCTCAATGAAGTGTGGAATACACAAAGCATTATTCTTTTGATTTATGTAGCCTGTTAGACGACGAACGTATTTTTCTGGGTAATTATGCAAGGCTAACGTGAGTTTGACATATGCAGCCTTGGTATTTGATATGTTAGCAAACCGTACGTCCCGATGGGAGAGGCTCTGAGTTTTCCGAAAATTTAGAGATGCAAAGGAAATATGCATATAATACATAAGTATAGGATAGCGGAAATATCAAAATCACCGTCATAACACGTAAGTGAAATGCTTTTCGCAGAATTACTGAAAATTTTCTGTTTACAGATTTGCATAGTCAACTCTCGCAAAAATAACAAGAAAAACCTGGAGTTAATTCGCTGAAATTATTTCAGATGCAATTGCAAGCCGCGGGAAAAAATATATACTAAAAAAAACTAGAAACGCCGATGAAAATTGAGAGACACACCGCGAAAGGGTAGGTGTTCAACGGCGGAAAATTAACGGGCCAACACGCTAATATGCACATGAGTGAAAAAATCCAAAATCAACTTACTTAACAGATTCATTAGTTCTCCACGCAAACAAAAAAGACCCCCTGAACCCACAAAACCAATATCGCACGAATTGATGGATACCTTGAGCGTCGAGGTTTCCGGTTGCCTAAGGAATTTAAGCCAGGCACATTTTTTTTCTCTCCAACAGAGACTACGTGACGCAGTGCTGAGCGTTCCCTACTATTTTTTTCTCCAGGGGAGCCCATTCGGACGTATGCCCCGGCATATATGTATCTCACTCACTCGATTTCCTGCTCTGTTCCTCCCTCTCTCTCTCTCTCTATTCGATAAATAGTTACCCATAACGGTCCTTCGTCTCGGGGGAGTGGCATTCGACGAGCGGCATTTCCTCTCTCCCTCTCCTGGCATACGGGGAAGAAGAGGAAGACGAATGGGGCCGGGAGCTATTAAACCCCTCAAGGCTCGGGAGAGAAGACGTAGTGGGTCAAAAAAATAAATAAAACGCATTCAAGGCGCTCTGGGGAACTGAAATACAGAACTAAATGCACAAGCCGAGAGTATTTATCGATAGGGGAGGAGAACATTCTGGCGCGCCGGGGAGAAGTAGGAAACTGTTGATCGGCCTCAGATATATACAAACACCTTTCATATAGGAACGGTTGGGGTGTTATTGCGTCCTGGATACATCGTGGATGCATACCAATTTGCCAAGATCAAGACCGTAGAAGACCTAGAACGAGGAGGAGCTAAGTCAACCGGCCTGTGGATAGGCGGGATTTATCTTCGGACGAGAGCCGACTCAAAGAGCCAGGGGGATCGAGGAAATTCACTCTGTGCCCGAGCATTTTTCCTCTCGGGCATGTTCACCGTAAAAAAACCGACACACAGAAACGGTTCACATTTACGCCGCTTAGGACGAGCCGTGCCGAAGGAGAATAGAAGTTTCCCAAAGGGCATAGTTGCCAAAAATCTAACCATAAAGGATAAAACACCACACATTTTAGGTTGCCCAGGGCCAAATGTGTCGATAAGATTCTTTATTCAACTCTACTACCATTCCTTCCCATCCTTCTCTAGTCATTGTACCTTAGGGTAGTTTGAGCGAGATGATTCCCCAGTAATAATGGAGACCATATTCGAACTGTGCGTTTTGATTTCATCAGCTGTAGGAAGCATGGATTCAATATTGCATTATTAATGGTGCAATACTATACCTTTACATGACTGAAATTTTATGGAATTAACTAAAAATATCAAAGTATTCAACTTGACTCATTTTCTTCACGCGGTACGTTTTAAACTCCTTCACAACGGAAGTTTTTCTTTAGGATCCTGAAGAAAATTACCTCGATAAACTACGTGATTTCTTTTTAAAAATATTTGAGGAAACAATAAATTTTTGACGAGATCTGGGTGTTACAAATTCCAAATATTTTAAATTATGTCTTTCTAGAGTGCATACACGAACCATGTCCCACGTTAAAGTATTTTTCGTAATAAATCTCGGAAAGAAGTTCAGTAAGGGGCTGATATTTTGGTATCTTTGGGTGATATATTTATCTTTAAAATGAGACTAAATAAATAAATTTCTAGGAGAAATGATATTTCGCTCATACTACCTTAAAAAAACATACTAACGCTCTTCTGGTGATAAACACACTTATTACCCCATGAGAACACAGAGTAAATCGCATGTAATAAAATAGGTATCCTTCAAATTCAACGAGATAATCAACCAAAAGTATTAAAAAGAGCTGAATCTTTAAGAAAGAGAAGATCGCGATGTACAGGCATTAAACACTAACCGCACTCCTTCAGAGGTATAAACAGTAGATAATACACTACGTATCAATTTCGGAAGAAAAGATGCGATCCATCAAATCAACAGCCAAGCTGTTTTTAACTATTCACGGTCCATATTACTAATTAAAAATTAACGTTTTTGGGATTCCATTCCCGCCAATTTAAATTAAATGATAAGCGTTCGAATCAATTTTTTATGTGCTAAAAATAAAAGTAATTTTAATGACAGATAACGAGATATAAATTAATGAAGATTGGCAACCTACCAGGAGAGCCCAAGGGTTGGGAGGAGCCATGGAATTGATAAGTCAAAGAATGAGAGGGGAAATGGGAGCAAGATGAAATTGAATTCGCATCGGGTTACAGCCTCCGCAGGAGGGAACAAGGCACCGTCAATTTTAAATACTGGTTCCATCCACTCCGTGATTCTTCTCACGACGGCAGCAAGAACTAAAACCACCCTATTCGCGATCCTTCCCGACAAGAATTCAGGATCCTAATTGCACACTCAGGCCCATTTTCGTGATATTACTCCTACAGACAGAGAAAAATATTTTCATACAATGAGTCGGCCACTCAAAGGTAGCATTTGAGATGAAAAGAAACAGCCGCTTGGGATGGATTTTGGTCAAATAAATGTAGTCTGAGGAAAACACGGAGGGACGCAAAGACCCTCAACCACACTCCGATACCACTCCCAGATTACTCTAGACACAATTATTTATATTTTTTATTTCTATTCATATTTTGGTAATTATAAAGAAAAGACACACGCTTACATTAGCAAAAATTTAGTCTACCTTAACACTTATCCTTTAGCGTAGCACTCTATGGATCGGATGCATGGAACATTGTAAAGCTGACCAGAAAAGACTAGAAGCCTTCGAAATCTTGTGCTTGAGGAGGATGCGGAAGATAAATGGCCGGGGAAATAAGAAATGATGAAGTATAAAGAAGAGGAGAAGAGGAAAGGACCATATGGAATACCATACAGAAAAGAAGAACAAGATGGATTGGACACACCCTGAGACACAAAGGGTTTGTGAAGAACATAATTGAAGGCAAATTAGAGAGAAAATTCCCCAGAGGAAGACCCAGGAATAAGTTCATGGACCAAATAATGACGAAAGTAGATAGGAAGAGATACCAGGAGGTAAGGGAACTAGCATTAGATAGGGAAGGGTGGAGGGCTGCAGTCAACCAATCTTACGATTGAACAACCAATGAATGACTTAACCTTTAATTAACAGCTATGGTTTCCACTAAGAGGTGTCACTTTCAATACATGAATTTGAAATAAAATTGAGTGAATGAACAACTATTTTCCTTATTTTTAAGACTGAACTACTCCAGAGAGTACAGCGTAAAACTTAAAAAAAATATTTTCTCAGTACACGTGTCGTGTTTTCTTCACATATTCTTATCTCCTATCGTAGGCACACATACACCATCTTCCTCTAAGGGGAAACACGATTATTCTCACCATTTGTTTTGCGTATGCATAATAATCGAATATACGCGAAATAATGCAAGAAGGCAGGGTCTTGACACAGTAAAAGATATGACAGATATGCTGTCTTCCATTTAAACCTACCTTAACCGGTACATGACCTTTGATAATAATACGCATCGAATGGAGACGCATGAGGGATAAGGCTGAAGTGTTTCTCGCGCCAAGGCTTCCCATTCAGTAGGCCGTGGTTTGAATGCTAGCGAGAGGCCAAGTTTTTCGGAGGAATTCTGATCTTAACGTGATTCCTGCGAGAACAAAGTATAAAACGCGGAAAACTCCTCAGGGCCTCCCACTAAAACTGGCCAAATTCTACAGACGAGTCGATTTTTCCTCTGTGGAAGAGCCACAGGTAAGTACATCTTCGGGCAAGTCCGGAAAAGTAATATCGCAACTAGTTCCAGGTATATTAAAAATCGTGACTCATTCATACACAACTTCCTCGATGCACAAAAATTTCTTCCTTAACAAAGCACACACCTATTCCCGACGGTTGAAACCACCTCCGAATCAGTCCTGTAATAAAAACAAATACCGTAGATTCATAAATTATTCTAGGGCCACTCCCCAACGAGGGCTATCTCTTATGTGCAGAACACCCGTTCTGTGGATTACGATTCGTATCCCGTCGGAGTTGGAGATTTTAACGGAGACACATAAAGGGCCAAATTCAGTAAAAACTTACTACGATCGATCCTCGGCAAAGTCGTGGATGTGATATCAAAGCCCCCGATGAATCTCAACTAATGAATGGCACCACTTCGCGGGTGGGACGTCAAAATTTCATCACTGTGACTCGTAACTCGGCAATACTAAGCCATACAGAATAGACCCCCAAATTCCGACTAAATCGCCGTTGGTTTGCAGCGGAAACATTACCATCTTCCGCTAAAATTGGGTTAATATCGAGACTGTGATTCACTCCACCCAACTATCGCGACCGAAACATTCAGCCTTAACCAAACACACACCTATTTTCGCGCCAACAACCTCCGCTGTCGGGTATCCTCCCGCGATAACCACTACCACGGACTCATCGATATGTCTACGGCCCCTCCTACGAGAGGAAAAGAGGGGGCCGCCCAACAGTAGTTGACCACGGGCATTCTTCGGCCACGCATCCTCACTATCCATTCTCCACACACCAGTCAATTCTTCCCACCCAAACCTCTTTTAGACACCCAAGACACAGCTCCCCAGCCCCCTCAGCCAGACCACTCCCTCCCCTATAACAAAAAAAAACACTTCTCCCGCCTAACCTCATACCAAGCCAACCCTCCCCACTCCCCGCGGTCATTGACGCATCAAATTCAGCCCTTCCTCCTCCGCCGACCACCTTCCTCCTCCAGTGAGTCCCTTCCTTACTCCGCGAGCGACAGAGGAGGTGGAGGAGGATTTCCCGTTGCCCCGCCATAGTCCGTGGGAATAAAGTCTCCCCCCTCTCGCCTCCAGTGCCACCGACATCGCCATGAGAACGCTCCTTCTTATACACCATCCACCTCCGCCAGCACACCACTTCGCCTTCTCCCATCGCTCGCCCCACGGACCTCCTTTGTTTTTTTCTGTACATTCCCCTCCTTCGCCCTCTCCTCCTTTCTCCACCAACTTCCTTCTCTTCTCTCTTTCCTTCTTTCTCCTCTTCAATTCTCTCCCTATGCGTTCCGACTCGAACCTCCGATATCTCCGCCTCCCCAACACACACCCAACTCTTTCTCGCTCTTCCTCCACTTTTTTTAACTTCTTTCTCTCTCTCTAAAAGTGTTTCAACATGAATGCGGCCGGTAATACGTCTGGTCGAGTGCCCGCTCCACAGGAGTCGATCTGCTCCCGCGCCCCAGAGGGAAAAAGGTAACGTCCTCAAGACACCGCCCCCCCAGATCCGTGCGGGAACCTGGGTCACAGTTTCCTTTTCTTTCCCCGTGCTTTCAATTTCTCTCCACCTCTACCTTCCTTATCTCTATGCCGCTTCCTTCTTGACAAATAACGCCTCCGATCAGAAAACCCAGTCGATTACGCCCCCTTGTAAACACGCGAGGGCAAGGATAAAGCGGCCCACGATTTACAGACACTGCACGGACATCTAGGTGAACGCGCTTGTCAAATCTACGCTCCGTGTGCTCCCCTCTAAGCTACATAGGTAGCACGACAATAAACTGAGGTAAAGTCCTTCACGGGATTGAATTTGCTTGTTTAAGTTTTAGGCTTTACTTTGTGGAAAAGCGACACATGAAAAGAGAACTCACTTTGTACATTCCACTCTATTTTATTATCACCAACCTTGGTTTCTTGGTTTCAACTATCAACAACTTGGTTTCGACAATATCTGTCATCATCAAGGTATACTGTGTTTAAAGTGGGGCGTAATCGACTGGGTTTTTCTGATCGGAGGCGGTGTTCGGTAAGAAGCAAACGGCATAGAGATGGCCAACGGCAAACCTTGATAATGACATATATTGTCGAAACCGTGGTCGGTGAGAATAAAAGTGTGGAATGTACAAAATGAGTTGTCTTGTCATTGAGTTTGCATATTGGAAGATCACTTAACTGTGCATTTAATTAGCAGCACACTGCCATATTAATGCTCCCGCTGCAATCTGCGGCTTCGCACCTCCGGCTTTATGAAGATTTGAATACCAGACGAATCTCAAAAAAATGCTCAAACTGTCAACAAAATCTAGAGCGCTTTACAGGTACCCTTCTGCGTGAGCAAAAATCTATGAAATAGGAATCGAAAATTATTTTCAAGGACCCAAAAGTTTATCAGCTATCTATCAAAAATTTATCTAGCAGCGGTTATATAAATAAAAGACTTTGTTTCCAAATTTCACAAACGCTCAATTTTCATCTACCACGGTTTCGATAGAGCAGCCTCAGAAATTGACGGTAAACAGTAACCCAAGGTAGATTAAATAATTTGAATGATTATCGAGTAGACTCTGAGTAATTTTGAAGTCATTCATGAATGAATTTACTTTGTATATTCCATATCGTTTTAGTACACAACTCCCACCGGCTTTACGCTTGCGGGTCACTTTCAAGGGGGTTCAAACGCTGGCAATATATACCGAAATTATCTGGGTGGAATTAGACAATACAGGGTGGAATACTTTTAAGGTTACTGATAAATGCTGGGAAAAATGATACATGGAATTTAACAAAATAATTCTCGAATATTATCTCTGTCCAAAATTGCCACAAAGTTAATATAGTAGAATAGTATAAAGAAGAAGAAGAAAGAATAGAATATAGAAGGTACAAAGTTAATATAGTAGTAGTAGTATAGTTAATGTGGTCGTTTTACATGAGGCACGTGACTGCATAATTAGATGTAGAGAAACTGCTGGAACGCGGGCACGGAAATAGAGCATGGGCAATTTTCCCATTTGTCATTCATATATTCTTACAATTCACCCCTTTATACAATGCAATTTTTAATGCACATCCGAATACACATAAGATTGTGCAATAAAGTGCCTCGAGTAAAACGGCCTTGATACCATTACGCTTGTATGAATAGTCAAGCCGCTCACTCACTAATTTTAGGTAGGTAGCTTCTTATCCTTTACACTAGTCCAAATGGAATTATAATACCTTCATTATGACATCAAACATATTAATTACTTCCACATAAATGAGTAATTTTTTACTTTGAACCAGAATTCATAACTCAAGCTTATTAGCGAAAAGTTGATGCAAAAGACATGGATAGGTTCAGTAAGGGATGTGATAACGAGCCTAGTTGTTTAAATATTGTCACAAACTAATTAAGTAAGAATCTAATGAGGGATTGGGACAGGGGAGATCACAAGCATTTGCATTTTTCGAGTGCTAGTAAAAGCTGAGAGCGGCCTTACAATGACAACACCACTGCCACTGAGAGGCGATACTTTAATCACAAAGGCATCCGTAAAAGACCATCAACCAGCTTAATTATGTATTCGTGAATAAAAAGAAGTCAAATCAAATAGTATACAGCAGCTCAAGGGATTAACTGCAGTAATATTCATCAGCGATTGTGCAATGGCTTCGCATTTTGTGAAGGTCACATAAAAATGTTTAAACTTCATATAATATTGAATAAAACTTGATCATTGCTCACTTTGTGGTACTACATCACTAATTTATGAACTTGAAACTTTTACAGACCATAGAATATTTCAAACTTCAATATGACCCGGGTTTCGATGGCTATGCATCACCTTCAAGTAATTATTCAAGTATCTCATTCTCTCATATATTCTACCTGTAGAGGGAAAGGGGAGGGGGCATCATTTGTGTGAGAACACAAATTTTGGAGAAGGGGAAGGTTATACAATTGCTGATTGGATAGGGGAATTGGCTGGTAGCAAACATTCATTTACAAGATAACGTCTGGGTCACCACATATTTTCAAAATTACGAGCTGTTCCAAAGCATTTAACAGGCGTCTATTGTCTGTTAAACGTCGATTGTCTAATATTCTATGGTGTGTAAAAGTTTAAAGTTAAAAAATTCATCTAATATTGCCAATTTCGTCGATTGCTTTGTATGTACTGTTCAGGGTCATCAAATAAGAAGAGAGCGTGAAAAGGTTTAAATATCTTCTCGATATCGGAAGAAACTCGGGTGCCGTGGAACTTCATGAGGGTAGAACGGAGAGTAATAGTTACTCATAATTAGTTGTTTGGTTGGCTAAAATAGCAGTTTTCATGGAGTAAGATTGCTTAAGGAGTAGAACCATTACAACAATAATTTGAACACGAATCATTTTTTTTATAGCTAGTGTAAACATATCCCATTTTCTACCCGAAAGAGTTCAGACGTACCCCAATCACTAAGAGGCGACCGGAGATTGCTCGGCTTCAGACATCAAGTCGGCATGGTCACAATAAGAAACATCTGTTTGATACTTAAGGATGGACTGGTGATAAAAAATTCCCAAAGCGACATGTTTAGTAAAAAACTAGAACTATACGAGAAAGAAGACCTTGATGGAGGAATTTCAGAGGCGGCATAAAAAGTGATTTTTTTGTACTCACAGGAAAAGTGACGAAGTCGGCGATATAATGAGAAGGATATTGAGGGGAAGGCGAGAAATAAACCGGACTTTCTGGCACCATGAAAATGAGTAAAGGTATTTGAGCAGCTGATGAAAGACTTTATGCTGGGTGCCACGAGAATGAGATTCTAAGGGCAACCCAGATAGTTCGAACGGCGGATATGGTCCCATCCGAAGTCGGTTGTGTACCACATACCAACGAATATTTAGGAAAAGAGATGAAAATCAGTAGACGTCACGATTTATGCATTTACATAATCGAGAAAAATTACGAAAATGTATCCGCTGATGTTTAACGACATTTATGTCCGTTAAAGCAAGCCATTTGCAACTTTGTGGAATTCGTCGAAAAGCTATATGTAACCCAGCAAGTCACCTCGAGAATGTGTGGCAGGGGGACTACTAAGTGAAGCATAAACAAATAAACACGAATAATTTCTAATGGCCCTCATGCGATAAACAAAGTTATGCTAATTTTAAACAAAAAGTTTTGTCACTGCACATAGATCACGGCTGGATGCACCGTAGAATACATACATAATAAATCCAGAATACGAATAAACTACAGCAGCTACCTAATTTATACGAACATGGTAAGAAGCACGTATGAAAAGTTTTAAGAAATCGGTAATTAACAAAGCTATCACCATAAAGGCAATGCATTGAAGGCGTTGTACCACTAAGCAATTCATTTCGATAAACTTCTCATAGTGCACCTTAAAAACCTCACTAATTGAAACGTAACTGAGATGACTTTAATGGGAGAAATGAAGCCAAAATTCCGACGAAATTCCGTTAATATTACAGCAAAATTGAAACAGCAGCCCAAACTATCCAAAACAAAAAAGATTTCCTCCGTTAATTTTATTATAGCACATTTTGACACAACTGCACCGATTTCCATCTGCCGCTAGCAGTCACGCTCCAAAAAATATAGGACACGATAGAATACTAGGTTTAGTAACATTAAGTTCCGAAAATATTTGATTCGTTCCCAAAAAAAAGACATCACCAGTTCCGTTTTCTAGGGGGCACCAATCACAAAACGATTCACCTACATATCGCATCTACTATTATAAAACGCTTTGGAAATCCAGATGGCACCTTTTCAGCCGAAAAGAGAGAACGAATAAAAGAGTTGAAAGCCGATAAATTATCAATATCGCCCCGAAATGATAGTAATCTCTCCTGCCCCGCATCGAACACGCCCATCACACAACTAGCAGGGGTTCAAACCTATCTGGATAAATCACGTTTAAGACCACGGGAATAAAGACATTTAGCCGGTATTGATAAATGTGCTCTCTTGCATTCACGTGGAAAGCGAAACAAAGCGAAAGAAACGCGACCGGGCCATTAGATAGACCTGCCGAGACCTAACGAGCGATGCAGCGGGTCCGAAAAATAGTGCGGCGCGCCCTCGGGAGTCCTCCGCCACTCGCAACCACCACTTATATCGTATCTAGTCGCCGACTACGATCATCACCGCGCGCTGATGACCGCGGATGATGCCTTGACCTCCAAGAACACGAAGATGATGACGCCGAACAGGCGCCTCCTGCCGAGGGAATTAAGGAACCATTTTCGACGAGAACTAACTCTTTCTTCCACATTACACACGCGATCTGGGGTTCGTCTCTCAAAACCGAGAGTCAGATTAAGTCCTGTACACACTACGCCATTCCTCGCACCAAGAGCTGGCATGGGTAGTGCCTAACGCTAACCCTCTCAATGCTGCCCGTATAACATCACATAATTTCACCCCGGGACGTCTCAGGACGTAGGTACCGATGCGAAATTAGCTAGGGAAAATATTGAAAAAATTTTAAGCTTTAAGTTTTACATATTGTATACACATTTTAATCCATAACGTGATATCACGTCATCAGTCACATGGACTATCCAGGTAATGCGGGTTGCATATACCTACCAAATTCTTCCCAATTGTGCCTCATCAATTACATCCCAATTGTGCCTCAAAATTTTCTCGGGCTTCCGTCCGGGTGAGTGGGTGCATGTTGGAAGACTTTTCGATGTTCGTATCGAGCAGATTAAGTCCTATACACACTACGCAATTCCTGGCACCAACCGTATGACTACCAAAATGCTTCTCATTTGTAACTGTTTAAACATTTTAAAAAAATGTTAATTTCTATGTAAAATAAATATAAGTCTTTGTTAAATTTTACATGTTTTTTGCCTAAGGAACAAAAGAAATTGGGTTATAGATGGTTAACCCTAAACAGCCTAGTACTCGCCCCACGATTCTACGCGTACCACAGGTTGGCCTAGAGTCTTTTCATCTAATTTTATCCCGGAGGTCAAATCTCCCTACGCAAAAAGGAATCCTTCTCATCGGAAGTAAACTGGAGTCTCTATTAGCCGACAAATTTTGGGGAGAGGCCACGGAACTGCCCTTAACAGTGTCACTAGTAAGTGCTTATAAATGCGAAAATGTCACAGAAGAGAAATAATCCGCCGATACCGGGACTCGGACCCGATTACCTCGAAATCAAGACAAGTGCTTTTGCCAGTTAACTAAAGCTAACTAACCGAGCTAAAAGCTAACCGAGGCGTCATTCTCTTCTCCGATAGTTCTCGCCAGATTTTTCTCAACAATTCTGGCAAATCTAATTTTAATTTCCGTAGTTTCTTAGAATTCTTCACCCGATGAGTTCCAAATACTTTTTTAAGCATTTTATTTATAGCATCTATGGCAGCATTTTACAAAAGAGGTCTTAACACCCACTATAAAGCTTTCTCTGACGCCCAACACCAATTACCCATCACCCATCCGCTTCAAGTTTTCACAAACACAGCTTCCCACAGAATGGAATGCATCACCCCACGTAGACAGCGCACGTTGAGACGTGACTCCTCGAAGTACTTCAAGGGTTTAGATTCACGAGTTTACTTCGTCTATTTTGTTCGCTGCCCTATATATCCCGTTACCTTCGGGCCAGAAATTCATTACAGTGATGTCGACGCGACAGTTACACATGGACGGCGACAAAAATACAAGCTTGTTCGCTCGCATACATTTCCCGAGGATCATCATCACTTCCAGTCATCAATCCAAAAGCAGCTCTCCACTTGACTCTCTTGTCAGCCGACCTCTTCATGCGCTCATACTTCCTCGCCGTAACATCTCAACTCGCCACCTGAGAACATGCTCTTCTATTCTTACCGGTCATTTATCCTTCCGCGATAGTCTTTTAAACGTTTTCTTGCTTCAATACGCTCACTGAGTTCATCCTTTCACCTTTCTGGCTTTACTCAGCCTTCTTCGTTTGCCATTCTACCACGGCAGATGATGAGATCTTGATCTTGAAAACTAGACCTTTGCTATTTAATGAAGCACCTAGTTTTTGTAGCTTCGAATTGTCATTCTAACAGAACGGCTCATGAATCGCATCTGTAGATGAGTGAGATTTATATTCGTCCCTGGGAAAAGTGTTTCTGGATAATTTCTCGAGCATTAAATAAGTAGTTATCCTTAAAGAAATTAGTATTCGCCAGGGCAGGTTTTCTGACGGTAATCTTGCCTCAGAAAACCCACACCCCTTACCAGAGAAAAACGATAAGCACATCGACGAGATGAATTCTATTCCGATTACTGCTTATGGAATACCTGAAATCTGAATAACGATTTTCAGCAAAAGACGGGCACAAATTTCGGATAGCTAGTTTAACAAACCTACGATGTATTACAACATAAAAGAGTAAAAGGAAAAAAGATAATCCATTCATGATCGACACGTAACCTAAATGAATAAAAGCTTCCTACGATGCTCCTATTTCACAAGAAAACTTCAAAAAGAGCAAGTTACCCATGATTTCAACGACGAAAATGTCTTAAGAGAGGCCGTTGTGTTTCGTGGGAGAGAGACAAGAGAGGGGAATTCCAAAATTATTGCATCGAAGGGCTATTTATTTCCAAATTTTATAAGTGGCATTATATGGTTTCGCTACGAAACGAATGCGTCAATCACTGCTTTCATTGATCGCTGAAATGGAAGAGGAAGCGTCGAGCTCTTGGCTTTGATCCGTTTTTCTACCCTTGACCTTCTGCCTCCAACATTCTCCCTACGCTTGTCATGTGCTCAGCGGTGTCACCGTCCGACAAGGTATCCGTTGCCTCCGTTACGACATATCAATTCGAAACGGGTTTTCCATCTCTTCTATAGCTAATAACAAGGCAGAAGCCAGATATCTGTTAAACGGGAGCGGTGACACGCTCGGTAATATCAAAAAGATAAATTTATACTTTCATCGGATAGGCACAACATATTGCGTGGATGTCACTCATATTTCAAACGTCCATGGGAATCCGGTACAGACATATTTCCATCGGTGAATAATAACCAGGTGCTTTCAAACAGGAGTATTTACATTTAAATTAAATCACATAAAAACGTTAATATAATTATTTAGCTTGTATATTTATACTGACTCCTCAGCGTCGTAAAATTTCTAAGAGAATGTCAAGACTTATTCCCGAGCGTAGACTACATGCATAGAAGTTATGTTCTATGACGATGGTACAAATATTCTTCCACCAATAGCTTGTTCCAGTCTCTAGAAAATAAAGTCATTAACTTTTTGCAGCTATCGACTGTTGTTTTACAGATTAGTATTTAATACAACCAGCACGTAAGACGTACTGTTTATTCTACCTAATATTCTACGTCATTCGGAGTAATAAAACCATTGTATTTTTCAATAAGGGGCGAGGTAAACTAATTATTTATATGTAAACAAATTCTCCCATTTACATGATAATTCGTACACGAATAACGCCCGGAACATAGTCCTGAATTAATTTTAAGGAGAAAATTTCCATATTCCTTTAACCTAGTTCCTTCCAACCACACATTGGCATATGGAAGAGGGTGGATCGAGAATGTTCCCGGAAGGATGTCAATAGTACCGCTTCTGAGATCCCAATTATAATCAGAAAAAACTGTCGGCAACCAGTAGAATAGTAAAAAGAGTAGGTACACTTATACGACTTAATGGAATTATTGTGAGCTTGCACGGTAATTTTAACACTTCAATAACTAATCCACTTGCTCAATGACGGTAATTGGAACCGCCCATGTGTCAAGTGTGGCATACAGAAAATTCCCAAATTAGGATAATGAGATCCCAAGGATTATTCCCGTATGTTTCAAGAATGATACAGTTTAAACGATTTTTCCCGATTTTCAAGGATCAAAAGGAGATACCAGGGGACCAAGTTAAACCTTCCAAACTCACTTTTAACTCGAAATCAATGTATTCGTTTGAATACTCCACCGAGGAAAAAATTCTCACCATTCTCCTTGACCATCACTCGATCCCGGATCCATCCATTTTGCGCCATGTGCTTTAACTATTGGAATTAATATTTAAATAAGTCCTTTTCCGGCGTGGATTTTTATGTGATTCATCGGGACAAGAAGCACAACAGGGTATCTTAGAGGAAGTGGATAGTAGTAAAAAATGCAGGCCGTCGCCGCCCTCTCATTCACGCGACGTTTAAACGTGGATAGCGATGAACATCCTACTTCGCTTTAAATGATGTACTCGACTAGTCGTATTCATACGACTGAGTGGAACTTAAGAACTTGACATTTCCTGGGCTAAAATAAAATGGATGCAGCCAAAACATATGCCATGGGTAATTTTTGGATCGCTTCTAATCGCTGAGTACCATCCCATTATCAATGGTCGAATTTTAAGCAAGTTTTCTAATTTTGTTCCTCTGATGTGGTAAGCTCAAAGGAAACGCGAACGCAAATAAGTAGTAGTTATTTTTCAAGCTCCGAACGGGGAAAATAAGAATTTTTCATTTTTTTATAATGCCAACATGTCGATGCAAAAGCCAAAGACATGAGAACGGATTTTTCAGGGGTCCACCCCTAGCTATACTTCCCCTTGAGGTGTTTGGTGGGACTTTCGTTCATGAACGGATTTCACAGAAACTTTCCACACATGTACTAATTAGTAATATATACTGATAAAAGCGAAAGAAATAGCATATTTCCGATTTAGTTTCTTGGTAATTTAATGCTACTTTAACACGTAGCCTTATGGCACATGAATACATTTCGAAATAATTCGATGACATGTGTAAAGATTATCTCCTAAACGTGAAAACAGACGTTTCATATTATTATAATAGGTCCTAATAAATATCAAAGCATCATGCCAAATAAAAGGAACCCATTTACATGCAGTTTCCACTTAAATTTCGGATTCCGCGCAGTAAACCCCAGTAATAACAGCGCTTTAATCAAGACGAAATTTTTCAAATACAATCCTTGCATCACTTATATTAAAACATCAAAGTTCAAAAGTATCAAAATATATACTTTAGTTAGTGTGGTCTGAGAATTTGCTTGCGATTTAATTGAAAAGTTATTAAGATGTGCGCTCAAAGAATCACGATTCGCGCTCCTACCAACTAATCTGGCTAAAGCTCTCGCCTCCCCAATCGAGTTACGATCAAGGCCAGTGATTTTTTCCCTCGACGGAATTTCTACAATTACGTGCACGAGCGAGTGACCCCATAGAAATGGCTACACCCGGAATCCTCGAAATTTATCAATGAGTAAGACTGCGGGAGCTCGAAAACTGGCGTCCAAAACAGCCGTTCCGCCTGCTGATCACCCAAATGGACGCCCTTTACCGGTGGCGACGCCTACCACTTCTTCTCTTACTTGTCTTCCTCCGGCTCGTCGCCTTTTCCTGCTTCCTCCTCCTCCCCCCGATGGCAAACAACGGCAAAAGAATGCAGACACACGGAATGACCGCATCTCGCAAGATCCACCTCCTCTCTCCTCCCACGACGCAAAGCAGATCAACGACTTCACCCGAATCGACAAAAAGATTTGGAAAAGCGTCCATCCATGACACTCAATTTCTCGATTATTACTACGAACTACAATGCCCGACAATGACAAGGAAGGCGCGAGGGTTTTTCAATGGAAGAGTGGACTTTTTTGGGACGCCACTCATCGACATTATTTTCGCCCGTTAGACAGTCTTCCACGGGCACTAACGCGGTTGTTAGAAATTAGCGTTTGAGGCTCACCTAATACTTCATTTACAACGCATCCTGAAACCGATGACCTTAATTCAGAGACAAATGCCCGAGGCTGAGACGAACCCAAGGCCGTTCAATATCGATTGTATCCTTCTTTCGAAACAGGTCTCCGTAACGTAAAAAAGTCCGCCACTAATGAGCTTAATTTGTTGTATTCTCCATAAGTATAGCATAGGATGCTCAACGTTGCTTTGGCAGTATATTTGAAATCGAAATGACAACTTGCGCCGTGTATTTGTATATTTTTTGGGTGTACTACGGCAGTAGCCGCTCAGTAAGCAACTTAAAGGCGGCCGTGTAGTGGAAACAGTTGCGAAAACGAATTTTGATAGAGCTACGGATATATTGAATCAATGGGCATTCAGATGAACCCTAGAACTTGTGTTACCAATAAGACACGTTGACAACATAGCGACTGCAAAAGCTGACAACAATCTTTTGTTTCATGCATCTGTCGATATAATATACAGTAAACAGAAGTTCCAGAATTTTTTCCCATCAGCACGGGGCAATTAAAAGGTACAGACAGAATGTTCTGCTCACAAAACGTTTACAAAGTAGCACTTGGGAGTAATAATACCATCAAATCGCACTTCCGACAACAGTCTCAAATATGCTTCCCATAATCGCAGGAGAAAACCTGAATATCATTTACTAATTACAGAAATAACAACTGATATTCCAGAAAAAAATTGGCGTGATAATTCTGCGATAACATGGCGTTTCACTTTGTGTAACAATTTCGCCATATATCTTTGTCACCTTCGCCTGTTTACGATGCGTATAACCGCAGTTATTAATGACCTTGCAAAATGATTATTTAATTCTAAATTTTGACGCTCCTGAATAGTTTAAATCTCCAATTCAATAAACTTCCATGTATTTGGTAAAACAAAAGAAATGTCAACACCATATCTTTCTGTGATGTTAGCATGAAATGCGTTTCCAAATACCAAATTCAAAATTTTCCAGTTACATAGCGATTCATTTTTAAAAACCTACTTTTTCCACCAGTTGTTAACTATTAATTGCAAAAGCTGATTCGTTTTCAACAAAATATACAGATTTTGCGCCAATAATACTTGAATCACCCTCTACGAAGATATATCTTAAGCGCAACTCAAACTTTCTTATGGACTCAAAGGAGACAACCGGAAGGAATCGGGATTAAGTAAATGAAACTATAAAAATAGAAACAACAATTGCACTATTCCACAAGGTATTTTAATTGACGAACTTAATATGAAGAACCACCACGATATCTCGCCTGAAACTGTTGAAATTAAATAAAACTAATTGGAGAAATGAAAATTGCACTAACAACATGCAACATGACAAAGCAAATTGCCCCTCATTTTCTTAGGTTATAAAGTTACAAGGAAAAAGTCACGAGTTAATAAGCTAAGAATTAACAAAAAAGATAACATAACTGGCCATCTATTACGGAAAAACTAGAGAAATAATAAAAGCGGAATTACATCATAAGTAATGAATTCAAAAGCAATTGTACGTTAAGAACAACCAAGGGACATAAACTTCTGTGAGACCTTCACCTTCATTAAATTCAAGGATACATTCAAAATACATCTCACAGAAAACATGAAAGAGGAGTTATTTCAATTCACTAAACAAAAAGAGAATTATTTATCCTAAAACCTGCTTTTTAATTCTCTATACGTCAATTACTGTGACAAAAATGACTGCATGGCGAGAGACAAAAGAAATAAAACACATTACCCAGTTAACATCAATAAAGACGAAAAGATCGACGAGGGAAAATGAAAACACAATAGAGCATAAAAAATCGTAACCGCACATAATTCAAAAGCTCTATAATCAGCAGGAAAGAAGATGAATCCCTCGGAATAGCTCACGTTAAAAAGCGCGAGACTTGCACCAAAGACTCAGAAAGCAAAGAAAAAACTTAATTTCAGAGAGGCACACGTGCAGGTATGAAAAATTAAGAAAATTGAGGGAAGCAGCTTCACTGGCAGGCAGGATGACACAAATGTGGACAGATAATGCATTACCGTTAAACAAAGCCGACGGACCTCGACTAATTTCCGGGTCATATTTTTCCAGATTCATTCAGAAAGCGGAGTTTGAAATTTCTCCTCCAATTTTCCTTAGAAGTGAAAACCCTTCCGCCACCCAAGTATGCATATTTGATCTTCCCTTTGTGGACAGTATCGGTCACGAAACAAACAACAGCATCAATCTTTAAAAATACTTCCGAAATAAGAACAGAAATCACAGCTCAAAAGAGCGTTGTATCCTTTGGGGAACAGCAATAAATTCACTTCATACTAGCCTACCCCTGATTAACTGAACAAATTAATGATACATGTAAACCATTCACATCATAAAGAAATAGTCAATTCGTTTAAACCGTAATTTGGCCTTTTTTCGTGTTAAAAAGTAACTACTAATGGCCTAGAGGGCATTAAAAAGTGTAGGACAACCGGAAAACAAAATATTATCAATGTACTGGATCCATTTTAACTAAAATGTACAATGCCAACCAAGAGGACAAAAATTGAAATCAGTTATCATTAAATGTTTTCATTAACATAAAATGAAGAGGTTTGACAACTAAGAGCGGCTTGACTGAGCCTAACTCGAGAAACACATACATAGTTTACATCATTTGCACGGCATGCATTTCTTTGAAGAATCAAATCAATCGGGAATACAGTATGAAAAAGGACTTGGAGATGAAGTCACTACGCAATTAAAGGACAAATTATTAATAGACTGAAATTATTGAATTGAAGCATAATGAAACTGAAAATTTCCATTGCCGAAATTTGAAATTATTGAATTGAAGCAATGAAATTGAAAATTTCCATTTCCGTAATTATCCGCATAAAACATGCACGTTTTTCAGACAATTTAGGCCTGAAATTCACCCTGCGTGTTATTATTTTTTTTTAATTATTACATTTTTACATTTACATTTTTTTATTTAAACTAAATTAAATTAAATAAAAAGGCTCATATTCATTTTTAATTCAGTTAAGTATTTTTTAGGTATTTTATGATATTACATTTATATTTATAGTACATATTGATAAATATGAGCATTCGTCTATTCACAATATTCAGAGCTTCCGAGTCTTTTATTTTAAATTTTTTGTTTTTATTCAAATGTCCTTCTTAATATCAGGGTACGTGTTACACGACACGACGATGCGTGTAATATGCCAATAAACATATTCTGTTTCCATGACCCAGGCAAGGCATTCATGACGAACTGGGAATCGTTAATCCACGGCAATGACGAAATTTTTGCGGATTGGCCAAGATTAAACCTGATTTTTGCATAACAAAAGATAAATTTTGTCCATGACCTAAAGTAAATGACTTCTCGTCAGAAATGGTCAAGGTTTGATCGTTCCGAGTCCCACCGAAATGGTTCCTAGGAAAGATATTTCCCAAAATACGCTCGTTGCGTTGATAAAACAAAACTCAGCATCCTCCTTTCTCTTTCATGGTCATCTCCCCTTCTCCAACGTCTCCCCACTTTCATCGGTATCCCAAACCTGAGGTCTTCTGTCGGTTCCTTCTCTTCGTCGGTCAGTTCTTCAAGTCTTTTCTCTGCCTTGCTCCTCTCTCACGTCCTTCACACTTCCCTATTTTCCCCTCTCGACTTCACACTAAATCATCGCTTTCACCTCCTGCCCTGCCACCCTCGGTATCCTCAACACCCTCTTCACATTTGTGCAAGTAATATTGTAATTGTATTATAGGATTGAGATACTTAAAGTACACCAACAGTAAAGGTGATAAGTGCAGTACTTGGTCCGTCGGATGAGATTTTGATGAAAAGTCCCATCGGGCGCCTTTCGCTAACAGCAGGCAATGCCGACGCCGGGTTTCCCTCAACCCTTATTCCGCAAGCCAAGTCATTCCTTCGTTACACACCCACCTTCTGGTTCTCAATGGTTCAAATGACCTGAATTTTCGGACGTCATCACGAAATGCCAATCACAATTTCTTCAAAAAGCTGTGCACGAGTAAAATCGTAATCCCATAATTTATTCTCTCTCGGCTTTCCCTAGAGAGTAGTTAATACTATTTGTTTAGCTTTTTTTATTTTGTTTATATATAGTATATATGTTTATATATAGAAATGTTTAGCCTTCCGCGTACAGCCCGAAGTTTACCACAAACTTTCAGTATGGATTTCACACCGAGGGGTCAGTCACAATCGCAACGGGGTACAATATAACGCTGGGTGAATAGGTATGGTTCAGAATACCCAATCTTCACCACGGCGACTGCGACTTCCTCAGCGCGATTGTTCCCGGCGGAAGTGGCATTTTTGCACAGGACTCTTCATACCTGGGTAGAAGGTATATGCTAACTTCCGCTTTCATTGTCTATGAAATGGAATTTTAAGTTCCTGATCGCGATGAGATGAACTCGAATATTCACAAGTGCTGCCCACAAATCATTTCGGATGATAGTACTCTGATTTTTATTTTCTCTCCATGATTACTGAGAAGAAAAATGGGGAAAAGTATTGCGAGGAGGTATGAAATACTATCCGCTAATATTATCAGCCGAAGTGAGCACATCCAATCTCGAATTCTTCAACGGATAGATAATATTTGTAAATATTCTGCTATTAAAAAAATAGCTTAGTTACCCTTACATGGATTTGTCTGGTGAAGCGATAAAATTTAGCCATCTGATTCCGGTTATTCAGCGAACCATCTATCGTACCACATTTCTAAATTCACATACTATTATAAGATCAGTCGCGTGGGGGTGAGACAGGTAGAGAAGGGACATTAGCTATGATAACGGGAGGGAATAAGGAAAACGGATAGGAAGGGTGAGAGAAAAGCGAACAATGCGTTTACAGTGCTTCCAATTTTCTCGCTCCGTTTTTGCGGTGGCAATTAAAAGAGCCTGGGAAGAGGGGTATTTGCACTTATCAATTTGTGAGCGCATCCCTCTTTTTTATCGCTTTTAACAGCTCGACATTTGATGAGCGGGGTTAAAATAGTATCCTCCATATCTCCCTGAAAATGCTGATGCTGGACATGTTAGGAAAATATCCTGGACATATCGGGGAAATAATAAGCAAAGCAAAAACTACGAAAGCAATATTAGCACCCATAATACGTAATAACGCCGCACCGAGAGAAATAAAAATATATGGAAGCATAATAAGACCAGTCAAGCTGTATGGGACGCCAGCATGGGCCGAACTACTGCAAACCCGTTCACTCAAAATGATTGAAGTAACCGAAAGGAAAATGCTAAGACAATTGTTTAACCTCCCTCCGAGGAGGAAAATGAGGAAGTGTATAAGGAGGCGAATATAAACAAAATACTTACAATCATAAAACAACAGAGGGTAAAATGATACAAAGAACTAGAAGAGACCCCAAATAAAGCGCTGTATGCAGCAAGAATGAATGCAAGACAAACTAATGATGAAGAAAAATATAAGCTACCAAAAGAGGTGCTAAACATATAAAGGGCGGGGTAGCCCGGACAAAATATGGTTAAAAGAAGACAAACACTGAAGAAAAGCCAAAATGCGAACTCCGAAAAAACAGCCCCAATTTTAAATTGAAGCAAACAAGCACGTCCCAAAAAATTGCATAATTTAATGTTTACAAGAAATCTAAACCTAGCCAGTAGCTTCCGAGACTCTTGCAGATCCAAATCTAACAACCGCTGTGTTACACCCAATTATCGCTCATAATAGATAACGATTCGTGCGGCTATCCTTTGAATAAGGTTAATTTATTAAAAAAAATCTTTCTACGCTGAGTCACAGGATCCTGCAGCTCATTCGAGAGGTGGATTCATCCCAGAGAGATATGCATCCAATCGTACATACTTGGAAAATATTTGACGAATGAAATACAAACACTGTTCACACACTGGATTAAGAGTTGAAGGACTACCATTTCGAGAATATTTTTCGTATAACCATAAAAATCTTCAGAGGGAAAGTCAGCTTGTTTCCTAAGAATAAGATTCACCAAAGCTATAGGGAAATATGTAACAACATTTACGATGCCGAGACATGGCCTATGGTAAAATGTGACGCTTAAAAGTGAATTAGTCACATCAACAATTACATACTACCCTGCGAACCGCCGCATATACGTGTGGCAGGGGGTATTAGTACACCAGCAGTTTAAAGATGTAAGGGATAAGGTTTTGGAAGGTGAAATGGTGACGTGCATTTAGTGAAGCTCAATTTTTATTTAGGTCACTTATAATGCGCGGAAAGAACAAGTTTTTGTACCTATCTCTTCGGCAATGTATCCCTCTTATTTTATTGCTTCTGTCGGACCTAGATATGTTGCGAGGAGTCATGATAATATTTCCTGTGTTGCTCTGAATTGTGGAAGTAAATGCAACCATGGGCAAAAGTAAAACAATAATCATTTACCATACAAGTCATGAATTCAGCTAAATTTTAGACTTTCGATAAAATAACAGGTGTAGGTTTAATAAAGGCACCCATACCGACATAATAGAACAATAATGGGTGATATAAGCATACAATTTCACCTATGTCTAGAAAAAGTTCGCATTTCTCAATCGAAGATTCAGAATGCTCACCTAATACAATGAAAACGAAAGTACGCTCACGCAAATGAACAGCCCGGGTGAGAGACTAATCGAAATGGAAAGGAGAAAGGAGAGCAAAACCAGAAATGAGATTCACACACTGTGACACAGTTTTACCATTACTCGGACTGGATGACTGTATTTCATAACATACACGAGCTGTTAAGTACATCTTCGCAAACGGCAATTTTACATTTTACTAATTCAGTGGACTTTGGACTTTCCATTTACTCTTCCATTTGATTTCATGCACATCTTCTACTTGTGTGAAAATAGATGGCCAATCGAATTTTGAAAAATGCCACGCGATGAGGCTGCATGAGACGCGCAAAAATCAAAACATCTTCGTTAAAAATCTAAAACCCTTCTTCCAACGTTTGATAGGAATTAATTCAAAATAATTTAAACACCTTTGATGTCAGCAAAAAGATATCTATACCGAGGTGGCCAAACATTCGTTTAGTCATTAATGGTTCTTTGCAAAATCAAATCAACAACAGGGTATTGGAAATTTTTCAAGCGAGAAGCGGTGGTTTTGCAGATGATGAGTATTTTTTTATTTCTCAAGGCAGTCGGTAACTGAAACAAGTAAGAAAACCAACACGCAGTAATACTTAACCTTTATAATATTATATTATCATGACGCCACATTGCATCTCTATGTCTGAAAGAAACGATAAAATAAGAGAGCTACACTGCCGAACAGATAGGTACACAAAACCCGTTCTTTCCGCGCACAATGAGCGACTACAATAAACACTGGGCTCCTCTAAATACACGTCACCATTTCACCTTCCAAAACCTTATCCATTACATTTTTACACGGCTGGTGACCAAACACCCCCTGCCACACGCCCCTGCGGAAGCTCGTAGGGTAGTTTGTAGTTGTAGATGAAGTGATTACTGTGCACACCAGTAGAAATGTATTTTTCATACAGCGATCAGAGGCATAATAAGGTCTAATTTACTGATAATTTAATAATTAAATAATAATGTAACAATGATATTTTTTACTCAAAAGGATGATATCAGATTCCATATGAAAGCGGTACCGACGCTAAAATCTACACATGTTTACTCTCACACATATTTCACAGCATGTATCCCTTAACACCGTGATTCCTAGTGGAACTCTTGACATGCGAAACCGGGTTTTCATTTGGATGTTTTCGATCAGAGTGAGAGAATTCCAACACATTAGTGCACTGAGCAAGTGCCAGAAAGTTTACTCACCCCCAACCCCAGCGTTGAGTGGAAGTCACGCCAAATACAGCAGACCTATCTTCGGATGGAAATTTATGCTGAGAACCTAGCGGCGTTTTTCATTAATAGCTGGCTTAGTACCAACATCGAGTTTCCTACTCGGCTAGCTAGCCTCCAAGTTACACGATTCCAGCTTAATGCCAACTTATTTTTTGAAGCTATACATCATTGAAGTTCGCAGATAATAAAAACGTCAGGGATCGCTACACCGAAAAAAATCAGCCATTTGGTTTCATGCGGGATACAGCATTCGCCTCTATTTTGTTAGACGCCTTGAGACAGGCTGTTAAGTGTTTGGCCAAGGACGTCAACCCTTATACTAACTAGTTATAACCTTGGCAATTTTAGCCAAGGTTAAGGTCATTCGAGTGTCCCCGGGAATAACGGATTGGACACTAATAAACTCGTTGCCCGACCCAAAAGGAAACGATTTCCCACAAATATTCAAATGTAATGCAATTCCGATGCTCATTGCGTCTCTCTTCAGCATCAACTCCATTGGATTAGCGACTAAACCTAGGATTAGATCATTTGCATACCAGAATCAAGCTTCTCCTGGAACGGGAATATGCCAATGAGGTTCTCCCACACCGTTACCAACTCGCCAATTACCCACCAATCCCTAGACCTTCAAATTGTTTATGATCAAAGCTACTGAGTACCTCATTTAACGCCTATGTCCATTACAAAAGTCTCGATCTCGCAGCAAGTGACGAGAGGTTAGTTCAAGTCGATTGGCCATAAAAACTTGCAATAATAACTGAACATTTCCAATCTAATTGGATGTGCATAATGCATTCCAAGCCACTACTTGTTACATATCAATCTGACTTCAAACTATTAAAAAACCTACAAGTACACTCTAAGATGAAACATCCTTATAGTGACCAAATCAACCACTTCTCTTCACTGAATGCCGGCGACGGTAAAATTACAACTGGGGCCATTAGACAATACTATTCTTATGCGCTGCCAACTATGATTGAAGATTTAAAGACTGCGGTAATCAATATGTTCATAGTACAAATCTAAAATAAAATATCAAAAACTATATTATCAATGAAAATCATTTCTCGAAAAAAAAATGCCACAACTTTTAGTTGCTTCCATCATTCTTTAATATTTATCGTCTAATGGACTTGTACGAGAATAAACTTTTTTGACTAATTTCACGTCACACATTTATAGCATCGAGTTTGCCACACTGGAGGAGGACTGAGCTTCACGGGTGACACTTGTGATGCATGGGATTGACAGTACTGAGTAATACTACGTTCTCGCACTTCACGGACAAGGTAAAGGCGTTTCAGTTTCTAGTCCGAAAAACCTTTTTCGATACACAATTTTCACGCAAACGTTAAGTATCAGAATATGTGCAGTGCCTAGAGTACTCTAGTCTCATTCCAAAATTTTTAGTTTGAGAACCGGAGGAGGAGGAGATCTTTCACGGCATTATGCCAACTTGGGCGAAATGCAATTATTCATCATCGGATGGGAGTGATAACTGTAAGATCCCTTGTCGCCTTTAGTAAGAAGAGAGTAATGCCTACGATGGGATTCCCCGCACTCTTCCTTCAACACATAACTTCTTTACAGTCGTAACAATTAGTACTTAATGGTATGATGTCCTCGGCCGCTGGTCGAGAGTGGGCCCTCCAGAATTACTACAAGACCAAGGTGAGAGAGGTTTCGAGTGATATCTGGGAAGGTTTCCGTTGATTCATGCGTTGTATGTATTTAAATGACGACAGTTTCGTCCCAGATCCAGAGTACACCTTCAGGTCGAAGCTAGTTCCTCGTATCATAAAGCAATGCGATTGCGGCTACGTCTGAATACTGAGATTTTTTCGGATGAAAAAAAAATGCTGACACACAAAAATTCCGTCACATCCGACCCATTTATCACTAATGACATCAATGATCTCAGCTGTCAGTCACCTTCTCGATTGGATTTGATTTTGGGGAGGTGACCGACAGCCTAGGTCATTTACGCCATATGGGACAGGTAAGGGAGGGAGGGTGGTTAGAAACACGGCGTCGGCATTAGCCTGCCCTTAACGAAAGGCGCCAAGGGGACCACGGTTTAACGTCTCATCCAACAGACGGAATACTTCATTTGAAGTGCCCTCCACTAGACACTCAAGTAGGGATCGGGTTTTCTCAGAAAAATATCCTCCTCTGCCCTCATCAAGGCATTCAATTAGGGATCTGGTTTTCTCTGATAAACAACCGCCTCTGCAGGGATTTGAACCCTAGCAGTCCGTATGGTTAGCAGTACTTTAGTCACCACAGCGATCCGATCCCCAGGAAGTAAGGGAACTAGCATTAGATAGGGAAGGGTGGATGGCTGAAGTCAACCAATCTTAGAATTGAACGACATATGGTGATAGGAAATAGAGTAAATCAGGTAGTTAAATAAATATTCAAGGTAATAAGAGAATAAAAGAACAACAATATCATTCGATAATCATCAGATAAAATGTGAGGGTAACTTACGTATACATATAAAAATTAGTTTTACATTAAGTTATAAATTTAAAACTTAGGTCAGTACTCTAGACCTAGAATACCACTACTGCCACCTCTTCCCTAGCTAGCCAATGCTCAATGAAATTCCAAGACGCGTCCAGGTTTTTTTTAATGCACTCCAGGTTGATGGCCACAGAGCAGCTCGCCATCTCCCTTCCCTCCTCCTCCTACTACTTCCCATTCCCATCCCTCCACAGCGTCGGCCACAGGCCCTTGGCCTCTACTCCACCTCTTCCTCAACACTTTCTTCCCGACTTCTTCCGCTCCGAGGAAGGAGGCGTCGAGCGCGTCCACCCACGACTCCCCTCCCGTCATCCTCGGGAGAAGGTACCCTTCCTCCTCCCCCAATGCCTCCCCACCACCACCTTCCCCATCTACCTCCTCTTCTCTATTCCCCGACACACGCACTCACTTTCTCTGGAGAAGATTCTAATCCGGAGCGTCAACGTGGAAGTAATTACTCTTGTTAATGCGATCGCTGCACCTTTTTAATTAGCATTCTCCAGCCGTTTGGGAGACGGGAGAGCGAGGAGGCTTAAAGATGGGGAAGAGACGTAGACATAGTAATGGAGAGGGTGGACTAGGAGAGTTTTACCGCTTCAGACTTCCTCCCGTATGCGTGCGAGTGTGAGTGCAACTAACTACGTTCGCCACCGCGATCAAAGGCGAATCTCCCTCCTTTGCTCCTTCAAAAAGCCTTCCGTCTTCAACTCGTACACATTGTCTGCGCGGGTTCGTTCGTCTTTTTAGTCCTGAACTCTTTCCACCCCCCGCAACCCCTCCTCCATCCGTCTGTTTCTCTTTTTCAACTCTCCCACGCGTTCAGCGATTTATTTCCCTTCCCTCCGGCGCACGCTAACGCCATTTTTATATCGCTCAGAAAACGGAGTTCCCCAACACTGTGCGGAGCTGAGAAAAAATAAAAGAAGTGGGTTTGGCGAACCATTTGCGGTTCTCAGGGTGCACCACATTAACAAGTGATTCGCGCACCTTGGAGCATCAAAGGAAACTGCGACTTCTCCGACGAGGGACTCCCGCTCGTCCTATCGCACGAACAAGCAGTCCACCCAGAGTACGAAGCGTGAAGGGTGGAAGATTTAAATGCGACTGCGATCGTAACGGTAAGAAGTCGGTGCAAATTCAAGGGAAGCGGCAGGGTTAAACCAAATGGTCCGCAGACCTGCAGAAGATATACACGAAGTTTACGGTGGCAAACGCTTATCCGTTAGTGAAAGAAACTTTGAGAATGCATGCAGGCGGATTTCCAAACAACCGCGCAAAGACCTGACACTCTTACCTGATAAACGTACGATATAATAAAACTTAACGAAACAAAAAAAAATATGATTCTCACTCACGACGTCTATTTGCATGGACCACATCAAATGCATAGCTAGCTCGCACGCATCCACATGAGATTTTAAGGTGGTTGGAGATATTTTCGTTTAAGTACAGACTTGCATGAAATTTTGCAGGTGTACTGATTGGTAATATGTATAGATTAAAGTAAAAAAATTGTTTTTTTTCCGGTTTGGTTTCTCGGCAACTCAATGCTATTTTAACACGAGGCCTTATGACATTTGACATAAACTTCGATATCATTCGGTGACATATAAAGATTTTCTCCAAGACGCGAAAACATACGTATCATATTATTAAAATGGCTCCTAATTATTAGGCACCGTGCCGAATAAAAAAACACGAATTTACACACGACTTTCGCTTAGATTTCGAATTCTGTACCGTAAACCAAAGTCACACTAATGCTTTAATTGAGACGAACATTTACAAAAATAATTTTTGCGCCATTTATTTACAACATGTACGGTTATTTCCACAGAATAAACGTACTTAGGTGTAGTCCAAGAATTTTCTTAGATATACTCGAAAAATTATATAATGTGCACTCAATGACTCATCATTCACTCTCCAACCACCATAATGAGATTACGATCGCAGCCATGAGAGTTCAATACAAATTTAACCGAGGTGGCCATGATTAATTGCAAGGTTAACAAAATAGGGATGGTACTGGAGATTCACGGTTACGAACATCTACTAGTTTCATCTAGGAGAGAAACAAATGACGCGCTTCGAAAATCATGCAGAAGGATTTACATTGAAATGTTGTAAAAGGAAGGAAAGCATCCCTTCGTAGTAGGAAAACATCCGATAACATAAAACTAAAAATTTGAAATACCATCCACTGTACTCAGACATGCGACTACCATCATATTGGCTGTTCCTCGGTAGAGAATCAATGGAGGCGGCTATATTAAACCAAATGAATAACAAACCTGTAGGTGTACTTACTCTAAGTTAGCAATGGCGAACGCCTATCCTCGAGTGAACGGAACGCTAGAGGGCTGCCTGATCAAAATTATCAATCAACAGAGAGTATCTATCACCCTCATAGAGAGAAAATATCCGAGGACAGAAAAGCAATGAAAAACTACGCAAGTAGAAGATTAAAATGATACGTCTATCGTATCTTACACAGATACAAATCAACTGCTATCGGGTCAAACCAAATGGTCAGTTATCCCTGAGGAAAACTCATGATATTAATGTGAGGATATTGCGGTTTGGGAATATGAGAGGATGGGGTTTCTCAACTAATACATAAAAACGAATATTTGTTTGTTCGTGTTCTATGCGTTCCAATACCATTCACCAGATTACGATGAAACTTTGGTAAGTTTCTGTGTGAGCTCCCGCGAAGGTTTCTGGATTATAAAATCCATTGTACAATAGGTGGAGCGCGAGTCGTTTCAACAAATGAGTGCTGGCATACGAGCTTCTCAAACAACCGAGGAACGACAAGCAAGCACCGAAGCAGATCCTTTACGAGTTGCTCAATCACGTGCGTCGGAATCGTATCAGTGAGGCATAATATCGCGTGCATCAGAATAATATCAATAAGTCATAAATTGTGTTAAAAGGTACGTAATTTATTCGTGCGTAGAATAGGATTTGGTACAGTAATCTCTGTGTTAGCTTTTTTTAATTTTTGCCTTTGATTTTCGTATACGCTTCGATTTTTCTTAAAATTGGATTTTTAAGCTCGAAAACCTTAAAAGTTTTGCAATACTTCAACTATAGAATATTTTATTTACTTAGAAACCGCAGCATAGGCATGGAATGGAAACTCATGCCATCATTTTTGCGTTACGAATTCCTGTGTAGGTACGAGGAATTCTTTGGACTACAAAAAATCATCGTCTTTAATTTATTTTGTACATGTAAATGTATTTGCTTTGTATATGTGAGCCTACTAAGAAAAAAATGAGGCATTTCAACGGATGACGGGCTCAGCTAGTTTAGAATATAAAATGGTCATCTCCGTGGAGACACCGCACTCCATGATACTACTAATATAAGTTCGGTTGTCGCGCATCGCTTGGGTTCAAATGACGTAGTAATGATTACATCTAGAGCTATCTAGGCACGAAGCACATTTGTGTGTTTGAGTCTCCTGAGGCATTGGGATACAACAGTACTGCGATGAAACATAAAGAAGAGAATTTTTTGTAGATATTCCATTGATGCATCAACTCGGATGAAGCGGATCCAAGTGTACCTGAGACAAGACAACTTTATGGTTGAAAATGTCAAGAGTTACAACTTTCATTAGTAAAAAAATTGTAGCAAGGGTTATTTCCGCTATAAACAAATTGCATACTCAAACTAAAAATTTACTAGCTATAACCAATCAGATACTATGTGATGAATCAAGTTCTTACGGATGCAAATATCAACTGAACTCCCAACTTTCGTCCATTATTCCTATGATGATTTTCAAGCTGTTTGCAGCTCGTCATCCGGATGAAATTTGGCGCAGAATGGACTCAGTTGGGTAACGCGAACGTCCTACCGTGTACTAGCAGTACCACACTTCACTCGATAAAAAGATACTATTGAAGAAAACGAAATTGACTTAGTAACTAGGAAACTGACAAAATAAATTGAGGATGTCGAAATATAGGTCAATGAGGAGATAAATGAAAAGCATCTTTCGAAATTTTGATCGGGTAAGGAACACTTGTTAGCGGTATTTATCCACACTTGTAGAAATCTATCCCCACTAGCGGATAAATAAAATTACAAATGTGTTTCTTTATCTGTTTAAATGAAGTAATTCCACAATGTATGGGCCTTACTCCATTCGTTTTATCAGCTGGTCTGTTGTAATACCAGAATTTCACTTAGTTATCGCTGTGAACCAGAGAAAAACGACGACGTATTAGTAATGGCTGATATGATTTGATACCCATTAAACGGGAACTCGAGCCGTCTTTGTCACAGGTGATTTAATTACGAAACTACGTAACATGAAAGACATCCAAAATTCTGTTTCCGTTTGTTGACTTTAGGCGACAACGAACAACCTAGTCAAGAAACGCTCAGAAAACCCATAAGAAATAAATTCTTCATTTAAAAAACGAAAACCCACGAAAAATTTCGAAATATTAAACTAAAAATATGTTATTGCGACTTACAGTAATGAAGACTCAGGTTATTTTTTCATAAATATGACCGGAAAAAATAATGTATAGTAAATAAGCTCTCTAATACCACACAATGTATATTGGGAATGATTTTATGTTCCCACCTATAGATAAAAGTCACGTACGGCCAAAATTATTTTTAGCACCACCGTTATTTTTTAAGGATAAATAATCCACCAAATATGGCCACATGTGCACTCTTAATCGTTTTACGTGTTTTCTTTGCTTCCGTTCCAAGTGGTTACATCTATTTTTATTCTTCTACTACGGCCTTTCCAAATGCCTCCTCACTCACAGAGAACGTCCTCTTCCGCTGGCAATCAACAACCATAAACTCTATCCACAGCCAACTCGGGCCAGAAACTCTTCCTTACATTCCGCCTCTCAAGGTAATACGGAGAATTCACCTCTCTTCCTGAACGCCAAACGCAGGGTTGCGCTCGGCACCTTGGTTGTTTTCCAGCGCGGTGGTCTGTTGGCATCGTCCTCGGGGCGCCACGTAAAAAAACACTCAAGCTCTCCTCGAACCGACGCGGATGAATCTTTCCTCAATAGTTCGGCAAGGGCTCGCGAAACAACGGGCTCCAATCGGGCGCCTGAGGTCGAAATGGGGAGAATCCAAAGGCGATATGAAAGTATTCAGTTTACGGCAAGCAATGTCGTACTGTGGTCCGAAAAAGAATCGGGAGGCGATATCTAACCTTTGTCCACACAAAATGAACACCGGGCGAAGTCCGCAAAGGAATCGACTCAGTTCTATGAAGAGAAGAGCCTTTGATGGACAAGCGGCCGGCCGTAAACCTCCACGTGGTATCCGATGGAAACGTAACCATTTTCGCTTTACGCGACCAACGGGAGTCGCTTGCTCCGACGATCCCACTGACCCTTGTGGCGGGGGGTGACCGGCGAAAACCACTACCACCGAGTGGTCGTGCGAAAACACACTTTTTGTGTAAGGGGGGCTCGAATGGTTGCCGGAGAACGTACTTGGGCAGAAACCTCGGCAAGGGAGGCTCGGGGCTGCTTTTACCATTAAAGTAATCTCGGGTGTCTGATGCCAAAAAGCAAAAACCAGGTATATAGGTTCATTACGCGGTCAACCTAACTGTGAACGAGTTTTGGATACATCTCCCCTTTGGCCTATCCCTTTCCTTTTCCCAAATGGTTCGGAGCCAATCCTTCTTATCTATGATCACTACAATGTATTGAGCTTGAAATTGTAAATATTTATCGTGAACAAGTACTGTGAATGTAATAGCATTTTTGCAATTGAGTACATGTTTTAAAAAACAAGAATGTAACTTGAAAACCTAATGCAACTTACCCGTACTCTGCCCGCCCACATTTGATGCGAGAACATAACTTAAGGTAGTTTGAGCGAGATAGTTTCCAAGTCATATTAGGGACCATTTTCGAATTTTATATTTTTATTTCAGAAGCTGGAGGAAGTATTAAGTATACATTGTAACATAAATTCTGCAATAATATACTTTTACACAACTGTATTACTGATATTCTCATCAATAAAATAAAAATATTTACGCAAGTCTTTTAAGTTAGCTTGACTCACTTTTATCACGCAGCACGTTCAAAACTCTATCATAATGGATTTTTTTTGCGATTCGGAAAAAATTACCTCGCCGACCAAATGATTTATTTATAAAAATAGTAGAGGAAACATACATACCACACACTATTAATCTTTTATAGATATCTAGGCGTAAAAAAATCCTCATTTTTAAATGATGTCTCTCTGAAGTGCATACACGTACCATTTCCCACGTAAAATGGCGTAATTTTGGCAAATAACAAGGAAAGTAAGGGGCTGATAATTCGGCATACTTGGAAGGTTGAGAATTTTTATTTTAAATGAGATTGAATTCATTGAATCATAGGTAAAATTATATCTCGTTCAAACTGCCTTGAGATCAAAACGTAACTTAAGACCGGCTGATAAGCGTGAAAATTCCACAGAGGAAAAATTATTCGCAATTCAGCTCGAACCCAGGCACCTCTATATCGCGTCGAGTAATTCAGCCTGCAAAGGTACCGAGGCGCCCCCTCACAGAACCAGTCAAATCGGCACCGCTCACAAGGGTGCAGCCACACTTGCGTCCAACGGGTTGTTTGATCTTTTTCAAAAATTTCGAGAATTTGGTCGATGCGAATGATTATTTCCCTCAGAGGAGTTTTCTCACTTACTGCCAGTTGCAGAAACGTCACATGTGTATTTCATAAAGTTATGCGACTTATAAGTCATAGCAATCATTCAATTAGTGTTGCAGAAACATTAGAAAAACTGATTGGTT
Source organism: Ceriagrion tenellum (assembly GCA_963169105.1). Classification (NCBI taxonomy): domain Eukaryota; kingdom Metazoa; phylum Arthropoda; class Insecta; order Odonata; family Coenagrionidae; genus Ceriagrion; species Ceriagrion tenellum. The sequence goes on from OY720639.1 coordinate 67,878,842, forward strand.
TCATAACTTTTGACATGTTGTTAAGACTTCCATAAGTAGCCAAGATAGTGGATGCGCAATAAACCACTTGGAGACTTAATTACTTGATAAAAGAGTTTTTTGAGACAGTGAGAGGTTTGTTTATTCTTACTGACTAGTTATTATCTGAATTAATAATTAACCATACCCTAAGCTATCGTAGATTTTATCCGGCGTTAGAAGACTGGATCAAATATTCGAAGCTATTAACTATCGGTAAATAAGCTATGTAACTAGCAGATCTGTTCCTGCAACCCGAATATTTTAATGAGATCTATAACTTCATGGATCTCATAATAATTGATTGCATAACTAAATGTTCTTGCAACCGGCCATTAGTGTACTTGCGGCTAACTCCGTAAAAGGCTATACCGAGGCTAGCCCAGGTGTCCTAAAAATTTACAAAGAATCGTTGACATTGAACAAAAGAACATACATTTAGAACGCAGCTTGAGACAGCCGAAGTTAAGAATGTGAGTCAAATTGAGAAAGGTCAGCAAGCGACTGGAGAACCCATCGCGAAAGATAGCCCTCTTTCATCTTTTAATTTATGTCACTAAGTAGTCCAATCTCGAAATTGAGTGATTTCTTAAGTTAATCGATCAGAAGCTGAGTCAGCGTGTACGCAAGTGTCACCAACGATTACAAAACGAAGTAGCGTAAAAAAACAAAAATAATTTAAGACGGATCATTCCTCTAAAGAGATTCGCGAGCGGCCACAACAAAACAATACGCCCAAAATATTGAAATGTTTTAGCGAAAGCAGATTTTTTTGTCGGAACTGAAGTCCTAAATAAACATTGGACATTATAGATTTTTTAAATGACACCGGTTACCTCACATAAAGAGAGAAATATTATAATTAATTGGTTAGAAGACGATTGAGCGATTGTAGTCAGAGCTGTAGTCAGGTCCTCAAGTCATCTTCTTAATTTACGAACTTACACTCAACGCGAACCGGTCATAAATGCAGAACACGCATTGGAGTTCGTCTCGTCTTCAAGATGAGCGTGAATACATTCCGAGAGGCATTAAGATGACAATTTACGGATGCGAGCTTGGCGAGGCACTCGAGAACACGGGATTGATTTTTATCACACACACCGACACAATCTAAACAGATGATTAAATGCTACGGCGATGCTCGACTGTCGATACTAGGAAGGCGCCAGCATCATTAACCCGAAGAATTCTAAGCGCAAGTTTATCGTCATGAGCGCTAAAGAAGGATGCACAATTTTCAAACGATGGCGCTTTACTCAAAACCACGATTAACTGAGAATATGTTAGAGAAAAATCAGTAGTTCTGGGTATGCGAATTGAAAACTAAAATGATGTTATAATGAAGGATGTCCACTTAGGCCGATGAAATAACAAATTATGCACTGTCTATATTGCCGTATATTCGGTCATTCCAACTATACACAATATGAGGGCAAATAAAATGTAGGCCACTTTTGAATTATAAATTCAACTGTTGTACTTTCATTTGACAACGATCACTGCGACGCTTGGTCACAGATGAGTTTTTGCAATATTTGTTACGAATCCATGCAGGAAGAACCACAACAGTTCCTCCGACATGATTCGTCCGCAGCGCATATAACTGCGTCAGAAATAAAAGATGAGATAGTCATTTCCCAAGCGAGCACGGAGAACTTGAGAGAGAAGGCATAAAATGAACACCGAGAAAGTTACGATTGAATGTGATTTCAGTTAAAGAAAAATGGGAATCCGTGCATTTCATTCGACAACGATCTAAACTCCAATACACCAAAAATATTTGCGTCACCGACTGCATAACAGCTTATCCCATTTGAATGTTATGAAAATCATCGTCACACCCAATTGAAGCTTAAGAAGAATTTCAATTCACAAAGCTTTCTTTATAATACCTGTGAGTGTAAGTGTTCGCTACCTACTTCGACCTTTCAAAACAGGAAAATCGTCAATAAAGACACAAAAATTAAGTACTATTCGGATAGATTAAAGTAATGGATTGGATCGGAATCGGGTAAAAAGGAAGTGCCCACTAGACCCTACACGCTCATGAAATTGTGGCTGGCTATCTCTAGCCAGAAAGAGGGAGATAAAAAAATCATGGGAATACCATCTTCGCGAAGAAATAAAATTAGCAATTACACGCGAAAATTTGCGTCCAACCTAGACGAGGCTCGATTCTCACGAGTTGAGCCTGGACAGGTCTCACCGGTTGAGGAACACAGAACTACTCCCAGGCACACCAAGCCAGTTAAAACACGCGAGGTCGCGAGTTCGAATCACATTCGAAGGGGCATGTTTAGACTCAGACACGATCGGCGTCGATAGTTCCAAGGAGTTTGGGAACCTGTAGCAAAAGCGATCTAAGACTTGGCTGGAAGTAACAGCTAACGGTTCGCCTACTGAGCTCGTCGGAATAAAAATGGAGAGCCCGACAAGCGCTTTCCGATGTACGGAGAGAAACAATTTCCACCCGTGCTATCACCAGAGACATTCGTCATCGAGAAGTCTTCATGGCCGAGGGAAGATGGATGAGTCTCATCACCCGATCGATTAGATGTACTGTTGAAAAAAAATTCCCTGAGACAACTGCTCTTATAAGGCCTGAGAACGCCCGCTCGCTAAACGTTTTAAAGCCAATATTAAATTGCTGAGCCTGACCTCCACTCTGGAGTTACGGTTTCTCTCCTTAATATAAGCAAAGTACTCAAGCAAAATGAAGGTGAAGTTAGCGTTGAGTCACAGAGAAAAGATGTGATAAGTTGAAAAACATCCGAAAAAGGAAAATCTATAAACACGATAAATTGGTGAAACAGGCTTCAAATAAGCGAAAATTAATCTTGAATGACAAAATGCAACGATGTATAGTTTTCACTGAAATTTTTCTTGGGTACATCCGATATCTTGGGTATATTTTAACCGGGAGTACCAAAGCAACCTTTCTAAGAAAATTATAGTTTTGTGCGATTGATACACAGCATATGTTTGGTTACAGAACCACTTCTGCAAGTTGCATTAAATTGTATCTTGTCTGCATGCTTATTAAGAGAGAGATGGAAGGCATCAACCCACTCAACGCAATGACACCAAAAAATTTGCTTAATGTTAGTTGTGCTAGGCATCATTTGTTCATTAAGGAAATAGAAAAAAATTCAACAAGAGGCGAGACACTGGCCAAGGCTCATATGCGCCAGCAAATGATGAAAATTCACGTCAGCAAACCTAATTTTATTTAATCCAAGAAATTTTAGTGGAGTAAAGGGTACTAACGTGCTAAAACATTCGAGAGAGACACTTCTAGCTTCATGACAGACCTACTCCCGTATTTTCTCATTTTAGTGAGGACCATTCATGACGCCAAAAAATATTCACACTACCTCCACCCGTGATAATTTGAGATCATATTAGTTCCCATGGGATATAAACGGGAGTTTTTTTCTAAACGCAAACAAAGTCTACGCATAGGGTGGATACCATAACTCAAGGAACTACATTCTAAGATAATACGTAAGTTCCAATTCATAATTCAGAGCATAGAAGATAGCAGGGAGAGCTGCCGTGTAAAGATCCAGGCTGCTCCGTTCCCATCAGCCAGCGGATGTTAGGGAAATATCTAAATGCGCATTTGATAGCCAAGTAGAAAGGCAAGGGAAAAGTTGTCGACGACTTAGGACGATGAGTTTATCATCAAACAAAAATCAAAATTGATCGAGATGAAGATTTAGAAGAGCTGAGAGGAAAAATTACGTGGAAAAAGTTCTTCCTGCCGAATTGATCTTTACCTGTAAAAAATTACACTGACTACTATGAGATAACTACGGTGTGAAATAATCTGGGCTGTTTTCAATAATTCCACCTGGAGAAGAATCTTCGTCCCAAATTTGGGAGGGTTGGGTGCTGCCTCACTCTCAACCACAACGGCAGTTCAATATTATCGCAAAATATACACACTGCACCAAATCCTCACCCTTGGGAAAGAAAAAAAACATGGCGTCGATTAAGGAAAAAATACAAAAGACTTAGATGAAAGGAAGCATATAAATGTAATCCAAAAGCAAACATAATATGCTTTCAGAGAAAACCTTGCCGACAAATTCGTTTTCTTCATTCCTCCGGACCTGCTTACTAAAAAAGAAACCCGCTTAAAAATATAAGGGAATCGCAGAACAGTTACCGTAAAAACAATGGTAAAATCGAATGGAAACGGGTTCTAATTACAGCCGGTGGAATGAGTTTTTAGTGTTTTACCCGAGAACAACGCAGAACCCGGGATTATAATTGCACCGAGCCCGAAATGGGTGTTGGCATTCAACTTAATAGATCGATAATACCGATAACAGTTATTCCCAAGAACTCGAATCGAAATTTCACGAAATGAAGACGGAAAGCAGACGGTTTATTTCTCCACACAAAGATTAGATCGTGAAGACAAACAACGAGAAATGAGCACCTCATATAAAAAGGAGCAAAAACACGAAACGGAGAGCTGAAGAACGAGATAAGCGGCAAGTAAGGAAGCGCCTTAGTGAGAGAGGAAGACACGCAGGCGATTTCCAAATGCGGAAGAAAGGAATACAAAAAATAACTCTCCGACTAAAAAATAAATTACTTTCCAAAATTAATTCGAAAAATCTCAGCCGCGAGACGCGGAGCCACATATCAGGTACCCGAGGTTAATGACAGTCTGTAAATGAAACGACTCGGCAAATGACGTGGGAAGCTGTTAACCCAGGATAACCGTAAAATTCCATTGCGAAGGAATCAATGACACCACTCACTCACTCATCACAGTATCGGCACTACAATGACCGTTTAGCAGGAGCGCATTTCCCATTACCCGAAGAGCACCTTAAAAAAATCAAGAAATAAAACTCCAGCAGAGAAAAGTAAACACGCCATTATCTCTCGCTCGTTAAAAAAAGTCTAATGAAGAACAAAAACATATCCATTGCTATTAAAATTATTTCAATGACGCTCATCCGCTGTAAACGAGACGGCAAACGCAATTGTTTCATGATCAGAAACATCCTCACCAAGACTCCTGTTTCAGCTCACTAACGCATTTCCTAGTGTTGGAGCTGCAGGTTAATTGCACATTGTACATACCTGCGCATACAATATTAAACCATTTCACCCGCGAATAGTTTTCCAACAACTCGATTTCAAAAGTTTCAGCACCCGACTTCCGTAGAGGTTATCCATTTATGGATCCTCAACGAAAAATACAAATCGCTGAACTGTGTACAAGATGCCACTCGAGTAGGCGGGAACATACATCTTTATTAATGGCTTTATTTAATGTACACCATAATAAGATGCAATCACGGAGCGCAAGCGCCTCCATAATGGTTGGAATTCTTTTATGATTACACACGATGCCTTAAATTAATAATAACGGTTCCATCCTTGAGAGGAACCGTCAGGCATAAATGGAAAACATAATAAAATCACGGAGGCATGAAATATAACCCTGTCAGAGGGGGTCAGTTGAGGGTAAGATTAGGGGACTAGAGGCGGAGCGCATGGTTCGGGCAAAGGTCACTTAATCCCTGCGCTGGACCGGGGCGGAGGGCAAGGGCTTGCTTGGGGAGTAGGCCAGGCAACCAAAACGAGAGAGGAACGCTTACAGAAATAACAAGCGGGGAACGGAGGGGAGAGGTGTTCCTCCAACAGGTTAAAAACTCCTGCGGGGGAGTATTTTTAATTGCCACCTCGTGTGAAATCTAACACCTTCGTGAAAAAGCACGACTTTTAAAAAGGCCTCACGCCTCGTGGAATTTTTACATTCCTGATAGGAAACGGATGATAAAAGTGAAAACTTTTGATCGTTTACGCGTGCTATTACATAAAACTTTTATTGACCCTTTCATTGGGTGGCATCACGACTTTCTTTTCTCCCCAGTCGCATCACATGAAAGCACGTGGAATGGTATGGAAATCCGATCGAGGCGGCGCTGAGGACCATTTCCAATGCTGGTTGAAACGGAATCCATTTTTTTGTGTTTTGAGCGAGTTTGAGCAATTTAAAAAGAGCCACAAAAGGCCCTCCCGAGAGAAGGAATTCCGGTATCAGGTTTTTACGGCGTGTGGACATCACTTCCCACACAGAAACGGAATGCATGGATATAGCCACGGAGAGGAATGCATCAACAAGAGAAAATTAACCCGAAATCAAAATAAATAATGTTCTCATCAAAGCTAATGTAAAAATTGCGGTAGACTGGAGCTGGGGATAGGAAGATAATTTTGAAAAAGGAAAATTAGTTTTACCTTCCCATCTCTTTTTCCATCCCTACTAGAATAAAGCCAATTCACAGAGTAGATTTAGCAAAAAAATTTAACACGGAAGTCATCGCATTTACCGGGGTTCAGTTTATTTCACATTGAAAAAAAATATTTAACATATTCGCAGTGGTTTAGATTATTTACGACCAATGCTCAAACTACTGATTTACCCACCTTTATCACGATAATGCCTGACGTAAAAGACGGTTATAATAGTGTTATATTACACAATACTGATGACGATGGCTTAATCAGTGGCTGAAACACTGGTCGTAATTCATCTAACCCGGTGCGAAACCGGTGAATTTTGTATTCAACCTGTTGGTCAGGGAAAACTTAAGTACTTCATTATTTCACTTTGTTTATCGTAATCGCCCATTTGAAGTCACCAGTCGCAGAGGTTTATCAGTCATGTATCTGTCAACACAGCCACTAAAACAACAACAGTGATTGATTATTAAACTTCGGCACCAGATGCCATCTTCATATTATTATATAAACGATGGAAATCCATTGTGACTGCAAACAATCACTTTAACAAGGAACTGGGATCAAAATTCATGACATTCACGTAGGCCGCAGGGTGCACCAGCCATGAAGCTAGAGTGGACGATGCCTATAATCAATACATACAACGATTACATCATAGATTCACTCCATTCAAGAAAGAGAACGGAAACGTCTATTCGACATGCGACTGAAAAAAAACGTCGACTCTTCAAAGCTACTGGCCAGCTGCATTTATTGTTGGGATCAGGTACAGAAAAACTTGCGAGAAATGAGAGGTTAAAAAGATACGTTGAACTGATAGGATAGGTTAGTACTCGTGCATTTGAGGCGAGACAAATTCAGGACTAGAGAAGATAAACAATATCGTAATGACCCAACATAACCCTTAAACATTTTCTTGTAACTCCTTAAAACTCCATTCAAAGTCATTTAAGACTATAATTAAGAAACCTGAGACTTCTTAGAAACTAACTTGAACATTATTGCCACCATTCTTCCGACTAATATTTCAGTGTCCAGAAACCCAATCATTTACACGTAATAACGAAGCAGAAAAAGCCTCCCGATTGTTGCGCGCAAACTGAGCTCTTTTTAGGTCAATAAGTATCTTCTTCAAGCCTAGATTAGTACTCGCCAGTTTGAATTTTTCTTAGATGTCTCATTTTTTACTCTTCAACTACTCGCTTAAGGTACCGGGTGTAAAGTACTCCTGGAAAAGCACCCGATCTCACTGATTCATTGTTTATTATTAAACACTCAGCATTGGAGGAGGGAAAAATATAAATAAGTAAACGGAAGATTAAAGAGGATTGCAATGTTGATTAGTTTTCTAACATATCATAGCCAAAGCAGCATCCATCGTTGCATGGTGTTAGTTTTTCCCTTATGTAAATTAAATGATACACAAAAGATATCGTACTGTCTCCTTTTATTACAAACACGTGAAGTACGAGTTAGCAATAAAAGGTAGACAGTACGATATCTTTTGTGTACCATTGAAAATGCTGTTCTGCAATATCTCGCCTGAAAAAATGGAATTTATATTATTGAAAATTGTGAATTTAACCACTCCTTTCTTAAGAAATTTTTGGAAATATTTCGGAGCATCTTCAGTTATTTTTTTCTTAGACTTTAGAGGAAAATGTCCGTTCAAAATAAAAATCTTCATTTCTGACTGGCCCATTCACCATATGGATAGCGTAAAAACACTTCAAATCTGAATTCTCCATTTTTCGGGCTCGAAGAAATGATCGCGATGGTTTTTGACGTAAGTTAGTAACTCTTCATTTATTTATGACGATTAACCACTGCCGATATTTAGTTTATACTTCTAAGCCAAAACGCTATCACAGACTCAAGGGGAAAATATTTTTAACTACGGGGAAAAAGTCGTAACGTAATATTTTCAGTCAAGCCCTAAATGTCGACTGTTCCAGCGATGTGGTGAACTCCACACGATTCCACACGTTAGAGCAGACTGGCAACTCCAACACCAACATGTCCCAAACAAATCACACCACGATTGCACCTGAGTAACGGCATTGAAAAATGAGACACCGAAAATGAAAGAATAAATCTCGAAGTTTCAGAATGTATAAATAAAATCCCGATTCCAGATTGCTACAGCCCGGTCTCTTACGTTTTGGTCATTTTTTTCGTCAGTAAATTAAAATTTTACGATTTAGGTTTCAATTAGAAACTGCCGGATCACTAATAGCACATAAAACATAACTGAATCATAAATTCCGAAAGGGCCTCCAACGTTTAAATCACACTGCATTTCTCATCAATCCTCGACAAAGGTAGCGTCTACGAAGCGTAAAGAATTTATTAAGAGGCATCGATCTAAGACGCTTGGAAATGAGTCGACCAACGCCGAGTTCTGCGGTTACGAGAATGAGGAATGCGAGAGAAGAGAATGAGCATAGATTGGATGCAGGTGAAATGTACAGGGAAAAGAATAGAGAGAGAAGTAAAGACGGGAATCCAAACAGATAGTGGGTGGAAGATAGGAAAGTTGAATGGAAATCCTGAAAATAAACAATCGGACGATTAATGTCCTATTGCCAGGGAGCTCGTTAGATATCAGAGATGAAAATTAATAATTTACAATGGCATGGGAAGAGTTAGAAGGTAGTTCGATATTTAGAATGAATAAGCGATCGGTAGAGGGCAACTATTAACAATTAAACCGTGGCCATCGGAAGCAGACCAGTAAATTAAAATAATTCCTGCTTTAGGTCTGAAATGTAATACCTGGTCGAAGGTAATCTCTATCAGCACATTTCTATTCCAGTGCCCTCAATAAATACCAAAGATGAACCCAATTTTACGAAGACTGAGATGAAAATTTTACTTTTGTGTTGAATTTTACGTTTTATTTCTTCATTATGCGTGAATGCAACTGAGTTTCGCAAGAGTCTTCGGTTTATACATATTTAACATCTTAACAGTTTTCAGAGCTTCTTTAAAAACCGCTAACACAAAGAACGCATTTCTTGGGTACATATCGAAATTTATCAAGTATAAGAACACGAAGAGAACTAAGAAAGAAGAGAAGAGAAAGAGCTAACATTTTCGTGGGTACAACGACTTGGCCAAAACAATAGTGTATGCACAGCAGAGAAAGCAGAAAGGGTTGTAGGAGTGGAAAATAGTCCAATACCGAATAACGGAGAAAATGCCTCGAATAAAAATATAATGGCACAAACTCGACATCCTAATGCTGAAATTGGAGAAAATTTATGACGACAGTGTCGGTACAAAACGTTTTGTATATTCCCGATAGATTATTTACCTGTCGCACGGTTTCATCGCTAAGACTACATCGCCAGGTCAACTGATGGTGACAGCTTAGCGATGAAATCGATCTTACACTAATGAATCTACCGTGAAAATTACAGCGTCATCATATCAATTATATTCATACACAAAACTAATTTTCAGGCTTCCCATAAATGGAACTTAAAATTAGGTGAAAACAATTATACTTTGTATCGGCCAAAACTTTTTTTTATGGAAGTAAGAAAGCTTTCCAGACTGAGCGCACATATTAAAATGTCCACGAGGATATATTAAGGCATGTACATATTAAAGTCAACGACTTCGTTCCAGGCATTGTGAGTGGTTTTACAACGGGGAAAGCCCCCAAGCTTTGAGATGATGCGTAAGATGAGCTCATTCGGTGTAATTGGCACCGTGGCGAGTTGATTTCACAGCAAATTCAGGACACGGAGAGAGAAGATCCTAGCCTTAAGACGCACACATTTCGTCAGAAAACGACTACCAGTAAAATTAAAAATGAGTCACACCATTAGAGACTGCAAGAAGCGAAAAAAATGTCACACTTCTGACAGGAGGACTAGGTTGGAAGCCGCCAGATAATTCGAGACTACACTCTGGGCTTAAATAGCTTGAGAAATTCACATCAGGCGAGTGAAAGAAGTGGCAAAATGAGGGAAATACACAGCCGAACTGATAGTTACAAAAATTCCATCTTTAAAAGCACCAACAGTGAGTGTAACAAAACAGCCGGACACTTAATAACACAAATCGTTTACATGCAGTTCACCTCAACACTCTACCCACTTCTTATCACTGTCCCTCCACTTTCAAGGCAGGAATCCTAACACCCCAGCCACACGCCTCAACAGCGGCTAGTAGGGTAGGATGTACATGTAGATTTTGTAGACCTTGGACCTCGACCCTAGCGTCAAATCCTGGAAGATAAACGCATAACGCATTACGTTGCCGGATACCTATGACAGAGACCAGAAAAGAACGCTGCTTTATGATTCACTGCATCGCGTAACTGAGAGGGCAGTCACGCTACCATTGGCATAAGGATTTAGCCGAGTCCACGAACTATGAAAACTCCACGTAATCAATAAGCAATTCCCTTCCCCATTCGTGCTCCGAAAGGCCGCTGGCATTTCCCATCGATCTCCCAACCCAAGGGTGTCCAACTGAGCATGTCAAAATAAGCAATACTCGGAAAACGAAAGCCGTAAAAAAATCAGAAGCCCCCGAATGGGAGATCCAAAAAGTCTCCTTCGTCCCTGAAGCCGCGCTTCTACGTGACGATCCGAGCCGATCGGGCGACAAAATTTGACGGAATCGGGAAAACAGAAATTTCACGCCACGCAACGCCGCCGGCAGTTGTTTATACGTTAGATCATCTCCTTCCTCCTCCACTTCTTCTCCTCCTGGCAGGCCTGCACATTTCCCCGGAGGCGGAAACTGGTCCTCTGTCGGCGTCAACTGCGTGAAATTTCACGTTTCCCGGAGTTCAGTGATCAGAAAGCTTGAACCGTCGAGCGTGGGGGAGTTTCTTGATGAAATTCGAGGCGACCACGGACGACACATTAGGGAAGGCTGGAGTCGGTAGGTCTTTTGATGATTGCGCCCTTCGCGAGTCATTTGCATGGAATACAATCAGAGATTCAAGTTCGCAGGGGAAGAAGATGGGGACGTGGTGGAATTGAACCGACTCATTGCCAGACGCTTGAAACGATCCTGAATTCTTCGATAAGACATAAATTTCGCTATTCAGAAATAAAATTCGCTTCAGACTTTAACGGCAGCGTTCATTAAAATACATGAGATATTACATAAGACTCTTAAACATGGCTTCATAACTTAAAAAAATTAAGTTTGCACTTAGGTATTGAGGGTGCTATGTTAACCATGTTAATGCCCTTCTCGAGCTCTTGATAGTTTCTATAGAAGGTCTTCCATTCACTCTCGGCATGTATTAGCGGGTAGCTCTTCGTTGAAAAAGCAATGTGTTAAAAAAAAGTAACCATTGCCACCCAATGAAAGTCTTTTAATGCATATTTTCACAATATTTCACAATCACGCATTACGGTTATCAAATATTCTTCATCATTACCATTAAGTTAGCATTCAGTTACCATAAATACATAACAACTCAATATATTTTAGGATATCGAATAATGATATTCCAAAACCAAGTAATCAGCAATCTGGGATTTTTTAAATCTGAACACAATTTATCGTTTAATGCTATTAAGAAAAGTCCGATAGCACGATAGAATTCCTTTTCGACGCAATTTAAATGTTAATATATCCCAAATGACCCTCGCATATCATAACTCCATTAGCATTCTATACGCATCAAAACGTATGAAGCCACAACGTTAAATTGCACAACGCACTTTTATCACGGGTATTTCATCGGCAAAACGCGCTTTGCCGCGATACGGCATCGCCGAGTACCGTAGATGAGCCGTATCACGGTGAATCGCGTCGCACCAAGTGTAAAATTAGTTCTGGAAGAAATGAGTTGGGAATTCATATAAGATAGGAGGAGAAGAAATGAGCTAATAAATTTGTAAAAATCATAAACTACATCTCCTGGATGGGAGGATAAAACAAGTAGGCTAGAAAAACCAAAGAGACTTGGGAGAAATGACCATAAGTTTAAAAACAAGTTTAGGAAGCAAAAACGTGATGAGGTCAAATTTTCTTTTATTAACTCGGCATTGGAGGAGTGGAATACCTTAGCCGAAGGAGTCCTAAACCCTTTCCCCACAAGCCTTTATGTACTGAAAATGAGACTTCGGGGGAGGAAAGAATAGCATTTTCCTTATGTTCCAATTGCCACCAGGCATCAGTCCATTGCAATGTTGTACGCGATAAATAGATAGCTTCGCGCAAAAAACACGCTGCGCAACGCACGCAGGAGGTTAGGCCTGAAACACGAGAGATAAAAATTATGAAGCTCGATAAAGTGAGATTTTTCTCTAGCTATAACTACCTGTATACACGATCATCTCAATGGTTTCAGGCTCAATTTTGCGGAAGTTCATTGTAAACAGTGAAAAAAGAAAAATTTGTTTTACTCCACCAATTCATTTTCAGGTACTACTAGTTTCGACGCAGCGGCGTCATCTTCAGTTTCAAGGTATAGGGCACGATCATGATGAATATAAACCATGATCTGAAGATAACGCCGCTGCATGGAAACTAGTAGCACCATAAAATAAATTGGTGGAATAAAATTAAGTTTTCTTTTTTCATTACCTCTACACACACTATATTTGTCATGAATGAAATAAACTTCACGTGATTGTTATATAATTCTGGACGCATTAATCTACTCTAGACTAAATAATACTTCAGATATATTCATATAATTAAGGCAATTTCGCAGGAGCGAAAGAATCAAGAAAGAAAACAGCAGCAAAGTTTTTCCTCAGACACTTCGCTATACGACGTTATCTATTTCCTCCAATTAGGATCGGATCACCAAGGGATCCAAGAATGCGACCATGGTATTATATGAATAATTAGTGAAAATATTACGAGAGAATCATCACTATCATGATAGGTCATTCAATCCTGAGATTGATTGATTGGAACCCTCCATTCAACTAACATTCCCAGCTAACTCCTTTTTGTTCTAATAGCTCGTTTGGTTTATACCTCGTTTTAACTGTCCACTCTGTTCCTAACGACTTGGTTGTATCCGAACGAGGGTGAACGCGTAAAATCCCAGAATCCTTCCACAAGGACCTAGTCTCCCTAATGGAGCTCCATTTGGTTTCCGCCTCTTTTAATCTTCTGCGCACTTCCTCGTTTCAGACCTTACCCGTAAATTTGACCCGCATTATCCACCTCCAGCACCTAGTTTCGAAAGTCTCTTCTTTCAACCATTCCAGCTTTCCACAGCTCCCCGTCTCTGAGCCATGTTATGCAGCACTACACACGAATGCCTTCAGGTAAAGATTAATTTATAAATAATTTTAGTTTTAAGACGCTACGAAAGTTATGATAATTAACAATCATCGTTTAACGATCCCAATCATTCACTATCTTTACGCAGATGCCTTCAAGTCCCTCCTTACATTCTCATACCCTACGTAATCTCTACGCAACGGTACATTCGATAATTGCTCGGTGACTTGCACGCATTAAAATATGCACGTCGTCACTAAGCAATCTCAGTCATCCGCAAATCCCCAGCTGACGTCGCCTTCATTCACGTGCGTTGATGAGACGGTATCCAAAGCGTGAGAGGCAAGCAAGTACAAAGAAACCTAACATACATTAAAAGGACCTATGGAAACTCGACAATGATTAATAACCCAATGACAACATCCGGTCGTTTAAAAAAGTCCTTCCCTTGCAATTGTACTTTCCAAACGTTTATTCTGTTTCGACCGCTTCCATCATGAAAAACAGAATTACGAGCCAAATTGCCCTCATTGAAATGGCAACCTTCAGGCCAATTAAGCTCACTTAAATCTTCTCTTGCAATGAAAACCTCCAACCAACTCCCTACAGTGGCCCAAATAATCTCTGAAGAGCACAAAAATACCTAAAACCACATAATTTATTATTCATCTCTTTCCATGTATTGTAATCAACATGTAAGGCCTCCTTATCATCCGCCACATAGACGTGTATCCAATACCTGATGTTAATAAAATAATACCTGGTGGGTCAGCCTAAAACATGTACGAATTCAATTAACCCTGATAATAAATTTTAACAATGATTTTTGAGCCGGTAGGGCCTCCCATTCCAATTCTTCAAGGGGTTTTACCAAAACATATAGTTTTTCAGCCATCGGTAGATACACCAGAAAAGCATAAATATTTGTGGTGTTAAAAATTAATAATAATTCATAGCGCATTCACGTAGGTTGATTCTCATTTGATAAGTTTGAGAGTGTTTGCTCACTGTGGAGTGGTGTGAAAAATTACATTCAAAATATAAAAATATTCGATTCTAGTCAATCAGTAGGCAGGATAGATACATGATAATGATTCGAATCCATTCAAAGCAGACTTCTTTGAAATTAACGAAAAGGATGGATTCGAACGTCGAATCATACAATTATGTAGATAAAATGTTTCTCAGCTTTTAGAGGAGAGAGGGGATCCGCTAGAGACTCAGACACGCTAGACCTATTTTGCTTGAGAAATTCAGAATAAGTGTGTTTCAAAGCGGCTCGGAGAATATAAATCTGCTGCCACACTACATCTCTAGGTCCGAGAGAGGTGGTAAAATAAAAGAGATAATTATCGTTCAAATAGTTACAATAATTCGTTCTTTCCACATGCGATAAGTGACCACAATAAAAACTGATCCCTACTTAAAAAGCTCTCAAAATACAGATAATTTCACCTCTCAAAACATTATCCTTAACACGACTGGTGTCCACCCTGCCACACGCCACTGCGGCGGCTAGCAGAGTAATATGTAGATGTAGACGTACAATCACTTAAAAATAAACGTTAGACGCAACTAGCATTTCCTGCGTTCCTACTCCTTGGTTCGATCATCTCCGCTATCTGCCGACATTGGCACCGAAAGAGAATGATGAGCGAACAAAATGAAAGGAATTTGTTTAATCATTCAACATAGATAACGGCTTTGTCATTTGATTCCAAATTACAAATTGATGATCCGTCCGCATCAGGAAAATATTCTTTCTTCGATTAAAATTAGAAATATATTTCGTAAAATACAATTCGAAAACGGAAAATTAGTGAGCGATAAGATTCCAATTGGTATTCTGAAAAAGACATGGGGGAGGATTAAATCGAGATTTTCACACCCATACCTCAACATTCACACACCATCAAACAAATACGTCAGTCAGTACTCCACGAATAATCTAATGCGCAACACCACCCAGCGTTCAGAGAAAACGTTCTCCCTCATTAAATAAAATATTATAAGTAGGCAATCCGTCCGTATCTAGGATAATATTGTCTTCGATTAATTTTAGAAATATACATCGTAAACACAATTCAAAAAAGTAAAACTTGTGAGTAATAAGCTTCGGATAGATACTGAAAAGGAAATGAGGCAACAGTAAACCAAGACTTTCAATCCCACACCTCCACAATCACAGGCCATCAAACAAGTACATCAGTCAGCACTCCACGGATAATCAAATCAGCAACACCACCCACCGTACGGAGAATACGCTCTTCCACACACACACAAAAATAAGTTAAGTCCTCGGTATGCGTCGTTTCGATTTACGTCTGATTCGATGTTACGTCCATGCTGAAAAGGGTCGTCGGAAAATTTGTCCCTGCTTATTGCTATTAATATAGACCGCATGTGCATATGCTTGCGTTTTTTGACAACTGAGACATAATCATTCTATCCGAAATAGATATTTTTTCTGGGATAAAGGCAAAAAAAACGAATTTTGAAATTAACGCCTTAATTTATCGCGGGATTAAATTGATCACGAATATCTGGATCCGTTTTACGTTGTTTCGACTTACGTCGCTCTTTTTCAACACGCATCTCCAACGCAAATCGAGGACTATCAGTATTACAAATTGACAACCCGTCCGACTCTAGAACAGTATTCCATATTCCATTAAGTTAGAAATATATTTCGTAAACAAAGTTCGAAAAAGGAAAGTTTTTGAGCAATGAGATTCGAGTAGGTATACTGAAAAAGATATAAGGGAGGAGTAAACCAAGTTTTTCACACCCATATCACCACATCCACAGGCCATCGAACAAGTACATCAGTCAGCACTCCACGAATAATCTAATCAGTAACACCACCCAGCGTTCGGAGAATACGCTCTCCCACACAAAAAAAATATATATAGCGGCGCATGGGATACTATTACCCAGAATTACGCAGCATATTTTACTTTCGGTTGAAGGCCGATCACTCCCACGGCACTGGCGGCTCATTCGTGGGGGGAATTTAAGAGTCGAGTCACCCCCGTCCCACAAGAAAACAACAACCCCGAGCGAGAGAGACCGCAGCACTCTCCACGGATCAGCCCGCCGCCATATTACCGAGTCATTACCGCAAATTCTTCAGCTCGAGGGATAACGGGGAGCAGGTTTTCATGAAATCCGTTTGAGGAAGCTGATTCCCTCCGAGAGCGGGCATCACTCCGTGGGATACCGCTTCGTGGATACGGGAAGGCGGAGAGAGAGAGAGAGAGAGAGAGAGGCAGATGGACGTTGGGGAGGGATAGGTTCTCCTAGCCGGCACACAAGGATTCAAGAAAGGCTCTTCCCTGGTGAATGGCTGGCGTGAGCCGTGAAACACGTGCCGGTGCACGCGAAGAGTAGGAGGAGGGAGTAGGGATGCAAAAAAAACCCCTCCGGGCTCCAGAACGCAATTGATTCGCCCGATCAAAAGGTTCAAACGATAATGGCGAGAACATGTCGAGCATTATGCGGCACTTGCATGCTCCAGCTGACGGGGTAATCTACGATACTGCAGCCGATTGGTCAAAAATATTTTCAACCAATTTTAGAGAATAAAATAGTTTCATTTACGTCTAAGAAATATGAAGCTAGCTACCAACAGGATGTATGGCACGAGGTGATTCCACACCAGCCATGCATCATTCGTCCTTGTTCAAATTAGAGCCTGCCTCGCTCCCTCATCTCCGAGGCGACGTTCAAGAGCATCACTAGTTTACCTCTGAGGATGAGGAATTCGGAACCCCTGATAATGGAGAATGAGTCGTCCCCCGAAACGTGGGGAGATATGGAGCTACTAACCCGGTGAAATACCCGAGAGGCCTTAATTCATCAATGATGGGCAATTATATCACACATTTACCCTTCCTCTTCAATAAGATACATTATCTTTTCGAATAATTATCATATTTCCCGACTAACAGAGAAATATTTGCAATACATAATTACGTTGAGTCACCGACAGCACATATGAGCACACATTCCGTTACGAATTATTCAAGTTAAAGGTCGAATAATCATTTCGTTTTTTACTGGTCACGGTAGGTTTTGGTCTATCATTGCTACGCTACCTTTATCCATTTGAGTTTATTGGATTCACCAAAGTTGACAATATTTCTTTTCAAAGTTGACTTTTCTTACTCACTTCAAAACATCCAAAATATCTATCAATCTCCATCCTCCATTCCCTTTCCCAGGATTCTAAGATTCATAATGACCTTTCACAGTTTCACTGTTAATACGGCCTCGTTTCAACGCCAATTTTATCCACAACCCAGAATTAAATTACATAAATTAATATTAATTTTACCAAGAATATTAGGAAGGAGTTTACTAATATTCTACTATGTATGGAGACATTAACCATAATAACAAAGTATACAACATTCAAATGATAATTAAACTACTACAGGGGAAAATCAGGCAAAACCAAGATGTGATAAGAATAAATTTCGTTGTTAAATCTCAAAAAACAACAAATAAACCTGCAAAAAAAACAAAAAATATGAACTACGTTAAAAACAATTCTAAACCACATAGCTGATATATACCGGAGATATAATTCAAGCACCAAATTAATTACCACTTGAAGACTGCGAGTGAAAGTAAGCCAAAAAGCTTGTAAAATGACTATTACCCCAGAGGTACATGCCACACAGGCCTTCATAAAAAAACTAAAATTTTTCCATTTTCATGAATGGGACAATACATAACGGCACCAGGGATAACTATAGGAGTTGAAATTAATGCGGTTCTTTTGCGAATGCGTAAAATTAATTGAGATTTCCGGCATGGGTAGTCATTTAGGAGAATCGCCCACCTTCACCGAAGGTCGAGGGACTGACTTCCGTAGCGGAATTGAGTGTTGTGTACATTCTGGCAGGACTTAGTCCTCTGGGAAACCTAAATTACGAGTCATGAGTGGGTTACCGTGATCCCATGGAAGCAAACAGACCGACAGAAGCGTCCCGAGAGGAAAAAAAACGACCTGCTAATTCAGCCCTTCGAGTAACGAGCAAGGAAGTGCATGGGAAATACCAACAAGAAAAGGAAGGCCATTAATCAGGTTAATTTTGAAGAGCTAAGGTATGCTCAAGACCGCAATAGAATTAAACCCCCGGAAAAGAAGACATGCGTACATAGGCTACGAAAGACGAATTTCACGAGTAGAGATGGAAGCCGAGAGCGAAAAGAGTCTGGAAGAAATTGATTAGATGAGCAGAGAACAACAGTAGGGCTTCGAGGTGCCCCCGCTAAACAATCTATTGATAACATGACCCAGATAGATGACGAAAAAGGATATTAAGGACGCAAGATGCAATATTTTTCGAAACACCGAGAAAATAAAAAATAAATAAAATTAAGTAATTTGCCAGGCAATCGAGGATCAGATCGATAGATATATTTAGTGGTAACTTTTACTAAACCACAAAAAACACACGCAAAAACACGACTCGGGTTTCAATACTTAAGTATCACTGATGACGATACTTGTGTATTAAAACCCGGGTCTTATTTTTGTGTTTTTTTGTGGTTTAGTAAAAGTTACCATTAAATATGACTATGGAAACATACCACCAAGTTAACAAAGGTACTGTTTTATTAGATCGATAGATCACGAACGTGCAAATAGGACAATTTTCAACAGAGCAATTAGCAGTTTTTGGGGAGTGATACGAAAAGTAACAAATGAACACCCCATGCCATGATGTTCCACTTCTTTCGTAATTTTCGCAGAGAAAATTCCTCGGCCGACTCCTAGGTATGCAGCGAGAACACTTTCGCGAATAGGGGAATCACCGTTCTACTTTCGGATGGTCCGTCTTTCAAAGAGAATTAAATACGGGTTTCAGATTCCAACTCGACTCAATTCTAAACCAACTTCTTCCCTGAAACCTTCTCCAAGTTGTAAACTGGACGACAAGAAATACATTCGATGGTGACAGGCTTTACTTTGTGAAAATCCATTCTGAGTAAATTTCATAATTACTTGGTACATTTTCAAAGTGTTTTATTTTTAGTAGACCGGTATCGTTGCACAGATGCCCACCTGTTGATGCCGCCTACGGGTGATCTTGAATAAAACGCTAAAAAGGACCTAGTAATTTTGAAATGTATTCAACGAGAAATGAAGTCAAATAAATCGGCAAGATTAGAAATAATAACATTTTAATTCGCCAATGGACTTTCGCCAGAGTAACATCCATAACCAATAAATAAGGATGAAAACGCTTGTCAAATAAAAACACATGAAAAATATCACACGCAGATCTTCACCTTTAAGATATCATCTTCGTCATACGGGTAAAAACAAACGAAAGCGTCATTTGAAGTTCCGCATGCTTCTTTTTCAAATTCCGTGATGACATCCAATTGGTAATCGCTGAATCAGTTAAAAGGATGGAGCTGATGGTATTCCCGCTGGGAAAACAAACAAACAAGACTACCAGCCACACAAGGAGGATAAAGAAGCACAATGAGGCGGTTAATAGGAGCCATTCGCTGTACAAACGCGGAGATGAAAGACGGAGAGCAGACCCCTTGGAGAAAACTCACCTAAAATGGGAAACTCCCATCAGAGCTCTTTGAACGACCGATTTGAGTCTTGCAGGGAATTTCTTTCTCCGCACGCAAATATCCCCAGAGAGTAACAGTAAAAACGTTCATCGGAGTTACCGTTAAGATGGCAGCCCTAATGAACACTAAAATCTCGAAATCCACTTTCTACCAGTGGGAAAGTCAAGCGTGGGAGAAGGCATCCCAGATAAAAATTAGAAATATTTTTTATCCAAGTCGAGACCTCTACACCGTATGTCCAAAAAGAGCTTTCCAAATCCCACAGGGAATTAACCGTCAAAAAAAAGGAACCCATATGGCGCCTGAAATTGCAATCATAAGGGTGTCCCGGCTGATACCGGCGCGGAACCTCAAAGAGAAATATCGCAAGTGGGCCGCAACAGTAGCAAAGTTCCCATGAGAAAACCAGTAAATTGCAAAAAATAACAAATATAACCATAAAAATTTTCCAAAACCAAACAAGATACAATATTCTGCCTCCAAGTTTACCCCCACCCCACTTTTTAGCACTTTTAGTAGGAGTTTAGCCCCACGATAGTATGTCGCACCCGGTGCTAGGTATCCTGACGAATGGAATATGCGCAAGGAATCCAATCAATCATTCGAACCAATTGGACAAACAACTCTGGACGAGAGAAAGTCATTTGCCAGGAGACATAAAATTTAAGAATTTCCCCACCAACCCTCAATTCACGCAATACGTGAACACCCTTCTAAATGGACTGTTATTTTAAAAACCCAGCCGGTGATGGAAAAGGCCTGCCTCTCATTAGGATTTTTCGACATTGGAGGAAGTCCATTTCCGCCGAAAAAAAAGAATAAATATTTCAGAACGAACGCACCACATTTCATCTCAATAACGGTGATTATTACGTCACAGGGTTGGGCAGTCCTCATCTTCGGGCTCTGTTGATTCCCCCATAATAGGCAGGATCTCGTTTTTCTCACGACTTCCTTAGCTTTTTCACAGAAATTACGCGGCTAACTCCGGCCGCCTCCGCTTTATCTTCGCTAATATCCATTTTCCCTTTTTTTCTCGAAATTTATAGCAGCTACCTCTCATACAGTATTTTCCCGGCGGCGTTATTCTCACCTATCCAGATTACTGCACTTTTTTGCAGCCCCGGCCTTAACGTTGTCTCGCCCGTAAACTTCTTGCTCGCCACCTCCACCTTTCTGGCAAGTCGGGACGTCTTCATAACTTCCCATTAATCCGGACCGATTGCAAACACCACTCACGAAATGTGACGAGTCAATTTTTCGGCGTCAACTCGAGGAAAGAAGTGAGAGTGTGGGATCCTCGAACTAGCATCCTCGGCCTAGCGTAGTTTTGAAGGCCGAGGGAAGCATCAAGTCATCACGTTGTGACGATGTAAGTGTCCGGAAAAATAAATCACAGCTTTCAGAAGCGGGAATCGAAAGGAAAGTGTCATTTTCCTCGAGGAGTAAAAACCATTTTCCTCCTATACCAAAGAGCCGTTGTTTCGAAAAAATAACAAAAAAATGTACATAACTGGATTGGAAGTACTCTCAAGAAGCATACACTTCTTACTGTTGGTTCAGCGTAGTCTTAGTCCAATAAAATGAGACGAGTAAAAACATCTATTTCAGCAACATATGAAACCAAACTGAGTAATTTTATGAGTGAAAAGAAACGTAAGAAACGTACTATTTCAGGACCAGCCACGAGCTCCGTGGTGGAATAGTAATCAATCCTCTATAATCCACAGCGACTTGGAGGAAACATATTATACAAGCATGTGTTTATTCTCTGGTTACACTTCATTACCCCTGGATGTCTTTGTAACTCATGAGAAACAGTGCCTATTTTTGCAAGTTAATGTTAAAATACTTATATAAATAGTTAATTTTTATGTATTAGTGAATGGATGTCTGTGTTACAATTCCTATGCTTTTTGCAGAAGAAACAAAAAATTGGATTATAGAGGGTTAAAATTATCCACGATGGGTAGAGATACGTCATAAAAGCTTTAGCAATTACAGAAACCCGGCTTCTTGCAACACAACATAAACATTTAAGATTTACGATGAACAATCAATTGATGAAACAATAAAATATTCTATCGCGTTTCCGTTTTGGATCAGAGGAAATAATATGACAGAGGCATAACTGGCATCCGATAAGTCTAGGTGGAAATTGGTAATTGTAAGTACCTAATCATATTAGAGATAATTATATTTTGAAATAATATCATTGAGAGGAGCCACACAGGAGAGCGAACTCATTGCCAGTGGCATATTGCCCACGACGTCAACGGGCTCCAACAGTCAAGTTAATGACGCGTTCTTGGGAATTTTCGAGAGAGCTCTTTAGTCTACCAAATACGACCATATCAACTAAGCGATCGAAAATTTACTTGCTTTTGATCCCCAATCAAATTTTGAGGATACCTATTTTTGCAACATCTTGTTCCATTAAAGCCCACAATAAAACCACTCAATAGCTGGACTGGCTAGAGCACTTGGCGCGAGGAACCCGCGTTCGAGTACAGGCCATGGCGACTGATTTT
Organism: Ceriagrion tenellum; assembly: GCA_963169105.1. Lineage (NCBI taxonomy): Eukaryota > Metazoa > Arthropoda > Insecta > Odonata > Coenagrionidae > Ceriagrion > Ceriagrion tenellum. The sequence goes on from OY720639.1 coordinate 67,901,488, forward strand.
TCCACGGCGGAATTTCTTCTGAAATCTAAACTTACTGAATGACGCCCGATGAGTCAATAATATTCACGCGCCCGTTTCCAAAACATCAGTAAAGGAAGAACAACGGATTCCGCGAAACACTCAATCTTTCAATTTGCCTTTTCAATTGTCCCTCTCCATTTCGTCCATTATTTTCCATCTTGCTTCATCTTGCCCAAGATACAGTCTTTAGAGGAATCCATCCTCAATGCAAAATTTTACGATCCCATTTTCAATTAAAACGGCAAAAGAATTACGATACAATACGTTTCTGTTTCACCAAAACGAACATTTCCTCCAAATGCCTCATTGGCAACGATTTATGGAACGAGGCCTTATCTACTTTAGGCCAAACTCCAGCACTTCAACAAATAAGAATTGATCGATCACAACAATCCGCATCTATGGATGTTCCTTAGGTTAGTACGAAGGAATGGTTAAGACAATTTTTTTTTGAAACGTAACACTTCCCTTCGAATGCAAAAATATGATTGAGAAAGATAGGATACACCTCAACATCATCTACGTTCCTACAAATTTACACGGGAGTCATGGTCAGAGAAACGACATATGCCGAACTAATATTCACAAAAATGGCGACAATAAATTTAACAGATTTCACACATACCAATCTTCCCAAGATGCGAACACTTTTTTCATAACCTAATACCTCATTACCTAACCAAAAAGACGACTTTGTGGAAAATAGCTCATTTTATATCAGCATTCTGCGAAAATTCCACTCAATTTCGCGAGAATCTTCGGATTTTATACTAACTCCCTTATTGCGCGAGAGTTCCAAACTCGCGAAATACCGTGAGACCAGCCTTCGCTGCTACCTTCCTCTCTAAGCGATCACCTCTCTAAGCTGCCGATTTTTTTGCGGACGGAATAAATTTCCCATACATTTAAGTAAATGTTCCCTCTCTTCAGCGGTCACCTCCTAAACCGGCCATTATCTTACGGTTCCGCTGGTTGCCAATTAATAGAGGCTTCACCGTAAATCATTGAGAATAGAAAGAAGTCTTCTCAATTCATCGATATTTCAGCATCTTAAATACCCCCATTTCTCTAAAAAAAATACGATGACAGCAGTCTTCAGTCACAGCAGAAGGAACGAAGATCATGGCAATGAGAACAAAAATTACGCACTCGACTACTTCGTTCCGACAGTCTCCGTTAGAGTAAATTTTTCCGACGTGAATCCCACAACGCTTGAGCCCAAAAAGAAAAATTCCAACCACCGCATACAGATTTAATTTTCACTCTCTTGCCGTTCATCACTTTAACCGCTTTGGTAATGGTGGCCCCACTTAGTTTTTATCTCAGAATTTAAATAAGGCAGGCGGCAGGTCACTAACCGCCACCATGCACCGCATCGACGCCCAGTCGAAAATTCAGGGCATCAAAGAGCGCCTCGTTACGGACAAGGCACAAATGCGATTAGCGGACGCACTAAATGTTCAAAATTTAGGGCGCACATCCGCGTTTACTCAAAACGATACCGTGGGGAGCTCATCCTTAGGACATTCTCAGTGACCAAAAACTTGCGATGTTGGCATAGCGAGCAAAAAATATAGCAGCAGTCCTATGTGGCCAAGGGAAACATGATATAAAATGAGCCTCATGGACCTCTCTGCCCTCCGCACGACATTTTTCCTATCTTATTTCAATCATATATATTATTACAGAAAGGTCTTTTTCTGTCATTCCGTATATGCTCCGTTAATACTGCAACTACAGTGATAAATTAGGTATCATTTTAAACGTTGAATCACCGGCTTCTGACGAAAAATACAATCTCAATCTCAAATTTCACTATTTACCCATTAATTTGACTTAAAAGTTTCGATTTTTCCATGTCGATTACTCGCTCGAGGTATATCGACTCCACACATCATCATATATATTATTTCTCAAAGGTGTTTTTTTGTCGCAACGCCATAACTCACATAATTCTTCATCCAAATTAATGGTTCAAACATCGTTTTAAAGTGTATGTTCCCCGCTATTGACGGAAAAAAAAATGATTTAGAATTGAAGTTTTTCTTAAAAAATGATAGTGCCATCTGTTGACTATATAATCAACTAATATGTTGGCAGACAGGGTCGATTTATTCGATATGTTGCACCATCGATATCGAGTCGAGAGGCGAAGAATCGAGATATCGAACGACCTTGGCTAAAGACTGTAGGAGGCGCCATCTATCAACACATCGTTTAGTTAGATTGTTTACACTCTACATGCAATCAGTGTGACCGTTTACGTTTACGTTATGTATCTTTAACACAACATAAATAACATATAATTGTCCATGGGAAGAAACAGGAAGAAGCTGCATACTGTGCGAAATATTCGACAGGTAGAAGAACAGGAAGAAAGAAGGAAGAAACAGGAAGACGCTGCATACTGTGTGAAATATTCGAAAGGTAGAAGAACAGGAAGAAAGAAGGAAGAACCAGGAAGAAGCTGCATAGAGTGCGAAATATTCGCACGGGTCAGCTAGTTATGATAAAATCACTTTTCCGCATTATTGATGAGCTTTACTGAGTTGGACGTGATGACTGTAGATCTGTGAGGGTAGGCTGAACAATTTGCTTCACTACCCGGGCATTTCATCACCGAAAACCACCGAATCAGATCGCTTTTCGAAATTAACCTATTACAGGTTTCTCTTTCAGCCATGTCGGCTGTTCCTCAGCATTATGATACAAGAAAGATTGGTATATCTCATTCCTGTGTTTACAACTTTACAATTTAGATATTAGTTTTTGAAAAATATATACGCTATACCATGCCGATTTCCCTGTGGTTTATTTATGCAACGAGAAAAAATTGCCATATTTGAGGTACAGGTACCCCAAGACAAAGGCCTACACTTAATATTCTGAAAATATCTAGTTGATGACACAAGCCGTTAATAAGAAATCTGCGGTCGAAAGATCATGACGAAATGCGACCGGCCGATGGGGTGAGATGCGTCGCCTTAAAACCGCCAACAAACTTTGAGGCTCGAGAGTCAGTTCCGTCGAAGAAGATAAATGTACCTATCTCAAAAGAGTTCCCAAAGACCTTCAACGCACATACGCAACGTATTCAGGTAACTGTCGACGGAATTTACCTCTATTCATTCCAACACATTCAAACCTTCCAGCAGTGGTTCCCAAAGCGGGTTCCCCGAGGGGGCGTTGCTTTAATCCACGGGGGATACACACGGGGGCGGCAGATACAAGGTGGCGCTGATGGAAGGATTCTGAGTGAACGGTGCCATACAAAAATGCCCTAGACTGAATGAACTACACGGGTTGCCCAAAAAGTAACGCCCCCATATTTTCTCTCAAAAACTATTAATCCAACAAAAAAAGAAATTTACACACATAAGAAAGAATTATGCTTTATCTACTCACTCTAGTTTTCCACATAATCTACTTTAAGTTCTATTTCCTTCCTCCAGCGATTCACTAGGATGTGTATGCTCTGTCAGTACCACTCCTCACTCTCGTTACGGAGCCAGGTTTTCACTGCGCCAATCACCTCTTTGTCGTCCAAAGTAGTAGCGTGGAATAGTACCAAACGTCATTATTTAAAATGGATTAGAACATAATAGAAATTACGGCACAATTTAAATTATTTCACGTCTTTAGTTGGTATTTGTGCCGGACTAGTATTTATGAGCCTTATCTCGCAGCCTGTCCTCTGCAGAATCTACAAAATTGTTCAGAGCACTCAAATGTACGATCCGGTAGCAAGGTGATAACCTGATAAGGCTTTGCGACCAATGGAGATGCGTATCCCGATGACCGTTTCAACGCACTGATTTCTGTTATCAGCATGTTTAACAAAATACGGGGCATTACATTTTGGGCAACCCTCGTATCTATTTGAAATGGACATCAATGGGATTAAAACTGAAGTAATGATCTTCCTGATTTAAACATGTGGTCCATGGCTTTGAAGCTTATGGCTGGAGGGTGTTTGGTATTGGTTTATAGAACCAAATTAAGTTCGAAAAAGTAGGGAAAACACTGCCTTGAAGCTTAAGGTGGGTCTGGCCAGACTATGGGGGTCAAAACAAATACTATGTCATAAATTTTTCATTACTTGAGAGAAAAAATCCTGATTTCGCAGATGACATTGGTGACCCACTGCAACCCAACACTAAGGTACAAATTTTGCAGATTATTGAACGAATATATTTTTAATGGTCATAATGTCCAGCCATAGGAGAAGACTGCTGCACCATTTGTATGGCACTGCCACATTTTTACTTCAATTACGGCAGTAATTCGCCTATAAATTCATAAAGTAAGCGGTAAGATGCCAATATTTCATTTTTGTTCAATTTCCCGCGACTTTCCGCTTCATATAAACTGCTTTCATGAAAATCTTGAACATGCCTTCACGTCAAAATGGACGTTATTCTACTGCAATCTGAGCCATCTCCGTAAGAGCCCATGTTGAAATTTCCATTTTCAAGGCTGAATTACATGAAAACAAGCCGGGAAACTACATTTCACTTTCATCTCAATTTATTAAACGCACTTCAAAGATGTTGATCTGAAATTTTCATAATTTCTGGACTAAGTGACCCCTAGGCCAGAGCCACCTTAATTTTGAACGAAATAATGGTACTTAGTAATAAAGACTAGAAAGACATGAAAATTGACTTGTATTTTAAAGAATTTTGTCATCTAGAACCAATCAAATAGCGTCTTTGAAAGCCTTAACCACTTATCTGAAAACCAAAATTGCATAAATTTTTGCTAAAAAAATGCTTTGTGCGTGTATTCGCAAACGTTGCCACTTACTCATATCAGATCCAAGTACTGAACTCAGGTACGACGGCAAACTAAGTTCACATAAGTTGGCGTGACATACCCTGCTATCAGTATGGAAATGCATAAAAAACAACGTCCACGCCACGAATGTCAACATGAAGTATTGTCTTTTAATAATTAAAAATATAGATTCAACCTGATTCCATCACGTCCTCTTTCATCGGTGACGAGCAAACGAGGCACTTGACCTCACAAAAACTTCACATACGCTTCAAGCAGAAGTGCAAATTGTTACACTCTGAACCGGCACTTAAAAAACGATTTACAAGCTTACTTTTCCGGGAGCAATTCACCAGATGGATGAAAGATTCCATAATCATAGCGATAAACCACTGACCGCCAAGCACACAACACAGTTCACAGTACGTTTAATCCAGCAGGGCTTCAAACATTTCGCACAGTGCCTTTTTCAAAGAAAACAGACAACAAGTTGATGACTATCTTCCTCCATTTTTTTCATAGCGAGTATAAAAACGCCGAGTAAATTATCACTAGAGCAAACGACGAATGTTCATGAGCTCCATGCATGCGATGCACTTCTTTCAAATGCTCTCTCCGAAAGCATCTGTATGCGAAAGAGATTTAAGATAGGAAGCATAAATTCCTGTTTCTTAAGAGAAGCGACTTTGAGGAGAAAATACGATGGAAAGATAGAGAAAGATGTTTTTTTTAAGTCCCTGGATGAAAGGGATGTGAGAGTGAAAATGAGATGTAGTACCGTTGCCCACGTAGTCAAAGAGCTCAAAAATAAGGGAGCCATCTTGCCCGAGAATAAAAAAGTTATCTCCACCGGTGAGGCAGGATGTTGGGTTGATATGAATTTTTCTCTCAAATTAACTCCAGATTACCACCCGTAACAAACGGTGGAATACCGGTACCACAAACTTTCGCCGGAACTTTAACGGTACCGATGTGCGAAAGTCTGGGAACCATTGGCGCGACGATTAAAATCTTTGGCTGGATGCTATTTTTGGTTCGACTAATTGCGTCCCGTTCGACGAGATGAAATAGACAAATTCCCACATTTAACGTGAATAACATGATTCCTCGCTCAGATATAACATGGTAGCTATATCTTAATACATTTCAAATCTAGCTGTTGAAAAGTCACCAAAAATCTAGACCAAAATCGACACGAAAAAAGATACATCAAGCATAAATTCTTTTGAATTGGTGCATTACTGATATTTTTTCCTCATAAACTCTGCGAAGGTTACGAGGTATTTTACTCAAATCATTTAAGTGACAACACTGGTTTACAGGAATAAAGATCACTCACGATTTCCGAAATATAATAAAAGCAAAAAGGATGACAACAAACCTGGCCACCTACGACGGAACAGATTACTCCAAAGAAATATTTATCTGCTCTAATCGAAAAAAACATAAGGGGAAATCAGTCACACTAATTCAAAGTCAATTGTATTGCACATCCTGGTCCAAAAAACAGGAATGATCAGCTCAAATGTTTTGTCCTAACTTCTTCGCGAAACGTTCACATATTAGAAACAAGAGCAATGAGGATAAGGTAAAAACATTGTAGCTCACCTGCCTAATTTCTTTGTCAACGGACAAGTCTCAGCAGGATCTCAGGATTACATTGATACTACGACCCATGGGTATAAAATAAAAGATACCGCTACAAGTTTGGGATGCGACACCGGGTATGTTGATCATAAGTACGCAATATCAGCACCGTTTGAAAAAAACAAGCAAACTTGCGAAATGATTTTCACACATTTCTCTACTTTATTTACTAACGAGCATTGGATGAATCGAATTTGCCTAGTACTAGTTGGAAAACATACAATAAGAAAGGCGCGGGGAAATATTCTTCCGTTAAAAATCATCTACCACGCAACCGTATGAAGTGTAAATTTTTGTCACAGTTGGAAAAATCGTAACTGAAATACTATGTACTCCGTGTGAAAAACAATGTACTCCGCTACCAATGTTCATTGTACTCCGCAGTTATACAGCAAGGAAGCCAATAGGCAAAAGATTTCCGCAACAACCGAGGGGTCATGAGTTCAAACTTCAAATTCACGTGATACCACTAGACCCTTCGCATAAGTCCACCAAAATAACTAAGAGATTTTAACGCGCTAAAGACAAGAGATTACCCTTTTTCTTGCCTACCAATCCGCGAGTTTTACCTCAAGCCAAGCCCTCCAGCGCGATATATTCACATTTTCACAACCGAGAGAAAATATTCCCTAGCTGCCTCATCTAATCCTCACGAAATTCTCTTATCCTGAAAATATGACATTTTGGGTTAAATCTAAGGTGTCAGGGACACTGAATAACTTAGGTCTTAGAGAAGACCTGACTTAGGTCTTAGACAAGATTGACAATAAGAATAAATTATGCGATAAATAGGCTCATGTGTCATAGGTGTCAAAAAGCCTTTATGTCACCGGACTCGAATAGCTACATTTTTAGGGCCCGTAAACCAATATTGCCAAGGCCCGCACCGACCTTAGTTGCCTGGGGACCTACAAGGCATAGTTGCTCGGGGCCCCGCAAGCCCTAGGGGCGACTCTGCCAAAGGCTCCGCGTAATCTTCCAAAAAATGAGCTTAAAGAGATACTAGCATGATCAGTAAAACGAAAACATTGCACTACCTTCTTTATTCTGCGAGGCAGACAGTTTTAATAATAAAGAGGATATACCAGGACATTTAATAGGAAAGATGATACAGAAAAGGTACACAAGTTACGACCCAGAGTGAAAGGAGTATGCTTCGCTAATTCGGTCGTGTTGAAACAATGGGTCAGATTGGACTAGAGAAAAGATAAAGGATAACAAGAAAGAGATGGACAGGTAGAGTGAGAGAGTCATCGGTGGATGTCGAGGAGGAGACACTCGAAGCAAGGAATATTTAAAGCCTCAGGAACGAGAGAGCATGCATGAAGGAAAGAACAAATGTGACAGAAGAGAAAGGCCTTTGCGAGGACGGGGCAGTGTGGATGAAATTAGTAAAACAGAGCCTTACCCCTAGGCCCATGACCACTAACAAGTCTCTTTACTCAAGACAGCCTTCCCAGAAAGGAAAAGGAGTGAAGGGAATGTATACACTTGTAGACAATAATCTTGACGAACGATTGCCAGCTCGACTTTTCCTTTCCTCGGCGGCGCGCAATTAGCCCCCGCCTAGAGCCAGCGGTAAGACGATCCCTCGCGGCCGGGGATAATAGTGCTCCACCGGCGGCCCGTGGTTCTCATCGCGGGAAGGTCAAGCGTACCGACCGGCGAGACCCTGGCGCATTGTTCCGGGACGCGATCAACTTCATCCAAGACAGGACAAGCGTGGCGAATTCATTGTCATTGTCTCTCTCCCTACCCTCAACCCCATTACGGGGGAGTGCCAACCGAGTCTCCCATCTCGGGTCGCCTCTGTCGGCGTCCTCTCCGGGGACGGCCGCTCCAGATCTCCCGCGAGGAGGCGGCACGGCAACGACCCCATCTCACGAGGTGCGGGCGGGTGAGGGAAAATCTGTACGATGGGGCGTTAACCTCGATGCACATACATGCACGGCGGTGAGGGTCAGGGCCGGTTCCAAAGTAGTGGTTCAGGGCCGCGTGGGACCGATACGAATCCCCGATAGCAGTACCAACTTTAGACAATTCGAAAAAATATAAGTCGAAAACTATCAGACGGTTTTCTTTGGAAATATTTTATGCCTTTTCCGGTGTAGTCATCATCACTAGTATTCTAAAAGATGTATTCTCCGGGAGAAAATAGAACAAGCCACCCGGACGGAGACCGAGAAAATTTCATTCTAATGAAAGGTGTATGGGCATTAAAACCAATGATGTTCTCGACCGAGGCGATTTTCTCCGATTGTTTCTTTTAGTTTTTTTTCAAATATTAAATTCACTTATCTCTTATTCATTAAGTGCCTAACCTCATATCGTCAAATTCTTCTCCTCCCTCACCCACGCTAACCGTTGTTCCCTCCTAAATCACCAACTTCCGCTACCTCGTCACCCGTAAGTACATCCTCCAATGAATATTGTAGCCGCCTCCACTTTCTAACTATTAGGAATTTCACATTTAGTACTCCGCATGCGTTTTTACGGAGATTCGTTCATGTCCGTCCACAAGGCTGGAGGCGTGGTGTTGCCAATAGCCACAGGAAAAATAATGAGTAATTTTGCGAACTTTAATGAGAGTAAATCTACAATTCTCCCAAAATTTTGAACATACTTTCTCCCGTGGGTCACTAAAGTCTAGCGCGGTGATGGGAATGGTTAATGGTAAGGAAAAAGGGAAATGGTGGCCTAAAGGGGATCACAATGATCATAAGTTTGGCAAAAGCGTTCTTCCTAAGGCTCACTCTTCGGACTAAATGCAGAATTTTCAATACCAGATTCTTTTCCTTTCCAATCTCATTCAAAACCACCTCATTTTTCACCACCCTGTGCACATTGTCCATCCTACATCAAATCCACATCCTAAAATTCTCCAGTCTACAATGGTCGTACTTCCGTAATGCCCAACTTAGGGAAAAAATAATACTCTATCCTTTATTTGGATATAGTAAAAGCATAACTTCCCGACAGACAAACAGACATTTCATTGTAAAACCAAATTTTATAAGCAACTTGCCATTATATTTTCTTTTTTAATTGGACCAAGGCCAACAAAAATTACGCGTAGCGATTAACATCATCGAAAATATAACATAAATTGTTACGGGATTGAGTTCAATGTTGATATCCGGGACACAATTCTATGGAAGGCCCGAAAAAACTCGTAGCGACGCAGTTTATCAGTTTCCAGAAATTCAAATAAAACCGCAGGTGGCATAAGAAAACGAGCTAGCGAGCCTGAATTTCACATTTCAAAGGACTTAGCACATAGAGAATCATATTGATGAAAGAAACTATGAGAGTATCCCACAGTGAGACAAGAGTAACCATGACGCTAACTGGCCTCTTTCGGTGAAATATGAACATCTTAGCTTCAATACCTAGGCAACAGTCGAAATTTTTAGCAAGCTTAACTAAAAAAATTAACCGGTGTTGAGAAAATAGAAAAAAATTAAAATACTCGGGAGGGCATCAGCAACAACTAAACGCCTAACTTACCACAAGGACCCAAAACGTTAAACAGCACCCAAAAAAAGAAGCAAGAGGATCTTCAGCAAAGAGCAACTGAGGTCAACCGGTATATGGACAACAACCGTCGATTCTTAAATGCTGTCACCCTATCCATCCATGAACACACTCTATAACGAAGTTAGACAGTGGTTATTTTACCTGACTCTACGTGCAAATATTATGCCATTTTAGCGTAGATAATGAAGCGATTGGATATCGATTGCATGTGATCGCTCAAATGCCACATGCATCCGATTACTGATTGAAACGGAGGGATTAATTGAAACAGACCATCTTTATACCAGCATTAAGATAGGTACACACGGTACCTATACAAGTTATGCATGGTACAGCGTACCATGCATAACTTGTATAGGTGTACCATTGGTACACGTTCCAACTGCGTAAAAGGACTACCTATTTCATATGCAAGAGACGCGACGGACTATATCACCTCTTCGTTGCGGTGAAGAATAAATTAATTGATAAGAATCATACATAATAATTAATGAATAAATAATAAACTTTTTAAAATGATTATTTAGCCGAGCGACGATTTACTGCGTCACCACACATATAATGAACTTAATTATTATGCATATTCAATGAGAATAAGCTGAGGAAAAAACAATTAACAACAGAACGCCTATTAAACTGCTGTCAAGGGGTAAGGATCTCGAAAACATGCAGAATACGAAGTAACTCACTTCCGGAAACATCGGGAAAAGAATAATCGCAATACAAATTAAAACGCAAAATCATCCACAAAGCGAATCTGCACAGGGATTGCGGAAGCGTAAAATTTTCCATGAATAAATGAAAACTCCTCTTCCACGTCCGCAATTAGAATTAGAAACACAAGTCCCCGGCGACTAAATACGCATCTTCGTTTGAATATGGGAAAGCGATTCAATGCTAATGGCGAGCGGGGTAAATGCTCCTTTCTTCGCGCTCTGTCTCTGTTTTTCGTACGAGCGAAGTTGTCGGGCTTGCTCAGTGCTCCCGCTTCGGAATACAGATTTGACCAAACCGTTATTTGCCGGCAGAATGAGCGCAGCCACTAGAGAGACGGCGAACAATCGGATGTGAGTACGAAATAAATTTTTTCAAACCCGTTTGCTAGTCACATAAAAGTGAATCGTTTGCGTAAAAAGTAAACCTGAAAATCTGTGAGAGCATCATAATAAATTCATCACGTTTTCCCACACAAGCGCCTGCATTTCTCTAATTTTTTCATCATGAATTGTTTAGCTAGTAGCAATTATGACTACATTATACTATGGAACTTCTAATCTTGCCTCATTCCCGAATATAGTGCTCCCTCGTATATCTACATACTACCCAGCGAGCCGCTGCATCGGCGTGTAGCAGGGGGTGCAAGGACAGCAGACGTGCAAAGGAGTGAAGTAGAAGATTACCTATAGGGAGGTGAATCCGTGAAGAGTATAGTGGAAGAGTTAAGTGCTCAGTTTTAATTATTTCGCCGCCGTAAATAATGAATTAATTTTATTGATTATTTCATTGTGGTCGCTTATTGTACGCGGAAAGAACAACATTTTTACCCATCTGTTCGGCAATCTATTTCTCCGATTTTATCGCTTCCGTCGGACCAAGAGATGTAGTGAGGCGTCAAAAAATATTCTCTGAGTCGCCCTGCAACACACCAGTTCTGAATTTCTCAAGCAAACTAAGCCCATCGTGTAGCCTCTAGGTCTCTAAGCGGTTCCCAATCTAATCCCTCGAAGAGCTGTGAAACACTATATGTTCGCCCGTAGCAGTTTTTAAGGAAGCTTTCCTTCGCATTCTGTTTATTTTTCTGAGTAAATCTTCCAGCACAGCGTCCCTCATGCCTGCGGCATATTTGTGTTGTAGCCTAACCAGAGCGAGGTAGGCCCCTCTTTCACTTTTTCATTCAAGGACCTTCCAACTACACGCTTGATATATCCTAGTTCCCTTAACGTTGCACTGCAGTGGAGTGCAACGTTTAAGTCACAGCTAATAATCGGTGCCTTATTTGGGAAATTCTTTTGTGTGAGGCAGTGAATTTCAGCCTCAATTATATATCAACAAAATGCATAATAAGGGGTGCATTTGTGGAGTGGCAGAGGGGGAGAATTGGAATTGGAGGAAAGAGGACGAGAATGGGCTGCGGGCGTATGAGATGTGGATGCGGAGAACGCTGAAAGTGTGGCGGACGAAAAGGAAGACGAACGATGAACTGCTTGGTATGTGAGTGGAAAGATTTCTCCTGGAGAAGAGTATGAGGTGGCAGAGTAGGAGGAAGGAAGAGGTAATGAGGGGTTTAAGGCCAAGGTAGAGCGGAAGATGTTAGATAAGCGGGGCGGGGGAAGAAAGAGAATAGGTTTTGACGGCAGATTTCTTTGTTAACGCATTCCATTTTTCCAAACGAATGTTTTATGAGCAAAAGCAAAGATACTACACACGCGGACGATTTCAGCGTGGTTGTTTCGAGTGCATAATACTGAGGTGTAGCGAATTAAACCCTTCTAAAAATATAAATAAATATATTTTATCAACAAAAACACACATACCCAATTCATAATTAGGAGCAAGCGCCATCACATCACGGGTAATTTTAAAATGCAATTTTTCTGAATACAAGAGTAGACCAGATTAGTTATAATCGAAGTCGCCCGAGGAATTAGTTCAAGGGGCAACTAACTTAACGTTTTTACAGAATCGTGCGGTATTTACTGCCTACTTCGCTTAGTTTGTGAATTACAATTTCCCGTTCCCGTTTGCAAATGTCTCGTTTCCAAATGTCAAAGTGTACTGGACATGATGTCTAACTAGAGCGAAGTAGTATCTTCTTTCCATATTTACATGAACATACAATCATGACATTCGCTCGACGAAATAATAAACCAATTACTTTCAATGATGAGCGTTTAACTCATGCACGTGTTAGAAAAGCAGTTCAGCCAATAAGGGCACAGCGTTCTTTATGGCCGGCGGACGAAAGGGTGTGACTTTGGCCGGGAGCGAAGGCAAACCTACTCCGTCGGCACGGACGAACGATTCTTGAGAAGGAAATCGGTCGCGAGGCGCTATCCACTTCTCCAACAGCCGGAAAGGGTGATCATTCAAATAGAGCACTGGACCGGAAAGATCAATCAACGCGTCGTGAAACTCGCCGTAATAATAAGCCGATCCACGCTAATGGAAAATCATAACTTGGGAGTTATTTGGATAATGTTACAGGCAGAATCACACCACGAGGCGAAAACGGCGGCGCGGTGACGGCCGGAGGTGCATGCGTCCCTCGCTATGCCGTACAAGAAATACAAAAGATGGTTTTTACGCGCACTTTTCACCGTAAGAGAGCGATGCAACAAGCGCAAAAGCACATTTCGGTCTTTTAAGCTGAAGAGAAATGTGTATCTATAACAAAAAATAATAATGACCCCAATAAACGCCTCCCTTTTCCATCTGTTCTTCCAGAAGGCACATTGAAAACCTTGCTTTTTCCACACAGATAATATCACTTTTCGCCGACAAATGTGAACCTATTGTTAGCTGGACAAAAACACCCCGCACAAAAGATTTGAAATTTCACTTTTTTCCAAAAATCCCAATATCTAAGAGCTCTCGAGGAATGAAACCATAAGATAGTGTTCCATTCCCGTAAAATGCATCCATTTATTTCGACCGGGAAAAATAGCTTTCACAAAGCTATCAATGACACAATATTTAGTTCCATAAGCGTTTAATTGCATTTGCTATCATACGTTCAAAGAAAACATCGGCAAATCATATTAAATAACATTCCCAACTATAGCCTTCAATTACGATTGGCTACAGCTTATTACAGTATATGCTGCATTTATGTAGAATCATCTTTAACATAATCAAGTCTTCAAGAAGTACAACTACAGGTTCCTAAGGTAAAAGCTATCGGCTTTCAAGTTTGATCAACGTTTCTATGAGATATATTCTTCCAATAACCATGCACCATATTTCCTGGCTCACCAGCCGCAGCTACATCAGACGCGTGGAGATTTCTCGGGTTATATTTCAAAGGAAAACCATTATAATTAATTAAATATGTTAACGTAAATATTTCATTGGAATAAAACAGGATTGTTAATGTCTAAAAATAGCAACTCTGTTTGATGTATTAGCCCCAGGTTTTCCAAAAACAAATAAATGATGGAGTGCGCACCGCAGCCGCGACACAGTCTTGTGTGGAAGTAGTACTTCCAACGGCAACGCAAAATTGAAAGCGCGAAAACAGCTTTATCTTTCGGCCTACAAGACGCAGGCAGATTTTATTTTGAAGAAAGTATGACGAAGTTTCGTGGCTGCTTTTTCAACATGTAATACATAATGAGTGGAAAAAGCTGTGGCGAAATTTCATACTATTAAGGACTTCCCCACAGCTATACCCGAGACCGTATCTTATCATCGTATATTTTTAAAAGCAAGTAAAATAGTACAGTGCGTAAACATATAGGCGAAAAGTACCATCTTTGCTCGGCAACTTAAACATCAGGTTCCCGTTCACATGGCACCAAAACTCTCTCCCAATACTGCACAAAAGAATCAGCGATGACATTCCACGGTTGAAGGAACAAAAGCAATAAACACGCCTCGTTTGAGACAACGGATTTTACGGTTCAGTAAATCACCTCACCGGGTAGTTTCGGAACGTATCCGAAAAAAACACTAAAGGCAATAGCTATCTTAGATTTCTTGACGCCACCGGGTGACAGCAAGATCACCCAATAATTCACACGACTTCATTACGGCGACACTGCAAATATATCATTTAAGACAGCCTGGTTCAGTGCTCCGTTTCCCCAAGCCACTGATGTTAAGAGCTTCGCAATTACGGTAGGTACCATGGGAAAAATCAAACTCAAACCAAATTGCAGTCAATAGCAGCAAAATTGCAACTGCTTGGGAACCAAAGTCTAACTAGGACACGCTTATACGGAGAGTACTTTAACAATCTTCATTCATAAAATTTACCAGCAGGTAGTTATCTCGATATAATATGAGGTATGTACTGAGATATTTATATTATCCGTTTCACGCAAGAACGTAAGCCATGATTTTTCTTTTATTAGTAGTTGATACTCATATGAGTTTCCGCATCGAATTTTTCAATTAAAATGGTCTAGAATGCTCCGACAAGGAATATTATTCTCCAAAAGTCAACGGACGGTTAATTAGACAATTTTTAGTATATAAAATCCATAATAACAAATAGTTACCGGCATTTAAAAACTTAGCGGTAAAGTAAAATATTACGTAATATATCAAAATAAACCAACTCAATCCGAAGAATATACATCTCAAGAATAGTCGTGCAGACTTAAACGTGCAACTAGGTAATAAAACTATAAAAGATATATTACTTCGGAGTCAACTAATCAATAATCAACCTGTATTTTATAACTAACGATCAATCTGCTATTTTTTACACCATATCTGATGCGCTGCTGAAGTTCTCTTGAAGCCAATCTTCACTCAAGAGAAGAGACGTATTAATGCGACGGAATGAGTGGTTTATCTCCATTCGTCATAACATCTATCTCACAGCTCGATTTTGTATAAACAACTGTTCACTTATGTGGGAAATAGAGGAAATGAAATTGGATTTATAATTGATTGTTTAAATTACAGGAACTGCATCATTATTAATGGAAATATAACTTGATTCAACTTTGTGGAGTTCCATGTTGATAAGTAAAAATAACATTAACACTCTACTGGTCAGTTTGAAGGTCGATAATTTATTGCACAATCCGGATTTCAATGCCTGGCATCATCTTCAGGTGTCAGCTGACCCTTTTGACCTCACTGACCCGGGTCAGTGAGCACCTGAAGATGATGCCAGGCATCGAAATCCGGATTGTGCAATTGATTTTTGACCTGTGAACTGACCAGTGGACTGTAAAAGTTATTTTTACTAATCTACATCATCAATACCTACAGTTTACCGGTTGAAGTCTCAAGTCAGCCTTCTCCTATATGGGATGGGCCTGAGTTGGCCTAGAAAGGATTACAAAAAAATTTCTCTAACTAAACCATCGAATCACGATGGGGTCGAGATCATTCCAATGACCATCAAGATAGGATAGATAGATAAAAGTTCATTCATCTAGGGCATGCCCTGTAGGACCAAGTGGATATAGTGACAAAACTATGCTCGGCTTTTACAAAAGTTGTTACATAATTAAAGTACAAAATTACCAGTCAGTATTCGTCAATGCCACTTAACATACATATTTTTTATTCATTTATTACATACATAATTTTGATTGACTTTAGCGCACATTTGTTTCATAATTGTTTTGTATTAATAACTAATATTTAGGTGTGATAATTAAGTTCCCAACTGCAATTGTTCTGTTGTTGTATACGATATTCGTTTAAATTGGTTTTAAAGGATTTCCTCATTAACTTTGTTTCATTGTATAAGGGCAGAGGATAAGAGCAGTACTTGGAATGTAAAATGATGTTTGAAGTCCTCCATTAAAGGCAAAAACATGACGCTCGTGATGGTACACAAAAACAACCCCGGGTAATGGAGGCAAATTCAAAAACGTAATTTGAGAAGGTACATAATATCGTACTTAATAACATTTTAAAAAATACAACCCTTTCCTGCGTAGTTCGACGGTAACTAACTGTTAACAGGAGGCATATAGGCCCATTAACTTGATAACATCAGAGGATTTATTCCTTAACTCTCGAGGCGCCCGATGCCATTTCACGAACGGCATTCGAAATTGGTATCGGTGTGTATTCCGCGTAGTCTACCATTGCTGGCATCGAGAACGAGCGATGCCATTCCTGGCGCCCGAGAAGCCCATGGGAATGAAGAAGTCCACTCTGTATGCATGACGTTACACTGAACTAATGGGAATGGATCATTGACAAAAGAAGAACGTTGTTATTCAAACAACATGGAAGGTATTTTAACTCCAACGCCAATTGTTCCTTTAAAATGTAGGTAGCGACA
Organism: Ceriagrion tenellum; assembly: GCA_963169105.1. Taxonomy (NCBI): domain Eukaryota; kingdom Metazoa; phylum Arthropoda; class Insecta; order Odonata; family Coenagrionidae; genus Ceriagrion; species Ceriagrion tenellum. Next base: position 67,918,442 of record OY720639.1, read on the forward strand.
AGAAATATGCCTACGTACTACCGTGCATATATATTGCTGGCATTTTTATATTATGCATAAATTGCTATTTATACTAATTTTCAAGATACTTGAAAAATGTTGGATTTCCTATGGCAGAAATACATGTTAATAACCAGTATCATTACTTTCTAATACATTTTCCATGCTGCATCGCATGAAACGTTTTAAATTGCATTTCATGGGATAAATTGCAACAGGCGAGCACTATTAAATATACTGTTGATATACACGTAAAATTTTAATGTGCTCCGTGGAAGAACTGAAGGAAAGCGTAAATTTTAGGTACATGAACTATTCTCTTGATGTATATACGCTTTTCTTATTTATTTAGACGCGAATCGAAGAGATAATTTCGGTCTTATTAATGTTTTCATAATCATCAATGAAATATTACTTAAACAAGAGAAGAAAATAGTGACAAAGTTAGAGAGAGAATAATAACTTTGACGCCGGAAATGTATAAGTACTGAATACGTAATTTTAACTGTATTCCTATTCACTAACTTTTTGCTTTTTTTCTCTTCGCTTTCGCTCTCTAATGCATTACGAGTTAAGAGCTTAGGTTGTGTCATAAAACGAATTGCCAGTAGGATACATTAGGGATCAATAAAATAAAGGTTAATTCCGGCGATGTCATTATCTCACGGCCTCTGACGCCTGTGACAAAGATGGCATCAGAAAATGGCATCGACGACATTTACGAATAAAATAGCGAAGCCATCGAATATCTGATGGTATCGTTCGGCAAATACCAATGAGTGCCATAGTTACAGACCTCTTTAAGCTAGATAAATTTCCATCCTTCACGAGAATTAGGTAAGCCATCCCATTCGATTCACGTTAACAACAAATATCAACCGACAACTAAAAACTAATCCAACAACGGAGATGGTAAAACTGCATCATTTTCGCAAAATTTGCGAAAAACGTTACCTACCTTCGTCACTACCGGAAACTACCACCGCGAAAAAAGGAGTATTTAGTTCGAGTAAGTACAACATCCCTACGATAAAGAAAAAAAAGCACTAGCACTAAGCAAATAAAATTAACTGGCCCATTGACTTGAGCAAGACAATTTAAGATATGAACCGCCAAAAATTTAATGTGATCACAGTGAATATTATCGAACATGAGGCTCCTCATGTGAATGGTCAAAATCGCGCCACGGGATCGCGATAAGATCAAAATGACAGTAACACTCTAAACTTATTTATGAGCTTGGATGTGCGGCCAAATATTAATGCCCTCGGAAAGCAGATGATTTAAGTCTATGTCATAAAAGACAAAGATGCAGAAACTGCCAGCTTCTCACCACTTCATTTTCTAATAGTTGTAAGTCATAAAATATAAAAAATAATGAAGGATGACGAATAGCTAGCGATTTATCTCACAACTGGTAGGCATTTCCCGAAACACGGTGAGTAAATCAGACGATCGTTATAAATAAATCGAAAAGAGATCGCCGAGCGAACAGGAATAGAAACGAGTAGTTATAAGTCGAAGTTGTCGAAGTAGTAATTCTTCACTCCAATGAACAAGATAATTTCACACATACTCCGCGAAAAACGTAGGCAGTAAGTGCGAAATAGCCGTGGTCGCCGAAATACGTTCAGCAACACTTAACCACTCTAAATTATTACTCTGAACTATAGTACGATAAAGAGTGACCAGAGGCAAAAATACACAAGATCAAAAGCTTAGGCATAAATTATAAGCAGGGAATTCTAACGATAATTCGCGGATAGGTTCACGCCTATTATTTAAAGTAGCCACGCGATAAAAACGCGACCACTTTCAGTTAAAAAGTAGTCGAAAATGCGCCATCATAACCAGGAGAAATAACTAAAAACGAATAAATGACATCATGTATATAGGCATCGAAAAAAATTTAAACTAAGATATAATCCATAGGTTGGGTATTGACCAACGCTATAATGGAAAATATTCCAGCGAATAAGCTTTATTATTATTAGGGATGGGCAGATCCAGGTTTTTTTTCGGATCCAAATCCGGATCCGGATTCTTCATTTCGGATCCCGGATCTCAGTTCTTATTTTCGGATCCTTGGATGTATTCAAGGGTATATACAATTCACAAATGATAACAGAATTTAAGCCTTGGAGACTTTATTGAAAATAAACAACATCAAGTTTAAAAATGTTAAACTTAAATATTAAAATAAAGACAATGTCGATGCCACAATAATACTAATCCTTGATTGTTGTCACGTTGATGCAATGACTGTTGTCATACCACATCTTGAGATTTGATTCTTGAGAATAATGAGATGGATAATAAAGGGTGAATTTGATTTACATTCAGCAAAAGCCGGTTGTCAAATGAAGTACATCAACAGCATTCTATTTGTTCGGCAGAAAGCCACCGATAGCCGAAGACAGCCGCCACTTCAATCGCTTAAAACTCCCTGATGCATATCTGATTTACTGTAGTATTTGGATCCGATATCAGTATCTCATCCCATGTAAAAATCTGAAGATCTTTGGATCCGCAGATCCGATCCGACCATCCCTAATTATTATTATGTTTTCAAGAATTTTATACTATAAAATTATGTATTTTCAAATAATTATATAATTTCAAATAATTTCAAGACAATTATATGATGACAATCTTTGATGCTCAAAGAATAATCATTCGCAAAAACGAGGGAAAAACAATCAACTATGAATTTCGCTCAAGACATGCTTTTTTGAGCGCGAAATTCTTTTTTCTTCGTTAACTTATTACAACATATGCAGCCGTTAGATCATGTAAATCCAAGAACCAAGTGAGTTATCACAAAAATTTTACCCAGGATTATAAGCAAGTAGTTGCCATCAACTGTCGCTGACTCGCCGTCTTCAACTATTCCTTTTATCTTCATCTGATCTTAGCCACGAATACCAACCATGCGAGAAATAAAACTTCGAGATGAAACAATTACTGAGAAGCAATAACCTCACACTGGCGAATCACACACTCAAGTTCTTACTCTCAGGGGTCGATATATTTCTTCACCGGCTTTAGTTTTATTTAATGCCGACTTTTAAACCAGCAAATTAAAAGATAAAGGAAACTTGTTAATATTCAATCAAGTAAAAATTTGCGACTTTAAATTCGTCCCTGGCGCCGCGAAAAATGAAATTCTCACCACCTTAGTAGTACTAGTTAGCCAGTTTACGGTGACTCCAGTGTAGGGGAAGCAAAACTTAGTTACACTATATCGTGAATAACAGGACGGCAGAGGAGGAAATCATACAAGAGAGGTAGGACAAAAAGGAAGAGGGTTTCTTCAGAGGTCCCTGAGGAAGACACTCGTTATCTTTGTCCACTCATCAACGCTTGGTCTATCGTCAATGATCTCAAATTCTTTGCTGGCAAGTGTCACCGAGTTTAGCCGCACCTATACTTACCTCTGCTTTTCTACAAAAGCAGGCCCCCTAATAAGTTAAAGTTCTGCCCGAAGCTTCTTCCCTAACCTCAGATTTTTCCTACTCTCTTCGCCTCAGAAAGACCTCCAGACTATCAAAAAATTCAGCATCCTTACTTTTGGTCCAATCATTTACTCTCTTAGAATAAGAATAAGAATACTTTATTTGTTCTGGGTACATCACCCCTAAGAGCATTACAAAAATTATCAAAAACAATTATCAAACAAAAATTAATAAAAACAATATACAACAAAATAAGCATTAAAAACCACAAAGAGTGAAGAAAAGTGTGAGAAAAACTCATTCGATGTTTATCAGTGAGATATCCAAAGTAAAAAGTAAAAAGTTCGGAACCAAAAACAATGTACAATAAAACAAGCATTAAGTACCACAAAGTGAGTGAAATATGTGAGACAAACTTATTAGATATCAACAGTGAGAAGTCCAAAGTACCAAGTTTGGAATTACTTCGCAAGCAGGTAATGAGATGTTTTGGCTTTAAAGGTAGAAAGAGTCTGACTGCATTTTATATAGTTCGGTAGAGAGTTCCATGTTGCCGTGGCGCTGACTACAAATGATAGGTGGTATTTAGTGGTACGATGCGCGGGGCAGTACAGATTGGCAGGGTCACTCCTGGTAGACATGCTCCGAGATAGTGGAGGTCTACTGAATAAGTCGTAGATATACCGAGGTTCTCTCCGGGAAAATAGCAGGTAAAGAAATGTGCAGAGCATGTATTGGCGTCTGTTTTCAATACTAAGCCAGGCTAGTTGTGCTCTATATGGAGTGATATGCTCGGCTCGGCGAATATTAAAAATGTATCGAATGCAGGAGTTCTGCAACCGCTGGAGTCTCTCTTTATGTTCATTAGTCAAGTCACTGAAGACTAATGAGCAATAGTCAAAATGTGGAAAAACAAGAGTGGTGATAAGTAACTTTTTAGTATGAAAAGGTAGTATATGCTTGAAGAGTTTAAGTCGATAGACTGTGCTATTGATCCTATTTGAAATTTGAAGTACATGGTCGTGCCAAGTGAGGTTCATGTTCATTAATATTCCCAGATTCCGAACGACGTTGGAATATGGTACAGCGACGTTGTCTAGAATGACATTGGGGACTTCACCGAAATTTATTTTATTTATGATCCTCGCTGTACCAATAATGATTGTTTTGGTTTTCTCACAGTTTAAGGTAAGAAAGTTCGCTTTGGCCCAGTTTGCCACGGCTTCAACGTCCCTGTTAACTCTCTGGCTCCTTATATCATCCAACACCTTCCTCTCCTCACACTCAATGCCCAGATTTAATCCGTCCGTTTCCACTCAGCCTATTGCACTTTATCCATCTCCCTCCATACAGATATCCCAAATGCTTTCAATACTGTATCAACTCCTTTCCTCAGAGTCCAACTTCCAGCATCGTATGACGCTAACATCCTTACAGGATTCTTCACCACCCTTTTCCTCAATATTCTTACACAAGATTTCGGCCAGCAGTTATCATAGATACAACATGGAACGCCACTTTGGCTAAAAAAATGTCTATTCCGAAAACCCTAAAAACTGAGTCCATATTTCTCCACGATTAATTAAGATTGACGGAGAAGATATAAACATGCTCCGCCTCGCAGACGATATCGCTGTCATAGCAGGAAATGGCGATGGTCTTCAATGGCCACTTAACGCCATGGAGCAAGAATACCACGCGAAAAAAAATATAAAGAAGACAAAAATGCTAGAATGCGGAAACTAGATGCTCAATGCAGACGTCTCACTGACAGGAGAGAAATCAGAGCAAGTGGATTCCTTCACCTACTTCGGAAATACCTACACCTAGGACGGAAGAATCGCGATGGGCATTAAGCGAAGAACAGCCCCAGCTACAAAAGACTTCACGATGAAAAGGCGACTATTGTGCTAAATAAAAAAATTGGACTACGGACGAGGAAATAGCATGAGAAAACATTCTAGTGGAACGTGGAACTCAATGGATCGGAAGCATGAACTATTGGATGAGCTAACCAGAAAATACGACCAGAAATAACGCCGGCACTAACTTCGTGAAAACTTTTAACCTGCATCCTCAGAAGAGAAAAAACGCTAGTACAGTTCCACACTTAATTTACTTCCGACTAGATTCCGGTACGGGCTTGGTATGATGGCATGATGGACGGTGGATATGGTGGATGAACCTTACGATGGCATGGCATGCTGAAGGATGGACGGATGGAATAAGAAATGAACAGTAAATGTAAAAAGAAATGAATACAGAACGGAAATGTAAAAAGAAATGAAATAGACAAACAATAAAAACCGTATGGAATGGACACACCATAAGACAATGAGTTTTCGAAGAACATAATTGGTCAAAATGAAAGGTAAAATAAAGGGGAAAGTCCCAAGAGGAAGGCCAAGGGATAATTGCATAGGAAAAATAAAGAAGAATGTACATCAGAATAACTACAAGAAAGTCAGGAAACAAAGTATTAGATAGGGAGAAGTGGAGAGCTGCAGTCAACCAATCGTAGGAATGAACGACCAACAACGACAAACCTTATAAATTGTTCTACTCGCCTCAGTGTGTGCTCGTCCAACTCTTATCAACAGCCTCTACTCCTTCGATCCGAAAAACGTCAATGCTTTCGCTCGAGAGTAACTCTAGGATATGAAATAGATTTTAAACAACGCAAGCAATAAACTGTCTCAAAGCCGGAATTTGATAGCTATTCCCCGCTTGGGTAAACGCATGTTATCTAAAACATATATATGTAAATGAGGATGAATGCAGCAATCACAGGAGAATACACACAGGTTAATAACAGATATTCACACTTATCAAATAAACATAAGTTTCCATTATAAAATGGCACAATGATTATATCAAGCAAAAGGTTACTCGAACTGATACTTAAGAAGCCTTATAGTGTGACGACGTTCGTTTTTCACCAAATTTGGCGATGACATGCGCAGAAAGATCCGCATCAAAAAAATCGGTCCCGGCATTCACAACATGGTAGTTAGGTTTGAGAGCCAATTCGCTGACCACTACGTTACGCAGGCCACCAGCTTCTCACAGATAATTTTGGAGACTTAAGGGGAGTAGGTGTTATGCCCTCCATGAAGCACTGGTCATCCTTGATGAACAGCATACGCAAAACATCTTCTTTCCTTGAATAACACGCAAATGGCCAAAAAATTGAAATCCTTCTGCGTGAATTTTTTGTCCCGAGGCATTAAATCAACCATAAATTCCGTTAGTACTCTCATAAGTCAATTCTTAAACGTAAGTAATATTTTAGAGATTCTAAATATGCAAGTTTCGGTTATTAAATATCCACCTAAAGGTTTTCTCGGGAAAAAAATTCTTGCATACTCGTTTCCATAGTTAATGTTTCCTTTACCCTTCTTCCGTGATCCATAATTACACTGTCAGCAACGACTACAAATAGTCAATATCAGCTAACGGTGAGAGTAACCAACACATTATAAAACCATGCCTTACCTTTCTGTGAGAACCTCACCTCTGTCGCCAATACTGTTTAAGGTTTGAACACCGTTTTTGTGGTACCATGAGAAATTCATCGTCTCGATAACTTATCCTACCAACCCTCATTTACCAAGAATACCAAATGAAGTCTACGCGCCCTTATTCTTTTATAAGCCATTTGGAATTTTTTCCATCTCGATACGATTTAAGTCTTCGTTTAGGCTTCATTTTTTATCGTCCCAGCTCTAAGCAAACTGCTTCCCTTAGTTCGAATGTCTATTTATTTTCAAGACCAGTTCCTTATGGGCTCCATTAAGTTCTCAGTAAATTCAAACGATGTTTTTGCGTAAGCCAACACTTATGTTTGGCTGCATGCCATACCCATGCCTTCGTTATTCTGATGAGACTTCAATGAAAATTTCCTGTCTTCCGTTTTTTTTTCTGAACTTATTTCTATTTCCTCGGCAACTATGGAAATATGCAACAACTAAAAGGAAGACTAACACAATCATGAAGAGCACCACTGAAATACGAGATTTTCTTCAAGGAAGTTGTTTCGAAAGACAGCCGAAGCAGCAATGGAGTATAAGGAGGAGTTCCAACCGGAATGGTTTAAAAAAGATGCGGATGCCAAGCGAAGAGAAGAACAAAGACATTACTTACTAGGGCACCCGATTGTACCTGACCAGAGTAAAATGAGCACAGAACAAGGAAAAACAACAGAAAATGCATCTCTCCTTCCGCTCATTACCATTCAATAGCCGATTTGCCGACCAGATGTACAGGGATGACACGAAAAAGAGGCAGGTCGAGAAAAAATTAAGTCCATTACCAGCATGTCTCATCCAAAAGGCATTCGAGGAATCAGGATTGCGGATTAATCCAACGCCCTGTGACCGATCGTTTACAAATGGACCATATCGCCGCGATTCCGAGCAGATGCTGCTGCTGCGTATACATTTTTATCGCGCCCAGAGAGTTGCAAATCTAGGACGACGCTGGAAATACCGGTAGAGGGCTGCACTCGAGGGTGATCAATGGAGGTATGGCGAAAAGAGCAATTAATTATCGGTCAAGTAAACGGTTTCCGAGCTCCTGAAGTACCAAGACGTTAATTCAAAAACTTGCAGGACGATAAATACACAGTCAAAGGACAGCGTCAAGATCATGAGACGCCAAAGGAGAGAAGAAAAAAATCATACATTAAATGCGAGTGAATGTATCCAAGAAATAGGAGAGGACTGAAAAGACAAGAAGTTAGAAACTCTTCTAAGGGTCATCGGAAAAGACCTGATACCAGTAAAAGTGAGAGAGAATTAGCGACATGAAGAGGACTGACCGATCAGAGACAGGAAGATACAACGGAACTATTCCTTAAACAACTGCTTATGGCGATTATGATATTATCATATTAATCACCCATGCCGTTTCAATGATTAATTTTCATGTGAGATTTTCACATTTCAAGAAAGAGCTCGCACTAGGTCGACATTATGAACGATTCATTCTCACAATCTGCGATAGCAGCAGGCCTACTATTTGCATACCCGTGAAAAAGAAAGCAACATGGAATTCCACAAATCCTTAGAATAAAAATGTCAAAAAAAACAATAATGAAAAGATGACACCAGGGTGTATGAGGTTAGCAATTTCCCAGCGTTCACAGAAACTTCTTCACGACTTTTTCTTCCAAATGATTTTTTGGGTTACCGTTTTTACCCATGGTCCTACCTTGCTTAACATGAAATTCAACGCGATACTGATGTAACATTCCATAGAAATATGCTGATAGTTCACATTCATGAAAAGATGTACATTCAGGTGTCAATACATTCCTTTTCAATTAGCTTATATGAAACAACACTTCAGATTTCATCGCAAGTTCTCAACACCACAATCACCATACCAGGACCAAGTCAAACTTGCATATCATTTACAATAATAGAAATATATCAAAGACCTAGCTAAGTTTAAAAGGCATATAAAAAATTTTTGACTGAGAAAAATTATTACAGCGTGTCTGAATGTATCTACGATAAAATATGACTTAGGCATATAAAATAAGACCTCCGTGAGTGGAATATAATATACGTAAAATATGACTTGTGTAAATTCAACTATGAACAAAATGTTTAATTTCTCTGTATACGTATATGTTTTTTTTACAGATTTATGTATACTTTCTCATGACGTGTCCTACATTGTAGCTATTTTTCAATCTTGGATAGATAAATATATTACTATTATTTTTATTCAGGTGATGTGGCCGATTGATTCAGATTTGTATCATGAATACCGCGAAATAATCGAGGATCTACAATTTAAATTTTTTTTATCTTAAAAGCAGCATCATTTCATCCGACTCCAAGGATAAATCTCCACTCTTTTTTTCAGCCGAGTAATGTGATCTCCACATACCGTATATACGAAATTTTAAAGAAGATTAGGACGGTTTTAATATCGAGGTATTAACATGCAAAATAGAAACGAAAAAGGTTGTATTAAATTAGCAACAGATGGAGAAATAATTTAGTTTAAAAAACTATTAAACCCAATTTATAAAAATTTCTATGATATATTCTGAATAAATTCCGGTAAATGGTAGTCTCTCGTTATGACCAGTCAAAATTAGGGAAAGCGAGGAGCCACGTTAAAAAAACGACTTGTTCTTTCCTTTATAATCAAAACAATGGCATTAATTATTAATATTCATATCCAGCAGCGAAATCAAATCGCGAAAGCGATACCATTCGGTTAAAAGTGCTACACTCAGGGCCCTAAATATACAAATGATTTTCATTAACATTATACTTATGCTGTACTTTTCCGTGTTAAGAAGATGAAATTTAGTTTTTTCATATTATTTGTAGTGTGGTTACGTTGTTAATTTTATATGTTTGCTACCTATTCTCACATCAGAAAGAAGAAATTCAGCCACTGCATCAAGTAACTGCTCAAATATGTAATTAGCAATATTCTCATGAGTTTTTCTTGATTAATTTCTTTACAATTTTTTGGTTCCTGGTTGAGTGAATACTGTATATTTCTTTTTTTTACGGTTGTTCAATATAGTGTAAACCTTTGTTCTAAAGGAGTAAAACTTATAGAATAATAAATACATTATAATTATATAAATCACCCCATGTATTTTACACTGAAAATACGACCGGAAATTCTTCGGCAGAAATGTGAGACAAGCAGTGACCACGCTTCAGGTCGACCCTATTATGCGAGAAGGAAATCTTTCCGGAGCGCAAAGAAAAAGAAAGAAAGAAAATACTCTCATCTGACGTGCTTGCCTCACACGAAAGGGGACGCCACGTCCACCGACCACCTTCGCGTGCCGCGGAGTCAACATCACTGACCTGGGAGAACCGAGACCCGAGAGAGAGCCACGCCAAATGAGTGACGGAAGGGGAAGGAAGGAAAAAAAGCGACACGACAAGCGTCGAGAACGTTTGAAGGACAGCGGGTGCGTTTGTTGGGAGGATGAGAGGGAGAGGGGAGGGGCGGGATGGAAAGAAGGGAAACCCGGCGACGGATTCGACCCATATTCACGGACGGAGGAGTGATTCTAGCGTGCGGGTGGGAAACTGGAGAACGCGCTCCAAAGGCAGCCCTGGAGAGAGCACGCAATCGCGGCAATAACATCCACTTGGGATGGGAATGACCCGCGGCTGGAGAATCCGAGTATGTTACCCTGCGACCTGGCGGGTAATTGACGGGAGGAGAGGAGGAGAAGGACACCGGGGAAATGAGAAGAAAATTACGGCCGGAACAAGGATTCCGCAGCTCTTCTTCTTAAATCGACCCCTTTTCGAATAAAATGAGACATAAGATGCGCCTCATTCGTGTCTCGCGACTGCAGCCTCACACCACCGAGTGCCTCTGCACTCATATTCATAACTACAGTGCCCTCCATATATGCGCTTTTAGTTGGATTCGTTTACATCTCTAAACATGTACATCTCTAAACGGCCGGAGTTGCTAATTTGCCCAAGAGTATTAAGTAAATTAAGGTAGCTTGAGCGAAATACCCTTTCATCCAGAAATCGATGAATGTAGCCTCATTTTACAGAAAAATATCTCACCCTTGCGAAGATACCGAATTATCATCCCCTTACCGAACTACTTGCCGAGATTTTCGGTGAAAAAAAAACAGCCCTTGAACACGGGAAATGGTAAGTGTATGCACTCCAGAGAGACCTCATTTAAAAGTGAGGAATTTCCAACACTTAGATCCGGTCAAAAAATTAAGAATATACTTTGAATTTTTTCTCAACTATCTTTGAGAATAAATCATAAATCACCGCTGTAATGTTCTCAGGATCGTAAAAAACCTACCTCTGTGAAGGAGTTTTAAACATACCGCGTGAGAAAATGAGTCAAGTTAAAGATTTATAGAGATATTTTTATGTAATTACTAAAAATATAAAGGTAATATTATTGCACCATTAATGATTCAAAACGGAATTCATACTTTCAATGGCTGCTGAAATTAAAACGTATAAATCGAACATAATCTCCATTACGACTACGGGACAATCTCGCTGAATATATCTTACGGTACAAAGAGAGCTGTTCACGTCATTAGCTGCACATATAGGAATCTTCGAAAGTATAAATATTACTCAATGAAGTAACTTACTCCGATCTAGCGCAGTGTTGTAAATGGTTGCCGGTGTGACCTTGAGGAGAGCTCACGATGCTTAAGTCAGGAAACGGCATCGTTCATAAGACTCGTACAGTCAAAGACATGCGGCATCCTCTTCACTGCCCGGCAAAAATGATTTTTTTTAATGTGAAACGAGCTATAAATCGGTACGGGTCACACGACATTCTTTACACACATCTTAATACTTTGTTTCTTCATAAATTTGTTTCCTCTTTTTAAATATCCTCATACATTCAAACGAGCTGATAATGGCTTAAAGTGGGAATAACGACACCGTGACACATTGAGGGAAAAGCAGGTCTGAGAACAGCATCCAGCCTTTTGACAAGCGGGTACATGACATCCAGAAAATCAACTCAACAACAATCTGTCATCCGAAGACAGAAAAAACAATGGATACTATGTATTTAAATGGAGTAATTACTTTCTATACTGAATGAGTTACGACAAGGGGCGACAAGACCCAAAATATTGATGCTCGATGCGTGAAAACGCAAAGATGAAACCGGGGAGCAAATAACCGTGATAAAGTTCACTTGAAAAACATAAGCACACTGCTAAAATAATCTTACTTAACAAACTCTTGACAAAGATTCATCGCATAGCATTAAAATATATAGCATTAATGTATAAATTCAAGCATAAAAATAAATTTGAAGCTGTAAATGGTAGCATCGTTAACATTGGCAAAATGTTAGCAGGCAGGAGACGCGACCGACAACTTATGTCATTTGAGCCAAGTAAGACAGGGCAGTACGTTGGTATGGGAAGAGTTATGTGGAAAATATGAAACGAAATAATGTGAAAATAAGAAAAAATGATGGAAGAGGAAAATACTGGCATCGCCATCCTAATGATAACGTGAGACACCAAATGGAGGGAATTAACGTTCCAACCAACGTACGGAGTGCTCTTCAAGGGCTCCCCAGCACTCAAGTAGCGATCGGAATTCCCAATGAAACATCTCCGCTATTGCCGGAATTCGAACTCATGCCCTCGGGATGGGAGGCAAGAACTCAAGCCACCGCCCCAACCCGATCCCAGTTGGCATGTAATGTCACCCGACGACATTCTATGGGCTCATTATCCGACCACCTTAAAAAGGTACAGGGCTCTTTCGACAGGGAGCATGATCCATTGTTACTCCTATCATTTCACGAAGTTAAGAGTGAAAAAAATGCCACAGAATGGCAGTCCATATAAGACCCAACTTCTCCTTCCCTTTAAGATATGCATCGAATTAATTCCTCCAGTTGATAAAAACAATGTCAAATGCTCACCAGGAGACGCGCCACGCTCGTTTAAAACTGCATATTTTATAGCGGGCACATGGAAGCTAACGTACCACTCCACTAGACAGGAAAGAAGACTGCAGGAACCTGCTTTTCTTCCGTGTCATCCAAGGAATCCAAGTAAGCCCTCGGCACCCAGAGCTTTATTCATGAGTCATCCCCCATTTAATGGCAATCACTAATCTGCTCCGTCTGATTATTCGCGGATGCATTTAGAGTCAGTAACCGCCATTATAACTCGGAAAGAGCAAGGTGTACTTTGAATTATTCATAAAACAACCAATTAGAATAACCCGAGAGGTTAAGACAGCTATGTAAGAGAAGGAATACACAATTCTCGATCTGGATTCATCAGAAGCCTCGGAGGAATGGACTTCCTAATACGTTTATCGGGCCTGGTTATCGATGATTTTCCGATATTGTCTCCTGCATATAGCATAACAGTAGTTACGCTTAACGCACTCACCCAAGGGATATCAACTAGTGACAACGGTTACCTGAATCGGAATGCTACCGTCGGTTATGTGAATCAAAGAAATTACTACACGAAGAAAGGGCTCAACATGGAATAACTACCACGCAACTAAAAAGAATGCATTACAAAGTCTAACCAATGAATTGCTAAATGAACTTCGTGACTCCAAAGCGATTAAATTTTAATTACGATTACATTACTTTTGGCACAAAATAATCATGGAATATTTAATTTAAAAAAGACCTGGTGCTAAAATGAAAAAGTTACGATTCGTGGTTTCCAAGGTGGACCTGTAAATCAACAGTAGAGAACTAAAGATATCAACAGTTAGAAACACTTAAAGTTTTAGAAATAACAGTATGTCATTATCTGGTACTCAACAGATGAAGGCTCCTCGGATTGTTGAAAAAGTCGAATCAGTAGCAAAGAGACAATGGTTATAATCTCAAAATAATTCATCAATGGTTATTCAATGCTATGATGGGTTGACTGCAGCCCTCCACCCTTCCCTGTGTAATGCTAGTTCCCTTACCTCCTGGTATCTCTTCCTTTGCACTTTCCTCGTTATTTGGTCCATGAACTATTTCTTCTCTATTTGGTCAATCCTGGGTCTCTCCCAGGGGATTTTTCCCACTATTTTGCCCTCAAAGCCTGATGCCTCAAAATAATTATCATACGGGAAACCAAAAAATTACCCACTCCGAATAAATGATACGTAAACTTTTAACTAATAAACGAATCATCATAATTTGTAGAACAATAGACAAAGCTGCTGAAATCATTGGCGCCATTCGAATCCTGGTACCTTATCAGAGGAGAATAAAAACCATGGCGTCGAAAAAGGGCACAAGGTAATCTCATTCTTTATTTCATTCGCAACAAAAATTACCAGGACTTAAGAAACGTCACGTTCTCAATTTGAAGCATATTCAACTTCAGCAAAAAGCACTTCAAGTGATCTTCAGATGCAAATCAAGTAATCAAAAAGAAAAGTACCAGGGCGCACCGAACGTAATGTTTTCATATTGATGCATGAGCAGCTCCAGCGAAAATCACTCCTCGCGAAATTAAGACGTAAACCAGGAACTCAAAAAAATCGTTCACAAGTACCGCAGGGCACGATGAAATCAGCCACGCTCAAAAAATTGCAAAAAACGAGGAATTAAGCATTTGCTATTTTCAAATTAAATGACATTAACTAAGAAGTAAACTATCAATATCCGCGATACTAAGCCAATACGAAAGGGACATCTAGGTTTCATAACTCTCTGGTATAGTCGCCAAGAATTGAGATGATTTGGTAGCGCAATCGTCAAACAGTCACAAGACCGGAAACTATGCACATCCGGGTCCAAAGGAAACTGTCAAGTAAAAAGAATCGTTCATTATGAATTTTCCGACTTTCCTCCTCAGTATTCTACAGGCACAAGGTAGGTTTTGTTGAGAGTCAGAGAAACTCCTCGCGATTTTCTACACTGCCACGTACATCTAGCATTTCCTTTTTCGCCAATCCATACGATCATAATCCATACGATCATTCTCCATTCAGTCCAGAAAACCTACTTTCTTTCTTTTCCTTCATCGTTTGACTGACATCCATCCTACTATCATAGTCTTAAGCAGCCCATCTCCCCTTATAAGTTCCTCCAGCCACCAACCCGGCCTGTTCCGGATTTCATTCAGCAGTTTCCTTTCCTCGCCCACAAATACCAAGAGCTTCCTCATTCGTCTTCTTCTCCACGCCCACATCTCAAACGCTTGCTACCTGTTCGCATCCCCCTTTCCGAGGGTTCACGTTTCCATGCCATACAACGCTAAACTCCACAAGCCTCTTCAGCACATCCTTATCCACGATTTCCGACATCAGCTACCTTCTTTTACTAAACTTATGTCTCATTAGCTAACGCTATTCTCCTCCTCATGTCTTTGCTACTACGTCCATTTTCTCCTTAGGTAGTATACTCAAGTAATTACATCTATAATCTACTAATTTTCTACTTGCTCCAATCTGTGGCCTCCTACTTTATGACCATCCACGCTTTCATTGTCCCAAAGATTCTCATTACTTATGTTTGCAAATGATTTGTCTTCCTTCCCCATTTCAGGCACTGAAATTCTGAAGCATCTACTAAAGCTTGTAGTCCCTTGGAAGATCGACAAACCAACGCCTGATCATCCGCGAGTCCATTGGATTTTATCAGCGACCCTCCTACTGTCTCACAGCTAGTTCTTCCCATGTCTCTCTCACCATTTCCTCAGTATAAATGTTAAACATCTAAGTCGCAAACGGGCACCCTCTTTTCACACACATGTTCTTAACATTAGTCTATTCACAATGTTATTCCCAAGAGGCAGCAAGCTTTCTCAACACAAATTACAGGGAAGGCTGAGCAAGGAGGATCGAGAAGATCAAATAGACTGAACGAATGCAATCGGCGAGACGGAATAAGAAAGGAAGATGCTGCAGGAAATAGGAATGGGTAGACGTAGTGGACGGAAGGCGTAATATAAGTGGCATTGGCTAAGTCCAAGACAGAGATATTTGGAGTCCAATGTTCGGAGCGCGACAAGGCGGGAGCAGAGATATTTAATCTGAAATAGTATAGAATAAAAATATTTAGAAGGTATAATGAACGCAGAGCTGAAACGTAATGAAGGAAAGGTGTTATTACAAGTGAAACTAGCCATTTATAACAAATGTTCAACCTATTAATGCATATCTCTAAAATAATTACATTAATTATCATTCGTGAACAGAATTTACGTGCCAGAGCATACATCATGATCGCTGCTCCCCTTGCGGTTCCCTTCAATTTCATAGTTTCTTAGTCCAGCCATTTGATTATAGAAGGTTTTCGTCTTCTATCTCGAAAATATTATAAAATTCCTACTCAAATTTGTCAGTGTACAACACCATATTTAATAGAATAACTTATATTTCATTAACCCTTTCAGCCCCAAGCCAATATGGATAATTTTGCTCAAAAACCCAACGCAAATAAGGACGAAATTTGGCCTTCGTCTTTTTTAAAAATAGCCAGAGCATATTGCCAGAACCAGAATATAAAGCGGAACAAATTTAACAAATAAAGCATTCGTAATAATATAAGTACTGACGATGAACTTTCATTATTACAAATTATATTGCTGTAAATAGCTATGTAAGCATTCCATGATGCTAAGAACTCTGGGCCAATACATAGGCCGCAGCTTTTATAGCATTTTAAAGGTTAATATCGACGTATAATAATTAAAGGGTTCCATTCTTTACCTTTAAACACTGATAAATCCCTATTTAAATTTATGCGTCTAAAAGACAACATTTATTTTTATTAATACTTTAAAAAAATACAGTCCCATAAAAATTACAAAGCAGAGGAGCCCGTCAAGCCGGAATCAGCCTGTGGTAGGAAATTGGACTGTTATTGATATGTACTCGTATGTACTGCGCCGCCACTCGCCGAGTTAGACTTCACACTATTCGCCAGAAAACATACGAACTTGCATTTATGCGGCAATAAATCAATCCACCCGTGTTTGCATTCCTCGAGGAAGCGGCACGCGAGAGAATGAAACGCAGCCCTTAATACCCGATTTCGGTTCCGCAGATCACGGACAACGGCACGCCAACCATGGAAATCTGCGAGAGCAATCTGTAATGCAATGGAACGTGAGCTCCTCACGGAGTCTCCACTCGCGGCAGATCCGACACGCGGTGTTTCACCCAGAGGCGAGCCTTTAAAAGCTCCGACTAGGTCGGAAGATTCAAGGAGGAGTTGTGGAGGCAGGAAAACAGCGGAGAAGCATAAAGAGATGAGGACGATGATGAAGAGCATCGTAAAGGCAAAGGAGATGGGGAGGAGGAGTGAGAGGCTCGCTTCAGACCGCGCTAAAGGGGGTTAAGACTTGAACTAAAACTTCAACCATGAGGAAGGTTCCACCATTCCCCTTGACGGGGAATTGAACCCCTAGAGGCACCATTCCACTTACTAAACAGTAGGCCCCTAGAAAATTATTTCCCTTGCCTCGGTGAGTCATATCTACAGTTTCCTCCATGTATCTATCTGCCATGGTTAAATCACCTTTAAAAACATCTCCTCCCCACAGCGCAACATTTTCCATTCTTCAAAAATTTCAATCAACAAACCTTCACACAAAACAAGGAAAATATGCTGACAAACACACGACCAGGGTTATGAAGAGTTAACATCACCGACAGGTGAGAGTTACGTTGGGACTATCGTATTTATAGTGGAAAGTTTAGAGGGAGCATGAGGTGGAGAAAAGAATTTAAGGTAGTTTGAGCGGGACAGTTCCCTAGTCATATTACTTTTTAATTTCTGCAGCCGTAAGAAACATGAATTTAATATTGCATTATTAATGCTACAATAATATATAATTATGTAACTGAAATTGTAAGTAATTATATTAAACTATCTATATAAGTCTTTAACTTGACTCATTTATTTCACGCGGCACGTTTGAAACTCCTTCAGAATGGAAGGTTTTTTGCTATTCTGAAAAAAGTACCCCGGTGAACAAATTATTTATTTTCAAAAATAGTCGAGAAAACGTACGAACTATACAATTTTTAATTTTTCGTCGAAATCTAGGTGTTGGAAAACATTTTATTTAATTAAGTCTCTTTGGAGTGCTTACACATACCATTTCTTATGTAAAAGAGCTGGTTTTTTCGTCAAAAATCTCGGAAAGTAGTTCAGTAAGGGTCTGTTAATTTTTGGAATCAATGGAACGGCAAGATATTTTTCTCTAAAATGAGACAAAATTTATTGATTTCTAGGTGAAATGATATGTCTCACAAACCACCTTAAGGAAAACAACTCGTCCGAAACAAAGGCAAGCATAAGAGATCGCTTATAGGTGATCTTTCATCTGTTGATTTTAGAGTCGTTAATTCTCTATAGTATTCGCAATTAGGCTCACTAGTTATAACAAATTTACACATTATATCACATGAAGATAATCCATCAAAAATCCAGATGGTGTACGCGTTTATCGGAAAATTGACAGCGGTCTGTGAAAAATATATGAAAATAAGATTTGCAAACATGGAAAGACCATTAAGTTTCTGGTATCAATAAATAAATTATCTTATTCCTACTTTTATCCTCACTTTCTCAGCTTACATGGGGATGACATCTCTAAGACCTTCATCGGCATGTCGTTGCCCCTCAATGCGTCCTTAGCCTCTTCAGCTGCTTCCAATTTCTCCTGCCAACCTCTGTTCCTCATCTAACAGTTCCTCATTTGTCTCCCCTTCCATCATTCTCCGCGCCATATCTTTAAAGCCTCAATTCGACTCTAATCATCCTTTTGCGGCGATCAAATCTCTGAACCATAAAATGCTATAATCTATTATGGATTATTAATTTTTTATTAACGTTTAACTCGTTTCCCCAAGTCAAATCACGACTTTTTAGTACAACATCATCATGCATTAAAACTGGTATCTTACACACAATAATCCCACGCTGAGAGCCTTGTTCCTTCGGATGTAAGGGATCATAATAGTTGCGACAGATCAGCCCTAGGATACTTTGACTCTGACAAGGTAACCTGGGTCTTTGTATTCGTGCTCAATATCTTAACATAATTATTAATTACTAGCCTTGCATGTATGATATTCTTGCATAATTTAGTATCTTATAGAACTATTTATCTGTCACAATAATAGCAACCAGTAGTTTTATCTTAAGTAGTGTACTGCATGCTAGCATGGTCTTTTACGTAGCACTCTCCTAGTTTCTGTCCTTTCCGCGCACTGATGTCCTGACTGCTTTTGGCCTGCGCCTGGCATCCGGGGGAACGGGCGCGGTTCGGCTTTCAGCTGGGATGAGGGCATCATGCCTGGTGTGGAATCATTCCGTGCTACACACCCTAGTGGTGGCTTGCACGGTATTCCGTAAATGTATATCTATTTCATACCCTCCGATCATAATATTTCTTCTGGCATTATTACTTACGTACCTTTCGTATAATCCCATTATCTTCGTTCTTCAACGGTTAATCCTCACACCAAACCTTTCATACTGGGCCTCGAGCGCTCAACCCCTCGACTAACAGACTAACCAAAGCCAGATCGTCCCCAAATAATGGGTATACCAACTACGCCGACTTAAAAAATGAAAAACGGAAAAAATGGACTGCTTTGAGTAGCCATGAAGCACACTAGTAAATACTCTCTAGCATCAAAGGCTTTATCTTACAATTTGTAGCTCTGAACGCTTTCGCCAGAGGCTCTAAGGTGACGGCCAACGTCATTCATGATGTCTTTCTTCGACCAACTCACAAATGGAGACTTAAATGACCGATGGTTGTCGCTAACGTCATTTACTAAGGTGGCCGCCAGACTAACGTAAACATCAGCCAGAGCATACCATAACACACACGCATACCATACCACAGCACACCATAACACTCAAATAGACGCTTCACGAATATAATTCACACAATCAATCATTAACTTGAATGAATAAATCAGTAGCGAATTCCAAAATACTCCATCAAAAGATTTTTTTCAATATGACCTAAGGAGTATCTTTCTAAATTAAAAGGGTAAAAGATCTCGCTAGCATAAAATATTTCGATAATAACAAAAACACCTCCACGATAAATACAAACGAAGGCACAACAGGCCCACAGGTAGTACCATCGTTCCGTTTTTTCCAACTTTCCCCGGTAGATGGTGCCTTTCCATCCTGAAGTCGCGAATACTAACGCTGTTAGTCCGATAGACTTCGAAAGTTAAGGTAACATTCGCATTAGTTGTACGTTTATTGAGCATACATTATTTTACATGGAATGTACTGGGGTGGTATACGTATGAAAAATTGGAAAAAGGCCAGACTCGAAAGGTGGGGAAGCGGTACCGCCCCAAGCTCGACTTTGGGTCGTCGTTAGTATGGAGGAGAGCGTGCGCTTCGCCAAACCTTGCCGATCTGCGGCAGAGGTGCCTTCCCCACTACGCACACTTCGAGCACGTGGTGCAGTATAGGGCGCGCCCGGGAATGCAGGAGCGCGTGCAGAAAGATCGGCGGACGAATTCGCCACGCTCCCACAGCCACATCTGCGCACAAGGGGAAGGGAGATTATGAATGAGCGGGGGGGGGAAGGGAAGGGGAGGAGCGGAATACATGTCACTCGGCGAATTGGGGATCCGAGCGTGCAGGCCGCCAACGGTATCCGCGTGCGATATCGTGGTCAGTGGAACGGACGAAGGAAATCCTGCATCGAGTTTTATTCCACCAGTGGACGGGAGTGGAGGGGCACCTTCGAATGCAACCGCGGTGCCGCGCCCTACAAGGGATGACGGACGATTGGGTGCCGGTAATCGGACGGAGCCCCGCGCGTCTGCCCTCCATGGTTGACCGAAACGGCCAACGTATCCTCCGAAGCAGTGATACAGCAGTGAAGTATCAAAAGATCGAAACATACGGTACGGTAGAGCAGAGGAGCATTAAACCTTTCCACTGGTTTTTGAAGTGTGTTCCAAACATTTTATAACTTTTCCGAGAGGTCTACCGTTTTCAGCTGGGTAAATAATTTCTGGCAAAAACGTCATTAAATAGCCGTTTTCTTCAACTGTATTTTTTACGACATACTTCAGTTTGCATTCTAAGATACGTAATAATTCAAAGTAAACAAAATTAAAAATAAATAATACAAACTAAGTAAATATCTTAAGTAACACTCGACGTTGGAAGTATTTCGAGGAAATGCACAGAGAAATGTTATGAGTAGAGCTCAACCTTAGACTGGAAAGTGTTAAAGTCACTGAAGTACGCAATCGACCATGGAGAATGGAATAAATACATGACTAATACGCCAAGCGCAGATTTTTAGGAAGAAAAACACGTTGATACCAAACTAAACCCAAATTCTGACGTAATAGAATATCAATTTTATGCTCTATTCCAACCTTGGCGTTTCGAACAGGAAAAGATTCATTCCCCTCCGACATCCGTGACACTTGAAGCAGTTGTTTTGCTAATTGGGACAACAGCTTTGACATAATGATTAAGGAGATTTTCATGTATGTTCCACCAAAATTTGGAGCAGATTAAAAGCGTGAGTTGATCTACTAAAGTCAAAATTTGCACTTTGGTATAAGGGTGCGTAAAAATTAGCATCATTTCCATCCGCACCACAAACGCAGAAAATAAATTAACCTTTTTCAACCATTCTCTGCAATGACTAAACGGTGAGAACAAGATAAATGCTGATGAAATTAAATAAAACGATCCACGCGCTGTCATTCTGAAAGAGTTCGAACTCGGATTAACTAATATCCGATATCGGGATCGTCGTAGTATAGAAACGATCGATCATTAAAACTGTGAACGGAAATAGCTTCCAGAAAGCACCGCATGATTCACGAAATTAATGGACAAAATTTGTGGGATAGTCATGTTAGCTGGACCATTTTTCGCAAAACAACAAGCTTCACCGCAGGTCAACACGCCATCTACTCTCAAACTGAATCTAGGAGCGAAAGGACCAGGGAAAAGAAACTTAACCCTATACATGAGCACAGACCCTTCGGGCTGATTACCATCCCGTTTTCTTGAGGTCTCGAAGTTTACAATACTGATCACCGACGGGTTTCAGTTTAACAAACAAGGACTATCCGCCTTTGCAATAACATTGCTGGTTTTATAAAATTGATAACGCTGTAATTTGGTATTTAAACAGAATATCGTTAGCTTTAATAATAAACTCAAAGATATACACGGCAGTAGTCAAATGGGTACAGCGATGGGGTACGAAATGAAGACCCCGGGTTCATAGCCCGGCGAAGTCTATAGACACGTCAACTTGAACGACAATAAGAAAAATTGAACTTGATGATTAGGTTTCGAGAAATGCTAAATAGAGGTACACGAACCAGACGAAATCATGCCATCAGAAGTGGGTGGAAATGCCTCCGGCGTTAGACAGAAAAACCTCGCAAACAAGTTTGCATTAGGGAAGTAAAAAGTACAAATGAGGGTTCCAAGCCGAAATATTAGCAGAATTAAAAATTACAATGTACTAACATCCCCCCGAAAATGTGGCCTTTCAATACATTAAAACCGGACCTAAACCGGCATTTTTCGGACTTCTCTTTACGGACATATATGTATTGAATTACGCACGATCTAATGATGAGTAAAAATCGATTACTATACATAAACTTCCGGATCATTTACAAGGGCCATTCATCCCGTAAAACGGGAATTTTAAGTGTGGCAATAAAATATTTTTTTTAATGTCACGGGTTTCCACCCGAGTCAGGATTAGAGGTCCCGAAGTTTCGTTAATTAAATACACCATCGTTTTCAAGGAGACTGTAGAATCCGGCCGCAATTGTACCGACTAAAAATTGACAACATTATTAACTCTAAAAATTCAATCTGAAAATATAGACGAAAAAATAATACTAAACTTTTAACCTTTTTAATAATTTCAATTTTAATCACCAAGGGTTGAAGTTAGCCATGAAAAAATAATTTGACTTGACTGGGATTCGAACCCGGATCTCCCAATTTCCGGCTGTGTAACTGGCTAACACACCTGATCGACAATTGGGAGATCCGGGTTCCATTCCCGGTCAAGTCAAATGATTTTTTCAAGGCGGATTTCAACCCTAGGTGTATATGCACCCGTGCGAGTGACTTAGTACCACATCATTTGTTAATGGATTGGAAATTCCTTAAGTTAAATCTTAAACGATGGCGGAGTAAGTCATCGAAACGTTCGCACTCGAATTCCGACCTGGAAGGAAAGCCGTGAAGGATTTACACAAACAAGCCACCGAGAAAGCACCATCCCCTTCCTAAAATCAGTCTGCACTTTTGGATACAGCGCATATTACGAAAGAAAAGAAGTCCCCAAAAGTCAAAGAAAATTACGTTAAGAAAGCTCCGCCGCGACTTGCTAGTCAAAACAAATACTAAATTACAACATTTTGGTTGATTGGTTACAAACATCATGCTTTCCCTGATGACGTGTTTGCCATTGAAAAACAAAATTAATGCGCAAAATATGCCGATAATGCCAACAGTACATTTTAAATTAGCACTTTTATATAGCCATAGACCCAGACCGCAGTGTCGTTTCTAAGAAATTGCCACATTTTACTACAAGTTTCGCAGTAATCAGCTCATCATTGGTTATTCAATCCTAAGATTGGTTGACTGCAGCCCTCGACCCATCCCTATGTAATAGTTCCCTTATCAGCTGGTATCTTTCCCTATGTACTTCCTTCTTTAATTGGTCCATGAACTTATTCCTGGGTCTTCCTCTGGGGACTTTTCCCTCCATTCTACCTTCAATTATGTTCTTCACAAACCCATTGTGTCTTAGACTGTGTCCAATCTATCTGGTTCTTCTTTTCTCTATGACAGGGGTGGCGAACCTATGGCACGTGGAGCAATTATTTCGGCACGCGGAGCTGGGAGGGCGCAAAGGAATACCTCTATCTCACTCGATGGGTAGGCACGCGAGTAAAGCGAGTATACTCTTATTTCATAAACTTTGGCACTCTAACGGGTTCCACACCCCTGCTCTATGGTGTTCCATACGGTCCTTCCCTCTTCCACTCTCCTGTGCATTTCATCATTTCAGTAATTAGCTAAAAATATTAAAAGCGAGACGGTAAGAGGCATAAATTTAACTTTTAAGCAATCGATTTCCCGGGAATAATTGTTCCTTAAAAATAGGTTCCCTTGAACATAGCATATATATTAGATAGAAAAATACTATTTTTCCTCGTACTTCACCCATTCTCCCATTGGACACCACGTATTTTCACGGTGGAGCCACCTTTAGGCATGCTTACAGGGAAAAAAATGTAATACCGCTAACATAGCCACCGGCTTACCATCGCATCACATCTTTTCGAAATGCCAACACGTGGGTCGCCAGAGAGCACAGGTTGAGCTCATCACTCAACTTTTGGCCTGCGGTTAAAATTTCTTTCTGGACATAATCTTACATCGCAGTAAGATCAAAAAGCATTCCGGCATTTTTCCTAGGGAACTTTGGAGTCGAGAGATTTTGATGGGAGTTGGAAATAGATTCTTAAAGAGTGTAGCTTATGGCAACAATAGTTCTCACGCAACTCAACTTTTTTCGAAGCATCAGACCACAAGACGGCCCTCGGGGAGCATAACCGAGATACCCCTCGGAGAGACATTGGGTAAAGTAGATGAGGAGCTTAGCCCGGCTTCGGAGACGAGGGGAAAATACGCCGCTCATTACAAACTTAGGACGGCCGCTTGAAAAAATTGCGAGTTCGAAGACCTTCGAACCACGTTTTTTTGCGCTGGGTCGCCACACATATTTCTCTCCCGTGATAAAAAAATCCGTGCCGCTTCGCCCTTCGGCAAGGCCCCCTCGCCATTAATATTTGGAGCGACAGGCATGCTTTGCGGGATGCCGAAGAATGCCGCCAACACGGCAAGCGCTTCTTCTTCCCCGAAAGATACGTTTTCGGTTTCCTGAAATCTCGTTTTGATGGCGTCTTAATTTATGGCAAGATCAAGTGAGAGAGAGAGAGAGGTTCACTGTAGGTATCCGGTTCGTAGCCTCGGAGGAGAAGGAAAAAAATTTCACCGAACCCGGGTCCCTTATGGCAGGTGGCCTCCGGTGACCTCCACATTCACAAAGCTGCAATAAGTGCGATCTGCGACGATCTTGATTTTTTTCGACTCTTAAATAGAGAGCAATAATTTTTAGATCTCGAGAAACTGCACGCATTTGTACTCGCTAAAAAAAACGAAGAAGGACTCTAAAAAGCCCGTCCTAAATCATACCGGTACAAAATGAAATAAAATGTTATACTTCTTCATAATTTTACGAATTATAGCACCAAAATTATTAACAAAACTTAAAAGGTAACGTACAACTTTCAGAAACAATGAAAGTAAATCGGAATATAGCATCATAATGATATGTATGGGCAAAATTTATAAAAATTAAAAGTCGTCAGTAACTAGTGATAAAGACACAGCAACAATAATCAATAAATAACGACCTTATCCAATGCTCCTTCCAGAGAAAATTAATATCTACGAGTTTGGGTTCTTCACCGAGGGATCTAAATGTCAGGTCGACAATCTTCAATTATTTTTCTTAAATATTTATTTTTAAAAATGCCATTAAATGAAAAGATGTCATAAGACATAAGGGGTAATTCAGATTACCAAACACACTAGGTACTACAAAAATGCTACAACCCAGCATATGAAAGAGCTTTTTCACTTGCCATTTCATGATGATCCTTAATAAATATTGGAATTCAGTGAAACAAACCCCAAGAGAAAACAGAGAGCCTTCCAAGACGCGAAAGCGTCAAGAGTCTATGTAATAGAGTTGTCAACTCACACAGCACAGCAGTGCGTCGATTAAAGAATATAAATTCAACTGAGAAAATCGCCGGCCTTGACATAGCACCCCAAAATCCATTCATAGCTGTGTTTTAATTCTCATTGGACGATGAAGACTGCAAAAATAATTACATAACTTGTAACGCTATCCATCTCTCAGCCTTGAAAAAAACCATAAAAGAATAAACCATACACGAACCAAAAATATACACGAACACAACACTACAAATAGTGAAAAAAATCTCCAAACCAAATTCCATATCGATTAGCTTCAAATAAGGAATATTAGGAAGAAAATGAAATCCTACGCAACAGCCCTTTCCTCCAAGAGCTAAAATTATATAACATCCGTGGCATTAAATGGTCACGGCGCGCGGAAATCTTCGGAGAAATTCTCGGATGGCTCATTTCAGTTCGAAGAATCTTTTCAAAGGATTTCTATCAAGGAACTATTCTTTTTGTGACAGCTCGATTGTTTGTAAACACGAGGATCGGCAGAAACACGACAACGCCTCCACCTCAGAGAGCCTATCCCACCTTAATTTTCCCACCATCGGTCGTGACCTCAACAATAAAAATTTAAAAAAAGCCTGAGTTGGGGAACACGCAATCTCTGGTTGACATCTGCCTTCGTGCCCACCATCTTCAATACATTACGGGCATTCCTCTCTTCCGTGGCCTCCTTTGGGGTCTAAGGGTAGGTCGGAAGAGGAAAAAGTAGTTGTGCTAGCGTATGAATCACGCCAGAATAAAAATCGGGGGACGGAAATAATAAAACACGATGCCAAGTCGCTAGGAATAAAGCCAAGGTCGACATAAACTCGGAAAATACGCTGGCAAGTTACCACGCGCACAGAAAAGGATCTTAACCGCAGGACAATACGGAAATTTTTCGCATTAAAACGTATTCCACAATCTTCGATTTCTGCTTATAACATGAAGATCAAAATTTAAAAGTGAAAAAAGGTACCATCTAAAGTTGAAAGGCAATAGCAGAGGTGCTCCAGTAATTTCGCATTTCGTTCTTCATAATTCGTGAATAAGAAGAATATCGATTGATACAAAGCAACGATACTCGATGTTAAAGGAGAAAAAACTAAATAACTTATTGCACCGCGAAAAACCAGAGACAACAATTAATCGCCCAACGTTCAATTTTAAAAGTAGCACTCATACTAGATAAGTGACCGTAAATAAACTCAGGCATCGCACCCCAGAACAAGATACAAATAAATGTGATATACCTATGGCCGAAATTCTACTTCGTTTAACAAAAAAAACAGCTCTCAATGACAGTCGTTATACCTGCGACGGCATTAGCCAAATTGAGGAATAGGCACAACATTTATTTATCGTACTTAAAAGAAGAGTAAACCACAAAAAATCCCCAAGGAACGCTATCAATAATTGAACTAGACTTGGATTATCGAACGCTTGTGTAATCGATAAGCGCATGAGTCAACCGCAGACATTAATCATTGCCTGTTTATGGTTTCTGGAAGCGATCATACGTATAATTAAACCCAAAAACAAACTCAAATTGTGTAAGAGATCCTTTGTATATTTGGGGCCTAAAGTATTTAACGCCTCACCTGAATCCATTTAAAGTTTAAAAAACAAAAAAGAATATTTGAAAATTTCAAAGGAATGGATATTTGTACATAACAAAATTTATGTTTTATACTAGATCTATAATGTATGTACATGTACCCTATGTTATAACTTGTTATAATTAGTGTCTTATACGAATGTAAGCAAGATGAATTACAATTATTGTATCTGTTTTTCTTGTTCACTATTGGGGTACAATGGAATCGTCTTTGTTATTATTATATAGACCTTTGAAATTATTTTTGTCAAAAGCCAGCTATGAATTTCATTAACGGAAGGCAGTCTTCACACAGGTCTGTGACCTTTGAGGCTGCCTAAAGCTCATTGACATTTGTACACAACATTGTACCAAACTTGTAGAGCAATAAACTATTCTCATACTCTTATTATTCTTACAGAAGGGCATAAAAAATTTTAGCCGGTGACTCCGATGCCCTTAACCGCGGTTTAATATTTTTAAATGAAACTGGCCTTTTTCATAGTATTATAAGGGTATGAAAGTTCTTTTACCTTTGACTTTGGGTTTATATAATTTTTTTTATTACTTCCAATGTAATGGTGCAAAATGACCATTCTGTTGACTGTATAAACAAATACTACCACTACTAGCATAAAAAATTGAAACGGTCACGTGATCCAAAACGGAATCTCGGTGGCTTGACGTCACAGCTCGATATCGTTTCCCTTTACGTCAACGTGAAGGATCAAATCATTCTAGTTCATTGTCTCCTGCAAAGGAAATTAAAACGATAATTTCGTCAAATCCAAAATAACTCCCCAAGACTCACAAGGAAATGCGTCGAATGGCTGTTAGTATTAAATGATGATGTAGTATTCGCACGACACCAAGAGCACTTAATTCCACGAAGAAATATTCTCTTCATGCCGTATCCATTTTATTCGATAAAATCCACGTCCTGTGTATTTAGTTATACGAAGACAATGGTTTTTGCAAATTATGCATGCTCACAATTTCAAGGCAGGGGAGAGCACTGATCCAATGATTTAACATCTCACTGGAGGCGACCACGCGGATACACGCACACATATTGACGTTGGGGCACCTTCTAATATAAATATTTCTCGACTCACCGTTATGATTCCAGTTTCCGAAATTTATGGCTGTGAAAAAGTTGATCTCACTCACCTGAAAGAAGAAAAACAAGGCATTAGCATACATTATTTTACATCCACGATGTATTCCTCGTGAATATATGAGGTATTCTGTGTTTCTGAAACATTTACTGCGATTAGAATTAATTTAATGAAATTATATTGACAGTTAAGACTTCCTGAAACACGATGATGCCCCAAAAACAGGCTAGCCTTATTTGCTAAACGTTAATATCTTTGCATTTTTTAAAATTGAGTTGTTTAAAATAAATTCATTCATTCATATTAGAACTCTAAAAAAATTAATAGCTTCAGTTTAATTCGATAAACATGAACCATAAATTATTCCTCTATGAATACTCTCTTTTGGAGCATTTGAGTTTACATTTAAGAACTAACGGCCGATAAAGGGAAATTTCAATTTCTGAGGTAATTTAGCGGTTTAGGTAAGCCCCAAAAGAAGTATGTGCACATACTCTGGATTTTTACATATGCAAGGTCATTTCTACACAAAAAATGTCATTCTTCATCCAAGCATATGACTTTTATGTCCTTGGTAATATCAGTAAGGGGGGAGGTGATTCACACGGCCCTGCCCAACATTGCATTAACGTGCCAAAATAACGTGAGCTACTATTCCTTTGGATCCTTCCCTTCGACCTATTTGGCATGGTGGCTCTACCAGGAGCAACAGTAATAGCTCCAACCGGTCAAACACTAGGGGTAATGGGAACGCATAAGCCTTTGTACTGCGTCAAGTTTGTAGTCTAAGGGAAGAGGGAAAAAACTATAATCAACAAGAAAACAGCTCTATAAGTAAGCTGCTGCATTGAATCTAGTCAAATGAAGATCTGAGAAGAGCAACCGTTATAGACATAGGAATTTCCAACTACTACTAGTAGGTTTTGAATTTTAGGCCAAGGAATTGGTAAAAATTCAAACAGAATGGCTACACATTCAAACGAGATTATCCATGAAACACTGCGGATAGAACAGATGCTTTCAAAAGATCTCAATACATAGCTATGGAAAATAATCTGCACAGTATAAAATTTAGAGCACATGTCATGTAGGCCCAATAAAAGGTAAAGCAAGATGAAATATTACAGGTGAAAGCTACGATGACGGCATAGAATGACATTATGAACAGCACAATTTCAACAACTGAAATAATTTCAGGATGCAACGGAAAATGAAACAAAATAATGTTCACAACAATACCGTATCATTGAACAACCATAACCCTGGTAATTTCATTACAGCTGGACAAAGACATAAGATATTCACTTGAAATACATCATTACTAATTACACGCAAGAAAAATTTAAAAGAGAAAATTTAGTTAAAGTACAACTCAAATCCATTATCCTGTACCAAAATGGAACCATGACAACTCTAAATTTTACCTTAAACTTTCTCAAATGTTTTATGCACAGATTGAGTAGAAAATTTCAGGATACCGATGTGAATGAGGTGGTAAGGCAACAAATAAGATCGGAAGCCCTTGATGACAGAATATTTCTCAAAGATTTTGAAGAACCTAGCAGTACAAAAAGGATACCAGGCTATTCAAGTAAGTTGGACTCCCCTATGGATATTGACAGGATTAGACGCCGAGGAAACAGATGTGAATGCGTTAGATTTTCGCCTATTGCCCGAATATACTCCGACCCCATGGATACCCATTAAGAGATGGAGCCGGTCCAGAAGTTAGAGAAAAGACGTCGTTAGGAGCTGAGTTCGACTCCCCGAAGTAATTTTTCATTCTTTTTCCCATTACGGGGGCTTACTGGAGAGCTTTTCCTATACAGAATTCCGCCTACCGGATGGGACGTACAGTCGCGTGAAACTTTGCGTTTCCTTTTAAGTGATATCTTAAAATAAAAGTGAAAAAAAATCCCATTCCATTGATTTTGATTTGTTTTTGTAATTCAATGCTATTTAAACGCGAGGCCCAATGGAATGAGATATATTTTGCAATAATTCGACTTTATATGCACAGATTTTCATCAAAAGGCGGAAAAATAGATTTCGTGTAACTCTAAAGGGTGATAACGCGAATTAACATGTCAGGGCGACTCAAAGAGTCGAAAATAAATGAAAAAATAATAATCTCCATTTTTAAAACGGCGCCAGAAAACTTGATACATAATATACTTTGAGGAAAAATATTCAGGAGTATATACATACATAAAAATATTCACGAGTTCCGGTATTACTATTTTCATAACCACAATCGTAGTGAGAGTTCCTTCTCATTAACAGATGTTATCAACTTAAATGTGTTTCTAGAATTTTTTGACGTCTTACTTGAACAATTATATAAATGTACACTCAATGACATATGGTTACCGCTCCATCCATCTTAAGGTAGTTTGAGCGAGATAGTTCTTTAGTCATAATGATGACCATATTCGAATTATACGTTTTAATTTAACCATCTATGGGACACATGAACTAAATATATCATTATTGATGGTGCAATAAAATAGTTTTACATAACAGATATTGTAAGTAATAAAATGGAAATACCTAAACAAGTCTTTAACTGGACTCATTTTTTTTCGCGCGGTACGTTTAAAACTCCTTCACAATAGAAGGCTTTTTGCGATTCGGAAAAAAATAACTGAAGAGACTAAATTATTTCTTTTTTAAAATAGTTGAGAAAACATACTCACTACCCACTATTAACTTTTTAACGATTTCTAGGTGTAAGAAATTCCCGATTTTTTAAATAATGGCTATCTGAAGTGCATACAACTACCATTTCCCATGTAAAATGGCTGGGATATTTTGGCAAATAACCCGGAAAGTAGCGCGGTAAGGGGCTGATAAACTGGTTCTAACTTCAGAACGGAAGGTTTTTCGTGATCCCGAAGAATTTACTGCGGTGACAATAAGATTAATTTTCAAAAATAGTTGAGAAAATATACAAACTACACACTGTTGATTTTTTGACGAGATTTGGGCGTCAGAAATAACTCTTTTTTTTAATTTGTTCATTCTGGAGTGCATACACGTACCATTTCCCAAGTAAAATGGTCGGTATTTTTTGGAATATATCTCGGAAAGTAATGCGGTAAGGGGTTGAATTTTTGGTGTTATAGGGAGGGTGAGATATTTTCCTATAAAATACGACCAAACTAATTGATATCTAGGTGAAATGATATTCCGCTCAAGTTATCTCAACTGTAGTTTGTAGGAGGGGTGGAGAGAAACCCGCCGTCGGCATTAGCCTACTCCATACTAAAGGAGTCTCAAGGTCCATGATTTAACTTCCCCTCCCACGGACACATTACAATGACTGTGCCCTCCACAGGGCATCCAATTACGATCGGAATTATAGAAAAACAGAAATATATATCCGTCAGGAATGGGATTCGAAACCGGATCAACGGGATAGGAATCCAGTACCTACTCGATCCCCCATGCCAATTCGAATATCGCAGTGAAATACTTAAACACGTTAATAAGAGGTCGGATGGGTGTCGCGTGGGATAAATGACACGAGAGGAAAGACTAGACCGAGAAAGTCATGGGCAAATGCGGTGGGAGAGACTATAAGATGAATATAATGAGTCGACGAGCACGCACGGAGCAATGCCAGAAGAGTTAGGCAAGCACAGAGCAATACGGAGGAAACTAATAAGGGGGCTGTACACTTCGAACGAAAATGCTTCCGTAGCCGTGAACGCGCTTTTATTTTATGACTCTTCTTTGTTCCTTAATGCAACTCTATTTGCGCATTCCTCTAGAATAAGAATTAATACTTCTACATTTACATACTACCGTGCCAGCCGCCGCAAGGGCGTGTGGCAGGGTGTGTTAGAATACCAGCCATGTAAAGATGTACGTGATAAAGCTTTGGGAGGTGAAATGGAGATGTGAATTATAGGAGGGTATTTAGAGGAACTCAGTTTTTATTGTGGTTTTTATTTTTATTGCTCATTGTACGTGGAAAGAACGAGCTCTTATGCCTATCTGTTCGGCAATGTATCTCTCTTATTATACAGATTCTGTCAAACCTAGAGATATACTGAAGGCACATGATACATAGCATTCTTTTTGTCGCTCTGAAATACACCAGTTCTGAATTTCTTAAGCAAGCTAAGCCTAGCGTATAGCCTCCAAGTCTCTAGGGGCTCCCACATCAATGTGTTACCCCACTCTAAATGTTGTCGTACACTATGTGCTCGCTTGTAGCGGTTTTTAACAAAGCGTGCGGCTTTTCTTTGTATTTTATCAATATGTTTGGTTGTATCTTTATGACCAGGGTCCCAAATGCTCGCGGCGTATTCGAGGTGTGGCCTAACGAGAGCGAAGTAGCATCTCTCTTTTACTTTTTCATCCGATAAAATAAGTGTCGTAAATTTTCGCTTTTTGCGTTCAAGAAATGTGAATTTGTCGAAAATTAGATGATCCGAATGACGCGTACGCGTATATATCTATTATCTAGGCACTTATTGTAAAACGGAATCCTCTATCTCTAAGCAGGATTACGAAAATGTTTAAAATTGTGTATTACAACGTCACTGTAAACATTCTTTGAGCCCTTCCGACGAATTTCCTACCGAGTCAGGGGGTACGAGGGTTGTCAACGAAAGTCCCACGTTGGGAGGTGGGGGAGTGGGAGGGATGTCTACATAGACAATGGTCGACACGACGCGGCGGGAGTGACATTGCCTGAGTAGTTTTTTCTTTTACTCACCTTCCCTTAAAACCAGCCTTAAATTACAGACAGTCCATGACAATCAATTAATAACCCGCATCACAGCTTTTTTGGCAATTAAAGAAAAGTCAACGAGGACAACAGGGGGGAACATGGGGTCCGGATGAAGTCTACGAGTGTCCACGATGGGGGATTGGGGAGGGTCAAAAAGTGGCCTATTTTTGTCTACGCCGATTATGGACAGCCCCTCATCAGTGGCATTACTGTCCGAGGCGCGGAATGGAGGTGAAGGTGAAGATCTCTCCTAGAAGCTAGAACTCAAAGGGCGTTTTGACAGAGGTACACAGTGAGCTCTACACTGAAAAATGTGCTGATGGAGCTTAACCCGAAAGGAACGGCATAATGGTACGGACGCATTTAGGAATTTGTGTTGCTTGGAAGTTGTGTTGGAATGATACCGATATGACCAGTTTTCCAAGGCCATCCAATGAGGAAGAAAAGAGTCCAAAAACCTCGCAAAACCACAGCCTGACACACAGAACGCGCTCTAAACCCATGCACGCAGACGCTCTCCCTCAAGGCTACATCCCGTCGACGAACATCAAAAGTATTTAACGACCACCTTGTTTGCCCTCTCATCTCTTAATGAACACCATTAAAAAAACCGCGTCCTAATCAGCACATCACCGGTGTCGCGGGAGGAGGGCTAAAATGAGACGGGAGGATACCGTTAAAGGAGGGCTATCAACCTAGCCCACAAATGGGCGGTGACCAGGAAGCACCCCGGCGTGGGCACGATCCCGATTATTTTTCCAAATATCCGCATTCATTTGGACCAGAAGCGAGGATTTCGGCCCTCCAGTGACGTCCGCCCCCGCCCAGAAATAAATGCTAAAAGGGGTTACGGGGAGTCGTGTTTGGTCCTCCTGGGCTCTCAGTTCCGCGCTCTACCCCCGCATTAAGACATCCATCCCATCTGTCACTCCATTCGCAAGACGATGGCCCTTTTCCCAAGGAAACCAGAGAGTCACCCACCTCCCCAAAGCCCTACCGAAGAATCCCGCGCGCCTTCTCAATTGCCCCGCGCAACAGGTGCGCTGGATATTTGTACTCCTTTTTACTATAGAAGGCAACCAGCAGTTGTAGTCACTTGCACCATTAAGGATGGGTAGGTTGGTGGGATTGAGGCACATGGAGTTTCGCATTGTGTCTTAAAACTGTCGCCTGACAACCGAAATTATAACCATATTCATCTGCATAAAAAATAACGTTTTAAAAACAGATTGTTTAATAAAATGCTACTGCAGGAAAAAATACAATACGACTAACCTATAAGCTTGCTTTCTCCTTTTATTTGTTGCAATTATTATTTAATTTATTGCTTGTACCCACTTTTTCTGTAAATATCTTTCTGTACACGAGGTCTCATATTAATGTATACTTTTTATATGTTCTTAGTGGACCAAGTGGTCCAAGAACAATACATATTTCTTTATCCTTATCTTTACATGTACGAAATGCCGTGCAAGCCACCACTAGGGTGTGTGGCACGGGATGATTCCACACCAAGCATGATGCCCCCATCCTAGCTGAAACCAGAACCTCGCACGTTTCCCCGGAATGCCAGGCGCGGGCCAAAAGCAGTCAGGACAACAGTGCGAGGTCAGACAAGAAACTAAGAGAGTGCTACGTGGAAGAACAAGCTACCATGCAGTACACTACTTAAGATACGACCACTGGTTATAATTACTGCGACAGAAAAATATTTCTTCAATGTACTAAATCATGCAAGAGCTATATCATGCCAGAAATTGAATGCGAGGTTAGTAGCTAATAATGATGTTAAGATATTTAGCACTAGTGCAAAGACCTATTTTACCTAGAGAGAGTCCAAGTATCCCAGAACTGATCAATCGCAACTATCCCTTACTGAACGTGGTAAAACTGACATTTTAAATATATTGGTTCTGCAGTATATTTCCTTAATCTTATGCCTGTGATCGTTTCTACGATTACAGATTGCCTCTAGTAAAAGATGTTGAACATACGGCAAAAAATAGTGTACATCAAACATTCGTGAATGATTTAATCTATATTTTTCCCGTCGATCGGAGAGAAGTTCCCACCCTAAATTAATTCTCGCAATAATTCACTAACACTGCTGTTTATCGCAATAATTTTTAACAAATCTAGCTGCTCTCCACTGTATTCGATCTAAATCTGAAACATATTGGTTATTCCTGCTCTTTCCTTACTTTCCTTTGCATAGTACGACGAAATGGAAAATAAAACGGATGTGTAGAGAGAATATCCACCATTTTTTTGAAATTTAAGGCAATTAACTCTTGAAACATATATTGGAAACTGAATGCAAATGGTTCTACACGATTTTGCCATAGTTTTCACCGGGAACACCCATGGTTATCAATTTAAATTGATACAAATACGTATGCAAGGAGAATGCATATTGAGAAAGTAAATTTTCTGCTGATATCTACTAAATTATCGACGGAAAACAAAGCAAATTGCAAATTTAGAGCGTCAGCCCGAAAGCGCTTAAGTAAATCGGGGTAAAAAAAGACGGCGGACAGGCCTCGTCCACGTTACAGCATCTAGCATTGGCCACCATATCAAACGCCCTCTCCATCTACCTCAATGGTTGGTTAGCACGGTTGCAACAGACCGGAGATGGTGGAATTCCGAGACGAGGATTAAAGAGATCATTTTTTCAGAGAGACACAGAATATTATCTAGAATCCTCACTACATCTCTAGGCCTGACAAATGCGATAAAATTAGAGAGATACTCTGCCGAACAGATAGGTAAAAAAACTAGATCTTTCCGCGCACGATAAGCGACCGCAATAAAAACTGAGTTCCACCAAAGACACTCCCATAATACACGTCACCATTTCATCTCCCAAAAACTTACAATATTGCACGGCTGTGACCTAACACCCTCTGCCACCCGCCCATGCGGCGGCTCGCAGGGTATTATGTAGATGTAGATGTCCTTAATAACTCTGCGTAAAAAACTGTGCCATGAAAACAGAGGAGCCAAACAAAACAATTTTACCTCATAATTCCTAATTTTAAATATAGTCAGATTTAATTGAGAGAATCAGTTCACGAGGCTCCACTAAAGCTTAGACTAATCAGCAGTCAGCTTGCTGTTACGATTGGGCATTTAGTGACGTTTGTATTCTACAACATCAGAGTTCGTTGAGAGACAAAGAAAAAAAATAAGACACAAACGACAGATTACTTTAAAAGTAACCCTTTTCAAAAGTTTGTAACCTTAGCACAATCCTTTGGGCACACGAAATAACAAACACTGCACGTCCAATTTTTTCCAAATCTGACGTTTAGTGCACAACCCGAAAAATAAAATGTACA
This sequence comes from Ceriagrion tenellum, assembly GCA_963169105.1. Classification (NCBI taxonomy): domain Eukaryota; kingdom Metazoa; phylum Arthropoda; class Insecta; order Odonata; family Coenagrionidae; genus Ceriagrion; species Ceriagrion tenellum. The sequence continues at coordinate 67,954,996 of OY720639.1, forward strand.
AGCATCTCAATCGCGACAAAAATAACAATGGCCAAATTGGAACAAGAATAAAAAGTATTCAGAAGTAAGTCAACCAGGGTAAATAAAATACAACAACAGAGAAAGCAAAAAAAAAACTCTACAGCAAGTAAATAAACCACAATAGTAATATCGAAAAGGACAGCTTTCACTCGTTGGAAGGACGTCATAATGATCGAGAAAAAGTTTGTGACACCCACAATTTGTTAAAGCTACCGACCGGTTTCGGCTGTCAAGCCGTCAGGTACAAAATCTCTCGTGTCTGTCATTTATGCATGTTTCAGAAGAAGCCATTTATACGTGTTTCTTGGGAAACAAATTCCTCAACCCATCCCTTCTGTTAAGCATTATCCTTCCTCCCCACTAGTCTCATGAACACCCTCCCAGTACCCTCAAAGTTTACTTAGTACCACATGATTCACCCCACGGCTCACCTTCACCTTGTTCCACCAACAATTGCGCTCACCTCCCTCCGATCACTTACCCCCGTCCCCCCAAAGTGAGTGTTTCCCATGATCCTCTGAACCATATATAAATGGCTGACCCGAGATTTTGACACATGATGATGGCTAGACAGCCGAAACCGGTCGGTAACACATAAATAAATTGTGGAAGTCACAAACTTTTCTCAATCATTAAACCACATCAGTCCAGGACGAAAGCATATGCATTGTCACTGTCCCAAGGGAAAGCCATATAGGTATAGCCGCGGCAATCATTATAGGAAGGTGGCAGCAAGGAACTGAAGGGAGGGTAGCTGTAATTTTCGTCGAGTAAGGAACTGACAGCGTAAGGCAGAAAATGCAGGAGGATGGCCTGGGGGGTTAGAGCGCTGAGTAGTCGGAACAGAAACCGAGTGGATATTAAAATAACTCAATGAGGATTACAACATTAAGTAAGAGGATAAAGAATTTTCTTATTCGTGTTACAGTTTACCAGTCATTTAATTGAAAATTTTATTTACCACTGTCTCCTTTATCAATATGGTTTTAGCTCTGATATAGTTGGAATCACATCCGGTGTTCCTCACGGAAGCGTGATTGGCCCTCTTTTATTCATTATTTACAATAATGACATCAGTTCTCACGTTAGTAGTACATTAAGATTACTTGCAGACGATACAGTTTCAGTTCAGGTAAGTTTCAGAGCGACACACAGAATATTATCACAACGCCTCACTCCATCTCTAGGTCTGACAAAAGCGAAAAATAAGAGACATAGATTGCTGAATATACAGGGTGTTTAAAAAAGAATGACCTGATTTTGGAGGTTAATAAATACGAAACGTGGGACGTGCCAGCAAGAAAATGTGTGCTGTTTGCATGGGCATGGCCTAGAATTTCAGAAAATTGCCGTTAGATATCAGTCAATGCATCTTATCAATTTGCAGTCAGTCAGAAGTAAGATGGCGTCCGCTCAACAGAAGGCGTTTTGTGTGCTGAAGTTGGCAAAGAGTGAGTCAGTGATTTCGGTCCAGCGTGCTTTTCGTCGGAATTTTGGCATCGATCCACCTGCACCCAAAATCATTCGCCGTTGGTACATCTACATCTACATATCCGTAATACCCTGCGAGCCACCACGAGGGTGTGTGACAGGGAGTGAAGATCACCAAACATGCACTATTGACCTGCATCGTCAATTTGAAGAGACAGGATGCTTGTGCAAGGGGGTAGGAGTCCAGGTCGACCTCGCACTTCTGATGAAATGGTGGAAAGAATTCGTCAAACGTTTGAGCAGAGTCCACGAAAGTCTACTCGCCGTGCAAGCAGAGAACTGGCAATGCCTCATACGACTGTCTGGCGAGTGTTAAGGCGTCGTTTGGTCTATCTTCAAATACTGCAGAATTGGTTTTCTCCACGACTTCAGGAGGACTCCGATGACTTCATTTTCTAACAGGATGGAGCTCCACCACACCGGCACAACAACGTACGTCAGTTTCTCAATGACACTCTGCCTCAATGCTGGATAGGGCGCACGGGACCCCGAGACACTGACCTTCATTCTTCGCCTCCAAGATCGCCAGACATGACCCCATGCGATCTTTTTTTGTGGGGATATGTGAAGGATAGTGTGTTCATTTCCCCTTTACCTCGTGACATAGAAGAAGTAAAGATCAGAATAACGGCCACCATAACTTCTGTAAACGCAGATACATTATGTAAAGTTTATGACGAATTTAGCTATTGTCTATATGTTGTTTGTGGTGCTGCTGGTGGACACATAGAGCATTTATAATAGCATAGCTAAAACTTTAAAACTTTGTAAATATTTTGCAAAATATCCCATTTTTGTAGTATGTGTTTAACAATAAATATGGAGTTTTAAAATCAGGTTATTCTTTTTGAAACACCCTGTATAGGTAGGTACAAAAACTCGTTCTTTCCGCGCACAATAAGCGACCACAATGAAAACTGAGCTCCACTAAATACACTCCCATAACACACGTCACTATTTCACCTCCAAAAACCTAATCCCTTACATCATTACTCAGCTGGTGTCCTACCACCCCCTGCCACACGCCCAAGCGGCGGCTCGCAGAGTAGTACGTAGGTGTAGATGGATGAGTGATGGATGAAGATGAGGGTTGAGATGGCATTTTCCGTTTCCTTGCTTAATCTCAAGCAGTTACCGAGACGACAGTATAACACCATGCACTTCACCGCAGATCCTGTCGTATGGGTGGATGCGCTAGAAAAATTGCACCGTGTTTCAGTATTCCCGTAACGAGTGCGTCAATACACGAGCGAGAGGCAGGAAAAACATATTCTGCCCTTATTCCGCAACTGCGCTCTCACAATTTGTATGCATCAAACAGCCCGCTACATCTACATATTACCCTGCAAGCCACACAAAAGATGTTTGGCAGGGGTTGAGTTATCATCAACAGTCACTACATTATGTTTACGCTACTAATGCTACAAAAACTATTGTATGAATGTATAATACAGCTACGTAAACGAGATATAAGAGACTTGCAGGGATCATGAGAAACGTCATGTTAGTACTACATGGCAAATAAAAAAGAAACAAGAATTAGGGAGAAAATTATCAGCGATATTAATACGTCAATCTATCTCTCAACAAATCTACTTCTAAGTCTTATTGGCAGTCATTATGGTCTCTTATAAATCGCAGCAAAAAAAGACATTTAAACATGTCTGTACTGCAAACTCCTTCCCTAATTTTATTGAATAAATACGATCTACCGTAGTATGTTGGTGTTCGTAGGAAATTAATAACTTCATCAACAAATATATTGATTTTAAATTTACATAGAAGATTTAGCCCACTTATTAATCGGCAGTCAGAAAGTGTTTCCCATTCAAGTTGCTGAAAGAGGTTATTACCACAAACGAGATAGTCTTCACGGCCTTATACGTACCTTGCTGGTTTTCTTCGCACCAGTTCTCTGTTTTTAAGCCGACCTCATGAGGATCTCAAATATTGGCAAATTAAGTGCCTGGCCTATAACTACCTTGGAGCCAGGAATCTCCATACAGGAGACACCGACAAGTCGGCGGCCAACCAATTCTTCCCATACCATTAAAAAGCTTCCGTAGCCGGCGCGAACAACCACGTCACGCAGGGTCCCACACACCGGGCCCAGCCCTCCGTTCTCTGCATGCGTGGGTTTCATTCGCCGATATATCCGGATTCCTATCAACTGTCCCGCGAGATGCGAGACGGACACACGGCCGGCGCGGCGTGAAACGGTTCTGGCCGCCCAAAAGGGATTGGCGTAGGTCTTGCGTCCGATCCGACGAGTCTCTCCTCGAGAAGATGCGATGATTGGGATCCATACGAAACGGGGTTGATATCAGAGTTAGATCGCGTCCAGCGAAGAGGAGCTAGGTTTGTGAAACGATGCTACGATAAGTTGGCTAGTGTGTCTGGACTGTTAGAAGAATTAGGATGGGAATCGCTATCACAGCGTAGATTAAATTATAGGCTTAACCTCCTAAATAAATTTCAGGAAAATCATTTTACTGACGACGTAAAAAACATACTATTAACCCCTTCGTACTACGGCAGATTAGATCGCGCCAATAAAATTAGAGAGCTAGATTGTAGAACCGATAGGTATAAAATGTCATTTTTTCCACGTACCATTCGGGACCATAACAGCGGTGATCGTCGTCATGAATAGTTCGAGTATTGAATATAGGCAGGCAGTAAATCTTTCACATTATCTATTCTACTCTCTTATTTATGCATGATGTAAATATTTATGTTCTTATTTATGCATGATATTTGGAATCTGTAGTAGTAGTCTTTGTATCCCTTGCATGTTGGACCGATTGAAGATAGAATGTTTCCTGGGTATTAGATTTTAATTGGCGCTTTGCATGTGTGGTACGCGGGTTTTAATGTAATTTCGGTGTTCTACCATATCATTCATGCATTCCTGGTGCGAAAGCACCCCCTGCCACACACCCTTTGGGTGGCTTGCAGGGTATGACGTAGATGTAGATGTAGATGTAGATGATTCACGGCGGAGGCGTTTCGCCTTCCTCGCCTGTCTTCCCAGCGGGCGCCTTACGAGGAGCCTCTCCCTCTCAGGAGTCACTCCCGCATTCAAAAGAGCACGCATGCACAATCACACATCCACGAGAACGCTCCGGACAAGACAAGTGCGGGAAAGTGAATGCATTTGTGCTGCGGAAGAGTCTTGGCTCGAGTATTCTTGCGCTAGTGGGTGCAGAGATAGGGGGGAAAAAAGGTCTCTTTAAGAAGACACGTACACGCCATCCTATTCCCATTCCGGGTCATCTATTTAACATTCCCGCGAAGCACCTCTCCACGTCCTCTTCCTCGAGTCTCCCTTTAAAAAAGTGCTCGATCCTCTTCCCTATTCACTCGGCGGCGTCGATAACCTCATGCGAGTCGTATCCAAGGATTCCTGCGGGCACGTAGGCGTTTCTCTCCGATATTCTTGCTCGACGCTATCCAATGATGTAACTTCAACATCCAGGAAAATAACGGCGAGTCGTCCTCCGCAATAACACATTTCCGCGAGGTCCAGTGGCATACTCCTCCTCGTGCACGAGCGCTCTCGCCAGCAATTATTACCTACATGAATTGACAGTAGATAACAGTATTTTTTTTTCGATCATCGTCAGCAGTCATCAATCAGAAGATTTGCAGCGTATCTCCACTCAACTCTCTGCTTCGCCCAGCGCTTCTATCCAACATGATCCTTCACTTTGACGTCCTTAATTTTCTTGATGCGTGCATTCCATGTTTAGTCTTCCTCTGCATTTCATCCCATTCATTCCTCATTCCAATTAAATCTTCAAGAGGCTGTTGTGTCGCAAAACGCGCCTGATAAGTTAGTATCTCCTTCACAGAATTTTCACCAAACAAATTTTCTCTCCAACTTCTCGTAAGATTTCTTCGCAAAAAAATCATGGTAAACTTCAAACCATTCTTGTCACCAAGAAGGACAGCCTGGGTGTGTAATCAATCGGGGCATACCGCATGCAACGCAGGTGCGGTAGGGCGTGCATTGGGCGGAAAGGTCGGACCATCCACAAAAGAATAAAGGGGGTTAAAGCAATTTCCGTTTATGTACAGATTAGCGAGAAATTTTGCATGCGTGTATTTAATACTAATATGTAAAGATAAAAACGAAAAAATTGCATGTTACCGATTAGGTTTTATGGCTCTAGAATCCAACTTTTAAACGTAACTTAAAGGCCCTAGACACACATTTAAAAATTATTCGATAATTTATAATATTTAGACTTTTTTCCTCAACGATAATACGTTTCTCATTTTTATAATGGTCGCTAACATATATCAAAGTATCATGCCGAGTAAAAAACACGTATTTACAAACGATTTTCGCTAAAATTTCGTATTCCGCTACGTATACCCATGCCATAACAAAGCTTCCATACAGACGAAATTTTAAAAACATAATTCTTGTATTTATTAATTTTACATGCACGGTTATTTCCAAAGTATAAGCAGATGTACTTAAGTGTCGTCTACGAATTTTATTTCGACTACCTCGAAAAGTTAATAAAATGTGCCCTGAACGAATAACGATTAGCGCTCCAACCACCTTATATATGAATGGAGCACATGGCTTTTCCAACGGGAAAATACACAATTAGCCTGACTTTGGTCATCGTATTGATTTCCTTAATCCCACGCTACTTCCCCGTGCGTACGGTATTTGGAAAGAGTCGCGAAAGAAGCCATAATAAAACAAACTGAAGTTGACAACATCAATAGATATAACGGCTTTCTCTTAAGTAAGACCAGGACATCGGTAATAAATATCAATAAAAAGATACGAAACGAATAAAAAGATATGTACCGGCAACACAATAATACCACAATATTGGGGAATTTTCAGCTATGTTCAACCACCGGCATCGGTATTTTTTTCCAAGTACCCTGGAGTTCACTATCCTCAGTTTGGCTGAGTCTGCCGTCAAAACGTTAAAAGTTTACAGCGTGCATGTTTGTTACCAGGTGAGAAAACGAGAAATCCTCACTCAGTTAATTCGCCGGGAAAGCATTAAATTTTAATATCTCTTTGCAAGGCACGAGTAAAGTACAATGATTTCTAATGAATGAATATGAAAAATTATTTTCAGTGTGAATGAGAACCACTTTATGGCGTACAAGCAAATTTCATGTAAATTACGCAAGCACTGCCAACACGAAGAAATATAAAAACTAGCACGGTCGATGCACTTGACTTTGTACGCGTTAATTTACGTCCAAGATAATAGCACAGTCGTCATAAGTGCATCCAATTTGTAAACACTTCTAATGCCATTTTGTGATAGGAATCACGTGATCAAAGAGTAGTGGCCTTCGTTAATAATCATACGGCCGTAAAAAATTATTATTTTTAATTTCCTTCTAAGCCAAATGAGTATATATCAACTGAGCCATTATCTTGGCTTGACTCTTTGACTCATTTCATAAAACCGATAATCCTTCAGCACTTAATCCAACTGTCAAATACGAACGAAAATGTAGAATACTGTTCCTCCTGAATCCTCAATAACATGAATGCACTCATATTTTTCTAAACAAAAGTACTCCGCGGCACAAAAATAAAACTATCGCAATCCATTAATACGATAACTTAAAAAGATATTTATGAAGACCAAGTGTTACACGGAACCAAAGACAGTGGATAACTACAGAGTACATCCACACTTTTTACACGAGGTTCGGTTTGCTAACAAAACAACCATCTACCACCAACTACAAAAATTGTTGATCAATACACCATGAATGGTCCTGCGCTTATAGAAAGAATTTAAGGAAATAAGGACTCCTAGACAGAATTTAAGGCGCTGGCACTTTGGTTGGCATGAGGTGGATAGAGATGTGGACGCAGCGGATTCAATGGAGAAACAGGAGATCTAGCTGGAGAAAGAAAGCGCGTTTTGTAATATGTATTTATGGGTGAACCGCGAAGTTTTATTATAATTTGCCATGGTCTATCTAAAAAAATCCTCAGGTAATAATAATAAACCAATAATAATTTGGAACATTAACCGCCATTGAAATCTTGAATACTGAAGGGGAATCCAACGGATGAACGAGACAAATCGTTTCAATAACCTAAACCCTGGGTCACAAAAGGAGTAGGTAGCCCTCGTAAGGGGAGATAAAATGAACAATGGTCGAAATTGAAAAAGAAACTGCAGGGGGCACAAAGGAAAGAAAGCAGCATGTGACCAATGTCCGCACACTACCCCCCGCCGTACATCCCCCTTTTCAATTACTCTCCTCTTGCCAAAGGGGTCAACATCTTCTAAGGGAGCAGAAATGGAGGGAACAGAAACCCGTGATGCGCGTGTCCACGTCATTACAATCTCCGTCGCCTAGGCCCGCAGGGGCGGGCATTTGAGTTTTACTTTCCTCCGACCGCGCTACCGCAGAATTCCCCACCCTCTGATTCCTCGCCTGGGGGAGGATTCCTCGGCACAAAAGACGCGGACGGCATCCAGGTTAATCACCGGCGAAGTCCCCGACCACAATCGTACGCATCTGCCCGACCTGTTTACTTCCACTCAGTGCGTCGGCGGTGCTTTTTCTCCGCAACCGCGGCTACGGGGTGAGACTTTGTACGGCTTGTGCGACGTACACACGAAAGTTTTCGACATACCGTTGATGCATGGCACGCGGCGCGTTGAGCGTAGTTTGAGAGCGAGATATAACTACATAATATTCACTACAGTCGATAAATATGGCCTCATTAAAAAGCATAGAATCGCCTCTTTTCAGTGAAACAAAAATGTCAACCACTTGTCGCACTTCTGTTCAAGGCATTTCCCAACAGATAATAACACTTCCAGGCGGAAGACATGGGCCCTGGTGTACTCCAATGTGCTTGTGTTGTACGCATTAAGTAAATCATTTTTCATCCGTAAAAAAGATTGTTTTTTTTATGCCAAGCATACAACTAATGGCGCTTGCTCTCCAGAGGATTTGGTACAGCTGTGCTCTACAAAGAGACGTGATTAGAAAACAAGTCCTGATGTACAGATAGCGTCAAAAATGTAACAGAAATTAATTCCGTCCAGTTCTCAAACATTTTTTTAAAAATAATTAACGATTCTCCGAAATTTTCAGTCGGACACAGCCACAAGCATTATAAGAAACTATTTTATTACGTAGCAATACTTGGAAAGTCAATACTTTTATTTAGGAAAAGAGAACCCGAATTGACGACGCCTCGGAGATCATACAAATTTTTCAAAACATTAATTCAAGCAGTAAGAAAAAACAATTTAACCTCTCCCTTTTGCAACTACCTTTTCCCCTTAACAGCCTTCTTTCCGCCCTTCCCCGTTACCACCAACCTCCTGTACCCAATACACCTTCCCCGCTCACCACCATGGGGATGGCACTTACGACAAAGCGCCCAAAATCCCACCACCCGCCAGCCGCTCCCACCGGATTCAGTCGTTCCACGCATTCTCCATCCGAAGGATAAATCGAAGAAACCGAAGTCGTAAAAATAAAATTCTCCTGTGGAAATTACAAACTGTTTCAATCCATAATCATTAAGTTATTCCACAAATTTTCCCCTGAAACCATCACCCTCTGAATCATGATAATGTGCTTCCTTATTTTCGAAAGGCAGCTTTTAAAGCCGCAAGTGGTCGCCACCATCAATGATATTATCCAGACTACTTCTCATTAATCGACTACATCAAAGCTTAAAACTCAAAAAGGTATTTGCCAAGACCGGAACACATTTCGAGCACCGCAAACGGAATGGAAAAGTTTTTAATGCTACGTCGGAAGAAGTCCCTCCCGTCCATATTATGCACGATCACGACTCGCTGGCTGCAGAGTTGATCAAAGGGACAAGAAATTTTATTACCAACCACTGGAGACGCAATGAAACACATTCTATCATCGGCATAAGAGTAATGGCCTGTTAAAACCTATAAAATCCATTCAATACGACGCTATGAAGAGCACCGTACAATCACTACCGCATCAAGGAAGAATGGACGCGTTACACACGACAGAAATAATTGTGAGCGGAAGACGCCTTCCAGTTTAAGATTGATTTGAGAACACGGGAAAACATGTATTCAATTTGACGATCAACTGAACACACTTTTTCCTACCCTCTTCTTTACCTCCCAACTTATACATAATGTATGATCAATACGAAAAAGAATAAAATTACCGTTAATCAGGCTTTCTCAATAAATAATTTCACGCGACGTCGCAAATCGTTGCGATACTGAAGAAATCAAGAAATTTAGCATCAACTCAAGACATATGCCTTCGCTTACATGTGCCACCATTCTTAGCTACAGGAACCTTAATTCAGTGAATGGTCGAGTTTTTCATTTAACGGTCGCCACAGACCAGAGAAATTACGGAATTTCAAGACTTTTCCCGGTTATCCGGGGCGAAGTTTTCAAATTTCAATTAGATAAAAATATTCATTTTTAAAAAAGTGAATATACTACAAGAAGGCGCAAGAAAAGAAGCAAAACACATTAACACATGCACTATCGCTGATGAGGAAATTTTGCTCCCTTCTGATGCCATATTATGCTCAGGTCTCACCAAACAAGAGGAAAATTGGAATACAATTACGAGGTGAACTCGCCGCCCAAGTCAGTGACGGATTTACCGCCACTAAACTGCCCTTAGCGTTATTCGCTCTAGTCACAAAATGAAGGTATATCTGATGGATAGCGCGCTATGCCAAATTAAGACATCCATGTACGCATTTGAAACATTCTGTTTACCTCTCTTGCTCTCTCCATCCTTAGGGCACAATTTATCAAATTAGGTGCTTCACAACTTCATTCATACAAGGCACTAAAAACATATCCACACACATATCTTAAGGTGGATTGGGCACAATATTAATTCACCGAGAAATCAATGAAAATGGTCTCATTTTAAAGAAAAATATATCATCCTTGCGAAAATACCAAAATATCAGCCCCTTATCACACTACTTTCCGAGACTTTAGAAGAAAAACACCAGCCCTTTGACATGGGAAATGGTACGTGTATGCACTCCAGAGAAACTATTTGAAAAACTGAGGAATTATGAACACCTAAATCTTGTTAAATGATTAACAGTGGACAGTTTGTATGTTATCTCGACTATTCTTGAAAATATGTCATTTTCACCGCAGAAAGTTTTTGAGGATCGTAAAAAATCGTCCGTTGTGAAGGAGTTTTATACATACCGCGTGAAGAAAATGAGTCAAGTTAAAAATTTAGTCAGATACTTGTATATAATTACTTCGAATATAAAGGTATATTACTGCACCACAAATGATGCAATACTTAATTCATGCTTCCTAAAGCTGCTGAAACTAAAACGTACGATTCGAATATGATCCTCAGAACGATTAGGGAACTATCTCGCTCAAAATACCCCTATTGCCACTTTTCAATAATTCAAAATAATCAGATTTTCTCTTAGAATCTCCTGAGACATTTTTCACTCATGTGAACTTTCAGGAGAGATTAAGGTAATACCGTCAATCCACTCTTTCTCTGCTCACACTTTTTTCCGTTTTGCATATTTCTTCACAAGACTAAGAGCATTAAAATTGTTACAAAAAAACTAAATGAAGTGGAGAATTTCGATGAAATTTCACGGTCAGTAATTTCGAAAATAATGACCGTTCGTTACTCATAATTTTTCGCGTGAGCTAAGGCAACGGTTCCTGACGCCGCGGCTATTTCCTTTCCTTCGAATTTTCAAACCATGCAAAGCGAATTCAATAAATCTCCAACCTATCGAGGCAAGTTGATTAAGTTGTTAGTACGGACATCCCTTGGAAGTAGACGTTATCTCTCTTGTTAACCACTTACGCCACTAAGCATTGGTATTATATCTCTAACACGACGCGATGAGGCTGGATGCACCGCGCTGCGAATCCTAGACTTAAACATTCATCATGAATTCATGTCAGTTTGGAACTCAAACAGCCCCTGAGGGCGCGATAGGTCCAGCTGCATGGGTCATTTCACTGCCGAAAAATGAATGGTGCTGAAAAAAATCTATCAAGACGAATGGCCATCCTAGTATTGGCTGCACTGTTCCACGCGAGCTTCAAGCGCATAAAGGAACAAACAGCCTAGACTTATCTCCTAAATTATTAGATCCGCCAAACTGAGAGAAAAACATTTCATTCCATCTTTCTGCGGCCCACGACATCATTACCAATTAGTTCGGCCGAACCGGTCCGGGAATGGTAGTTTTCTGACCGGCATTCCGGCCGGGATGACCGAATATAATTCCCACCTATCGTGAGATGATTACACAGCGGAGCAGGCTTGGGGAGAGAGATATATATAGGGAATCGGGCTTCCATCGGCAGGAGCTAATGAAAACAACCTCTCCGGATGATACCTACGTCCCGCGGAAACACCCATGCGCCTAGGCGCCCCCAGTGCCCCCGTCGCAGATAATTTCAGACACTAAAAGTTTATTTCCGTCATTTCATCCGGAAAATTTATGTAACCCATCCCATTATTCTCGCAACGGTAGAAGGCATCTCACCCTCCCGGAGGACGACTTCTCGCCGGCTAGAATGCTTTTTGCAAGGCGGTGCACGCTTAGGTGGATGCAAGCGTAATTCCCATGACTTCGAAAGAGCATGCATCAATAACGCACGCGGTCGAAGAAAGAATTAAAAGAAAGCTTTTCGGTGTGGGAAGTGAATTATCCTCCACCGTCCTGGTTGCCTGCGTACACAGTCCCTCCTGCCTCGCACAATATATCCATTACGCGAACGCAATGGAGATGCGATACGCGAACGGTACCCTATGGGAAAAAAATTCCACCTGACACACACACACACACACAATTCCCGGAAGCAAAGCATGTGAAGTGAGTGCCGTTTCCATAAAAGGGGGGGAGGGAAAGAAATGAAAAAATAGCCATATGTTAACCATGACATACACTCCCACCGACACACTGCCCATTGGAACATCGCGAGCGGACACAATGAAATGAAATGAGTGAACAAAACACTCACGGCAACGATTGCCTCAATCACTCCGTTGATCCCCTAATTGATAAAACGGACTAGAAGATGAATCGCCGGGAGTTTCGTCGATTGATCAATGATAATGTTCAGTGACGGCTATTTTTTTACCTTTCATGGACCCGAAAAATATTATTCATTCCCGATTTTAGCTTGGCGGAGGAACTTATCAGAGAACGTGACTGAAAGCAGAGGTCATCCTTGGTACTGAGGAGAGGTAGGTGGGCGGTAAGAGATGAATTATTTGAGGAATGGTGGAGAGAAATAAGGCTTCGGCATCATCCCATAGTCGCTTAAGATCAGTCGATAGACGCTTAAGATCAGATCATGAGGATAGAATAAGGGAGATAAATTGTAGAACATAAAGATTTAAAATTTCGTTTTCCCACGATCTATAAGAGACAATAATGGCTGCTTTGAGACTTTAAATTAGGTTCGTTGACAGGTAGTGACGCTGATTAATTCATATGCACCCTAATACATGTTTCTAAATAGGCCGAGTAGTGCCAACACCATGTTTTGCATGTTACCTGCATGACTCTGGCGTCAAGTTTTCATAGTTATATTATAGATTAATTTAGTAGTTTTGTAGCATTTGTATTATACCGATAGTGCGGTACTTGTAGGTGAAAGTAAATTTCTTCACTGTAGTTCATATTTGTGATAAGTGACCCCCTGCCAAACGCTCTTGGGGTGGCTTGGAAGGTAATAAGTAGGTGTAGTAGCAGAAGAGTCCAACGCTCAATCCAAATGAAGAAATACTGAACACGAAGACGCAAGGCACTCAATTAGCGTTCGGGATTCCCCTAAAAAACATCCACAGCCTAAGTGATCCTAAGCAAAGCACAGATAGAAAGCCTGAGCACTACCCAAAAAAAAGTCTCATTCCGGTAAACCAAACAAAAAGAGGAAGTAATCTTCCAAGGAGTTTTTAGCGGTTTTTGGTAAAATAATAAGACTAATTGTTTGCCGACGTTTACGATAAATTTTAATCCTTCCTAAAATAAAAAACAGAGAACGACAAACATCAACGAAACACATCAACTTCTCTAGACAAGAAACATTTTCACCTAAAATACACACACCATTAAATTCTGTTTATAGAAGTTTTAATGTCTTCTAATAACTCCCGCGAAAATAACCAAAATAAACAAAAAATAGAATAATCATACCATCACTATAGAAATCACGCACAATAATGAGACAAATAATATGAACAAAAAAACATACCAAACCAGCATCAAACTCAAACGTATAATCCCATATTAAACCAAGAACAAAATACATCATAGCCAAAAAACTAACAAAAACATGACTATGGATACAAAAATTATACATCCAAATTCATAATAATATTAATAATGAGAGAATGACGATAACTTAAAGTTGGGCCATCGGATTGTGAGCGTCAAAAGTGTCTTTTCGAATAAAATATCATAAAAGTACAGATAAGGATAGGAAAATATTTCCCCTTACATCAATAAACATAGAAATGATTATTCTATGACATGTTTTTAATTTCGTTACAATTGGATGACCCTACTTGATGATACAGCATCCTTAACTAGATAGACTCGACTTTTATTACGTACTGAAAGTTCTGAACCCAATCGCGGCGTAAAAAATTCACTCATCAGATTTAGCAAGACAAGAAAAGGGCACGTACTTTCCCAGTTAGGCACTTTACACCCGATTGATTTCAACTTATAAGCATCATTAATAAGGTGACATTGACCACAATGTTATCTAAAAAAAAGACGCATAGATAAAAATATCGATCGGGCATGAAAAACCTAAATGGAAAATAATTTTAAACGATTTATTTTCCCAAGTTAAACGCGGCGAAGTTCTACGAACTGCTGCCAACCTCCATTAGTTTACTCATTGGGAATGGGAGGTTATGTTTTTACTCCGTGAACGACCAGTGGTTTTTCCCATAAATATCTGGTGATCAAGCAAGACAAAAAATTGGGAAGGACGCGCCCACAAGCTTCACCACCGGATTTTGAACCGGTAAGATATGGTAATTACCGCAATACCTCACCCACTGGGATATCACCACGCCATCACTACCAAAAAGGCATGATTACTGAGTGGAAGCTGAACAAAATTGAAATAAAATGGACGTGCTTGACCACTTGTATCAATACTTTTACCTTGCTAAGGCCTTCTGATAAATACATTCAACGTCACGCAACATATTTTAAACTGAAGTGACTATATTCGGTACCGCCCACTGAATAATTTAATGTATGAATATGAAACGCATTCAAACGCCAATGCGCTATTTTAAAGAGCATATTATATTTGTTATTCCAATAAACCATTTCCGAAAGAAAAAATATCATTTGAAGACAACAAATAATTTGACTGAAGACTTAGATCGTTTTATCGTTTATTTACTATGGTATTTGCTTATTTGCGAAGTTGTTCAATCCGCAGTAATTCAATCCACTCTAAGCCTGAGGTTGCCTATATTTGAGGACGTAATTCTGGCATTGGAGTACGGCATATAAAACATCCATCGAACTACCAAACAACGTGAGGAGATCACTAAAATGTACAAGGGATTATTATAATGCGGTCCTTGGCGATCTTGACTTGCTATTGACAATATGCATGACTTGCATATTGTCTTGCTTAACACACGAATTTTTCAGAATACGCATTACAAGAGACAACGAAATTGAAATAAAACCGGTCGAAGATGGAAAAAAATACAACAATCTACGAACTGCCGCCAATCTCCATTAGTTTACTCATTGGGAATGGGAGGGTATGTTTTTACTCCGTGAACGACCAGTGGTTTTTCCAGTGGTG
Source organism: Ceriagrion tenellum (assembly GCA_963169105.1). Classification (NCBI taxonomy): domain Eukaryota; kingdom Metazoa; phylum Arthropoda; class Insecta; order Odonata; family Coenagrionidae; genus Ceriagrion; species Ceriagrion tenellum. The sequence continues at coordinate 67,970,352 of OY720639.1, forward strand.
GTGGAAAAAAACAGCAGTTAGAATGATTATTTTGAAAGTTAGACAAAAAATGTTAGCACCGCTGTACGATGACGATGAACAAGCCAATATGCACGATAAAGGCGAAGAACAAAACATAGATAAGTTGCTACATTGAAATTGATAGACATGTGTATGCACCTCCATCCATCATTGCCTACGGCACCAGACTCTCAGAATAATTATGGCTACTAGCCGTAATTTCAAATAACGGCTCGATGGAATGATTAGCAATTCTACCTAAAGGACGGGTTTATAAGAAGGCCTTAAATCTTTCGACGCTGCACTAATTGCACAGTGAAGTTCGGCGATGGCTCAATAGCTAGGATATGCTTACTGGAACACACCAAGAGTAAAGCGTTCAACGCATTGCCCACAACATAATGCACCCATAATAATAAACGGGTGGGAGGAAGTACTGGTGAATGGATGATCGGAAAACAAATCATTAAAGTGGAGCATAATCTTTGAGACAGCAAAATGTAAGAGGAAAAAAGCAACGCACATGCCGTAGAAAACGTTTAGTGTTGAAGAAAACTGAGGTAGCTGTTTCAATATATCATTCATTGTAGAGGCAACAGCAAAATATGTTCTAACTCGTGATCTCACTATCGCTTATTGCCGTTATAACGATCCGGGAAGGTTTTGCTCCGAGAAAGATGTTTCCGCTCCCCTTGCCTTCCAAACGCCTATCTGTCCTTATCTAAAACTATTTCTCTCTACAGCTCAACGTACGTACAACCTCTCTCGACACAGGATTACGCGACAAATCATTTCCTCTCTCTTACCCTACTTCCAAGCATTTTTCTTTCTATAACGGCCTCATACACTGACTGGCTCCATCCACCTCCTGTCGCTTCTAATTCCTTTCAGCGACTCCCTCCCCGCCCAACTAGATCCATTACCTTGTTTAATTCCTCCCTCTATGCAGTGCTTTTTCTCAAGAGCTCTATACTTTCCTCATTCAGTATACATTAGGAACATAGAACATCACGCTTACAATCGATTATCGCACGGCAAGTAAAGTTAATCGATGCTTAAACCGAAGAATTGACATCTTCCTCTAATTAAATAGAGACAGATTTGAATCACTTACCAAGGAGAAATACTACGTGAATATTATTAGAACTTGGTAGTGCTTGCAGCTAAAAGATCGCCTAATACACCCGTTACAAATACGCCGAAAGAAAGAGGCGTACTTTTGGGGTGATACTAATCCTGAGACCGATATCTATATAAGGAGGTTGGAGCGCGAATCGCGAGTCATTGAGAGCACATTTACATTAATTTTCAAATAAGTCGAAAAAAAATTTTGGACCGATGGTAAATTAGCCCCTACTCTAATTCCGTGCCAGAGTTCTGGCGATTCCTGTACATCAAATTGCGCAACTAAGTGCCTCGTGCCAATCGGCCTTAAAGAGCAAAAAAGTTATTCGCCGCTTAGACAAAAATAAAGTGTTCAACACAAGTTCACACCCACCATTCACTCACAAATGGTTCTACGCATGAAGATAACGGAAGAGAATTTCGGTATTTCTTGGTCAAGAAAAGGAAATTCGTCGGTTAATACATGAAACTGAAGGCCACAAAGCGATGATGCACTATAATTACTAAGCCTTCCAGCCGTACACTTCGACGCACAGCCACACAAAACATAAATGCCACGAAAAATCGGGGCATTAATGGGACAATCCCGAGAAAGGCAACTTTGAATTCCTCGTGAGGTAACATTAGAGCGGATAAGGCACGAACAGGGCAGGCTTGCCAAGCAAGTTAATTAGAGGAGACCGGAAGCTGGAACCAAGTTTCCTTGCGACCCGTGAGAGCAAAGGTGAAACCAGAGAGGCACCTTACGCACCATAAGATCATATACGCGTCAATGATCGCGTATAATCACCAACACACTTCCATCACAGACTAGGGCACACAGTCCGACAAGGGTGACAGAAGGAAAAAGGGGTACTTAGGCGCGGGAAAGGAAGGCAAGGATTAAGAGTTTAAAAAAACGCGAAGGGAGGCAGAAGTTATGAAGAGTAGAAAGGAGGACATAATATCAGATGAATCCGACATTTTGCAAAGTTAATTTTAGAGAACGTGGTCGGGGAAATTAGAGTTGAAACTGCCCATGAACCAACCATCCACTTTGGCATAATGCGTTGCACTCATGAAGCATTCACTGGATGGAAACGTCCAAAAATAAAGATATAACATAATACACTGCCTCAATGAAAATAGAAAAGAATTCGGCATTGGTTACAACTACGGATGAGTCGAATCCAAAAGTCGATTCTCGATTCCACCGAGTCTCAGGAATCGAATCGGTATCGGGAATCGATCGCAAAAGTTGATTCCGATTCCATATATTCCAGATAGATAAATATTCAAATCATTTATCGCATCATATTTGTCTCAGTAATTTTGGGTGTAGGCTATCAATTTCTACTTTTTATCTACCTCAATAAGCTGAGGATATATTTGCTATTTGTTAATAAATATACTTTTTGAGTGACTTAATTGTCTTTATTATTTTATTTCAGCCAATACTTGAATTTAAGTAGTAGCCGTACGCTACTGGTATATCAATATCTCACCTGTTAATAGAAATAAGAATCGATGGAATCGGAACCGAGAATCGGGAATCGATTTGAACGAATCGGAATCGAAACAAAGTGGAATCGACTCATCCTTAGTTACAACCGAAAACTTTCGCAGGACCTGAAAATTACCATTAGTCACATAAAAAAGGCAGTTATGAAACCTTGGTCACTGGTTTTATAAACATTTCGGAAAACACTTGCCATTTTTTTCATTCACAGATGATGATACTAGTCGGGGACAAAGTGACGTGAGAAGAACGCAAAGAGGTTTCTCTGCATATGTAAACGAAATATTGAATTCACTTACGCTTAACATTTTAGCCATTTTTAGAGGACACTCTTGCAACCACTCCACTTCACAAGGGCGAAGGTATCAAAGGAGTGAACATAACTTTATTCATTTTAAATCCACCCGTCACCTGACACCCTTTCACGCGGCAAACTGGAAACGCGAGGTTGAGGACCTGAGACCCACGAGAAGGGGGGAAAGAGCATTGGCTCTATAAACCTCGGGAATCCTCTTCCCATCCTCCCTAGTCTCCATCACATCATCCTCTAATAATACGACGACGCCACGGAAGTCACCGAAGGCCTGGACGAGAAATGTCTAACACATCCACGACACACGCGGGCCGAAAATTTGACCGGACACGTTAAGTCGACCAGAGCGATTGGAACGCATGCAAGCATTCATTTAGGATCGGGTGCTTGGGTGAGACAAATTTTTATCCCTTCGCTAAGACGTAGGTAAGAGGCGTAGGTGAATGAGACATTGAACCTATATTCTATTTTATATTTGCTAATGACCTCCCAGCAAGAATAATGTCAAAGATTAGGCTAGTGCAAAGGTATCGAAGGAGTGAACATAACTTGCTTCATTTAAAATCCGCCCATCTCCTGGGACCCTTCCAGGTGTTACCTTGGTGCAGGTAATGCATAATTTGCAGAAGAATAAAGGCAAAAGATGACCAAAAACCACGATAAAATAATCAGCACTTTGTCATAGAGTGAATTAAAACACAACTAAATGCATAAAAAAGAAAGTTTATCTTTTCCACAAAATTCAAAAGTCAGAAAAACAACCATTACGTGGGAAGGATACTACTACCATTGGCTAATCAGAGCATACACTCAAGGATACTTATCAGAGAAAGTCTATACAGAGGAACCATACGTAAAAGTGGTCGCATACCGCGGTCCAGTGGATACTTCTCATCAAGAGCAGGCCAAAATCAACGCCGAGTTTCTCTCCACTTTCCCTCCATATTAAAGTCATATATATCTACAAATTTTCAACCATCCTTAGGCCCAAATTTTTCATCCCATTGTCAAATGCCTAGAGAACTTTATGAGCCCATCCATCCTCATCTATTTAAACAGACCGACGGTAGATCACCCTAATAATAATATTTTATTGGCATAAAAAATTTTGCTCATAGATTCTCCTGTCCACACCGCTCAACGAACAACATTATTGTTATATGTAAAAACCAAATTCTCAGTTAACAGAAAGTTAACTTAATAGCTACGTCATCTAGCAGTAAACGTAAAAACGCCATGATAAAATCGTGCCTTATCGTAGCGCGTAAGTCGCTTGTCGGGTGACTCAGCTAATAGCATCATCACTGATTGTTCAATCCTATGACTGGTCGCCTGCCACCTTCCACCCTTCCATATCTAATGGTAGTTCCCTTACCTCCTGGTATCTTTTCCAATGTACTTTCCTCTTAATTTGTTCCATGATAGCAACAAAATAGCGACAAAGGTAATAAAATAATTACAGCAACCAAAGGAAAAGTTTTCACGCGCAAAAACCTACCTGGACCGGGAATCGGAACACGGTACTAACTCTGGCTTGCCGGGATAATTTGTAGACCGCCACGCAATCCAAACTTCCCAATCTCGTGGTTGCTTACGAGTATTCAAGAGAACTATATGCCCGTTAATGCCGACAGGACTTAAAATCACGACGTGAAATTTCGATCGAAATCGCCGACCTATGAAAAAGACCAGAGGGTAAGGGAGGCAAGGGAGGAGCCCGAGGGAGGTAAAATAAGACACCACGAAGAATAAAAGACTTTGAGCGAGAGAGCAGCAGTCCCACCGCCCTGAACTCCTGGGAAACCAGAGCAGGGGGGACGACTGGGAGGAGGGGGGATTGGGGAGAGGAGCTTTTCCGTTAGGCTCAGCCCCTCGCGCGACAGCAGCATTACGGACAGGCGGGACGGACAGGGGTCAGCCCCGCCACCGACGGTCCGATGGGGCACTTCTCTAACCCATCCTCCTCATTCCAACACACACACACGAGACCAATTTCCACATACAAACGCTACCAACGCCTCCTTCACGACCGGAGGGGCGATGGCCAGGTTCACAGTGCACGCTACAAAATACGACGTTTGAGCGAAATATCGTTTCACCTAGAAATCAATGAAGTTGGTCTCGTTTTAAAGAAAAATACCTCATACTTCTGAAGATATCAAAATATCAACCCCTTACCGCAGTGCTTTCCGAGATATTTGACGAAAAATTAAAGACCTTTTACAAGGGAAATGGTACGTGTATGCACTAGAGAGAGACATAATTTAAAAAATGAGTAATTTCCAACACATAGATATCGTCCAAAAACTAACAGTGTTTATAATATGTTTTCTCTGATATTTTTGAAAATAAATCATACTGTCACCGCCGAAATGTTTTCAGGATAACAAGAAACCTTCCGTTGTGAAGGAGTTTTAAACGTACCGCGCGAGAAAAATGAGTCAAAAAAGAGAATTATGTGGTTATTTTTATTTAATTACTTAGAATTTCAGTGACATTGAAGTATACCATTGCGCCATTAATAATGCAATCTTTTATTCATGCTTCCTACAGCTGAATTAAAACGTATAAGTCGAATAAGGTCTCCACTATGATTAGGGTTCTGTCTCGCTCAAACCACCTTAAGCCGACTCATAATGTACACAAGAACACTGCATTTAAGGAAGTCTAGCGAGATGTGGTGAAATGCATTGTGAACCAAAGTAAATACAACTTCCCCCTTAAACATCTAATACATTACTCATTGGGCGAAAATATCTCTTTTTACTTTGGTGACTAGACTACTACTAACAGTGCAAAGTAGCCTAAGGCTGATGGACGATCCACAGAAAGGCATTACTAAAGCACACACTAAGGCTTCAGGCAGTCACCCGGAACAGAGAATCATAACTTTCGGGCAAAAGATACCTTAATTCCGGTCAACTACTGAACTCAGGAGCGCAACTCAATAATCCAACGTACTTACGGCTGACTGGCATTCAACAGAAGAACATAATGCACGGACATGAGGGTAAGATTAGTGTAACTACCTTCCAATTACCTCGCCTGCTAATGTGAGGGTCGCGGGTTCGAGCTTCGTCTGGGAGAATAGCTCACTACTTTCGAGTGCCAGTGTTCGCCCAATATTGTTCGTAAACCCGATGGAAAATAAATCAATATCTCGTGACTTAAGGCCGATTTACAACAAAACGTAACCACATAAATTAAGAAAATGAACTCGACAGCCGAACACCTCTAAGTCGGAGAGCGTTGACAACGCGTTTTGCGAAAAGACACAAATATTTACTCTCGTTCTGAGAGGCTTTCTCAGAGGAATTCATTCACATGGCCAATTAAGATGAGGAGTGATTTCTTACGTTAACCAACCAAAGGCGACCATAATAGTTCGACAGTTGCTTCTGACGACGACAGTGTAATACAACCTTAATAAATCTAGAAAGAAACCTTGCTGAATGTTTCAAACAGTATGATTGACAACCGCTCATGGTATCGACATTCGGTGTCATCTTCAGGACAAACAGAATGTTTGGTCACGTACACACAGCATCCAAGTAAGCATCGCGAATTATTCTCAGAGTAACGGAATTCCACGAGACAAAGTCAGATACGGCGGAGAAAGAAGAGCTATTAAGATCTGACATGTCAAAGTAGAATAATTTTTCTCTAAATGTATTCTCGCATTTTCCTCGAGTGGCGTGCATAAGGGACTGGAATTCGTTTTGCAAACACGGTGAATAATGGCACTGACAACGGAATTCAAAAACCATGGTCGATATTTGACAAAATGCATTGAAATTCAGCCAAGTGATTTTATAGTGGATGATATCACCCAAATTAAACAAGGCACATCACGTATTCTTTTTAGAGGGATACTAATCATCAAGCCTATCAATGCCAAGAATATTGATACACTATGAAACACATGTTTGTCAGGATTATAATGTAAGAAAGGACAGAACGGGAAGCCCAGAGGATAATGAAATGGGATCAATGTGGAATGAAAACATAGCGGAGCGTGGAAAAAGTGATGAAAGGATCACAGAGAACTAGTTCTAAAAAGACAATAAGTTTTGGTAATGAATTTCTGCAGCCAACCATTCTGAGAATTGATTTACTCATGACGACGATAATATATGAGCAGAAGTCACATCTTTAAGTCATCTCGAAAATACTGAGTATTGGGCAGGTGTAGTAGGTATAATACTGACTTTCAATTCCTAGGGCCCAAATTCGTTTCTCAGCGGTGGTAGAGATATTTAGGGACACCTTATCCGTACTTTGGTTGTTTGTAAAAAAACATTTCTATTAGAGTACTTTGTCTACTGGGAAGTTAAAAAATAATTTCTCTCTTCCCCATTTAATTTTTCATAGACCGACCTTATCCCCAATCCTTCATGACCCAAATGACCTCATCAATCTGCCTCCAAAATGGCAAAAAAAATACGAGAATACACTGTCAAGGCCTAAAGTTTTCATGAGTACCAATTTTTTCCCTGGCATTTTTTCTGTATTTCCAATAGCAGAAACTCGTAGTGTTTCTTTGACTTTCTTTGATGTTAATGTCTTCCAGATTTCTGTAACACTAAGTTACCTATGTTCCTATGGTCAATTTACCCATTTTCTTCAGGACAATGTGAACGGGCTTTCCGGCCCTCACACCACACCCTGGATCCTCCTCATAATCTTCCCGCCCCCATGTACACGCGCTCCGTCGGCGGCAAACAGCTTCTTCCCCCACCTCAACTTCCTCCCATACCAGCTCTGCCCCCTCTGAGTTTCGCTCCTCCGGCTCCTAGAGGTGGTGGCGGTGGAAGAGGGGCGGGGGGCGGGGCCGATGGGGGCGGGATAGGGGAGGGGGCGGAGAGGAAGATGCCGGTGCGGCTGAGGACGAGCCAGTGGGAAGGTGGAGTTCGTACAAGGAGGACCGCGTTTATACGAGGAGCGCAGCGACGAAGACGCCTCCGCCAGTGTGGATCGCCGCCTGTTGGAATCACCACGCAAGGACTACGATCGTTGAAGTCTCCGAGGGAAACTACGGGTGGATCTTTTAACGTGAGTTCAACACCCCGCCCAACGACGTGTCTCTTTCCCCGGGAGCCGACAGCTTCCTCACCGCTACCGGCGTACGCCGAGCCTCCCCGACCCATTGGGAGCTTACGTTGGCCCACACCGGGAGAGGGTCCGACGGCCGCCCGCCGCTGATATATCGTCCGCAAGAAGGAAACAAGGTGCCGGCAACGTGCCCTCGTTATCCTGAGTGGCTGTCGATACGGGGCACTGAGGTGCACATGGTCGACGATTTGTGAGGGACATCGTGGAAATTTGTGCTCTTGACTAGAAAGGTACCCTCGGGTTATTAGGTTCTACCACTTCACCTATTATAGGACCTTGATCTTCTGGCAAACTTAACTTCAATGCCCGATGCCGGATATGAACCTATCATCTTAGTGCTGCCAGGCCGGTGTGATACTCGCCCGGCTACCCTAGTATGCACAGTGCTCTAAAGTCGCAGATCAATAATTGATTTTTTGACGTTTGAACGGCATGTAGAAGAATAGTCATGAACGGCAATAGTCATGTAGAAGAATATAGAGGACTGGAACTAAATTAAAATGTCTGCGGATTTCCACGATTTACCGAGAGTTCTTCAGAAATTTTGTTTGACGGAATTAGTAATTGTATACTTTCCATTATTTATTTTCTTCAAATAACTATTAAAAATTTTGGTGGGAATCTCCTCCTAGGCTACTTCACGAGGGATGATATTCTAGACAGAGCTTCGCCCATTGACTTATTGGTGTCTTTCATTCAAAGGCTCACTTTCTTCCAGAAGAACGTTAAACTATATGGCGATGACTATGTCCGCACTTCTGAGGGGTAGAATCATTTGTAAATATCGCTATATCGCTAATTTTCGCTGAGTCACAAGAAAAGTTTCTTGAAGTTTTCCAATGAGTTATCTACAGTTAGAAAATTTCTGGATACAATTGTCGAAATGAAACTCCGCGAAATTTATTTCTGTTTTCTGCAATGTCAACATCACTTGATTTCTGGACAACTTAAATGAATTTCGTACAACAATTGGAATCGAAGGAAAATATTTGGTTTTCACTTCATTGACTCAAGTGTCATCGTCACATAGCTATTTCATCACTCACTCGGTACAACAGAGATACTCCCTCCTCACATCCTGATAGTATTTCTTGCAGTTCCAAAACACAGTTGCGGCAGATATTTGGTCGCGAAGGTTATTGCCACCGTTTTGTCCTAAGAATTGTAACACACTTCGGAGATTTAGGGGTTTCTAGAGAAAAATTGTCAAGGTAGGAATTTAGATACTCATAAAAAATATTACAACCTGTGCGAAAGTCTGGCATAACCCCTTGTTTGCCACTAACTGTGATAATTTACTTGCTATGTGTGATGTCGGCGGCGAAAAACATCGCATTAGTTGAGCGAGATGGGGAATATAAAACTTGAAATTGTGCCAAACAAGTGATACACCGGCTTGGAATAGGGAATTGAGTCCCCCTTGACCCTCGAACATCTATGGAAACGGTGAGTTTTTATTTCGTCTTTGGTGGAGATATACACAGAGTTGATAGTATTATTTTCGTTCGTTGACTCTGGATTGGGAAGATATTCACCAAAATGCGTTCCCCAACCTCCAACAGGCGGGAGAAAATCGCAAATTAATTCAGAACTAACGCAGCGAAAAAAATATAAATCTTCTTTTGCATCAGCGCTTAAGTACTTCCGCTTTGAGCGAGTCGCTCTCATCGTTGCAACAGCTGTTAAATCCGATTTCTTTTAAATATAATTGTCTGAGTCGCAGCATTCACTATTCAGCTTTACGGGAAAGTGATGTAACGTTATTTCTTAAGTCATAAACGGGCAAAATGACAGTTAATTGCACCAATGATGGAAGTTTTAATTTTACCTCAGGAAGAGAACTTAAAAAGTCTTCAGCTGTTTGATAATGGGTCATAAAGTTTTCGATTTATTTTTATTTTATTTTATCTTCACAACCAGGAATATAGCGCATTTGGCCAATTTATATCGAATGAATAACTGCAACTACATACGATCACAAACAACCATGCACTGAGTGGTGATAATTCGAACCCGCGACCCTCAGTTTAGCAGGCAAGGAATTTATCCCGTCGCCACCGGGTTTATGCAAGCAATTTCATTTTAATGCTCAGAGAGAGGAACTTAAAGCACTCTGTGAGAGTTTCAATTCTTCTTCTGCCTAATTTGAGACTCATACATTACATCTGCATTGCTGCACGATCCGCTGAATTGCTTTTGATAGCAATACTTCTTATTGTACCGAGTGAAATAGTAAGAATAATTTAAATGTCATTATTGGTGTCGATTTTCTAAGATTAAATTCACAGGTAACCTCAGCATTTAATCCGCAAGTAGCCCGTAGGGACGTGTAACTACCCGAGAAATATTGCTTTCAGGACAGATATTTTCATGGCCACTTCACACACCACATCGTTTCACGAACAACTGAAATAAGGCACTTCGAAACATGAGGACGAAAATGCTAGGCAGCGCGTCCAAGACGAAAATTTTCTTTCAAGAAAAGTACAAGAAAAAATGGTAGGGATTTTTGTAACGTGCTGTATGGTTGAAGTTTGTTCATGCGAATAGAGGCGCGACATTTTCCGGAGTCGTGATTCTATTTTTTTCCAGCACTCAATTCAATAGCAGAGAAATCGCTCAGTACCTTAACAAAAGAGGTGTTTCTTAGCCTACCTTCCTCCCATCCAACCGACTGGCGTCGGAAAAAAGTCATGTCGACATCGTAATCGAAACGGTATGGAGGAATGTTCACAAAATCAGTCCGGAACCAATTCTACCGAGTTTCTTCTGGGATTTCATATATTTAATGTTAAAAACCAATAAACGTTTTATTAAAAATCTGATTCTGTCACAACTAAGGCATGTGGTTGTTCTTATTGTCGGGCACTGGATTCAGCGCTCAATAAATTACAGTTTTCGTGGAAAGTTTAATTTTGTGGAATTTTTGTTCAATAAAAATATGTAGCCAGAACAGGAAATCATAAAAACGACCTGTATAATAAACAACATCTCAAATTTCAATGTCCCACTAAAGCATGAAACAATACGTTTAATATCGATTTTAGAAGGTCATAAAAGGCTGCTATCATTTCTGAGGAAAGCACATATGATATAACTTTATGTAAGAAAATAGGATACTACTTTACGACGTATAATTATGCAAGAATCAGCTCAAATACAAACAAAAATACATATCCCAGTTCATCACTCACACAAAATAGATCAAATATCAAAATGTTCAATGCGACTCACAATACCAACGCTACGCTAGACATTAACTTGGAACGATACGCTTTGATATCGATCTATTCCGAGCTGAAGAAGATATTCACAGTTAATCGACCCAGCTGAAAGAAAGTTCAGTAGGAAGTATAACGATTAAGGATCACCCTTTCTTAAATTTAAGTTGGGATACTTTGATTCGAAAAAAATTACATCCGGATGAATAAAAGCCACCACATCAAATACGTTGTAGCATGGGGTTTTTGGGATAACAACAATTGAAAAACAATCAATTATATGCGTTAATAGGGCGAAAATTAGGAAGCTAATACCATTTTTCTAACAATTATTTCTAATATACGTCCCAATTTCTAACTTTTACCACCGAAAACTAGCATAGAAGTACTCGTAAGGATCCCAGAGATACAAAGGACTAGCAGAAATATCCGTAGATAAATTAATACAACGATAGAATTCCAACGCTCTAATATTGGAATAATGAAGAAAATTATGAGCCTCAATAAACCATGAGTAATCTGCGCTAGTTCAAGGCACACATCGAAGTGTCTCGTAAGTTCTAAGCATGATCCGCCGCGTTTATATTTCTGGAATGGATATTAGGCGATTCAACTTAAACCTCTTGAATAACCACTACAGATGTAACACATACATCATTCCCACTTCGAATTGTCACCGTGAGACAACCCATTTCCACTGAGAACGATTAGATAAATAGGCACTTCATGCCCTTACGAAGACGCTAACGAGGACCGATCACTCCTCGGAATGGTATCAATAGCATCGAAACAATTCAATGATTACTGGTGCGCCATTTCACTATTTGCATAAACTTAACTATTAACATATACATCTCGTAATTCTGACTCACAAACGCGAGTCCCATTTGCGAACAGGAAAAGGTCAATGGCAGTCGGATTCATCGGGTGACGCATACAATGGGAAAGAAGAAGAAAAGGTTACGGGCGATTCTCCATGGTCGCACAAGCAGTCAACACCGGAGAAGTCTGTGGGCGACAACACGAACTCAGCACACGACCTTCACGGGCCACCAAAGGAAGACAAAACTGTTACTCCCAAGGAAATGACACCTTAATAATCGCGTCCCTCCAATTTGCAAACAAGAGGACCGCATCTTTTCCCATAAGAAAGAGCTAGGGTTTCTAATGGGAGAAACATTTTAAACGGACAACATTTCAGCATCCAAGAAAATATATAACTATAAAAGCAACGAAATCATCACCTTTCAAACTACCGTTATTGTTTCCGTCATTGTATCTTTTTTCCTGTCCTGATTATAATGGAGATGGCTCCGGACGGCACACTAAAGATTCATTTGCCGATGGACAATACTTGGGGAGGAAATAGGGAGGTAGTTATAAAACCTCGCTGCTAGTTAACTCCCTCCCCACGGAAAAAAAAGGTTTGGCAAACCTTTGAAAAATGTAACTGTAAACCTTTTGACGGATAATCATCAAATTCCCTATTATTCTTGGGACGCGCGATGGAGTCCCAAAAAGTAAGCCAAATGGTTGTTGGCCGAAGAAGGGTCTTCTCTTGCCTTTTCCCTCTCTTTTCCCCCTCTCCACTCATGGTTTCCGGGTAGAGAGAAAACCAAAGCAAATTGAAGACCCAAGGAATTATAGTCCGGCCCCGTTATAGGGCCCGCGGTATTTGGAATATCTTGTGGAGTAGTGCGACTCTCTCGGTTGCGTCTTCGACGAGCACGGAGGCAGGCAAACGCGAGGTTCGGCCTCCACACAACTGCCTGACAGTAAGTACCGAGGAGGATGCTTCCTTGATGATAGGGTCACTCTCCGAAGGGGGAGGCTCACAGACGCTTTTTTAAAACCATCGGGTGTTGAGCCCTTCCGACTGCGGGTCTCCGGGCCACACACCAATAGCGCCGCGAACAACGCTACTCCACCCGCAGCGGCTTATAAACCGGGATGTATATTTTCGTCCGACAACCGGTCCTGTTCCGAAAATATGAATCGTCTTGCCATATCTGTTTACTTAAAAAATATATATATATTTAAGGAAGTCAGAGGCGTGACATGCAAAAAACACAAAAAAAGGAAACACGTATTTTGATATTCCGGGCGGCACACAACCGCCGTCTTCAGCATAATAGACTGTATAGAGGTATAGGTGAGGACGATAAATATATTTACGAATAAGAAGACCATAATAACGGTTTCCACGTAAGCTCCGCTCCGAGGACGTCACAAATGGGTTCAAGGTAATATCTTGTCCGTGACGTTGATATATCGCCGATGCTGTCGATTTCACGGCGATGTGCCGGCTCGGTCCCACATGCAGCGCGTACCATTAGGTCTCCTACTCCCAACCAGCGGATTAAGCCCCGCACAGGAAATGACTGTGGCGACGTTTGTGAAGGTGCTACCTGACTTAAGAGTAATAAGAACCTCTGGTCCTTTTCCTTCCTTCCTTTTAAAAATCTAAAATTCTAGTATTGATTATTCCACCCACTGGCTTGTCACGTCCTCTTCTGCAATTCATCTTTCAGTTCATTAACTCTTCTTACTCACGCAATCAGTTAGTTATTCAAAAAACCAACAAGACTCCTCTCTTCAACTTGACACCTTATTTTTAGATCTATCTGTTCATCTATATATTTTAAAATTTCATTTTCGAGCTACACCACAAAGTTGACAATAATTACAAGCTCGCCGCCATATATTTTAAGTTACTGCACCACACCTAGCATCGTGCCACAAAATAACCTACGCATCATGCACGCGATTCAAAGTCCATGGCCGTGAATGAAAAGTTAAAATCAAAAGACGACATAATCGAAAGGATTAATAACAATTAAAAAACCCCAAAATCTAGAGGCAATCCAGAAATAGAAGTCACAAGAAATACAAAGATGAGGACAATGTTGAGTGAAGAATTACAAGAAATATAAGCATCCAATGATAGCCTCTTATTGCAAAAGCTATGTATTACTGAGTTTTAGCGGTGCTAATATCACGCTTAACACTGACACGTAACTTAAGACCAACTCCGGAAATACCGTCCACTTCTATACAAAACACTACATTTTTTACGCCGTAAGTAGTTTTCTAATTTTAAATACGAAGAAGTACATAAAAATTCGACAGTGTAATGAACACATTTTAGTCAAGGCCAATAATTCAAACCAGAAGAAACATTCAAACACCGTAGTTGATGGTTCCGTAAGATTTCGTCAATCACACGGCACTATGCCATATTAATGAAATTATAATTATTGCCATAATATCACTAACAGTGAGTACAAGCTCCTAATGCGCATTTTCCGATGGAATAAGAAAAAATACCCCCAATTTGAAAGCCCAAAGCTCTTGATATTTTCCACAAGGCTCTGATTCATTCCAAAGCAGGATATTGGACACAAGAGTACGAAGATGCAACTCTCACGACGTAATGGAGCGCCTCCCTGGAGGGGAACGATCTCGCAATTGCCGTGAAACATGCCATGTCGAAACGGAAATCAAACGATAATACAAGGGAGGGGGAAAAACTGAAGAGCCCACCACTTGTATGGAAATCTTGAGGGCCCAGCGCCGGTTTTGGGATTCGGGTTTCGGGCAGAACATGCCGTTTTTCCCGGGCAAGAGAGGAGCAAGAAAGGGGGAAAGGATGAAAAGAGGGGAAGGGGAGGAGAGGGAGGTCTTTTGGGGTTTCATGGCGAGAACCGAATTCCGGGGAGTGGAGGAAGAAACGCGTCACGAAGACGGCTGTAATCAAAGGCTTGCGAATTACGAAGGCATTTCGGCAACGAACAGCAAGAGGCAGCGACCTTTCGACGCGTCCCTCGTCACAAAAAAACGAATAAAAGGAAACACTATACGCACCCGTAATTTTCCTCTTTCCGTTACGCCGATTTTAATTTGCCCGCGTCGCCTTCTAAGGAAAGTACATTACATCCCGCAAAACAATCGGCAAACTCTTGGGTTCACTGTAATAAAAATGTCCCTCAGTAAAATCCCTCATTCCGCTAATGCAAAAATTAATGTGTACTCCTTCTAAGGGAACTGTACGATCGAGGAACAAATAAATCTTTATCTTTCTTTCTCCTTCAATCGGGCCGCAACCAAGGTGCATGGTGGTGAGCTCAGATGAAACAAACGAATGATACCGGAAGAAATCCGAATGCGGGAGATGTGTGTTTTTCAAAGTCACTATTTACCCTATTATACGATACGGTAGGGAACAGTGAGGAGAAAATACAGATATTTGAATAAATATAACAGCCTAACCTAATTTTGTGACTAGTAACTATCCTGACAAGGTAGCGTGATTAACTCCTCCATCACACAAGTAAACACATACGACTGACAGTCAGGCAAACAATTTAGTGAGGCTAGCGAATGCCTATCAAATGTTTTAGAGAATTTCACCAATCACCGTAGAAAAACGGGAACCAGCTGACGAGTCTTAGTGGCTTGGCAGAACCTTATTATATAAATTGTTATGGAGATGGATGCAGAGGGTTGGGAGTTTTCTCTAAGGTTGCGGCAACAAGCCCCTTCGACGGAGATTCCCCTTTCGGCTGCACGTTCATCTAATCCGGTACATTTATGAAACAATATACAAATTCCGTTCATCATATCTGAATTGGTATAACGTAATTATAATGAAATAAAAGCATTCACATCCAAAGTAGTAAGAATTCGTGAGCTGATTACAAGACAACAAACTCACCGTAGACAGACACTCCCCATTTCCGTGCATAGATTTGGCTCTCTAGGGTGAAGGGCACGCTCCACGAGCGATACGAACAAAAGCGTGCGGGATGTATCGCTTACAAGCATCTCCGTCTACTGAATGAGTTACAGAAAAAAACGAAAGAGCGACGAACATTTCTATCCCCCCCTCAGGACAGGCAATCTAAATTCCGTGGGCCACGGGGAAAAGAGTCGCCGGGCTCGGGAAAAACAGTAAATTCGACACAAAAGTAGCCCTTAATAACAAATCATTTCCGCATAAAATGGACCGAGGAAGGCCCTATCCGATGCTGGGCTCCGTCACTCGTTCGTCCACACACACACACACACACAGGCTATATGCGCTGCGGGCAAGATTTTTATGATTTTAAAACTGGTCCGTGAAACGCACTTATTCACTTTCTTTAACGAGCAGACCCGTTTGCAATCCGACTTTTCTCTCTCCCGAGCGTCGCCCTCTCCCCCTATTTTTTCTCCTCCTCATCCCGGCCACATTTTCCATTCCACACACACACATATATATATATACACATATTTATGTATCGAAAAAAAATAAATACATCGAAAAGCCTCATGTACCGGATTGGATTGCATATTAATGCCCGAAAAAAATTAAAGAAACGACGCGGTCTCCCCACTCTCGATCCTCACTTAATTTATCGCCGAGTGGCATAGGTGGGGGAGAATCCCCGCGTCCGGATTCGCGCGAGAGTCCTCTATCTCCCTTCTCAACGAGATGATCACGACGGCTAATTCACTTCAGGAGCTCTCCACTTTCCACGGCATTTTCACATCCGACGAAGGTCAAGGCCACAAACGCACACTCGCTCACTCACTCAAACGCACCGTGAGACGTTTCTGAGGTCATTCATTCATACATGCCAATGCACTCAAGATTCGCAGCCGTCGCTCGGAAGAGTCGGCGCGGAGGAAAAGTGAGATTCGCCTGGTTGATGAGCTTTCACCGCGATCGTATGAGTCAAACCAAAACTGAATTTTATACAAAATTATTTTCCAAACTTTTTACACTCACTATCACACACACATTAAGAGGAGGGAACAAAGGAAGAGACAACAGGAGGTAAGGGAACCTGTATTAGATGTTATTATTCTGTGATAATCAGTAGGCAGAATTGCTGACATTACTGAGCACCGTAGGGGAACTTTCTGTCATTTTGTGTGTCAAAAAATCTCTTTACTGAACACAAAGGTTATTCAGAGAGCTCTTTAAATGGGCATGAACAGGATGGTTGTCTAAATTTCTTCATTAGAGTTCCTATAAATTAATAAGTTGTAGTTAACTCGCCTAATGTTAATAAATTGTGCTATTCCTAAAAACTATAACTGAGAACAGCAGCAAAAGGAATATAAAATAACCAATTTAAAGGCCCAGTTGCCAGCAAGGAGCTTCTGGAGTGACAAAAACATATGAATGAGCAGTATAGATTCATATCAAGCCCTGAAAAGAGTCCCTATTTATTTGATAAATACAGGGTTATTCTCTTTGGCTTGGAGAGCTGCAGTCAACCAACATTAGGATTGAACGGCAAATGAATGAACACACTCACATACCAGCCGGCTTTCATAGCATTAAGCGGCGATGATAATGATAATTCATTGAACCCTAGTTCACATGTGTGAGTGTTGGAAATTTGTGGGTCCAGTGTGAATTTGGAAATTGATTTTTGCTGATGCACTATGTCAAAAAGTGTCTTAAGGGCAAGTATTGCCCAATACGAAATTCCACCTACTCGTATTAGCTGTTGAAAATTTTGCATTCACTTGCCTTACCTGACACATATTTAGGCCATAAGAAAATAAGTAAGACAGAAAATAATCGAATTATTCGATGAGGGTATTTTATGATAATCACTTTACCCGGTCAGAGGACCCGACTTCACCGCTATTTCCACTAAATCAACGCCATTTCACTTCAATTATTGCAGTAATTTGTTACTGTAAAGAAAACAAAAGAAGATGGAAAGGGCCTACGTTTTATAACATTTACATTCCTAAAAAGTTCTTTTTTCGAAGGTACCATTTACAATGGGTAGAAAAAGACATGACTATGAGTATGGAATGACGTGCCGAAACCATGGTCGGACGTGAATAACGTGCGGAAGTGTACAAGTGCTTTTCTCATCGGAAGATGCTGGTAAAGAGTTTCCTCAAAGTTAGTGCCAGCACTATTCCATAAGTTTTTCCCTAAGTTTCGCCCATTCTCGCATTCAACACGATATAACTTCAGTTCAATTAACGAAAAAAATGCGCGAGAAGGTATAACTTCCTAGTAAATATCAAACAAAGGACAGGCTTTTTTCTAAGTAGCTAGAATATGAATGAAATTATATTAAATTAGAAAGGCATTGTACAGAGAAACTGCCCCGAGGAAGGTAGGGATTTCTTCGGATAAATATGCACCTGTCATTGATTAACTCACCGCTTTCATCAGCTAGCATATATCAGGATAATCCCTGGTAAGCTACTTTTCTTCTCATTTTATTTCTACGGAATGTTCAAGTTCAACGAACGACAAAGCACTATCATCATAATGCTTGCATAACTCTATCCGCCATAAAAAATACGTTACGATTCCGGTCGTTTAAACGAATTATTGCACAACCCGACTACAAGGCCTAATAGAAAAGCTAGTTTTAGAAAATCAAATATAACTAGAGCATCCATTCCATTAGGAGATCTTACGAGAGAGAATGTATACGTCTGCCTTGAAGAACGCAACGTAATTTGTAGTTCTTTCAAGGTACTTCATAAAATATAAAACTCCACTGTCAAGCCATTGGCGAATTCATAATAGCATTCATTCAGAACATAAGCTCCAGAAGGTCATGTAAGATTTCTTAAACGCAAGGTGGAAAGAAAATAAAGTTGCACTTTCTTTAGCATTACAAATTTATCGTGAGCTGATTCTTCTCAAACTAGACTAAATCAAAGGTTTAAAACAGTCAAAATTTAGCAGAGCAGATCCGGAGAAAACAATCACTTCGTAAATTACTTTCATACTTTATAAATAGTATTAATCGTGAAAATTATAATGCTTCAAGCTATCGCCAAAAAATTCATTAACAATGAATTTAATTCTAACAAAATCGACATTCCCCACAAAGATGCCCAACTATTGCCGATAACTCTGAAAAGAGCAAACTATTCTTCCAATTGTATGCTAATAATTTTTAACCACAGAAATTCCAATGAAAAAGTTTGCATTTACAAGACTCCATAAAGAAGAGGATGGATTACCAATCATTAGTTCTCGCCAGAAAGGGTTATACTTTGAAATGCATTATGATTGTCTCAGTCATTCGCAACTAGAATTAGTCGAACGTTCTAGATACTTGAGCACTTGTGAATGACTCACAATAGAGAGTATATAACAACAATATCATTATCGCGCCGGTTACAAAAACTCAGCGTCTTCAATGATCACAGAAGCATGCACCTCAGAAAAACATGGAATGAACTTAGTCTGTTACTTATCACATTAATTATGATAGACGAAGGACACCAAAAACCACAAAAGTTTAGCAAACGGACTTTAACGTGCATTTCATCACATTTAATTTTGAAACAATGAGGCATTAGAGACGTATTCAGGCGTGACCAAGACTAGAGAACGACTCCTGGGGAAGTGACAGACAAACGGACAATTTTAGTCGCAAGTACCGAATCCACACGACGGACAGAAATGACCCAGCTGCTCGTGTTAACACATATGAGCTACACAACGCAAGGGGCTGCAGATTATTTAACAGATAGCCAATTTAGACAGTTTCCATTTCACCGATCTCGACCTCATGCGGAACTGAAAGGGAGTTCGTGAACCCGGGGCAAACGGTTTGGGGCGAAAAATCCCGAGGCTCAAAGACGCTCACTTTTTTTAGTTACGGCAGACCGAGGCGTTCGTCCCCATATAATATATATATATAATATAATATATAATATAAAAATAATATATAATAATATAATGAAAAAAAATAAAACAACTTCCGGCGGACTGCCTCGAAGCGATCGCCAAATGAGATTGGGCGAAAGTTACTATCCTCGTAGCTTTAACAATTCTCATAATTCCGCACTGTATGGAGGGGAAAGTCCCCTTGAGGGGATAGGGGACGGAGGGAGCTCGGCATTCCGCCGGGATATTCATTATGGTATGGGATAAGGCTCCTCCAAAGATTGCTGCCTCCATTATTCTCAATATTGGCACTAACTCCCTGGGAGCGTAAAGGATATTCACCCTCTTCGCGCCACCGGCAAGGAATCATTTCCGAAGAGAAGGGAACTGTAAGGGAGTGCTCCGATCTGAGACATAAAGAGGCGGCCCAAGCTATTTCATATGTATGGGTAAACACCGCATGGACCCGTGCACCACGCGCACAGGTGAAAGATGCTCATCCCGTTTTAAGCGACGGAAAAAAAAACGGCGGCTCCTAGAGCGAGTATTTGGGGGCCATAGTTCTTCCGACTAACACCAAAACTTTTCGTTAGCAAACTTATATTTGTTTCTCCACGAAGAATTGAAAAAATTAATCACTTCTCACTCAAATAAAACTATCACTAAAATTTTTAAGTCGTGAGCGCGGGTTGAGGCTACGAGCTCTGACTTTTGAGTTTCTACGACCTACCATAGGGGGTTCCAGGAAAGGCAGAGAGATAAGGAACTCGCGTACGACGCGCATCTCCCTGTTCAGAGATGATTTCTGGGAAAAAAGGTGCGCGAAGTACTCGGATCTATACGGTATTATCTGGCAGCCTCTAATCAAGAATTTAATAAACAACAATTATTTACATCACGCGTTTTTGAGAGGGATACTCGGAGGTAGCAGAAAGATTCTCTCAACTTTGTAGTTTTCTTCCCCGCCAGAAACTCGGGTATTAACCTATTAAGTCTACAAGGTTCGACACTTGCTAGAAAAAGTTTGTAAAGATATGTAATTTACATTATACTAACTTCTATAAGGTGGGCGATATTTCAACTGTGATTGTCGTATAATTATAACCAGAGTTCCATTCAATGAGCTGGTTACATGAATCCTATTGAAGGAAATTGTTTGTCAGTAGATTTCAATGTGATCTTTTTTCATTCTGATTGTAGTGTCAGTCACGTTCACAATACACCACAGAAGGCCATTTTGGACAAGAGAGCAGTATTTTTCCAATTTTCATACTTTCGGTCCACTCCTCAAAAATTTTAATTAGTTGCATTCTGGCAGCCTGTGGCTTGATTTTAGAAAACAAGTAATTATTTGAAACAGTAGATATTAACAAAACATTAATGACATAACACAAAAGCAACATATAACATGAAAATTACACGCACAGTAATTAAATCCACCGAAAAACATTCGGTAAATATTGAACTTAAAAACGCAGGTACGCTACTCAGGCTGGATATGGATTCACTAGGTGACCTTAAAATTTTAACAGGATTGGTTATTATTCATGTCTTTCACTTCCCCTGGAAGAATGTTCCATAATTTACAAGATACCACAGAGAAGGATATACTACATGTTCTCGAACATTAAGAAACAAGGGTGATTCCATTGGGAAACGTATAGCTGTATGGGACGACAACAGACTTTGCGGAACGAGGATTTGCGTAGATAGAAGGCTATGGAAACGTGAAGAAGAATGGGGAAGATAAGCTTGGTGTATAGGCGCATATAATTATAAAAATTACCCCAACATTAGGAATTTAACAAAAGCACTGTTTGAAAATCTACAAATCAGATCGTGAAATACACTGCCATTAGAGCCAAGTACCGATAAATCTGGTTCGACTAGTAGTAGTAGACACGCAGAGGGCCATTTCATTAGTCCATGCGCACAACATTAACAAAGTCGCTAATGCCATACTATAGATGATGATACTGGTCATTGTCCTTAAGTTTTTGTCATTCGTATGATGAAAAATAAGGGCTGTGAACGACTATTCCCTAATCAAAAGGAAGTAAAAGTAAATTTGAAATTAATAACATTTACCCTTAGTACTAAATGCGGCAATTTTTCGAGGGGTTAAATCTTAACAAAGTCAATCTCCATTAATTCTCGTTAGGTCATCTTAACATAGATGACAAAGGCGGTTTATGAACGAAGCCGCGTCTCAATGGGACAAAAACGGAAAGAATAAATTAGGCGTAAACGACAATGGGAAGTGAAAATGAGAAAAAGACGCGGAAGAAAAGGGATGAAGTTATTAGGAAGGACTGAGACGAATCAGGGGAAGTGACCGTTTCCTACGAGTCGAACAGTTCCTTCGCCCAAAATTGAACTCTCCCAAAGATCGCCGGAGGAACTGGATGCGACACCTGCAGCGAAACAAAATTTTTAAAAAATCTAAGGATGGGAAAGCGATGAGGTTGAACAACACAATTCGCTCTGCAGCTGATAATTGCTTGAACGTATATGACGACCGTGCGGCGACTAATTCTGAGTTGAAGCGTCTAGCACCAGCAAAAAGGCAGACGGACGAACTAATAGGGGTCCATTTGAGGACGGCCGCGGGAGAGAGACATTTCCAATCTCTTGAGCGCTACCGCAAAAAAAATAAGTACAAAAATTATGACCTCCGGCCAAGCATCGCCCGACATTGGAGTGGCAGCGAAAAGAATGAAAATTTCAGAGACATTCAATTATACCCGATGGAATCAAACCTACGTCGCCGGACCAACTGAGAACAAAAACCTCACTCATGCGACGAACATCATTCCTTCGAAAAATACGATACAAAATAGCGAACTAAACACACAGAAAATTGACACTTCAGAAATCCAAGCGACTGCCTCGTAACTCAAAATAATTCAGCTCTAGCGAACCCGCTCCACACCCCCTTCCGGGAATATCGCGCTCAAGTTCCTTAATTGAGTCGCCATTACTCACGTTGGGGCGACTCGACGAACATTCCATAGCGTGAAGGTACTAAATATCCCGAAGACAAAAAGGCAAAAACATGGCAAAGGGCAATTGAGGGCTGAATTTTAACTCACGGTGAAAAAACTACAGACATTCTGAATGGCAGTCAGTAATAAGGATAGAAAATGATGACAATTGACATAAACATCGGAGTGGATAAATTTTTCGACACCATCAAAAGCTTGGAAGGCATTAATCTTTTAAATGATGCTTTTACCTCCATTTTTAAACGTCACACATGGCTGAGTTACCTGAGATGCTCCCTCCAAGAGTGCTTTTTTTTCAACTTTGTAAACTAATTTCAGCTCTAAGATCAAAAAAGAATCCATTCGGATATGAATTTAACACACTGAATTACATCACAACTCTCGGAAAACGCATACAAATTAAGTAACACATACGGTTCCTCCAATAAATTCAACCAGTTCAATACAATCAAAAATTGGCTCGGAGGCAGTGATTGGACATCGGGAGGGAACTTTTCAGAAAACGAGACGACAAAAAATTCTCAGCAAACTTACAGTGTACCACTAAAAGCGAGAGAGTTAAGTAAATCTCTCACGATTTTTTCCCCAAGATTCTCGCTTCATACAGGTGTTGTGACTTTTTACAGAGGCTGTTTGATGGGAAACCTACAAGGGAAAATGAATCATTATCGAGGTCAACCGTGAAATGAGAAACACTTTTTGTCTCTGATGAATATTTGCTAGAGGTTGTCGATATACGACGCCATGTTTCACCGGAGCTCGTAAAATTGATCTGGTTATGGGCAAGATTGAGACAGCCTGGGAAAAGATAGTTACCCAAGGGCATTCTTCAAAGGTCAAAAGCGCACTGGAGATTAGCGATAAGGGATAAGATGTTCGTGAAAAAGGTTAAAGACGAGTGAAAAACTACACCAAGAGCTTTCAGGGTAATGCACCAATTTGGGAAAGACTCCCCATGAATGGTCAACCAAATCTTAGCTTAAGGCGACGATGGGATCATATAGAAGATTTGTAGTTCAACGTCCAACGATAACTGTACAGGAAGAAAAGTTCCTGCACGACATAAACAAAGGCCTGCACAAAACATCCGAGGGAATACTACGTGCTCAAAGGAGTAATAGGTCGAATTCATATTGAAAATGAGTACTGTACTCTTCCACAGTTATTTATTGTAAACGTATGTGTTCCGCAGCAAGCCGCATCTTCAGGTACAATTGTTTATCAAATGTCTGTAAACAATTGTACCTGAAGATGCAGCAAGCTGGGAAACGCATTTTACGTTTACAATAAATAACTGTGGAAAAGTACCAAACTCAATTTCAATATGGATTTGAATATAGTTTATAAGTTATAGGTCATTATGCGAAGAAATCAGCGGGACTTATCTCCTCTCCATCAGATGATACTTGCCATGCTTAGGCGTTTGAATCGTGATATTGACAGAAACTTCAAGAACATGTACTTCAAAGGACAAACCGCTGAAGGTTGACGGTGATTTCGATGGCGATATATTCCACGATATTTACATTAACTTCATTTACATAAACTTCATAATTTTAAAATAAATTTGTTTAAAACTGAAAAGATGATAAATAACCGTTCTTATCCACACCGTAAAGGCTACTTTACACGGTACATTTTAATGTACAAACGAATGTATGAATTCTTTCATGAGGAAAATTGTACCGTGTAAAGCGGGAAATTGTATGATCGTCTGAATGGCTTATCGTAAAATAGAACCTGCTCTAATTCCATTCATTTTCATGTACTATCTATGATACATTCGTTTGTACAATAAAATGTATCGTGTAAAGCCGCCTTATAACACGCTTAAAAAGGTTTTATAGGATATAACTGGTTATGTTTCCGCGAAATCACTTTCTGGAAATCCAACAAATTACTTCATCAAACTTTGGGGTAGAGAATTACCCTTTTTATATGCGCAAAATTTTACTCTCTCTATTACTATAATACGTGACACGCATTAGATTAACTGCAGCCCTCCCTTCAACCCTATCCCCCACTAAATCTTTAACTTCCTCTATGTTCTTTCCCAGATCCCTCACTGTTAGCCCTAGGTGTTTAACTCTCCATTTTTCGTCCGGGACTGTCCTTTAGAAGGCAAAATTCCCTTGGCGGAAACCGTAAAACTATTTTCCCCTCTTAAGTCTTTAGTAACGTGAACCTCTTATTTCCAATTCATTCCACTACCCCAAAGGGAGGGAAACGTAGGATGGGACAATCAGGTTATGAAGAGGGGAGGGGATGACGCCTCGCACTTATTGGGAAAAACCTGCAAAACTTTGATGAGAGGTCCCGGGGAGAGAATGCTTACCCGCACCGAAAGTTCGGACGGACTCGGGCAAAGGATGATGGGAAAGGGACGTGAGCGGCAAAAAGGATTTTTGCGATGGGGAGAAGGAAGATGGAATGGGATTCCGTTTTTACACGGCTCATTACAAAAAATGGCTAGAAAAATGGCCGCGGCCGGTGTTAAGTGGCCGTAATCACCCTTGAGGGGTGGAAGTTCACTCGGGGAGTAAGGGCGGATCACAAAAAACGGGAGGAGGGGGGAAGGGAGTAAGGGGGAGTGAAGGGGGTTAAATGGCTTTCCGAAGGGCTTTGGAGGGATAATGGGCCGCTAGATGAGGGCTTGGTTAGATGACGGCACGAAATGTTGATGCAAAGGTCAGAAGGGTCTGTTAAGTTCCTCTGGCACCGGCCAACTATCCTTACCCTAATTTTTTCTCGATATTCTCAAATATTACACGAAAAAACCCACGTTTTTAGATTCCTTTCCATAGCAGTTCACTGGCCTTAGGCAATTTTTTCGTACACTACTTTCCTGATGGCTAATTATGGCTTATCCGCATGGAAATAAACCACAGCTCTTCGACAGCAGCAGGGATAATTAAAAGATTATATCTCTACTAGAACTAGAAACAAATGGGAACGCCATGACACATCATAGGTTTGTAAAGAGCGTAACTGAGGGGAAAACAGGAGAGAGAGTCCCATGAAGGACAACAAGGATTAAATCAAAAATCAAATAAAACTGGAACTCTGAAAAAAGAATCACCAGAGCCACAGATAATACACTAATGAATAGCAAAGAATGGAGGATTGCATATAACAAGTATGGTGATGGAGGTACTGATGATGATTTCCTCAGAGCTGCAAGCCCTATAGAGAATTTTCTACATCAAATTATTTAATAGATAAGATTCAAGGAATATTCATTTACTCAAAAATATACATTCGCAAAAAATTCTGGCCAACACAACTCCTTCGAAAGCAATTCCTCATGGTGCATATGATTAATACAAACGAGGGATATCTTAATTCCAAATCATCGTATGAAAACAAGCATTTTCCTAAGTATTACCACAGAGCCATTTCCTTTGAGTTCCCCATCATTAAGCACCGTTCCTAATATCTTCTCAACGGATGGAGATCTCAACACCTAGGAGACGCATAGTGACTCGAATAATGCCCGTTCACAAAGTGTTGAACACCATTCCCCGGGGCACCACTTAGGCTTATTTTGAGCAACGTCTATGAATTTGCGAGTCAATATTTATTCAGAGGAATCCACACCCATAAGTTTGCAATAATATGGGTGTTCAGGGGAATAAAAAAACGGGCACATCTTCATAACTTCCACGAAGGAAAAAAAAAGACTGCGTTTGCTAGATTGTATTGCACTAGTTCCGTGACGCCGAAATGCGTCATTTCACTCTTCCATCGAACATGATATACACACGGGTATAATTAAATTGTACGTCTCGCTGGGTCGGCTATGGGTGAGAGAGGAGCCATAAATTAACAAACCCCCTTTATCGTTCTCCGCCTCCAGCCACACTCCTCGGAACCACTCCCTCGCAGAATCCAGAGAGTGAATGCCCGGGAAGTAAATCGAACCAACCAACCTTCGCACGAGAAATTCAAACCCATCCCTAGGTACAGTGCCAGGCGAATCTACTTCACATGCGAGGGCAATAGAGTATTCGGCCGCCCACTCCGCCAATACGCAATTTCTCAAACCGTACATGACTCTAAGAGGTATTATTTCAGAGCGATCCTCTCAACCTAGTGGATTTCCTTTCCCCTTGGGAACTCAATTTCTACTCTATTAAATCATTGAGCTTCGATTTCACGAGGAAAACTGTTTACAGCGACGCTTTCAACATAACCAAATTCTTCTCGGTGGTCTCTATTCCAAACTTATCCTGCAGCGCAATTTCAACCAGAGCTACTTTCCATAGGATGGTAACAAGAATACCAATGAAGAAGACAGCCGATAGGTTTGATTAAGATTTTTTTCTGGAATTTGTTAGATCCATTTCCCGTAGGTACTTAAGTTAATTTTTACGATTCTACGATTTACAGAAGGTCATTTTTGAATGGAAATACATGCGCGAAGTTGGAAAAATGTTTCGAATCTTCATGCCTTCTGAACCATTAATAATATTAAATATAAACCACTTTTGTCTATTAATAAATTTATTTGTTTATTAATAAACCACTAACCATTGTAGACCGAATAAAATCAGTGGTTGGCGAATTCACTTTGTGGAAATTACGATTCATGTTAAGAATGAAACCACTTAGTTCTTTTCCACCAATATATTTAAACCACAAATCAACCGGTTTCGGCCTTTTCAGGCCATTATCAAGAGTACAGAATTCTGTAATTTCAGGCCATTATTAAGATTACAGAATTCTGTAATCTTGATAATGGCCTGAAAAGGCCGAAACCGGTTGATTTGTAGTTTAAATATATTGGTGGAAAAAAACTAAGTGGTTTCATTCTTAACATGCATTGTAGACCGGCCTGCCGACGCTTGCGTCCACGTTGCCCATAGGCCATTATTATTATAATAATGTTTCTGTATTCTGTTCTGTATTAATATTATATTAATGTTTCTTGGTTAGTAGATTTTAATGGGCACGTTGCATGTGTGATACGCTGGTTCCAATGTAGTTTCGGTGTTCTGCCGTATTATTGATGCATGCCTGGTGTGGAAGCACCCCTTGCCACACACCCTTTGGGCGGCTTGCAGGGTATGACGTCGATGTAGATGTAGGCCAACGCTGCACGAGGACTCATAGCACACGAGATATGTCTATTAAAAATTTCGATTCAAAGATCACAGATTTTCTTATGAATGCAAAATAATGAATTTTATATCATTTTAATGGTTTATAGCATATATATCAAGGTGTCAAGCTGAGGCAAAGATTCGCAAAAAAATATTAAAATCAAATTTTTGCCTAACTTTCTAATACCGCTCCGAAATCTGAAGTCACTACATGCTTTAATAAAGTCATAAATACAAAATATAATTCTAATATCATTCCCATCTCTACATGGATGGTGAGTTCCACTGCATAAACAGATATACATGAATGAAATGTTATTATTCTTTTTACTTGTTTATTTTTATCCAGCAACAAAGAGTTGTTACAAATCCCCCTACGAGTCACCGGCCAGGGGACAACCATTTATCTGTAATAATTAAATATTAATTCGACTAACTCAAAAAATTATTAAGAAATTAACTCGCTGACGCAACCGCTTCAGTCGAGTTACGGAAACCAACCACTCGGGAGGGTGGTAGAAAACAAATCTCTGAACACTGGCGAGGGCTAATGACAAGCAATTACGACTTCTTTGCCGCTCGGGCGAAACCGAGACGGTCTCGGGGTTCTGATGATCAAACGAAATTAGTAAATTACGTCCGTCCATCTGATACCCGCGGTAGCTTTGGGAAATGGTGCGTACAAGTTCATTTTTTACTTTCATCTTCTCTTCTACCGCCGTTCCCAATGTGCTGATGTCACTTTCCGTTTCTCATCGTCGTTGGGGGAGGAGGAAAAGGGGTTGGGGTGAGTGAGAAAGAAGAGAAAGAAGAGAAAGCATATTAGAGAAGAGAGAAAAAAATGAAAATCGCAGCGCGGCAGTTAACACGGCCATTACAGAAAGCGGGAGGCCAATGTGTAAACAAAAACAAACAACGCGACGGCTAAAACAAGAGTAAACACCACTTGCTCGAAGAAAGAATTCCGTAAACTCAACGAGATATGTACACTAAGGGGGAGATTTACAAAGAAATGGCATTTACAAAGAAGAGTGCTTTGATGAATGAAATGGACTCTGGTGAAAATACATGAGGAAAAGATTAGTTAGAGATTATCTTTGAGGTGAGGCATCGTACGGCTCGAAAACGTAGGAATCCTAGTAGAGTGGACTAGAGTAGATAGAATGCTTTCGAGATGTGAGTGCGAAGAAGAATAATTGAATATCGTAAGATGGAATTTTAAATAAGATTACGGGATGCAGACGGTATGAATATTAAAAAAAAAGAAACGGTGGCGCTAAATAGACAGGTGCGCAAGCTTAAATACATACATACATACATACATACATACATACATACATACCCATCATGCCGTTCCCTTCCGTGGTAGGCACAGTCAAAATGTTTCACTCGTTTATACATAATTGTACACCTAACTCTGCTTCAATAATTTCCTCCATTCTGACCTATCCTTGCAAACCTCTTTTGCCTCATTCACCCCCATACACTGTTTCATACACGCCCTCCTGTTTTTAAGACTACTAATATTCCTCCTCCTAAGAATTTCCTCAATCACAATCAAAACAATTAGCAGACAATGTAAGAATCATGAGAGTGGCTTACAAGCATGAATAGTTGATCAGTCCCTCTCAGATATGCCTCCGGTGGATCCTAAGCACCATCACACATAAAGTCAAGGACTAGCTGAGGTATGAGAAAGGTCGTTCAATATCGATTGTGTTCTTCCTTCGATATAGTCTTCGCAACGTACATAAATCCGCTGTTAATCTGATTATTTTTCTGTATTCTCCATGACCATAGTATAGGCTGTTAGACTGTTTGTTGATTTGGCAGTGCATTTGTATTCGAAATGATAACTTGTGCCGCAAATTCGCAGATTTTCTTGGATGTGCAGTGGCGGTAAATGCTCAAATAGCAAATTAATGGCGGACATGAGGTGGAAATGGTTGCGAGGACCTATATCGAAGGAAGATTACAATCGATCTAGAACGACCTTGAGGCATGAGCATTTTCGGGCAACAGAAAAACAATAATAAATATCTTCTGTCTCGGCCCATTTCATTCCATTGACCAACATATATTTTCTCTTTCTTCCAGCACTCTCAATCTCATGGGTATTCTTTTTCTACATCTTCGGTGCTCGCCTGACACTCCTACCATCACATCCTTCAACATTCCATTATCCCTCCACGTAAACTTCATTCTCTTTTTTGCCACATAGGAAGGAATATTTCTCCGTCCACCACTTGCATCCCTTGACATCCATACACTTCCTTTTCCATTTTGTCGGCCCAGCTTTTTCTTCTTCACTAACGTACTAAAAATAAGTACCTATAAACAATTTATTATCCTTCACAAAGCTCAAATAAAACGCTCTCCGTACTGGCATTGCGCCGTTCATCGTTATACCGCAACGAAAACAGTTTCTAAACACAAGGACGTAACGTCAATTTAGCATAATTCTGCAATCAATAAGGGAAAAACTTACTGCAGCAATTTTTTTATTTGAACTTTTACCTGATGATGATGAAGAACACTCATTTTTATGAATGATTTTTACCACCAATATTCCTCAGAGAGAAAGGTGAACAGACATTCATCTTCTGGCATAACTTTTTTTAGACCATCTCAAGATACCCGCACCGAGTACATTCCAAATGCACTCACGGATTACAACTTTGAGCCACATACGCGAAAAGGTATCTAGACAACCTTACGCCTCACTGGTTGAAACGTCCTTGAGTAGAAAAAGAGACCTTTGCCATTCCTCCAGTTAAGTCTCTTGCCCTAATAATCCATTCCTTCACCTGCAACGATGACACTACGATGACCGTACCCTTATTGACTTGCCCTAATATCAATCTTCGCGTCAACAGTTCACCTCTCGCCAACTTTCACAGCATAAATTATGGCGCAACCAGAATAGTGGATATTTTCAGTTCCAATACCCATTAATATTAAGGCAATTAAAGGGCAGTTGAAGAATGACGTGTCAAGATACACAAGGAATCATAAAATCCCCTTGTTTATATGCCGCGCTAATGACATGCCTCTCGAATAAAAACACGTGATGTGAAAGAAAGGGCTTACATTCCAGTCAAGGTCGAAAAATGCGTCGGACGTCCACCCGGAAGAGAGTGATAAAAAGAACTTGTACTGACCACACTGACCACAACACAGGAAACTTTATTCTTATAAATTGACATTGGTAGAGAAACGTCCTCATTGGTTCCTGTTATCTTGCTAACAGCCATAACGCCGCTCCCTTTATAGATAGGCACAGTCAAAAGAGTTTACTCGTCGGTGATAAGCCGGTAGAGCTGACCATGCTATAATCATTTCCTCCACACTACCACAGCCTGGGATATCTTTTTGGCTTCAGTTAACCTCATATGCCCTCTCCTGTTGACACTTGTCATAAACATTACCTCTCGTATGAGTCTCAATAGAGAAAGAAAGATTTATGCATAAAATTACCCATAAACAGACACAGACCACAGTTCCAGAAGCTCAAACTTTTTCGGTCATCCTTAACTGTTTAACTCTGGGCCTAAATTCTAAGAGTGATTTTATAATCTCTGGTTAAATACATTCTCAGTACGAAAACCAATGCTGAAACGATCACCCCTCATACACTCCTACATCAACTAACCGAAAGTCTGACTCAATACACAAAACCATGGCTCTACATTGGAAGCCAGTTAACGTTAAGGTTAAGGCTACGCGATCTCTCAGTTAAAGCTAGCCAGACATAAAATCGGGCCTGAGACGAAGTGTTGATGCTCTAATCGGCATGTAAACAGCGATTTTTTATTATCAATACTGCGCGCCTGAAACAATCACTCATCATTAACTCCTACATCAACTAACCGAAAGTCTTTCTTAATACACAAAACCATGGCTCTACATTGGAAGCCAGTTAACGTTTAGGTTAAGGCTACGCGATCTCTCGGTTAAAGCTAGCCAGACATAAAACCGGGCCTGAGACGAAGTGTTGATGCTCTAATCGGCATGTAAACAGCGATTTTTTATTATCAATACTGCGCGCCTGAAACAATCACTCATCATTAACTCCTACATCAACTAACCGAAAGTCTTTCTTAATACACAAAACCATGGCTCTACATTGGAAGCCAGTTAACGTTAAGGTTAAGGCTACGCGATCTCTCGGTTAAAGCTAGCCAGACATAAAACCGGGCCTGAGACGAAGTTTTCATGCTCTAATCGGCATGTAAACCGCGATTATTTTACTATCAAGACTGCGCGCCTCAAGAAACCAGACTACGACGACAAAGGATGTTTAACATAGGATTCGATGGACATTGATATACAACTATAACCGGACGTTACGTTGCACCGGCGAACACTCAAACCTTCCCACCATCCCGTCCACCAGTCGCAAACGAAATTAATTTGAGGGATCCCAAATCGCACACTCTCTCTCCGACTCCCGGGATTGAGTAATTGGCGCGGTCAAAACAATTGTCTTAGCCTGTTACTACTTACGACGGGGGGGAGGGGGGGAACGGACCCCGCCGGTATCATTCCGAGGTGGTCGTTCATGCTCGTCCTCTACGGTGCGGAGGGAGAGGGGGTGGTGTAGGGAGAAAGAGATCATTACCCCGGCGGAGAAAGAAAAGTCTCGTAAATACGTACATTCGCCCGAGCCGAGACCCCCAAATTAACTTCATTCGGCAGCACCCTCAGGAATTTTTCTATTAAAAGCCCCACCGAAGCGGTGGCAAGGGATCCCCACGCGGGCTTAATAATCCGTACGTTTCCCTTTTCATCGAATCCACTTCGGTAGTGCGAGCCGGTAGGTAACCTCGCAGAGAGAGATCCATGGCGATCTCGCCGCGGGAGGCCTTCGGGAGAGGGGAAGTCGACGCTGGGGTAGTCCGACCACGTATAAAAATTCCCCCCGAGTTCGCAATTACAGCCGAATCGTTCCCGTCCGCCACATGGGTAGAGAAGCTGTTTCATCGCCGTTAACGAGTTAATAAAACTCAGCATATGTTGCTCTCTGATTGGGTTTAATCCGTTCTGGTTCTAGCTCTCTCCGGCCACCCGTGGTTTTCGTCAATTCGATCCTAGAGTGAGTGGATTCGGTAATGACTGAACCCACGAGATGTATCATTTTTATCTCCTGGACTCCCCATCCACTCTTCTCTTCCATGAATGCGAGAACTGTTCCCGATTGAGCATTGTAGGGTACCAAAACACGGGACTGGAGGAGAGTGCAACAATAAATAATTAAAACTGGTGAATATTAAATAGGCGTATGATTCCAGAATTAAAATAAGTGATCTGGTTGGCGTTGCTGCTTGAGTATTCCATTCCCACTGCGAAGACACGGGTTCGAATCCCCACGATGAGAGAACTTTTCTGTTGAATCCCCATGTGAAGCAGTACGGACAGCACAATCCATAAAAGTACTTCCTATCCATAAAATCATAAAAGACATACCCCTTCTGTTCGCATATATTCAAGGAATTAGCCAGGGGAAGATCTTAAAGAATGATAACCCTGCTTACACTTTTAATTGTGTTTACTCTAAATTACTGTAAGTCAATTGTTTCGGTGTCGATCTTTTTCACTACTAATACGTTCACATTCAAAATATTTAATTACTAAAAACATTTATGTAATATACTTTTTTCAATTAGGGGTATTTTGTAGAGCACCTCAGGAGAAGAATCCCGTTTGCTGAATGACACGATACATTGTAGACCATTAGGTGTCTTTCGTTCATCATTAGTCATCTTCTTAAGCGACCATAATCACAATCGAATGGTCATGGCCGCTTAACACAGGTTTCAGAGTATTTGGAACTCGGTGGAAATATCTCAGTAAGCCGCCATAAAATCAAGAGTAAGTTATGCAATGAATATAACACACTGCGTTATTAACACAGCAACGGCCGTCGGAATCCAAGTACAAACCCTCCTCGCGAATTTGCGATAGCCAAAAACAACTGAAGGCAGGGGGTAACAAAATTTAGGGGGAACAAAAGAACCGGACGGATTGCTATCGCATGCCATTATTTTAAAATTCTGCAGATGCAACGAACAGATACAGCGAGGTTAGTCTCGGGTTATATAAAAAAGCCTTCCACCCCATGCCAGAATCACCGGTTCTTGGGCCAGTCCTTCGAGCTTTTGGGGGCGGAGGGTCAGAACATAAATTCTACGGGTCAACGTAAAATACACTGACGCATAAAAATGTGTCTAACGTTAAAAATATTGACTTATTAAAATGAGTCATAAATATGCCTAGTTAGACAGGGAACGAGTGCGCTGAATTTTGCAGCCATATCATTACGTGCGAGCAACTCAAAAGATGGACATTTGTTGCCACGGACACAACACCTAAAGCAAAGAAAATCTCACATCTAGCAAAATATTCCCACGTAAAATGCGAAGAGGGAAGTCTAAATAAAAAACACAATGGCAAAGTAGTCGAGTACGTCCTCACACTTTGCAAAAAGGCGATAAATTACAGGTCTTTCACCCGAGGTCTTAGAAAACCCGTCGGATGCGATCCTTCGCGGGAAAAAATTCTTCCGTGCATCATCCGATATTATCACCGTCACGCAAACGGGGACCTTGCAAACAAATATACACAAGAGGAAATATGAGCTAAGATTAGACAGAGAATAAAAACAAAGATTAGCAGCATAATATAGAATTATGTTAAATGTTATTGAAGTTTTAGATTTTGTAAATTTGGAGCTGAAAAGTTACGTAAAAGAATCCTTGTTTCTTCAATTTTATAACTAAAGTTGTAAATGTGTTTCTAAATCTGAAAAATCAATACCTGTTTTTAAGCATCTAATGTATGCTTGAGAAAAAAATTGTATTTTTAACGTGGCGTGAAAAATCGCGTGTATTTAAATAACTCACATTAAAATAGAATAACAAATACTGAGAAGTACTTCACTAGATCCAAGTTGAACAATTTGGCAAAACTGTACATGATATTATTGACGGCTGTGAATAAGGATCCATCTATTTATTTACACAACATATTCTTAGCCCCTTAATTATACGGATGGGGGAGTATTAAACCTAATACATATAGAAATAGTGGTGTTAATTCTTCAAGTCTATCGCGGCTTAATGTACGTAAACTTAGACATTAACAGAAGGCATCAAAACGACCCAGAAACGCTTGTCGTGCGACTTCTCCCATTTTACATGCGAATTCGTAATTTTCACCGGCACCATGTCACGACGTCATGTTATCAATGAAAAAAAGAGAACAATTTTTGAATGATTTCCCTGGACAAAAAAATTAGCTGGAAAGATATGAGGGTCTAAATTTTCCCCAGCAAGCTTGGGTTACTTTTTGTTCGGGAGAACAGGCAGCGATGGTGATCAACGAAGTCATGTTTTTAATACATCTTTCGTCGCAATGCCACCGGAAATATTTTTCAATTTCATCACGACCAAAAAAACAAGAAAAGATCAATCTTCATATCTCAAACAGATCATTTAATTCAAACTCCATGAAGCCTTCCTCGTTTAAATTGGACGGCGAGCTGATCTATCAATGCATTCCACGAGACGGTCGTAACTATTGGCATGAGGAGTGCAGATAGCCGCGGGGAATAATCCATACGCAGTAGGGCGTCTAACACTTAAAGAGACCTGATTTCAACCCTATGCGACAAAAAACTCATTTAAAAAACAAGTTACATTTATAAATTCATACGTGAAGGTAAGGAAAAACTCTGAACTTAAGACAAGCCATAAGTATCGAGAAGAGATGCCAATGAGAGAGAGAGAGAGTTAATCACTATCCAAATTTGTTCATCCATTATTATGAGAGGTATTAAAAGACGAAAGTAGCTGATTGTAGATAAAATTACTTCCACCAAATCTTCTCCATTGGCCGGCGCCTTTAATTCTTTCTGAAACGGGCTTGAGCCAAGTTTCAAAGAAATGATTCATGATGGACATGAAATGATTTAATGGTTTGAACAGGTTTATTCAAAAAGAGATATGATTATTGACTCACATCATGATGATGTCCGCGCCGAAACTCAGGCCGCTTTCATGAAATTCTGGCAGCAATCGTCAATTATTTTCATGTTTGCAAGTAACCACTAGCTGACTTTTTGGAAACGCTTACGGCCAGGTTGTATAATCTACGGTTGAACATTTCCGCCGCATTTCAGACAGTCGAGTACATGCCCATTCTTTGTAAACGCTCACATTAGCTGACTGAGAATCTAATGTACCTCGCAAAGCCTGAACTGAACGCAATCAACACATTAATTTTTGCGTTCCCCAAAGCTAACGGTTAACGTTATGGGTATCACAAAACCAGACCAATAAGGAACAATTCAGCAACGGTTTGATAGAGCAACTTCTGCTAAGACAACACGTCACGAGTAACAGCACTTGCCCAACAGACTTGGTAAGAATAAATCAGCTCCTACGGACGACCGGGCTAAATTTCGCAGTGAGACCGCCAGAAGAACTGCCCATAAAATAGGTAGTTCGGTATCGTAGACGGGAATACATAAATAAACAGGACCGAATTTCTTTCCGCTTCAAAAAAAATTATCGCTGAACAAATGGAAAATTAGAGAAGGAAGAATGTCACGATTGAATGGAATAAAATAACAATACCTATTCACTACAATATTCTTTTGGTTGTCTAAACCAGGGAACTTATTTCTTATCATCAAGGAAAGAGACAATTAAAACGAATCTGGATTAAGAAGTAGACACTTTTTAACTTATACGCATCATCAACAAGATATGCACATATAACTGGCATCTAGAAGGATTTAATGGCTGCTAGATCCTTTTTAACCTTCACATTACAGAATTCAGCCAAAATAGTTAATGCAGCCACAGGAGCTTTTTAAATCCTTGATACAAAAAGTAATTCCCACTTTTGCTGTGAGTTAAATTAAACTAGATGTGGGACTAGGACGTAAATAGACTTAAGGGATTTGAGATCTTGGTGAGGAGAAGAATAAAGAGAGTGCGAAGGTAAGGAATAGAACGAGATGGGTAAGGAGAGGAAACTTCTGAGAGAATTTTTGAGTTGGCTAAGTATGCTGCTAGAACAAGTAATGACAGGCGAAGGAAGGAAGGAAGGATGATGGCTAAGATGGGAAAAAAAAGATAATTAAGTTAACATATGAACATAAAGACGCCGTAAAAGGAGACAGGGGCCATTACCTGTGAATGTCTAGAAGATTTTTACTCTATTTCCGTACACTTGCCACAAACCGTAGGTCAAACCTAATGATAATACGACTCACATTACATACTACCCAACGAAGCTCCGCATAGGCATTGGGCAGGGGTAGTAGGACACCAGCCGTGTAAAGGATAAGGTTCTGGGAGAAGAAATGGTGAAGTGTATTGTAGGAGTGTTTTAAGTGGAGCGCAGTCTTTATTATTATCACTTATTGTACTTAGAAAGAACGAATTTTTGCATCTATCTACTAGACAAGGCATCTCTATCATTTAATCGCATCTTTCAGACCTAGAAATTTAGTTTGGCGTCAAAATGGTACTCCCCGTGTCGCTCTTGGTTTAACTCGGGAATAAAGAATCCATTTTGGGGGTTAAATAGGAGTTCACCTACTGTGTAATCATCGTTTTTTGTATTCAAGATTACCTATATCCACCGGGGTAGACACGCCAGAGAGGTTATTACACTTTCAGCGGCTACCATCCTCGCACACACACGCTTTGTCCATCACCTTCACCTTCCGTTCACAGCCCTCTCATGCGTCCTTCTGACGTCCCAGCAACATCCTTGCCAACCTCCCCCTTCCCCCCCCCCCCAGTCGCCTCATCACCGCCGCCACCACCACCCAATTACGACAACACGCAAGCCGGAAAAGACACACGCGCCTCCACATAAAATCACACGGCCGTAAAAAAAACGCTCGCACCCTCATTAACTCCCCACCACATGCGAGAGAGATGGAGGAATAGGTATGAAGAGAAAGGAGAAGAAACCACCGAGGCCGAAATATACTTCGGGCGCCTCATTCAAGAAAGCCTCGGAACATCCGAGGGTTAAAGTGACGGCAATTTGACGTCACACCCTCGAAAATTTCATATGATGTCATTACTAAATTTTAAATGAGTCGAGGCTGCGACGTCACGACATTGTCCTGGTCGAGTCCTTACTGAATACGGCCCCCGGGGGAGGAGAACGTTTGAACCGCTTGAGATTACTCCGATCACGTCCAAGGATTCACAAGACATGGTTAACAAACGGTTCGAGATTTTGGTGTGTTTGAGCAACTCGGATAGACTACTTAAACATCCGATATGTTACTCATTTCTTTAGCCGCGATTTTGCCTTCAGGCGGAAACTCCATCACAAATTACCCAGCAATAAATATCCTTACGGGAAGTCTGCAAGAAATATTCACGATTGGTTCAAATGTACCAAAATGTCAAACCCTTTGCGATTGTACCACCGGACTCCAGTTACTTTATCTGAACTATCTAGAAAAAATCGAACAAGGCCCCCCACGAGCGGGCACAGTTGGCTTTATGCAACCCTAGCCATAAACATACCGTCACAACAATCAGCCCTGATGAGTCCACAAATAAAAGAATGCTATGGTACCATTGGGAAAACTACAGGAATGGTCTCTTGGGATAAGAAGGCATGAACTAACTTTGACCAAAACGAAGTAATCGCTATGAGTTTTTAAGGCAAATTCAAATACGAAATGAAAATAAATTAAATAATAGCCAACGAACTACGAAATGAGGCATGACGAAAAACATATCTTAGTATACCTATTGCACACTTTTTATGTTCATCACCGACCCAGGTTTTGACTGCACAGTAATCATTACCAAGATCTTGATAATGATTACTCTGCAGTCGAAACCTGGGTCGGCAATAAACATTTACAGTGGGGAATATACCAAGATTTTTTTCATGTCTGTGGCAATTTTCCACAAAGTTACGCCTTCAACCATTAATTTTACACAAAATAAGGGATGAAAAAAATAATAGTAGGTACATACTTATCATACTGTTGGCACGCAAGTTTTAGTTCCCCAATTAATGTGGTACATTGACGTAAAATGACGAGAAGCGCAGCCTCCGTTCAAGGCGCTTCAATGAGAGTTTCATTGTGACATGGAGCGGATGCCCAAAGATGGATATTTGCCATCGAAATCCTAGCCGAGGATTGATTAAATGCTTGTCATCGTTTATCGAGTTCTTATGATAGTGTATGAAGATAGGAGGCAGATTTAAAACTGACAAAATTTTGGAAAAAGCTAAGGCTGCAGACTTTTAGTCACAGGGGATGCCCCAAAATAGCATGTGAGACACCGTATCTTACTAATATCACGGTATGCATTAACTTACTATTTCCTCCTGATGAAACGATGAATAATGAAGCACTTAATTTTTTAATAAAACTGCATTGCACCCAACATAAAATTTCATCGTGGAATTGCACAGTTGGGGGAATCAACACTGCAGGCGTCGAAACGTCCTGGAATTCCATTCATGGCCCCGGTGGTGACGAGGCATAGTCCCCGCCAGACAATCCGAGGGTTGCGGGTTCCAGTCCCGCCTGAGTGGATTTTTCTCACCACTCAGGACATGGGTGTTTGTGTTCATCCATTGTTAATACACCCGATCTAAAAGGCCAACTGTGCTGTGTTTGGGGTAGTTGAAATAAATAAATAATAAAGAGCATCATGCAATTTTCCATAGTCTAATTTAAATTAGACACGAACACTGAAACAGCGGAAATTACGAAGCATTCTCTAAACTTGCGCACAACTTATTTTTCAATGTCACATCTCCCAGAGAGCGTCACTATAATATTTCCGCTTCCTAGGGAAAAAAAAACACGTTACGATGCTGAGGGCGGTGACGTCACGGGCACCACTGTTTCGGAGGTGTGGGAGGGGTGAGGGGGGGCGGTACGGAGAATGAGGAGAGCCATCGAGGTGTGCCCCGCCCCCTAACTTCTTCTTTCAGCGGAGGGGGAGGGGAATCTGTTGTGTTCGCACCCAAACCACTTTGCTTCCCCGACTCCACCGCGAGAGCGCGGCCACCCCGGCCGATCCTCCTCTTCCGACCGGCGAGGTCGACGACCCCCGGGGATAGGGGAGGGAGGCAGGAGGAGGCACCTGCCGCACGACGGCCCGGCCGATGGCAACCCGAGACCGCGCCATGGCGGTGGGCAAATGGGGGAAGGGGAGAGGAAATGCACAACGGAGTGAGGATGAGACAACAACGGCGAGAAAAAGGCACTCCTCACCCTACCGCGACTTCCTCCAACAACCAAAACCACCACCAACCCCCTCCACTCCTCACTAGTGCGACAGCTATGTCTAGCGTAGCACTCATAGATGAACGCAGAGGGGAAGTGTCTAGGAAAATGTCCCTTAAATATTAACGCGGATTTGAAGTCGGAAGAGCCCAGGTATTGCACTTAAGGTAGTTTGAGCGACATAGTTCCCTAGTCATAATTGAAACCATATTCGAATTATAAGTTTTAATTTCACCAGCTGTAGGACACATGAATTAAATATTGCATTACTAATGACTCATTAATATAGTTTTATATGACAGAAATTGTAAGTAATTAAATGAAAATATCTAAATAAGGCTTTAACTTGACTCATTGTTTTCGCGCGGTTTAATTTTTTGTGATACTGAAGAATTTACTGCGGCGATAAATTGATTAATTTTCAAAAATAGTTGAGAAAACATACAAACTACACACTGTTAATTTTTGACGAGACTTAGGAGTTAGAAATCCCTCATTTTTTAAATAAGCTCTCTCTGGAGTGCATTCATGTACCATTTCCCCTGTAAAAGGGCGTGTATTTTTTGGCAAATACCTCAGAAAGTGATGTGTAGTGGGTGTAAGTTTTGGTGGCATTGGAAGGGTGAGATACTTTTCTTTAAAATGAGAACAAATTCATTGATTTCTAGATGACATGAGATTTTATACCGATACCTTAAGTTAGTTTGAGCGAAATATCATACTACCTTGATATCAATGAATTTGGTCTCAAGTTGAGGAAAATATCTAACCCTTTCAAAGATACCAAAATGTCGGCCCCTTACTTAACTACTTTCC
Organism: Ceriagrion tenellum; assembly: GCA_963169105.1. NCBI lineage: Eukaryota > Metazoa > Arthropoda > Insecta > Odonata > Coenagrionidae > Ceriagrion > Ceriagrion tenellum. Next base: position 68,011,480 of record OY720639.1, read on the forward strand.
AAGATTTTGAAGACATTTATATGGGAAGCGCAAGTACTACCCTTTTACCTTTAGGCTCTCAAGAGAAACATCACATAAGAAATGAGGAATTTCACACACCTAGATCTCATTAAAAAATTAGCAGCGTGTGGTTTTTATGTTTTCCCGGCGATTTTTGAAAATGATATAGTTACCGCAATTTTTTTCAAGATCTTAAAAAACTTCCGTTGTGAAGGAGTGTTAAACGTACCACGTGAAGAAAATAAGTCAAGTAAGAGACGTACATAGGTATTTTCAATTAATTACTGAAGTCAATCAAGCGTCGATGAGCATTCAGAGAATATGAAGGACTCCCACGCGGACCTGTTTAGTCCCACCTTCAGCTTTAATAATTTCTTTTCCCAAACTTCATGCTGGGCACAAATTAAAGCCACCAAGTTTCCCTATAGCTACAACGGAGGGACTAGAGTATCTCGTACTTGTTTGTACTAGTCAATAGTGCGTGGAAAAAAGAATTTTTGACCCAGTCACCAGACAGTTCGTCACCGTATCCCTCTTACTTCCTCATCTCTGTTAGTCCTGGACCCCTGAATTTAACTTCGCGAGTTCCATCTTCGGCAGGGTACTAACTACTCTACGTATTCGTACCCTGGCCCTAAGGCTAGGAAGATAACACTCAGCCATTACATCAACCCGACCACATTCGCAATCTCGAATGCACGAAGTGAGGGTATTCCACGCATTTCTGACCATTATCATTTTAAACTTACTTTCGTGAAGACCCACCACTCGGCGAAGAGAATTTTCGAATGTCCAAACACGGAACATACCCTGATTGATGCCATTGGGTTAGGAAATATCATATGTAAAATATTGCCATTGGAGAAGGTGAATACGTGCCGCATCTCTCCTAAAGTTATTAAATTGCGCCATATTTTCCTGTTTTCCGGTCAATGTCGACTTTTTCCGACTTCAGCTTCCAAAGTTCCAAATACAAAGCCAACACGCTTCTATATAGCAAAAGAAACGGAAACTATGTTATTTTATGATTGTTATTAAAGTTGATCATGTTGCGATTGTTTCGTGACCAACATAGTGATGGCCTATGTAAACGGCACAAAAATTGTACGTGAAATGATAGTTGTTTTCTAAAAATACGGAATAGGAATACGACGGCGTACACGCCGGCGCCGCCGCCACCCGTTTTGCCCCCCAACGCCGCCGCCGAAGTAAACCTTCGCGGCGCACATCTCCACTCACCAGCTGTGTTAATTTAATTTTACTGATTGTGACACTAGAATCAATTATTATTTTATTCTATTTCCCGGAAAATTCGCACAGTCAAAATCTCTTTTAATCTCTCTCACAGAGTTCACATTTCACCATTAAATCAAATCCAAACAAAAACCACCAGACTGTCGGACATTTAAATGTTCCCATTAATGAAAAATGACGAATCCGCGATCGTACGTTCAACAAGAAACAGATGGACCATCAAACTATCAAAACGGATACGAAATTGAGGGAATTTTAAGGGAAGTAACATGACGAGCTTTCAGAGGAAAAATACATTTTTAATCACAAAATGGTGATAAAGTTTGCCAAGTAAAATCTTACTTCAGGAGCCAAAAAATTTAAGCATCGAAGTGTGAGTATAACATTTCTCTTGCGCTAAATTCGAAAACAAAACCCAGGAAACGACATAAATTTTCCGAAGTCAATGGTAAGATGCACATTCCTCCTAAGTGACAACGCGAGCTTTCCTCATTATGACAGAATGGCAATGGGGAGCCATGAATTGGAAGACAGACACCAGCCATCTCTCCGTCATTTCCCTTTCCACACCTTCTCCAAACCCTTCCTCCACCTCCGCAGCCCACACTTGTCGTCTCTTCCGGGAAGGCGTCCTCCGCGGCCGGCGGGAGGAGATATGAACGCCTGACGTACACTTTGACGAACCCGAGAGGTGACGGGGATTCTGCGGTGTATATAAGTAGGGGGGAAGTGGATGTCGGGGGTTGAGGGGGGGGGAGTAGGAGGGAGACAAGAGATGGGAACCGGTGGCGGCACTAAGTCTATTTGGGGGGAAGAGGGAGATTGTAGGTGGAGAGAGGAAGGCAGGATGCCTTCTCCTCTGCCCATCCTTTCCGAGATCGCGCTTGATTAAAGGTGGGCCTCACACTCAAAAGAACGGAGTCCACACACACTCACAAACAAAAAATGTTGAGCTTTTCACAAAAAACGCCACTCAGGGGGATGTCACGTCGAAAACGAGCGGATAGTGCGAGAACGAAAGCGACGTGCGTCTCTCACACGATCGCTACGCCCTCTCTCCGGTGGAAAGAGAGACCGTTCGTTCCCGGGACGAACATGTGGCGAGTCATTTCATAAATCATCACAACGCGCACGAGGGGAAAAACTCAAACAATGACAATGAAATGTTTGCACTCACTACTTCTCCCTTTCATTACTCCTTCCACATGCGCTAAACTTCATGAGGCAATGAATGCGAGGGCACTCCATCACGAGCGAGCTTTTCAGGGTGAGAAATACGTGAAGCAGTAAATAGCATCGATATAATGGTCCGCCACTGGTGCGGTTCGGAATTCACACACGTCACCGAACTGATTGTAATAAACATTTCATTCTCATCTTCACAGGTAAAGATAGTTTTCGTTATGTTAAGTCGTGGATGTCATTGACTCATTCACCCACGTATCACAAATTTATTTTTGCTTCCTCAAGACTCTGTTTTGAGTATTTGCTGTAGGGAGGGTGCTCATTTCTGTTTGCAAACGTACTCCTAAAACGTGCGGATTATACGCCCACGAGTACTGAACTCCAGAAGCCATCAAATGTGTACGTAGCCCGCACGGGCTAACAAGGCTTGCATGATGGCTGGAGTGAAACAATTCGGCACGAAGATTTTTTTACGAGCGAAAACCACGGAGACTCAAGGCATGAAATCGTAAAACTCAAAACATAGTATTTTAGAAAATGAAAAAAAAATTCACGACATCAATTTGACTTTCGCTTGAGACACGCACTGAACGTAATCGAAAAATAAATCAAATGTAATACTAGATCGTACATTAAAAAAACAATGGCAGAAAGAAATCGAAAGATCATACCATCAGATTAAGACAACGAAACGGCGATAGTTGGTCAATAATAAAAACGAAAGAAAAATGGTGAAAGTTTACTCAAAACAATCCTGTCATATTTTATTTTTTTGCGACACCGAGGATATCCCTGGACGAAACTTTCAAGGTCGACAAAAGAAATGCATGATAAAGATGAGCATTGAAACAGATCAGTTCAAGTACTCGTTTTCCCACGCAACATTCACGAGCGCAAACCTAACAGAGCGTAACACCAACGCATCATAACAAATCACCATTTCCGTCTCTGAATCCTCCCTCTTTTTCATGGCTCTTGTTCAAATATTTCTATCCATACGCCTTAACCGCTGTTGGAAGAATTATACGTTGATGCAGATATTGGAGGTTGACTTATTGGGATTGCTTTCAAATCTACGATTTCATACAGATCTATTTCATTCAGGCTTGACGTTATAGTATTTACCATCTCCACTAATAACAGAGATTATCTCTCGAAATGGCATGGTTCACAAGCAAATAAATCAAAAGAGAACCTAAACACTTCAATGTTCCTCAACTTATTATGGCAATGAACCCAAAATATTTACAAAAAAATTCAAAAGAAACTCACTGAGCATTAACGAGTTGGACTATTTTTATAAATGAACGGAATGGAGACATTTTTTACCATAAACTCATAACAAAAGGCAAAAGATAAATCATGAGGACACCGGGTCTAGCCAGGGTATTACCTATGCAGAATCCTGCAAGTGAATTTACGTGCGAAATTCCACACAGGAAAAAGTATTCTCCAAGAACTTGACTCGAACCGAGACCCTCAAGTTCGCGCCGAATAATTTAGGCAGTTAAGTAATCGAGGCGTCCTCCTCGCTTGTGGATTTTATTGGTCTTTAATTCACTTTCGCAAAAATTTTCAAGAGAAGGATAATCACCGGGACTATTGAACTTCCAGGCATCCTTTACATTTGAAAACACAGTCTATAAGTTGTTACTACAATATTAGCTCCATCCGAAGTCAATATATAAGTATTGCGAATGATCTAACTTCTTCGCCGGTGAGGTAAAAGCATATGTACATGAAATTTCAGCAAGGTTATATGCAAGACGGATTCTTCATGAAATTGTTTAATAATACTTGGTATCGGCCAAATACTTAAATTCAATTCACTAATGTCCAGTCTTTGAATGTTTTTGCTTTTCTACAACGCACCCACGTGAAATGCAGTATGAAAAAAGAACTTACTTTGTACATTGCATACTTTTATTTTTTCCGACCATGGTTTCGACAATATGTGACATTATCAACCATGATAATGACAGATATTGTCGAAACCATGATCGGCAAAAATAAAAAGAGTGGAATGTACAAAGTGAGTTCTCTTTTCATGTGTCGCTTTTCCACTAAGTAAAGCCTGAAACTTTAACTCTTATTAGGAATGCAGTAACCTATTCACAAAAATTTTTCATAATAAAATAGCATATTTACAACAGCTACCGTCTGCCCTGACGATTAGTGTTAAGGGCTGAAGTCTGCAAATGACATTCGCTTTACAATTACATTAGTCACAAACTGCTTCCAGAGAAGCTTTGAGAATTTTCAGACGAAGATGCATGTTCCAAAGATCTTAATTGAGAACTACAACAAATACTCCAATCATTCTTTTCAAATATATTATGAAAATAGCCAATTTTTAACAAGGATGGCTAGCACACCCTCAGGACAACCCACAAAGATGTCTGATTCCTAGGGGCGTTGTTATCTTCTGAGAAATATCAACCACAGAACCAGGAAGAACAGACTCAAAAATTCCGTAAAAAAATGATGGTAGGAAATTCCGCTAGAGATACGAATTTCGGAAACTAACTCAAGAATATCCCAATATTTTTTGCATCCACCGATTTGGATATGAGATCCACAAGAAAAGTAACCACGGCATATTTCTACGGAGGCCATTCGCTAAAAAGAGGACCTAGCGAGAAATGCCGCCCACAGCACTGACATTTAATGATCAAAACGATATCAGCGATCTCATTAGCCGAGCATAATGCCACAATGGGCGTCGGGAAGGGTGGCAGGGGGAAAAAACGGTCCCTCATTAATGAAATGCTACCCGACATCCACAATTCATAAATCTTAATCCGCGCACCTCATTTTTTTTCTGCCGTGATTTTTTGCCGACAAGCCGCAATTAAGTCACGCCACTGTTTCACGGACCAATGACTGGGAACCACTCATTCGGCGGGGGATCGCTCTCCAGCACAGTTTCATTCACCGCGGGTGAGGAGAGAAAGGAAGCTATACATGAGCCGGCCTAAAAGAGACTGCGGGGGAGATAGAGAAGTGAAGAAAGGAACGATAACTTTCCGACGATTCAAGACAGGCAATCCCTGGGACCGGAATCACGCCTTTAACCGTATCGTTCCCGAACTCAGCACGGCATTAAGGTGGCTGGGGCGAATTTCGTTTATGCACAGATTTGCGAAAAACTATGCACGAGTATCATTTACTCTTTCCCTGCACATAATAATGACTGAGGTAGATGGATAGGGCATTACGTCATCAAAATGTAGCCTAACAACCGAAATAACAACCATTTTGGTTAACCCTGCTCTTCCCTTACTTTCATTTGGATAGCACGACGGAATGGACGAATTAGCGAGCGAATAGCAAGAGTATCCACTATCTGTTTGAAATGTTAAGGCAAGAAACTCTAGAAAAATATATTGGCTACTTAATGCTATGGATTCTACTTCATTTTACCATAGTTTTAACCAGGAATACGAACTATAATTAATTTAAATAAATAAATATAATTATAAGGAGAATGCATAGCAAAGAAGTAAATGCATGCTGATCTCTGGTAATTTACCGATGGAAAATATAGTAAAATTGAAAAATTAATGCATCGTAATTGGCATAATGCAAAATTAATGCATCGGCCCGTAAGCGCACTAGGAAAATAGGGGTTAACAAATATGGCAGCCAGGCCACGCCCACGTTTTGGCTTCCAAGCATTGGGAACCATAGCAACCGCCCTCTCCATCTACATCAATAATAAGTATGAAGTCTTCGCCGGTTTTCCACCAGGTAGGGCCATTTTCGCCCGACGTTAAGACACCTCAGTCAATGTCTACAGGGCATATCAGTCCGGAAATTCTGCCACTGTAAGACTTTATTAAACGGAGCACGTAATTGCTCCATTTAATGTAAGCACGAGCGTACATTTCAAATTGATTCGAGTAGTTGTAAGTACGAACGCGCATTGCAAATTGCATCGTGCAGTGGTGAATTGCAAGAACGCATGCACGACTGCATAGACGCGAGATTGCTAGATAGCCCATGCTCTCACTCATCAACTATTGCACGCCAGATTGAGAAAAACATACAGTTTAATAGTGCATTTCCGTGCCCCATGTAAAACGGACTTTGTATACACCAAAGGCTCGGGCCTCAATTACCGTCAACGCTTAAGTCAATCCAACGGTTTCTGGGGTCGATTTGACGAAGGAGACTATTAAGATCGGGTGGAAACTAAATACTTCACCGACTAAGCGAGGCTTGGAAACATGCGAAGAACTTGCATTCGTGTTCTAATTGGTAAAACGTTTAGATAAAAGCGAAAAAAAACGCATCTTGCCAATTTTTCCAGGTTGTTTTATGCTACTCTAGCTGTTAGTCTTTTAGCACTTAACGTTAATGTCGAATGATTCGATTCTAGACGCACAGATTTTCCCATGAATGTGAAATTATACGATTCCTATCATTTTTATGGTCGCTGACAAATATCACGGTGTCATGCTCGGTAAAAAAACACGCATTTGCACATGATTTTAGCTCAAATTTCGTATTCCGCGCCGTGTACCAAAGTCATAACAATGCTTTCATTAAGACAAACTGTTTCAAGCTCGATTCTTGCATCGTTTTTATATTATTAAATGAATGGTTATCACCATCGTATGAACAGAAGTGTCGTATAAAGAGTGTAGGGGTCCGAGAATTTTGTTCGACTTACTTGAAAACTTATTAAAATGTACTCTCAATGACTAATGATTCACGCTTCAGCCATCATAATGACACACGCGAATAGAACTCAATGCGGTCTACATTATATATATCTCATGGGACGCTATTGGCCATCGGCACCTCAGGAATGCCTCAAATTTTCATCGTCTCGTCTTTATAATGACACCAAAATATCAGCCTTTTATTGTAAGAAATTTCGAGATGTTTGCCAAAAACAAACGAACCGTTTTCCACTGAATTTGGTTAGGCTGTCTCCTACGAAGAGATATTATTTTAAAATATGAGAAACTCCTAAAGCATAGAAACCGTCAGAAATGGAATTACAACTTGTAGTTAGTACGTTTTTTCAATCATTCAAAAAATACATCACGTTATCTCCACTTTAAAAATTTAATTTATACTCGCAATAATACGTTTATAAAATCTTTTTTAGTAAATTAAGTAAAAAAGAATCATAGTAAAAATCCATTGATTGTAAAGGCGTTTTCAGTGTGCGGCGAGAAGCAAATAAATCGATCAAAAGCCTCAAATTAGTAAATTTAGTTTACTGCTGAGAATTTCGATCATTAGAATATTGCCTTCGCTTCCTTGATCATTCTATATTTATCTCGTACTCTATACAACTGCTTACATATTAAAATAAGACTATAATACGGTGTCTATTATAAGTAAAGAGGTAGCGCAAAAAACTGCCATAATTACCTACATCTCACGGTGGGAAAATGTACGAAAGATGGAACTGCACGGCTTCACGCTAGGCCGATGCATGGGGTATACGCAAGAGAAGAAGCAAGAGTTCGAGAAGAAACGAAAAATAAACAGCAAGGGAGGAAGGAGGTTGATTCGTTCGGAAACCTCGCTGGCGGTAATAACCCCCTCCCGATCTCCCGGTCCATTCAACCTCCTACCAAACTAAAACCCAGCATCATGATCGGAGGAATGAAGATGAGGTTGTGGGCCCCTAAGGGGAAGCCCTGGGGTCCAACAGACCTCCTACGGAACACCTATTAGGGCCAATCTCTTCGTCGGCATGCAGCTATTTATGCTCCATGTCCTTCCGCTCGAAGATGGCCTCTTGGAAACCACCGAATTTTTAGAACACTGCAATCGGACGCAGAGGAGTTCGCAGCCCTATCCCCATCCTGTCATGACACACGCCTCACCTTCCACAACTGTGTGTAGTAGACTCAAAATTTAAAGAAATGTACTATTACGTCCACCAACCTATTACCTTGTTCGAGAGCAAGAGGATGCAAACAGAAGAAACCTAAAACTGTAGGGAAATGACTGGTTCCTCGTATATAACTAAAAGAAAATGAATAGTTTCTCGCATTTAATTCAAAGGAAAGGAATCGTTCCCCGCATTGAGAGGAATCTTTCAAGACTTGTGGAATCGACCTTACCACAAAAAGACGAATTTTCCCGAATAAAATGCCACTTCGAAAACATAAGAATCTCTACAAACGCAATAGACCCCTAGGAATGTAATAAAACCTTCAGTATCATGAGTTGACAGACGAAGAAACGGCGATTTTAACGAGTATATGTTTTCATTCCACTATTTTTGTCACCATACCAACTTGTGAATGAAATTTGAAAATTTTCCCACTCTCCCAACTTCCAATTTCTAAAAGCATTGACTTCTAGGCATCTTGACATGTAAAGTAAACCACTGGTTGGAAGATTATTCATTTACTAGATGTGTTCCTGATCATCGTATACGGTATTTCTAAAACTATCCTCTTTTAACCGAAAATTCATCCTTTTTCACGTACTCGGCCGTAACGTTCACTTTTAGCATCCAGTTAGCTTCAAAATCAGGTAACACCGATCGCCACGATTCCTCCACAAGCTGTCGCTTTGGCATGCGAGGTTAAACGACCAATAACTCGAATGTCAACCATGGGTCCGGTTTCCGGTTAGTACATAAGAGAGATTCACCAAGACGAACACGATACAACTTAAACCAGTTCGCATCCCGTTAAAATCTTTCCCATTCGACTTTTTGGGGGCATTGGCTCGTCGTCAGTTTGGGAGTTGACCAATGGTCAACGACCGTTTCACAAAGAAAGGGCTTATTTAAAGCTCAAACGAAACACTCCAGCTATCTAAATTAAAACATCTTTCAAAATTAATAGAGAATTCCATGCGTAACTTTACGGCAGTTAGATCTGATATCAACGAAACATTTAATAATGAAGTCAATGAGTAGAATGCCGTTAGTTTTAATTGGCCATAAAATATATTAATTGAATCTCGATTTTCGTAAATTTCAAGAAGATTGGATAACTAAAAGCAAGACAAATGACAGTTAGGATATATTTACTACAAAACCCATGGACGTAAGAGTCAGTGGCTAATTAGACATCGTCAACCCAGCAATGAGTTAATAATGAGTCAGGCTTGCAGCCTTCAGGTCGTGAGTTCAAATCCTAATTCAGGCATGACAGCAGTGACACCTTGAAATGAAAATCCTAGATTCCTGAGTAACTCCAAGATTAGCAGTCAGGAACTCCTAAAAACCACATTCATACAGCTAGATTAGGGTTTCTAAGTAATGATGATGAAATATTCCAAGGTGAAAGATGGAAATTTAGGGTCGTAAAATCAAGTGTTAACAAAAGAAATGGATTTCCCTGAAGCTAGGTTTATTGAAATAATAATATTACAAAGGTAAAATCAAAATTACGCACTTCTTGCCCAAATTATACACTCAACATTTGGAATTACTTCGCAAATAAACTTCTCTAGACTATAACGACATCTTGGCAGTAACAACTACTTGGAAACACTAGCTCCCAAGCAATGAAGCCTAAGGGAATATGCTTCCGCATCCACCGAAGAGATAGTGAATCCATCGATTTAATTTTATGCCACACAGTTCACACTACACGTCAAGCCGTAAACAAGACGCGACTGTATAAGGTATGCGACTGAGAGAGAAAATCCCCACCTCATCGGTCTTCATGAAATTCAGACATCCAACAACATATCACTCAGCCGTCTCCAAAGTAAGATCATTTGAAATCACACGTTACTCAATTAACATGAAAATGACTCCTTCTCGCTCAAACAGTAATCCACATTTTGACATACAGCGCCAATAAGTTCTCTTGAGGACTTGTTAGCAACAACATAAAGGTGATAACACTACTTTTGGGTTAGAGGATTTGGATCCGTCGACGTGAAAACGAATCCAATGACTTGAGTTTCATGACAAACCTTCCTAGGTGCCATTAATCAGACGCGGCTGCATATACATAAAATGCCACACAAATTGTGTGATATAATCCTTGCTGATAATATTCGAGTGTCCTTTTGTGTCATATTAAGCACCGGTAAAGTACTTTTTAAATCAAAAGGCAAGTAGTAACTTAAATAAAACTTTGTATACTCCACTTTAGTTTTAAAAACACGACCCGGGTTTCAACACTTTGTGTCATCTTCGGGATGACACAAGGTGTCGAAGTCACCTGAAGATGACACGAAGTGTCGAAACCAGGGTCGCGTTATTTTAACCTATAGTGGAGTATACAAAGTTTTATTTAAGTTACTATGAATGACTTCCACAAAGTCAAGCCTAAAACCATTTCCTTTGTCAAAAGGCAAGTATTTGAAATTAAGAAAAGTGGAGAGTATATATTAATGTGTGAAGATTATAATTGTTTGTAGATAGGACAAACCGGTAGGACATCATTGACAAGGGTAAAAGAACACAAAACTGCTTGTATCAACGATGACGATACTTATAGTTATGTTAAACATTTGTGTGACAACCACCACTGGTGTGCTTTTGACTCGATCGTTTTACACTGCACTGGCAAAGGGAGGAAGTTAGATTACTTCGAGCAATTTGAAATTGACAACACGCCAGCGAAATTTAACTCCTGTAATAGCAATGTATTTTAAACCCATTCACCCCTCATAAATATTAGCCTATCACCCCTCCCTCTTGCATGTCCTCCCACGCAAGCAATCTCCAAGTGACATCAAAAAGTTTTGTGATTCTGTGACCTTCTGTAACCCCCACCCCCCGCAACGAACTCTCCCACTGGTGTTTATAAGCTTGCTACCCGACAAGAAACACCTTGACAATGGCCATTTGCGCCGAAACCATGGTCGGTTTTTTGTTAATAAATGTGTGGAATTAACTAAATATTTTACTTCTCAACAATGTCTGAAGCAAGTAATTTCCTCCAAGTGACGCCCAAAAAATTCTTAGACATACATAGCAGATGACTGAGAAAGAAGATCGCCACCTCATCCGTCGTCGAGAGATTTACATACGCACCCACGCGCCACTTAGCTGTCTCGCGATGAAGGAAATTCCGAGGGAATTAGTCAGCAACGGTCGCGGAGGTCACGGCTCGAGCAAACACACAAATTCACTTCGGGACTTGCGAGACGATAAGGAGGGGGGGGGAGGAATCGGAAAAAAGACGTTGGAGATGGAGGACGAGGAACGCGGGAAGTGGGCGAGAGGCAAGAAGGGAAATACACACTGCTTTCCTTTTTTTAAAAAATATAACGTCGCCACGGATTGTACAATTCTCCGCTCCGCTGAAGCCGAACGGATCTTCTTCTTCTTTTACCAACCTCATCCTTTTTTCCCACCACGTGCCTGTGTAATGAGTTTCCTTTTTACGATTTTGACAAACACTTTCGTTTGTTAAAGGCCCGAAGTGGGGAAGGATTCGTAATTGCTAATGCGGCGGAATGCCGTCTGGTGGCAGAGTTCGACTGAATCACATCAAATCGGGAGGACTTTAATGCGTCTATCGTCCAGATTTCATCGCCCGTTTTCCACCACCCCTTCACGCGCGTCTAATCTTCCTCTTGTCGCAGCCACCATTTTTTTGCCTTCGAAATGACTCCCTCCCCAGAAAGAGGCATCTTCTCCTCAGTCCCTCCACGTCAAATGCTCGAATAGAATTGATAATACTCAGGCGTTACATTCTGTGGAACCAAGCGGTGTTCACCATCACGCAAAAGGAACGCCATGTACGATTCCGCACAAATTTAATGGACCAATCTATATCAACGTCGAGTGTGTCGTTCTCGAGGTACCGACGGTCATGGAATAACGCTATAGACGCTAAAATCGATTGGTCCATTAAATAAGACAAGGAGTAGTACGAAGTGTTTTATTCGAATCATGAGGAATTCCCAGTGCTGGAGGAGTTTCCCACCGCCAAACGAAGTAGATGTCTTCATTTTGGCCAGACACTCGTTTAAGTATCAAATAATTTGTTGAGATATGAAGAATTTAGGATGGAGATAACGCAGGAGATATGTAGCGATTAGTGACAGATGGGATTTGAACATATAATGAGGGAAAATGTACGGCAAGAAATGTGAACATAGCAACCAAATCCTTAAGGAGGAAAACCTTGAATGATATCCGATGAATTTTACAGAATCCAACCTTTCAACACGATTCTTTCCCGATTTTGCATTGAAATTTCGAGGGCTATCATTCAAGAATGTGAGAGACAGACGGAGAAAGAAATTACGTCAGTTTCAACGTCTTTTTTTACAAAAAAATGCTGACTTTAGGCATTGATAGGAAAGAGTTGCAGAATTAAATTAAGGTACCCAAAGCATTCCCAAAGCGTCTTAGTTCCCAAATCATAAACAAATCACAGGAGCAACACCAATAAGGCTAGATTCAAAAGTTGAAGGTTTCACTTGGTGGAAGGTCAACATTGTAGTAAACCTAAGGTACTACAGTTCGGCTGTTACGCCATCATCAGGCACCAGATGATGACGTAACAGCCGAAACCGGTTGTACTCATAATAATAAATAGGTGGCAGACACAAAGTTTGGTTTACTACAACGAATAAGGTTATTGGATAATTTCAGTTGATAGCTCTGCAGTAAGCCCCTCCGGGTGAAAACTAAAAAATATAAGTCTTCTCACAATCGCATTATTTTGTGGATGGCTTAAACTTTTAATAGCTCAGGCATACTTCAGCTGAAGTTTTTTAAGCGGCATACACACAAAATGGAGGCATTTCCTACTCGTTTCGACCGACACAGTCGCGAGGGAGTTTCCTTAAAATATTTCCCGGGATGCTGCGGCCCATACCTGGGACATCGCGGCGACTCACGTGTCATTCAACCGCCGTTTATGTACGCGACCGTCACGTCGGCACGTACCGGAAGACTTGGATGCAATGAACGGGGAAGATCAGAGCCGACCGGCTAAACGCTTTCAAATTAAACGATTCCCCGAGTGATTTACCTCGGAGGCATAAATCTTTCACTCTCCCGAGTATTATCACGTCGTTCACTTCAAAGCCTTACAAAGGGAAAAGGCATGTCTTCTTTTTCCTCTCGAAGGGATTCCAGGACTGTTTCACAATTTCCTACATACGTGTACATATATTCAACTTATTGACGCGGGGGAAACTCGGCACGACACGCATGACTGGGTGGAATCCCAAGGGACGTCGTCGACCGCAAAAGTATACGTCCCGTCGATAGGAAACGTCGGCCTAGCATTCCGGCGCGTAAAATGTTCAAAATTAATACAATCATCAATTCGTCGCGGAATTCAAGATGGGATTTCTAAGCAAGCGTATCCTTCGTCCTCACTTGAGCTGCGACTCAACGGCCCAAAAGCCATCCGCCATAGAAATATTACAACCTTTTACATTAAACCGGTACTCCTTGGTTTTTCGAAAGATTTTTTTCGTATGAAACCATAAATCGATGAGAGCTATGAAGGGGATAGGGACCACAACAGTTCTACCATGTTTAAGGATGAAAAAATTACAGAAAGCTAGGCGTGGTATTTTTTTATTTAAGGTTTCGACAAAGGTCCCCAACTGCTCTGTAAAAATCATCTCAGCTTTCCTGCAGGAGCTCGTGTACTGGTGTTTAAGAGCCATATCATCAGATGCAAAAGGGCTACTGCGGAAATTTTTAAGTCAAGTTTTCGAGTTTTCCTTCTAACATCGAGAGGTAGACAGTAAAGTAAACGGACACAAAATAAACAAGGTCGTTTGATATCGATTGTATTCTTCGATACAGGTCTTCGCAGAGTAAACAATTCCATCATTAATGTGCTAATTTCGGTGTATTCTATGTAAGCACTGCATAGGTCGTTCAACGTTTTAGTTAATTTGGCTGCGCATTTTTATTCGAAATGACGACTTGCAGAATTCCTTGCGTGTGCTGTGGCTGTAAATGCTCAGTTAGCACATTATTGGCGGCCGTGTGGTGGAAATGGTTGCGAAGACCCATATCGATGGAGCTCAATAGATATATTGAATCGAACGACCCTGCAAAATAACTACCAGGAAGAGTCCCCTCGCGCTCAAGAGGTAAAAGAAAACCATCGACTTTAGTCACATACCATTGTTTTCTAGACCATTTCCATTTAACGAGAAATAGGATTTCGCTGAAAGGGGGGCAATGTCTAATCCTTGCCCACGAAGCGATCAAGGTGAGAAAACGTCTGTATCCGCCACGGCAAAACACGATCACGGCACATTATCTTTTGCGATAGTTCGGCAACAAAGGGGAATACTTAATGGTATGCGCTACGGCAGTAGTTACATCGTAAGAAGGTGGTTGAAGCTTTAAGTGGTTGGAGCGGTTTTCATTTACATAAAGATTTGTGTGATGCTTTGCATACGTGTACGTATTAGCAACATGCAATAGACAGAAGCGAAAAATATTGCACTATACCGATTTGGTTTCTTGATAATTCAATGATATTTGAACACGCAGCCTTAAGGCACTTGACATATATTTCGAAATAATTCGATGGCATGAACACATTTTCTCCTTAAAGCAAAAACATATATTTCATTTTTATTATAATGGTTCCTACTAAATATGAAGGTATAATGCCGATTTAAAACACACGAATATACATGATTTTAGCTTAAATTTCTAATTCCGCGCCGTAAACCCAAGTCACAGCAATACTTTAATTGGCACGAAAAGTGAAAAATATAATTGTTGCATAATTTATATCACAACATGTACGGTTATTTCAAACGCACAAATAGATGTACTCACGTGAAGTGTGTCCCGAGACTTTGTTTTCGACTTATTTGCAGAGTTATCAAAATGTGCATTCAATGACTCATCGATTCTATGACCACCTAAAAATGCCCTCACATGAGATTCAGGGCTTTCAATAAAACGAACAAATACATTCGTGGGATGACTACACGAGAGTAAGAAGTGTAGTGGAATTTGGTACAAAGCGAAGTCGTGTATCTCTCAATATAATGATCGGGCTTTTATCCATTTCCTCCCGTCAGTTTTTTTTTAACATCCCTGCAATGCCCAAACCACAGAAGCACACAGTTGGCAGCCGACCATAAGAGAGCCACGCAAAAAAAATTAATGCGACCTGGAACCACCACCGAATTCACAACTCGCCAACCAACAAACATGATGGAGCGAACCGAGTTAGTTATCTTCCTTATTTGACGAAGACTTTTATTTTCCGCGCGAAGAAACCGTTTCGCCACCGGAATTAATTACGGAGATATGACCGCCGCAATTAAACTTCGACGGAGGGAAAAAAATAAATGGCGTTGGCTCAAAAGCCGTGTAAAGTATCTCCCTCTCTCTGGAGATGGTCCTCTTTCACGCGCTAAAGCACCTCGTAAGATTGGACCGCTGCTAAAACATTGCGGTTTTCCAGATGGGAAATTGGCGATCGACGGGATCCGGTTCCTTATAGACTATAATGACACCTGCAGATAGTGGCAAACGGCTAACTCCCCCCTTTGAGTTCATTTGTAACCCGTCTTCACCCAACGTAACTCCTTTTCGGCGGCTTCCCACGCAAAACTGGTCGCAGCGGGCACAAAACTGCTAATGCGTTTCTAGCAGTGAATCACATGGAAATGATACTTGAACTGACGTACGCAGCGATGGAAAAAGGAGGGAATTATACCTTCTTCGCTTCACCACCACGCCAGACCTCCCTCCATCCTCAGGAAAAACCAGTAGGGAGGAAAAAGGATGCTATTGGGTTTAAGCGAGCGGCGGATAAAGACAGAAAAATAAGCTGCACGGAGAGTTTTTTTTCATTTCGCGAGGAAAAAAATTCCAGGCCGCTTTGTACAGGAAATTAATTCCTCGCGTTCGAGGGAGAGAGAGAGAAAATTACTGGAAACAATAACCCTCCTTCCCTCTTCAAACTTGCGGACCGACCGCCTCTTCTCGCTCTCCCGCGCTTTCGCGAAGCAAAATCCGTGCGGTTTGGTGCCGACGGAGCCAACGAATCCCTTATTTTCTCATTCGGCGCACGCGCGCGACATGGACTAGAACAATAACGACGGAGGCGGCTGACGGCTCGTGAGTTCAACACACAAGAACGCATCTGTCGCCGGACTCGCTATTAAAAGAACGCGCGAAACGGTTTCGGTAAATTCTTCGTCTCCCATGCACGGCACGTGCGGGCACTCATCCTCGGTGGCATGTCTCATCTCGTGGAATGAGGATTAAAATGGAACAACATTCTTCCACCGCTACGATTTGATGCCTGTTTCAAATCATCACCATTCACATTGCGCTCACCAACAATTTGTCACAGTTACGTAGGTACGCGACTCATCAATGTCCAATGCTAAATCGACACACAATCCCACGAAACCAACGAAAGTTCTAAAAACAGATGCCGATGCAGAGTTTCCATTCGTTCAATGAAGGTATACTTGAGATTTTCAATGGTTGAAAATCGGCATTTACGCGGTTTTGTTCGTGTTAAATGCAGAGCCGTTTGAAATAAAATTCACAAGGTCTCATGATTCATAATTTAACGCAAGTAAACGATAGGTAAAACCCACTGTTTTTGTCTTCGAGGATAGAAGGAATAGAACATACACCACTTTTTGCAATAAGTCTTTTATCATCAATCCAAAGAAAATGTTAAGTGATTGCTATAATATTGTTCTTTCGTAATGTAAACTATCAGCTTTATTTTATGCTTTGCTTTACTTCTTGATGTGAACTTTCTGCTAGGACGACCCAACGCGACGAATAAAATCTTCTTTGAATTAAGCTGAAGATAAACTTCATCAAGGACCCAGAATCATCTTTAAACGTACTAACATGCCGCACCCACCACAGGAACCGATTACAGTCCACTTAACCTTACAAACGGAACAAGGGCACGGTCGGTAAGCGTAGCTAATCAACAATTCAGCACAATGCATGACTGGAAATTGGTTTCGAGCGAGAGGAAATTAATGAGGAGACACATCCCTCACAAACACGCTCAAAGAAGAAGGCAATGAGCCCGGATAAGAGACAGCTAACGAAAAAACTAATTACTTTGAAATCTGGATCGGAACCGGTTCAAGAGACGATATTAACGCCACGCTGTTGCCCCCAAAATTAAAGCAAAACACACGATTGAGTATAGGTCTTCTTCGATATTGAAATTTTTTTTTATTTTCAAGAAGATGAGGAGAAGTCCTTTTAAAACTATACTAATAATTTCCGCCTAAATTTCGAACTCAGCGCCGAAAACCAAAGTTATAACATGCATTATAAGGCAAAGACGTAAAATATAGTTCTCGCCGGATTTCTATTATTGCACGTACGGTCAGTTCCGTTGCATATAACAGGTCTTAAATGGAAAGTTGTTCAACGTATTTTTCCAACTCATTTGAAAAATTATTAAAACTAGCAATCAAGAATCCACGATTACAGCCCCCACCACGTAAAGTTTCTCCTATTCGTCGGTACAAAATTCAATCGGCGATTCCGTCCAAATACAGGGAGAAAAAGAAAAGGGACGCGGTTTGGCATTCAAGAGCGTGAAGATACCCCTCAGGTCGAGGAACCCATGGATGTTTTGACCTCAAGAAAGAAAAGAGAGAAGGCCGAAAACTTTGTACATCCCGACTCCAGGAAGGGATGATCTCACGATCGTACTAAGGGGCACAGAACAAAAACCCCGACGCTATACCCACATCTCAACGAAATTGGTGCGTTGGAGGACCGCCGTGGGGCTGATCAGCTCTCTAGATAACATTGCCCGCGTATTCGGAACTTGACGAGGAAAATGACGGCAAAGGTTGGATAGGAAGGAACCTCTCCGCAGGGTCCGATAAAAATAGCACGCACGCGTGATAGATTGAATCCATAAATTTAAAACGGAGTACCACGTGTGACTCGAGGGGGAGAATATACAGCCGTGAGTCCGTTTTTATACCCGTCCACTTATTAGAAGCTCGTATATTATTTTAGGCTAGGTACACTGGGCTGAGACGAAGGCGGAGGCTTCTTCCACATTGAGTGTCCCTGACTTACCCATTGATGCCAACCATATTTGTCGACACATTTCCTGTTCATAAAGTTTTGCTTTACTGAGAATTTGGGAACTTATCTGTTAAGTTTTTAACTTAATATAATTTCATTTTCTCAAGCCCATTTCGAGGTGTACGTAGGGAATACACCTTTGTGTTTCCATCTGGGATAGACCGCAGAGGCTTAACATATAGATCCCTTGTGTTTTCGGAAATTGCCACAGGAATTAAGAAGCCTGAGTAGCGTGGTAGGTGGTCAGTGGATTCGCTCGGCAAGTCTAAGAGCCCGGTCCGTAAGCGTAGGGCTACGCTCTAGGGCTCGCAGCACCGGGGAACTGAGTCAGTTTACGCCACCCCTTCAGGGCCCCTCGTGACAAATTACAAGGGGTAAACTATTGTACTGATGACAGATATTTGTTATATTTACATTATCGAATTTAGTTTATAAATATTTTTTTAACGACACCAGAATTCCATTTACGAGAGAAAATTTCCATTCTGAAAGACATTCGTAATATTCGTAAATATTCAATTTGACGCCCCCAGACCCAGCGCCCAGGGATAGATGTCCCTCCCTGTCCCCCAAGCTACGCCACTGTCCCGGTCTAGGGGGATTCTTTTCTCGAAGCGACTTCCACGCATTTAATCACCGTATATCCGGCGGGTATGAATATCTTTACAAAATCTCATGAACAAATAGGCAAATAGTAGAAATAAAAAGCACTTTGTCTTCTCTTGGAGTAATCCATGCTACATGTAGCGTCTTGTTCATTAAAATAATAAACAAATATTTCACTTAAAAGCAAGAATCACGGGAAATCATTAGAATATCCATCCCCACGCACGATCACATACGGCTCACGAAAGGAAGAATTGGCTTCACCAGAAGCTCATCGCGCCACCTAAGTTGAAATATATCCTCTATGGCTATACTAGACCCCTGGGACACATTAAAATACTTTGCGTCTCTCCATACATTATATAGTTGATGCGATATCCTCTCATGAGATAAAGGATACCAGATATGAGCTGTGTCTACAATGCTGTCTCCGAACGCGAGGGGCCTTGGTTCGAGTATCGGCGGTATTGGAAGTTCCAATGGCAAGTCGAGCACCACAAGGGAGCCTAACGGAGAGGATTTGCATATACAGCCGGTGCTAAGTACGTCGTATTGGACGATGAACCACAGTCTTTCGTCAAGAACCACAACAAGAAAGAAAAGGCGTGTTTTATCCCAGGAAGACACGACCGCAAAGATATGTGGAGGCAATAGTCCACCCAAACAATTGATCACCTAATTCCCCCCTTCACCTTCGCCTTCAGATATTCATTTTCCCAATTCCCTCATTTTTCAAGGATGTATACCCAACACAACCACCCCATGCATGTGCCTTTGTAGCGAGAATGCAGATGGACATTCCCCACTGGTTTCATAGCCATGAAAAGTTTCATCGTCTCTCTTTGCGAGTTATTTTGAGCGCGATAGAAGCACGTGAAATTGGTGAATTCAGCCTCATTAAAAAGAAAAAGATTTCATCCACCAAGAGATTCCACTATTAGCCACCATAGAGAGACCACTTTAAGCCGCTTCAGGCACAACTTTCCTAGATAGCACAAAATAGAAGCCGCCTCTCATGAGATGGTACAGATGTGCGCTCCAATAAGACTAAAAACTGAGCAACTATTTTATTATAATTTAAATATTCGATTTACAACGTACAGATCACATCCGAAACGCATCAGTGTGTATGTTCGTATCATTTCAAAATGATAAAAAATAAATAAACCACTCACTGGTTTGCTGTTTATAAAATAGCAAAAAAATACTTCGTTTTTGAAGGCGTAGTTAATGTGCAACGAGATATAAAAGTCAAGTCAGTTTCTTCAGTCAGCTTCTCAGTAATCAACTAAATATAGGTGCTTCTTTGAAGTTCAGTCCTACAATTAAAGCTACGATGTTTTTCCTCATAAGCATTACTACATTAACTTCATGCCTCTTTAAGTTCCAAATAAAAATTTGTATAGTCTCCCAATACGACAAGAAAAAAATCTCGCAGAAATTACCTCTCATCCACCGATAGAAACCTCTGTTCGGCGGAATGAACTCGTCACACGCCGCCGATTGGTATCGGAAGACAAGTCTCACGGAAACACCGCGGGAACACTAACAACACGCGGGCAGGCATGCACAGGCGAACGCCAAACCAAGCGCAGTGAAGTAAGTTCATTTTTTTTCCTTCCGCGGTGGCCGGCCACGTGGACTGATCGCGAGCGAAAATTCCTCCGAGTGTGACCGGACTGCCGACTCCGTGAGAGAGGGCGCTAGAGAAAATATGAGATATGGTAGGGAATGATGCTCTGTTTTCGAAGGGAGATGGCCTATCCTCGCCTGTGCCTCCGCCTTTCGTCCGTCTCCCACCCCGCCGAATGCTTCCTTGTCTGCGGGGCTTAAGAAGGGGAAACCGAGAGATGAATCAGTACACCCTTGTCGCGATCGCCAAATGGAGATCGCGTGACCTTGGCGAAAATTACGTGCGTCCCTCGGGCCATTCACACCAAACAGGAAGGAGGAGATGCCGGGCGGACACCGGAGAGAGAGAAAAGTGGAGGATGAAGTCATTTTCCAGGGTGGCTGAACGGGAGAGAGTTCTCTCGGCACCGTCTCGGGTTTAAACTGGGCATGTGCTACTCATCACAGCTATCTGTGATGGTTATACGAAAATGCGCACGTTACGAATTGACTTCACACGCGGAATTCCATATTAAAGCGTCTTGTGGCCTTGTCCTGAAAGTGAACTTTAAATGGCGATCAACCAAATTAAGATTAAAAACTCATTAAGTGATAATAAAAAGTTGAGTTGGTTCACATTTTTATGAAAACTGCGATAGTTTGACGAATATAAGTCTTTTAAATTCACTTTTCAACACACACAAGCGCTCTTCAACCGAACAAGGACTATTACCAACATAAATTTTTTGCACACCACCGTCAATTTTTCTCTGAGGCTACTATCCCAAATTCCGGCGTGTGCATGTCAGGTACTCTCTACAGAAGAGAGTTTTGCAAATGAACGGGAAAAAAGGAAAAATCATGGCGTCACTTTTTTTAATACGTGAGGAAATTAAAATACTGTTCGACCGTAATTCAATTATTCTTGCAACCAAGCGGTAGCATTGATCACATATATAACACTGGAAAAAATTAGTTTGAATACAGAAACAATAGTAAAAGTACATTTAATGGTAAAATATTAAAGTAAAAATCGATTATTTAGATGAAAGGAGAATGAACAGCTAAGAGCCCTCTAAAAATACTAGCGTATAATCCTCTTTTGGAGTATTGCTTCGCTAGTGTTGTAAGTAAGCTGAAAATGAAGAAGACTAGCCACGAATGAATGTTTATTAGATAGAGTACTTGAAGAATATAGAGCACAGTAATCAAGTCGTAGTCTGCCATCGTCGTCAGGGTGAATGGTTTGGCCAGAAGGATGTCGTACATTTAAACTCTCAGTTATCAGACCCAGTTATCACGAATCTCATAAGGATAATTCACATTCAAATCAATCGCCGGGAAAGCCTCATATCGCACAGTGGATATTGATATACAAGGAAAATAATCCACCTCGGTCGTGAAATGATTACCATTTTAAAGCACTTTGAAATATAATACTGATTCTAGCATCGGACTGACAAAAGTTGCAAACAAACCTTTCCGAGGCAAAATTTTTCGAGATGGACGATTTCTCTTTAAAAAAATACGCAGGAAGGACAACTGCTCCCCTCGTAAATATACGACGGAAAGTATCGCATCTTTCAAAACTCCCATTTCCATGACCACAAACCAATATCTTACAGATGATTCGCTAGTTTTCGGACCTCTCAAGCCGCTTATAACCACGTGTGTGTTCAGCTTCCCATGACTCCGAATCACGACGACCGCAAATTCCGTTTCGATGCGAGCAAAAATTACCTCTCCTCGTAAAACAATGATAAAAAATAGATTCGGAATTGGTTTCCGAATAATAATAGATGCAGAAATGAGCAACATTTAGCTGCAAGAGGAGGTTTTCAAGAAGCAGCACAACGCAAGAATGGATACAAAAAATTTCCACCCGAAAAGTGAGCGCTGCTGATAGTAAAATTTAAAAAGAATTGCAAATTCAGTCCACAGTTGCAAGTGCAAATAGCGTTCACCCCAATATTTGCAAAATGAGACCATAACTACAACGGCGAGGTTAACTTGCGCGTCAAAAGAAGTTAAAACCGATGACGAACAATGGGATAACCTTGTGGGAAACAAACAGACAGCAAACTTTTATTTTACTTAGAACGCTGCTTATGGCGACAAAATTTCAACAATTCGCCAGAACTTTCCACTAAGCTTCATTACAACGGATAATTCACGTCCAAAATATAAAGTACACGAGATTTAAACCGGTGAGGCAGATCATTCGTTTCACAGGTTAACGCCGTCACGCCAACTTTTTCGTGACTCAACAAACAGCTGGGAATAAATACTTGAGATATATTTTCCCGGACGCTCAGACGGATGACATTTTTTTCTTTTATGTTTTTCTCTGCGATGAATCACACAAGTTTGGCGGTCAAGGCAAACTAAATCCAAACTCGCCATGACTTCATTCCAGTGGTGCGGCGTTCCCAACAAACCGGCTGTCTCCCACGCGAGTCCCTTTCCCAGTTCGCCCGTTCCTCCGCGTAAGATGCCCTCACGCAACCCAGAGGCAAGCATTCGTCATGGATATTCGGGAGGCGTCGAAGATTAGCAATCGCCTGAGAAAGGGATGGTCACTGAAGGAATGTTGCAGATGTCTCTACCAAGTACTACAGCAAAAGTTCTCCAAAATCACGTACCATGATTCCATCGAAGCCATATTTTGAAGATCAAGGCTACTCACGAAGGCCAATGCGAACTAATACTCACACGGTAATAGAGCACTACCCACAGCAGAAGTAATTACCGTAATAAGTACACTACATCAATTTGAAAGGTTCACAATCCATGAAACCCAGATTAAATTTTATAAAAGAAATGGCACTTCCTACTGTGTTGTATGTCAGAATAATGGTAAACAAAAACAAAAAGAAATAAGGTAAATAGAGACATCAGAAATGAAACTAACACGAAATTGGAGAAGCTGGGGCAGAGCTCGCCAATCCATGTGTAAGGGATTTAACGATGCCGAAGATTTTCCAGCCGTATCCAGATCGGAAACATGGAATCCTTGAGTACGAGGTATTTTAAGGGCAGCGCTCCGTCCAATTCTGTGCAAAACTGAACGGAAAGGACGCGAACTTCTTGCTGCCTTTCGGTAAGAGTGGACTTAACGCCGACGCTTTGTCTCTCTTAACCCTCCCCACATTACCAAAAAATTAAGTCCCTCACCCACCAACCATAATGGCGTATATGATCTCAGGGGTCGCTTTCCCTAATAGAAACTATCAAAAGAACGAGTAGGGCAGGGCTAGAGCAACTTGTGAGGTACTAACGACGTAGTCTTTTTCAAGTACGTACACCAAGACGGACAGGCGACGTATGTGAGCAGACAGGAACACACAGGAGATGCATCCGGACTGGAACACAATTCACTCTTCCACCCTCAATCCTACTCGTTTTACGCACCACATTCCATTCCACATTCTGTTGCTGGATGCCGCATGCTTCAACGGAAAGCATAATGCATCACGAGAGTGCACGCCCAGCGCAGGATTCGAGCTCGCGACCTTGGGGGAAGGAGTGCCCATCAAGAGAGGCGGAGGAGTACACTGCCCTCTGCGGAGTAGTGAATGCCCCACGCGAAAACAAAACGAAAAGGATTTTCAAAAAAACGGACGTACGGAGAAGAAAACGAACCCGCGCATATTCGTAAGAATTTCCGCGTTCGCGGAGATCGACGGCGCCTGAGCACTCGGGGAGTCGGAAACGGTAGAAAGGAGCGGCCATATATTAACATGCGGTAAACAAGAAATCCTGTAATTTTAAGTGACCGAGCACTCGTGCTCTTGATGGATGCCTGAGTTGACGCCCCCCCATAGTAGGCCTTCCCAACGCGGGAAGAGGAAGGAAGCCCAGGAATCTCCCCGCGATGAGTTCACGACCCCGTTTAGGGTCGCGACCCGAAGCGGCGGGAGTCTATGATTTACGTCGAATTAACACGGTAGCCCGACGAAGAGATTTTGATGTGACGTGGGTTCTCTTCCCCCCCCCTCCACACAACACAATGGGCGTGGGCGGGAGGACCAAGCCTTCTTCAAGTGGCACGCAATTTACTTTAACGCCGACCAGAAGTAGAAAAAAAGGGAATGACTCACCCGAGGATTAAGCTCATTGCCTCGGAGAGCGGCCATTATAATTTCTGGAATTCGGAAGAAATAAATCACACATGAAAACTTTCCCGTAATCCTCATTTATCCTCATTTTTAAAAGCACGGAATCCTCCGCATAGGATATTAAACTCGCCATTAAGCTCATTCCGCCGCTTTGCTGCGACCATTGTTACTAATTGCGGAGGTTTCCGAGAGCAATTCCTAACGCCGGAAAAACTCGAGGAAGGAAAAAATAAGCGCATAATTGACTGCCCAGACAAT
The DNA here is from genome assembly GCA_963169105.1 of Ceriagrion tenellum. NCBI lineage: Eukaryota > Metazoa > Arthropoda > Insecta > Odonata > Coenagrionidae > Ceriagrion > Ceriagrion tenellum. Next base: position 68,036,497 of record OY720639.1, read on the forward strand.
CAAGGAATATCTGCAAAGAACATCTCTTACAAGCATAACGAGACCGTACATTCAGGTTATTCCTCTGACAGGCATTTATAAGAAACGATGAAACGTAATGCAAAGAATTCGTCAAGAATCGACATAGCAAGAGCGAACACTCCCAAGATTAAATGCAAGCACATATTTTAGCCTTAAAGAGTTTTAGCTGGTTCCTGCATCGTTACCATTGCGGCTGAATGAACACATTTCACAATAGCAGGCATATTAGGAACTGATGCACAACCAATCTAATATACAAAAATGAATATTTTTTGTTCGTCTTACATGCATTTCAAAACCATTCATCAGATTACGATGACACTTTGGTAAGTTGTGCGCGCGCCCGCGAACATTTCTAAATTATTAAATCCACTGTATAATAGGTGAAGCGCGAGTCGTTTCAACAAACGAGTATTGGCGAGCTTCTCAAACAAGCGAGGAACGACAAGCAAGCAACGAAGCAGATCGTTTACGTGTATCAGAATCGTATCAGTGAGACAAAATATTGCGTGCATCAGAATCATATCAGTGAGACATAATTTGTGTTAAAAGGAACGTAAATTATTCGTACGTAGAATAAGATTTGGTGAAGTGGTCTCTTTCTTTGCTTTTTTTAATTCGTGCAATCAATGTCTTTCATTAATTTAGTACATGTAAATGTGTCTGCTTTGTATATGTGTGCCTACTTGGTAATAGGCATTGCAACGCTTGCCGGGAACAGCTAGTCCTCTATAAATGTTGAAATAAATAATTGAGATAACGAAAGAACTACTCGCCGTATCATTCCTAACGCGATCTGACTGATGATATAAATTCAAATTATAACTAAAGGCTCAAAGAAGCGGACAGACACACCCAATCCCACGGGAAACGGTGCCTTTTTTCGTCTAGTATCTCCAAATTAGTACGGTAAGCTGCTATTATTTTGGTACCATTATATATCTTCAATTAACATGAGGAGAAAATTCGCTAAATTTCATGCGTAGCGAAATTTCGTTCAAACTACCAAAAAAGAGAGACGTCCAAGAGTTGGGTGTTTCCGCTATATTCGGTCACCGGAATCGGTCCCATGAAAACCGCCACATCGGCAGGAACATTTGGTTAAAAAAATAGAGAAAATCTCAGGAAACGAAACAGCAGTGAGTGTGCAGGGAACCGTGAGGGAAGAAATGAACGTCGAATTAAATGTCCGCACACCGTTCCCCGGTGAGACAAACGGAAGACCAGCATTTAAGGGGATGAACCACCCCGGGATTCTTCCCGTCCGAAAAGTTCAGGATAGTAAAAAAAAAAAAAACAACCGGCATCGACTGTAACTAGGGAAAACGTACGTCAAATCGGAGGTTTAATCGCTAGTGGATTGTTCTATGTGGCATGAGACCTTACAAATGATGCTATAGGCGGGCCTCCTACAGGGTGTGAGAAGGGAAAAAAATAGGCACCCGTCCTCGACCCTTCTGGAAGTTCAACGAGATTAAAGCCCCCGTGTTAACCCGTTATGCAAGATGTTCTCGTCCGCCATCCCGGATGTTATTAAGGCGCATAATCGCCCGCCCAACATTTCAGAGCCCACAATCATTACAAAAATGTCAGTTTGAGGGAAGAGGAAAAGAGATTGGGGGGGGGGGTTGAGAGTGGGACGAGTTGAGGATAGGAGGGAAAGAGAAGATGGGAAGCCCGCCACCCCCTGCCACACGCCCCGGAGGATTACGCACTATAATTGACCCCCCCGTGACCATACGATTGTGATTGGCGTTCCTCTGGACGGGCCGGCGCGGCGGTTCCTCGAGACAATCGTTTCCGCGAGGGAGAAAGGATGAAAAAACTCGAGATATGCCATTGTTACAGCCTCGACGGGAAGAGGAGGGAGAGGGAAGAATAGAGAAAGGAAAAAGCAGAGAGCCCTTACGTCTGGAGCTATGTTCATAAATAATTTATGCCCACAGGCCATTAAATAACTGAGAGTGGAAAAATAAACATCGTTCGCAATGTGGGGTCGGAAGTTGTTCGCTCGTAAACGCCGCATTCGGGGATAATTAGTCGCGAGCTCTTTTGAACGACGTGTGGTAGGAACACTGGGTTTCCATCTCGGCATTCCGGTTCGAATCCCGGCAGTTGCGAAAATTTAACTTGAAATCCCCATCCCAATCAGCACAGAGGGAAAAATACCCAATATAACTATGTTCCGCAATTTTTTCACCTGAGAAAATATCGAGTGCATGAGAATGTTGTGCTTGTCTCTTTATTGAGTTCTTACCAGTAGTTAAAAGCGGGCCGAATGAAGCACACCAGTTATAATAGGAAGTCTTAGGCGTCCTTCGGCGGATACATTTAGCGTCCAATATGTTAAAAAACCTTTTCTCCTTTGATTAAACATGTTGCACAGAGCTGCTAATTCATAAGAACACAAATTCCACAAATTCTATGAGACAAAAGTTGCGGTCGAAAAAGGTCGAAACGCTACAGGTTGGTGCATTTCCGCATGCGGAGCCTTAATTTGGTGTGGAGGCAGGACTACAGTCGCCCCACCCAGTAGGCCCAAGCTCTGACCCCAGTGTTGGCCGACTATAGTATTTGGAATTTGTTATCTTCAATTGAGAACTACACGGAGAGCACTGCGACTGTCGCATGGGACTCCTTACTGTAACCTCCAAGGCGCCTCTCGTAAATAGGCAGGTTCCGACGCTGGGTTTCTCTCCATCTCGACACAGAGAATATTAGCATGACACCTCACTACATCTCTAGGTCTGACAGAAGCGATAAAATAAGAGATAGACTGCCGGACAGATAGGTACAAAAACTCGTTCTTTCCACGCTCAATAAGCGACCACAATAAAAACTGAGCTCCACTTAATACACTCCCATAATACACGTCACCATTTCACCTCCCAAAACCTTATCCCTTACGCGGCTCCCTGGGTAGTACGTAGATGTAGATTTTTTTTCTTGGAGAGCTGGATCGCCGCGACGTCTCCCATCCCCCGATTCCCAGATAATCCTTCCCTTGTCAGACAATCCATAAGGGCGTAAATTACGTCAGCTATCGGTCGCGTTCACAAAGTAACCATTCCACCAAACGGGAGATGACTCTTTGGATGATGGACACAATAAAGGTATCCAAGGGACATGATCCGGGCGCATTTAAACGTCGGTTGTAGCGTAAGCTGGTGGGTTATGGTCGTGTTCTCCCGAAGGGATACACTCGGTAAACCCTTCACATGTGGACACACCACACATCAATTCCACCATAATTGGATTAAAATCATTGCGGGTAATGTGTTACCTTCCACTTAGAAGCATAAAGGGCTCGAATTTGGCCCCTCTATGAGACGTAATCACAGCCATTCGAAGGTGAACGATTACAGGGTCCGGGCGATGAGGAACAATCTCGCCCGTTGATGCATTTGCTCATAAATCTTCTTTTAATCATCATCGAAATCGGTCCGTTTGACCCGCGAACCGAACTGTCGGGAAATAATTGTTGTCTTACGGACGTGTTTCCTCGTTCAATATTTTCCCAGGCACTCGGCTCTCTCCGCGAACAGGGGCATGCATCCGCTTCCTTTAGATCACACGTTAACTGATGTGGGACAGCGGGAATAACTGGCTCCCTTCTCAGCCGCGACTATAAAACTCCCACGTCCAGCATTCCGGTCAGGCGCTCTCGCACACTGAGCACACACGATTACACGGCCGTGACCCATGAGAACGGCTCCTCGAGGAGTCTATGCCGCGAGGGTGCGATTAGAAGCCCATGATCACTTCAGTTCGTCCGCGAGTATTTACTCTTAAACACCCCACAGCGGCCATCCTTAAAGAATATAGTTTTGTATGTACTTTTCCACAGAATTTTATTCTGGATGGTCAGTCAAATCACAAAGGGTATTCAAGGTTTTTATGGCATTATTTTCTATTGGTGTTCGCAGCAACTGAGTAAAGATGCTGGTAGCATCTCTATTTGGAAATCTTTGAAATGTATGTCAAATATAAATTTCAGTTAATAGCAATTAGAGTTAATCTAGTGTTGGTGAGTAGATTTAAGAGCAGATAGATTATTGAATTGTATTGGGCGATCTGGATTTAGACATCGTAGCTTTGGTGGGTTTGGAATTGAAAAACAAATTATGCGAAAAAATCTTTTGAAAAATTCTTGTGTGGAATGGACCATGAATTCAGCACTGTGATGGAAAAAGATTACAAAAATAAAGCGCTTTTTCGGTTACCACACGACCAAATCCGGTACCATCCAAAATAAAATTCTGTGGAAAAGTACAAAATTGTATTCTTTAAGTATGGATACTATTAACTTCCAAGAAGTGAAGCCTGAATCTGTAGAGTGTACCCCATAGCGGGCTTGCAAACGCTACTGTCCACGCTAAGCAGTGAATATATCGCGATTCGATGCAATACATGCCGTTTGATAAACACGATCAATATCCCACCTCAATTAGTCATAACACGTCCAGATCCGATAAAAATTTCGACTATGTTCCCAACAATTGGATTCGATTTCCTAAACGATTTCATTAAGGCGTATTGTGCTCTGGCAATGACGCATTAAAATAGACGGTATAGCGTCTTCTAATGGCACACTATCGAAATGGTCATGGAAAAACCAAAAAGCGATTTATTTTCATTATCCGTTTCCATCATAATTTTGTATCCATGACCCCTTTCTCACAAAGTTTTTCTCGCACAATTTTTTTGAATTTACAAATCCACTAAAGCTACGATGCCTAAATCCAGATCGCCCAATAAAACTCCATTATCCATCTACTCTAAAATATACTCAACAGCACTCAATTAACTCTAATTGCTGTAAACTGAAATTTAAATTAGACTTATATTTCAAAGATGACCTAATGGAGATGGCACCAGCATCTTCACCCAGTTGCTACGACCACCAATAGAAAATAATATCATAAAGATGGGTTATTTTATTAATTTTTATTATTCAATATATTATTTTAATTGAATATTATTATTTGAATTGAATGGCTTTCGTAATTTATGAGACAATGTTTCTGGCGTGACTCGGTGGAACTCCTTCATAATGAATGAAAAACAAGTACTCGGTTATGATTTCACACTTTATTTAAAGCAACACGACCTAGGTATCGGCATACCATGCCATCATCAGGATCACATCATCCTGATGAAGGCCTAAACCTAGGTCGATGATATCGGCGACCTTGGTTTGGAAATGATATGCCGAAACCTAGGTCGTGCTGCTTTAAATAAAGTGTGGAATCATAGCCTAGTACCTACTTGTTTTTCATTCATTTTGTAATTTAACAGACCAGTCTTTCCTTCGGCGAAAAATTCACCACCATAGAGGAACTAACGAGTAAAATCTACCCAAACTGCCTAGAACAAAATTCTTTACAGCGAAATTATCTAACTCAGCCAATAATAAATTCAGCATAGACATGGCGTACCAATACAGCAATGTTACATTCTTTTACCGCACGAATACAACCAAGGAAGGAATGAAAATACATAGTAAAAATCAAGACTCTTCGATTAAAACAAGAGTTCATTCCTTATGTGCATCCTTCCATGATAAACGAAGCAAAAAAAACCATGGCTGAGCTCCTTGTACTGGCCAAACCACAACGGCAAGTCGGGCTGTCGAGAGTCTGGTCCGTCGACATGCGGGCAGTCTTCCCAGCTCGTTCGCCCCTTCCCATCCCGCTCAAAGGAAGGAATAAATCAAACAGCAGGTGCCCGTAAAAGTGCATTACCAGTCGGCTTCGCATTTCCTTCCTCCCTCGGTTTTTCGAGCAGAGGAGCACAAATAAAGAGGCCGGCATGTCCACACCGTATCCTCGTGGCCACCGACAGAGCTACTCGCGTTCGTGGGTTAAGAACCGCGGAGGAAGAATGCACCTTCACGCGGAAGGACCACGGACGTCCACGTAAGATAAGGAGGCTCCACTGAGTGTGGGCGAGTTGGAGCAAATACTGAATTCCATCCATTCGTTTGCACAGATTTAAAAAAATGCTTTCTCTGATTCCTTACCCCATGAATAAGAAAAAATCAAGGTAGAAGTAAATCAGATTATTCGATGAACATGCTTGAACTGGACAGTTTTCCCAGATAAATAAATCTAAATCTAAAATAATAAAACGAGCAGGGAAATAACTGTTATTACCACTAAATTCTCTGGAAAAATCGCTTCTTAAAATGTTAAGTTTTTTGCGGAAATGTTGATTGAATTAGATGTAAAAATATGATTTATTCGAGTAGTCTTAGTAAAAAAGTAGCCGAGAAATGTACGATTATGCTTTAAATATTAAACAAGAGGCATGATTTTCTGTAAGCAGCCATGAAATGCGATTTATGCATTTACAGTTGAACCCTACGCATTGAGGAAGGCATTTAGGGCAAAATATAAGGATGTCCCATTTTAAAAAGAAACATTTAAAACCATTCACATTCGAGTCAATCATAAAAATCGAGCACTCTACCCAATAACGTCCGCAAGAGCCTATCTATTATTATTATAATCAAATACAATTCGTAGTGTATGGAAGCATTACAGGCGGCATTTGAACTACAAGAAAATACGCTACCTCAAGCACCATATACGAAAGACATTCGCGCTGCGGAAAGAACCGAATTTTCCAAGGAGACATGAGGAAACCATTCAATCTAAGCTCTTGACTTTTAAGTTCAACATAAAACGCAAAGGAGCTTAAAAACATGTACCTCGACTGATCTTTACAAGTGTCTCACTCATTCTTTTACGCAGAGACGGTATCCTATCTTTATTAGTGGCATATTTAAAACGGTACTTACATTCGACTCGCGCAGTCACAAGGGAACAATAATCATCCGTCGCAACACCTATCACTTGTTTTAACAAATTACCGTCTACCGAAATCAATGGCAATTCTACAGTGAATAAGAGCAGCAGTGCTTAAAATTTTCTCAATTAAAGCACGTGATTTACTCAGTGACGACCGCATCTTAGGAAGGACAAATGAAAAGAAAAATCAGAATTGTCTTCCGTAGAAGGTAGGCGACTCGGTCAAATCTTATAAAATTAGAGGAACATTTTTTAGCGTACAGCAGGAATCATTCTCGGATTCGTCACCAAGTTAGGCTCTCCATACTGGCCAACGATATGATGCCCGAGTCGTGTATTGCCTTCTCGGGATTCCAACCCGGATGAAATCCCGAGAAGCCTTTCTGCATTCAAATCACCTGAGAAGCCTGAAATCTTTTATCGTGCATCGTCTTCAGGACTGTTTAGTCGGGTATCGAAATGTCGGCCGGAGTGGACAGCCAAACCCGGCGGACAACCCAAGAAGAATTTCGGCATGAAGTTCGACGAGAAAGCAACAGATCTGACACATGGCGCATTGTCGAAAACTTTAAGAGGAGATTAACGGGCGAGTTTCGACCAAGTCAGGGTACGCATCGCCACTTATAAACCACCAGCACCACCTCTGTGCATTTCATTCCTCTGAGGGAAGGACCGATGATTCGCTGAAAGGGAAAGAGACGATCAATCTTCTTCCTTTAGAGGACTTTGACATCTTCGCGATCCATTCATCCCGGAGTAACATCATGACGCCAGCCTCCACGTCGGAAGCCGTACTTTCTCATAAACACCCATCCCTTCCCCACTTACCCCGTCCCCCCTCCCCGCACCACATGCGAAACCTCCCCCATTCGTGGATAAACGAGTATCCTACGCCAACTTCAGAGAAACCCCTCCGGATGAAATTATGCGGGGTGGGAGGAGAGTGCAAGGGGAAAGATTTTTCTTGCTTTACTGCTGTTTTTGCTTGACAGCTGCGGACGACGAGGGCCGCAGCAGAGTCACCGGAGGAATTTCACCTCACCTCGTCGCTACCTTTCGCAAAAAAATAATACTGCGGAAAGCCTACAGCCCAGACGTTATCAAGCGCTCAGCGACGAGATCTGCGGTCACGTCCCTGCAAGGAAATATCATGCAAGATACTCCAAGGAGCTCCGATATTTTTCAATATCCCAGATTGATTGCCTTATTAAAGTCATAGCGATGCTATTTTATGAGCACTTCTTTAAAGGACGCAAGACAGTTATTCCACCTCTTTTCGAACTGTAACAATAGCCAAAAAGATTGAATCGAATTCGGAAAGAATTTAACAAGTCTCACACCAGGGAATAGATGCATTAAAAAAACAAGACATCAACACTAACCTAATACCTTTTACTCCAACGCAAAACTGTTCGGGTTCTTCCCGCGTTTCAGCAACTCGGTGGACAACCGATTCGCTGGCATTCCAGTCGGCATCATCAGGTCCTGACCCGAACACCTGACCTGAACCCAAACAATTTTGAATAAAAATCAAAACCGCGGAAACCTTAAGAAAACGTATCGGCACTAACTTTGTGGGACCTATGGTTTTCCATATTTGAAAAGAAACACTGGTACAATTTCCACACTTTTATTTTTCGCCACCGACCATGGTTTCAGCGATGGCATAATGTGCTGAAACCATGGTCGGTAGCGAAAAATTAAAGTGTGGAAATTGTGCCCGTGTTTCTTTTCAAACGCGGAAACCTTCGAAGCACCTTATATTCCATATTCGGAGAAGACTCTCACATACAGAACTTTCAATCAAAGCGAGTTTAATTAACAAGCTAAACTTGATTACGAGGATAACAGCGCGTTAACCACAGATATTTAAATCAAGGATGACATTGACAACGGAGCATGATACATACAAGACCGATAAATACTATATGGTACCACATGGTGGCACACACTCGCCTAGGTTTATAATAAGGACTTGTCAAAATAATAGATAAGTTCAAAAACAAAGACGTAACTTCACAGGTTCTTCGCGATAAGAGTGAAACAAGAAGGAGGCGCTGGAAAGGCAACCGAGGAGGGTAAGAATTAAAGAAGGGAATGCCGGCCCCACTCAAGCGGGATAAGGAAAAGACAAAAAAGGTCTGATTGTGCCAAACCATGCCATACCTTAGTAAAGACGACTTAGAATATATCCAAATCATGGTCGGGAATAAAATAGTGCGCAAAATACGAGGCACCGATTTGTTGTGTGTCGTGTACTAAATATATCGACATTTACCAGTTGTATCGGATTAGAAAGAAATAAAACTATCATCATCCTTAAAAATTGAAAGTTCGGTGCCCCTAAGGCAACCGGGGCTGATTGACTCCTAATTTCTCATACGATACGTCTGCATCAAAATGAAAAAAACATTAAGCTTCAAGACGTTAAAATGTCGAAACTTTGATATTTAAGCCCGCCCTAGTGTACACGCTCCAGAAGTTACGCAGGGTAACTTCGCATGAAAAAATCGACGTTCTAGAAAAATCATCAAAAGAATAGGGGAGTTCCATGGTTGTTCACGAAAAATCCGCCAAGGGACCAAAATTTAGAGACAATGATAAGATACCGTTCGTCAAACCCCCTTAAGGTACAAGGCGGCTAAATTGATTTCGGAACAGGTAGCTGGAATACGCTATTTTTCTGCCATCCGGCAGTTCAATAAACTCAGCTTTAACATTAGGTTTGGTGAGGAAATGGTGCCAAGCACTCTTAACGACCATGGATAATTTTTTTAATTACATCCTCACTTTCGCCTTTTCTGACGGAAGAGAGGAAATGAGTCACTAAATGTCACATACGCGAAATTTCCGCCACCAAATAATAATTTGCATACATTACGGAAAATCCTCGTTTAACTGTCAATCATAATTATCATTAAATGCGAGGTAGATTTTCATTTTCAACACAGGAGCCAATTACAGACGCAGGAATAACCAACGCCCCAAAAAATTGAAATGTAGAAGAAGAATCGGGTTCAATTCTTCCTTGAATGTCCATGAGTGTAAGCAGTTATACAGTTCAGTTTTATGGATTGTCACCTGATGATGTAGCCACTAAACTATGGTCGCGAATAAATAAAACGAACACAGATGTAAAGTACAGAATAATACCTCCCTATAACTCTTCTAGGGCGAAGGAGTTTTCATTAGCCATCCGAGTGATTCCTGTGTCCATATGCCCCACCAATCCTGAAGTCACTCTTGGCCTGTCTTTAGGTTTCTCAAGGTAAATTCTCAAAGTAAATTGAATGAAACACTCATGCCCTGAGCTGAGAAAAACCAACCCAATGGACTCGAACCTGTGAACCCCGGAATAGCAGTCGATACCTTTACCCCACCACTGCTGAGGCCGGTAAAAGTTCCTTCCTTCAACAAAAGCCTTGTTTCGCAAAACCATGCCTAAGACACCGATTCCTATTAAAATACATAATTTATTAGTTTTATTAGTGATAAATTATTAAAGTTGAACGAAAAGTATGAGAAAATCTTGACAGCAATTAAGGAATGACTTATGGCTTTCTATAGACACTTTAGAAGAATGTAACTATGTATAAAGAATAGCAAACAAGATCCCCACCTTCTAGAAGAATGAGAAGACACAAGTCCCCAGGGTGAAAGACGTTAATAAAGACATACGATAATGCGGGATCAAGGAAGAAGATATAGCAAACAAGATTAAAATTCAGAAAGAAAATTTCAGAGGTGAAGCATCAGTCCGAAGAAAAACCATGAAGAACCTAAGGGGTATTCTCGGATTAAAAACGAACAAGAGTGAGCCAGAGAATGAAAGAATACAGGCGAAAGAGAAAGGAAAAGAAGATAAAATGAGGAAAATTGTGTCATCGGAGCCTCTAGATTGCTGATACGAAAATTTAGAAAGAAATTGGTTATATCCAAACATGAGAACTATTATCCGCAGCAAATTACAAAAAAATCAATAGAAAACAATTTTATACCCATAAAAACATCCATAAGCGGAACTGCAAATGATTACCGGAGATTTTGCAAGAGGTTAACGCACACGGCGAACTCATGTTTTATGAATTCACATACTACGAGAATGTATGTGCATCGAGTCTGAGACTCGTGAGGAATAATGTAAAGGAGAACGTAGGTAGGTACTCGCTAAATGAATGGAGAGGCAGGAAATGGGAAATCATCCCAATTCGAGCGACAAAAACCCCGAGTGCGGGCAATGAAAACGGAAGGAATAAAGAGATGCACCGCTTCAGATTCGCCATCCGTATGCTCAACTCGATGCTATCTCCTTAACCGTCTACTAGCAATGCACTCGAGGGTCAAACACCATGCACACACAACCGCGCGCGACTGGTGGCGGAAATAATAAAATAAAATGAAAATCGTCATAACTAATCAATATCCCACTAGCAAGTCAGAATAATATTATATTGTAAACAAGACTCCCTAAAGTGAATCGTTGGTTGAACGGAAGAGGTTGTTCAATTGCGACTCCGCGAGTCGAAGGAAATACTACAATGATTACTCAAAAATAATATGAAATACCTTGCACTTGTGCACAATAGAAAAGTACTAATTATTTAATTTTAATTATGAGTACTAACTGTAAACGTTACTATGAAGTAAAGTCAACAACAGTACCCAAATACTACATTTAATATAAATCATTCTTTGCTGGCTGATAAAGGCTGCATTTTTGGGTGTTTAACCGCGTTGTTTTTTTTAAGACAACAGTTTCGCGTAGAATTCACTTATACTAAAGAGAATGTAAGATATGAAGAAGAATAAGACAGAGGACGGGTATTTAAGATGCTAAGAGAGGCGGTAGGAAGGTTGAAGAGCCGAATATTGAAACCGTGTAGATCATTGGTTAACTTAGGTTATCGTTAGCTATTTTTGTAGTCTACCAAATACTCGGTCTTAGAAGATAAAGTACTCGGAACGTTGATGAACTAATAGATGGAAAACGTTCGTGGACCAGAAACAGGAAAGATAGTCTAGGTGGGATTCGAATCCGTGATGCGCGATTGTCTGGCAAGGACGTTACCCCGAGATTATTATTTTTTCGAGGTTCTATTCTTCTTAGTGAGATGCCTTCAATTCCGATTGCGGTCTCTTCCTTGAGCATTGAGGCATGTTTTTTTTACTTAACCCTTGCATTCAATTAGCAGTGACAAGCAATTCGTTCACGTCAAGGGAATGGGAAAGAGAAAAGAGAATGGAACTCGAAGTGAAATAGTCCAAAGCCAGATTTAAATGAAAGATAAGAGAATGCATTAGAGATCCTTCCACCACCATTTTTTCCAATACAACGGAAAAGGGAAATACCCGAAGCGAAGTTTCATTGTCCTACGCTCCCAACAATAAATCTGACGTCGCACTCAACCCGGAGTGGCATCTCGGAAGCACGTGGACCTTGTAATCTAACAAAACGATCTCGGCTTCCGCAAAATAAATGGGATAACCACCGAAAAGAAAGCTAAAAGAGGTCCAACCGACAACTCATCCGCACATTATGCCGACTTCACGGAAGAGCATTGCACGAAAGTGAGCCGAATGAGAAGGCTACTGACACCGCCACCAGATATTACAGCGCATATCATCAATTAGTCCACCACGTTCGCCATTTTTTCTAAATTTAATTGCCCGCGGAATGCTTGGGAACAGTCCATTACATCGAGCACGAACACAAAAACCACCACGAGTGAGGAGAGATTCAGACGGTTGCACACGCATCCTGACGATCTCGCCCAGGCAATTACGCGGCGTTGTTACACAAGACGCCGAAAACGTTATATAATAGTTCTCGGAAAAATCACGTCCACAGAGATACGCCGCGCAGAGATGTCGGTCGGGAATTTATCGGAAAAAATTGTGTGACTCCTTTCTCAGACGTAATGAGAACTTCTTCGGCACAAACGAAGGGGTGGCACAGTGAACGACCTCCAGGAAGGAAATGCCTACCGTATACGACGTACTTACAGATCAGAACGTCGCCGACAATGGACTCCCGACAATTCCAACCAGGCGGCAGTGAAACAGTCGTTTTTACTGGCTCCGATACGTGAAGGCATTAACGACTATGCTTCTAGACCCCCGACGACAGCCTCAGCACCGATGCGAAATCACAACGGCTACGAATGCAAAGGACCTCTGCATTTGCATCGAAACACACGCGTGGAGCAAGCTATTATACATGGCGGTGAAGCTACAAGAAGAAAAAACGAGATTGGAAGATTCTTGAAATTGAATTAGAATCTTATGAAATAAAATAATGATTAAGATCAAGTGGACGGATGGAATTGCCAATGAAGGAGTCCTAATAAAAAGAACTGGGAATGGATGATCAAAACTGCGAAGTAGAGGAGGCAAACTCACTGGACACATTCTGCGACATAAGAGCGCCAAGAATACAAAAAAGGAATGTATGCAAGGAGTTGACAATAATGGAAAATGAGAAAATAATTAACGGAGCTATAATGAGGACTGATAAAGGAATGTAGGCACTTCAAGCGAGATATCACTTGACAAAAAAAATTGGCCTTGTTCAAATGATCAAGAAACCTTCCAGTGACAAAAAAGTGTCGGCCACTAAACGTACAACTTTTCAAAATTTATTTGCCAAAAATGTTTAAGTTGCTTCACATGGGATATGGTAAGGGTATTTGGGTATTTGCCAAAAATGTTTAAGTTGCTTCACATGGGATATGGAAAGGGTATACGCTCTCGTGCTATCTTGTTTACAAATGAGTACTATCTGTCACGAGATCGCGTAAAAAATGCATCAATAATAATTGATATACTTGCATTACTCAATGTAGTATTTTCATTAGTAACGCAAAAACAACCCTCAGCTGTGAAAGCGGTTACAGCGCACAGTGTGAAACGTATAGAAAAGACAAGCCTGCGATATCAACGTTACGCCAATTACCGAGAATTTCAATTAAAAAGAAAGCTGTTTAGCGTCATCATCCTTACTATTCTTATTTAATGTTTCTTCCAATACAAAATTTACAAACCATAATAAAAATACTAGAATATTACAGCCACTACAATTATTACAAGAAAAAAATCACGCACTGACCATCTAAGGCGTTTAGCTAAAACCAGAACGTAGCGATGAGCTGAAGCAGACGTAACTTCAAACTGATGACTACTGGTAATGATGTCGCGCGTACGAGCGGAAGAAATTTCAATCCATTCATAGCACTAAGTATTTTTGCTCGCGTAATCCGACCCTTGTATCACACCATCAATGAATGAATCGCATTACCAGGATGCAAACCCAAACGGGACCGTTTTAACCATTCCAATCGATTTCAAGGAGCTTCCTCGCCGTGTTAAGTTTTTTTAACAGCGGCCGCAAAACTTAATGCACGAATATTAAGTCTATTTTAGTTTTTTATAGAAATGAATAGCCAATTGCCTGCGGTGCAAGTGACTCTATTCCCGCGTGGATGGAGTTCTTTCTAACGTTGCTAAGGGACCATCTGCATTCAACAACTTGTATCGCACCGGTGCTTGGAATTTGAGAGTCGTATGATAATTTTTAGCCCTTTTTTGCATCTCGACGATTGTGAACGACGGGTATGCTATTCTGACAACATTCATACTCATTATGATTCTTTCGAAATGAAATGGAGAGAATAGAACTCAGAAATTCCAACTTTTTTCTACGTAGGGAGTGCAATGGTGAGTTACAGTCGGGTAGATGACCGTCGATGCGACTGGAAGACAGCTGCGGTCGTGAACGTGGCGTGAAGCGCAATCAGAGAGGAAAATAAAAGACGGTAGCCGCTCTCAAATTTCTCTCTCCGATTAAGTGCTATTACACGAACAATGGCAGTAGATCCGATCGCAGCTATTACTAAATATAAAAGGAACATAATGAAGTCGAATGAGCTTCGTTCGAAGAAGCAGTACACGAAGAAACAAAACATATTCACACAGTCCAAAATTATGGAGTTTCAGGTGCGAGAAAATTGTTCCAAATTACTCAAGTGATCGCGACTAGTAATTTAGATTTAAGAGCAGAAATAATTGAGTTTATATGAAAGAAAACATAAATGGAGAAAATCAAATAATCCAAATGCTGATAAGCTAGAATGGCTATCTCACCAATAAAAAAAAACTTTGTAGCACCCCGAAATTTTATTTAAACACATTCATAGCAATTAATCTGACGATTGCGATACGATGCTCTTCGATAAATATAGTCAGCTGTTATAATTAAGTTTAAATCCTATACCGTAAGCACAAGAGGGTTTCTAGCTCGACGAAATAAACGCACTATTGTTGCAGTAATGTGGAACGTTAATAATATCAAAACCCAAAAAACAACCGCTAGCGATCCAAAACACACACAATCAACGACAAATAAAGTAGACATGATGACATGCATACAAAAGCCGAGTTCAACGCGTAAAATAGACCTAAACCACCACACATCCTCACGAAAAATATTCCAATCGCCACGAAGTAGCCAGCGAAAACGAAAACAGCACAATTCAATATGTATAATTGTAAAAGAAATGGGTGGTGCAGAAGCATTACTTATTGATTCTCATTGACGGAGTACTGGACAAGACGATTCCCGTTTCTAACTATCGGGGAGGGCAATGACAACTTGATCAACCGTTAGAGAAAAGTGCCAGGGCGAGTCCGGTGACTTCGTGGATAGATGTTAAACTTGGGTGGCGACATTTCTCGTGCACCACCTCCGGCTTCATCACTCGAGGAAGTGCGATTAATAATGAAAATAAACGCGCTAACTCTCTATAAGCGAAAAAGTTGGTGCTTTGCCTATCCCATCCAAAATCACAGAAGTATTTCAATAAGCATATCGGGGTGACGAATTGAACTTTGCCATCCAGTATCAAGTAAGCAACAAGGTCCGAGATGGTCAACAATAACACTGGTCAGAGAAATTAGAGGCCTATTTCCGGCGACTTGGGCAGAATTACATTTTGCACACACACCTTGTAGGGCACAAAACTGTACTTCACTATCGACACTACCCATTGGCTAATCGCATCACGTCAGTTACTTCCGCAATCGAACGGTATTTTTTTTCTAGGAAACAAACGGGACGCAGTAAAGATCATTGTCTCTCATTGGAAAAAAAAATTCACCCACTGACTGCTTTCCTGGCAGTTTTATTACCCGCAATTTTACAGCGTCTGCTAGTATTGTAAGAGGGGAAACACTTCCCAAATTTACTTATGGAATCAGCCTCCATGTCACCATACCATGCTCACCGAATTCATGTAAAGCATTTGTAATCTTCACATGGCTATTACGCTACCCTCGTTTTCCTCCATATAGAGGCCATGTCCCCTATTTTAAATACCCAGTCCCATATTTTTTCAGTCCATTGAGGCATGGCAGGCATGAAAAACAAATGCGATCGAGGAGTGAAACGAAGTAGGTATAAACATACCCCTCTTCCAATAAACAATATACGGTAGACCAACGGGCTCAGCGTCCAGTCTATGGGAAACGCTTTTAGTTATTGAAAAGAACCTCGGCCTGAAAAAATACAGCGCCTCATTTTCCGCATCATTGAATCTGCAGAGATGCAAACAAAAAACATAATGGATCAAAAACAATTACGATAGTTCAATAAACTAGATTCGATTTTTCCTCTTTTCCCATCCTACCAATTTACTTATTGCTTATACCTTCTTTTTACTCGAGTCGAGAGACTATAGCAACCAAAGCGTTAGCAGTTACCATTAGTGCATGAATATAACTTCGTTTATCGAAAACGCTACAGAAAAAAGTTTTGTACGACCAGATAACGAGGATGATTTCGCACACATGGTAACACGCGATCACAATTTTTCTCGCAATTATCATAAATCGCCAAGCCAATAATACCCCACTGAAAGCTGAGGAATGCAGGTTCACGTTCAGGCAATTTAAATGAGAATAAATTGCGAGCCAGCATCAAACTATAGATACTCCGAAAAAAAATGATCAACTTCTTGTGATTTCAAATGTTTGCACGATATTTCCAGATGGTTGGATTGGATATTTGGGGAGGCGACCGATGGCTAAGGTCATTGCGCCATAGGGGATAGGAGGAGGTAAGGGAGGAAGGGTGGATATAAAACCGGCGGGTCCTACTGTTAATGAAAGGCGCCAAGGGGACCACGGTTTAACGTCTTATCCGACAGACGGAGTACTCTACTTGAAATACCCTCCACAAGACACTCAAGTAGGGATCGGGTTCCTCTAAAAAACATCCGCATCTGCAGGGATTTGAACCCTGGCCGCCCGTGTGGTAGGCGAGTACTCTAGCCACCACACCAACCCGATCCCCGATTCCAGATGGTATATGAGCTATTAGTTACAATAATTGATCATCCTATAACGAGGAAATGGTCTTCGTACAAACAACATCGACATTCCAAGTCAATACAGAATAAATGAACGATAATTACGACAGGATTGGAGTTCATACATGGGAATCCTTCAGTCTACAGATAGTCTAATAGATTAAAGGATTCTTCCCACCTCGACATAATGTAAAACATTAGACCAAAATGGAATATTTAAAAACGAAAAATTATCATGGAGATTTTTTTTAGTTCCCATCTCCCTTGATTTTGATGATGCGTGAACAAATCCCCTCGGCACATTTGGGCTACGGCTTTAAGGGCAAAAAGCTAGTTAACTTATAACATCGCATATTAATAATACTAGTTCCCATCGCTCACTTTTTGGAACGTCATCACTAGGTTTAGGCAAATGAGTTCGGAATAAAATCGTACATTCCTCTCAATTCAAACGAAATGATCAATATGGTGACCATAAATAAAAGACTTTAGAGCCTTGGTAAAAAATATAAACCGACCATTACAGAGCAGTTGACAGGATGAAGATGGGAAATTGATATTTTGCGCCTCGAAACTGGCATCGTACCGACTGAAGACAGGGTCGACTAATTATAACTGCGCAGACTAGACAAAATACTTCCATTTCTACAAACTTTTCCAGTGGCGAACATATTTTGAACGAACTGACCCATGAGCTGACCATTACGATGCCATTTCCGATGATGAAAATGGCTGCGTCATAGCCGAAACCTAGGTCGGTGAGTCAGTAAATGGACCTTTGTCGGCCACGAAAACAATTTTCATTTCTGTCGACTCATTGGCCGGTATCATTAGTACGGTTATCATAACGATTAAAACTAGGGTGGTCTAGAAAATATAACTCCACTCAACGTTTTAACCTCCAAACCCTAACCGTCCCAGATTTCTATCCTTAAAATAATTCCTTTTTCGTTCCGCAAACGTACATCTTTCCCTCATTTTTAGTCACCCATCTTGGAACAGAACGGGCCATAAATTGCAGATTTCAACCACAACCTATTTATCTTATTATTACCCGTGAGAGTTAACCGATTGATATAGTTTTGGATGGCCATCAAAGTGCTTTTACCTGATCTTCTACTGTCAACACAACCTACTTCTTCCAACCGATTTCCCTCTAAATCGGCGCACATTACATCTCCCTCACCCCAAGTAATAACCCTGTTCCCTCCTACTGATTTAACAAAAATTTAACCTCAAATTCACCCTTCCATCGCGTTCATCAATGCCCCACCGCCGCTCCAAATCACCAATTCTATTTCCAAATTTTTTTCAGCAACCTCCTCTCCCCAACAAACATGCCAAGCACCTTTTCATTCACCTGTTTATTATTTCATGACACCATTTCCTTCTAATCTTTCACCATATCAGCACATCAATGCCTCAAATCAACTCTCAAAATCTCTCAACAGGGTACAGGTTTCTGACCCATACAATCCAAAGCTGTTTAAAGAGTTTCACCAGCCGATTCAACCGTCATAGAGGTCATTACTAGCTGCTTTAGATATAATGCCCGAGTCTTTGTGAGAGGATTTATTTTAAACCGAACCTTCCATAGCTCCAGCTTCTGAAATCGAACGCTCGACTGTTAGAAAATAAAAATTGAATGTTCCAGCCGCATAATTAACTACTAAGTGTTCTCTACGATATTTAGAACACAATGGATGGAACAGTACGGCAAGATAGCAAAAGGAGATATCAAAGTTATTCAAATATTTCCTAAGGACATTTTCCAGTGACTGTCTGAAGAGTATATAATTGATTGTATTCAGAAAATAATAACATTCTGAAGACGATCATTAAATGTTTTTGTTTTAACTCTTTCAATTGTAATTGGCATTAATCTGCCATTTGCTCCACAAGCTGCAGAACACTAAACTTAAAATAATCCTTGTAAGTTTATAATGAATCTTGTTTGATACCGGGATGATATTTTTTATTTGCTTATACAATTTCACGCTCAATTCTCTATAAATGCACCTTTCCAAATAAGTGAACTGGACTAATGGACCAAATAAAAATGACTGTCAACACCACTAGAGGTTTATTAGTATGACAGGGGTCGTGCTAATAAACATCTAGTGGAATTAACAAAGTCATTTTTATTGGGTCCAATATTGATAACTTCCACAAAGAAAGCCTGCAACCATTTCTTCTGTGAATTGGACTGATTGACCTATTATTCTTGTCTCCCACAGGATCGAGAAACGAGGCCGCATAGCCGCAAGATAAGGAGAGGAGGAGAGAGGAAGGAGAAGTCGCGGATAATCGAGAGAGGGAGATAAACAGCGGGAGCGACAAGATGCTTTCGGGCTCCCTGATGAGGAAACTCCTGCTGCTCCTCCTGCTCCTGCACGGCGCCGTGCTCTTGGCGAAGGCGCAGGGCGAGGACTCGGACTTCTCCGGCGGCGAGGAGGAGGAAGGCGGCGCGGGCAACGAGGTGAGCGAAGACGAAGAAGACGATGACGACGAGGAGGATGATGAGGACGGAGCGGGAGGATTCGACTGCGACCCCGACATGATGGGCTTCGAACTCGTCACCGGGAGCATGTTCCGCGGCGGCGGGGAGGGCGAGGGCCTCGGCCCGGGGGGCAGGGGCCTGGCCCGGGGGCGCCAGATGGCCGTGCTGGTCGAGATGCTCGTGCTGGGGGAGTGCATCGAGGCGTGCGCCGCCAACGCCTCCTGCCGGTCGCTCAACTACGAGACGGGGCTCTGCGTGCTCTTCGACACGGACGCCGACGAGCACCCAGGTGAGTGCAAAGACAACGACAGTGCCACACACACACACGAAAGAAGAATTTCACAACTCCCGAAAACAATGCGATTAAGGCAGTTTGAGCGAGATATCATTTCACCTATTGTTCAAAGAATTTTGGCCAAAAAAAATTATACGGTCACCGCAGTATTTTTTTCAGAATCACAAAAAATCTTCCTTTGCAAAGGAGTTTTACACGTGCAGCGTGAAAAAAAATTAGTCACATTTAAAGAGTTACAGTTATTTTTAAATTACTGAAAATTTCAGACACACATAAGGAGGAAATTAAAACGTAATATAAAAATATGGTTTCCACTATGACAAGGGAAGCATCAGCTCTGCTCACCTAAAGCTGACTTCTAAGCATCGTAACGAGCTTTTTACATGAACTTGACGAGGAAAATCCCGGCAGGTTTATTCTTGCTTGGGTCCTCCCTCATATTTCGCAAGAAAAAGTGCCGTTTCGCATTTTAAGAGCAATTACCCTTCAGCATTTATCCACAAAAATAGTTACATGACCGATCACAAGCTCGATATAAACCCGCGGTCATTCGATTATACTTAAGCTATTTGATTTCCCAAATTTCAAATAAAAACATGGCCAAAGAGAGAGATAAAAAGAGAGGAAGGAGGTGGTTTTCAGAGCTCTCGTCATTCTTGTCGTAAGAACGTAATCGTAAGAACAATAGAAATTTCTATCATCCCCCGTATAAAAACATACCGAGCGTAAATGGCGCCATAAAAAGATTTTTCCGCATTTTAGAAAGAATCCTTCGTGAAAATGGCCAGGTAGATTGAAAGATAGACTCACGGAAAGAAAGGGGGATAGAAAATTATTGAAAGGTAGCTGGAATCTTTTAATCGCTCAAAAAATCACTCATCCGAAGCAAGATGCTTCTTCCAAGTTCTAATTAAACCACCACTCCTTGAAAACGATCCTCGATTAAAATGTCTATATTCTTCCGCAATCTTCAGTGATTGCCTCGCATCCTCCGCTCGCATCCCTCGATGGATGCCCCGCTGTAATGCCTCCCCAGTCCACTTTTTCTGCCTTCTTTGAACTTCACCCGCCACGTAATTAACAGCTTAATTGCCAACCTCTTATTAGCAGAATATCTATTTCCGTTCACGATTGACATCCAGTTACACTTTGTTGCGTCCATTCCAGTAATTTTTCCCAGTGCTAATATTAAACATAGGCAAAAAATTATGTACTCAACCATCGACTAAACAGAAATACAACCATAGAGGACGATGGGTAGTTTGAGCGAAATATCATTCAACCTGTCAATCAAAGAATTTGGTCTCACTCGAAAGAAAAATATCTCACCCTTCCAAGAATGTAAAAATATCAGCCCCTTACCAAACTACATTCAGAGATTTTTGACGAAAAATACCAGCCCTTTTACATGGGTAATGGTACGTGTATGCACTCAGACTACATTTAAATAATGAGGGATTTCTAACACCAAGATCTTGTCAAAAATAAAATGTAATTCGTATGTTATTTTAACTATTTATAAGAATAAATCATACTGTCAACGCAGTAATTTTTTTAGAATCGCAAAAAACCTTTTCATTTGAAGGAGTTTTGACGTTACCGCGAGGTGAAAATGAGCCAAATTAGAGACTTATGTAAATACTTTTATTTACTTACTATTTCAGTCATATAAAAGTATATTGTTCCACCATTAATAATGCAATATAAAATTCATGCTTCCTACAGCTCCTGAAATTGAAACTTATCGCTCGAATTTGCTGACCATTATGAATAGGGAACTATCTCGCTCAAACTACCTTAAGTAATAAAGATTTATGGATGAAAATGAAGAGAACAAAATTAAGGACTGTTCTGAGGACAATATTGAAAAAAAATTGCTCAAATCTGATATCATTTTTATCATGAGCTATAACATATTCTCTAAGATCAGGGGTTGAAATATTGCTCGTTTTCAGTTTCTTCCAGCGCCAAAGAAGCGTTTTTCAGTTGTTTCCTACAACCCGTGACTTTATCTTCTTCTTCATCTATACTCAAGGGAAATTGACTCGTAATGGTAAAATATGTATTTACATATTAACTTTACTCGTACTGGCTGACTAGGCTTCACTTCGTTGAAGCTTTGACAGTTAATATTCATAATGAAAATAAACTTTTATTTTCTACATCTACATAATACCCTGCGAGCCGCCGCATGAGCGCGTGGAAGGGGTGTTAGGACACCGTTTTAAGAGTCAAGAGATAAGATTTTAGGAGATGATATGGTGAAGTGAATAATAGGAGTGTATTCAGTGGAGCTAGGTTTTTGTTTTGGTCACTTATTGCGCGAGGGAAGAACGAGTTTTTGTACAGCTTGAACCATAAAAACCATACAAGAGTACAAAGCATTTTATTGAATTATAAATTCTAATGAGCGTACCGATTGTGTTCTTGGCACGTGAAGGAACGACTTTGCCCACGCAAACTGCTCAAATCAATCCTCCAAGTGAAGAAAAAAGGCGAACTCTAACGCATATAGTGTAGACTAACTATCCTAATGCGTCGTAGCTTTTTTGTATAATGCCCCCCGGAAACTTAGATAAATTGAACTTGATACCAAAGTTGCGAAACAGGAAATCTTATTTTAAGCACTCGAAATCATTGATCAAACTGAGTGACGAGATCTAAGATACAAAAAGGCGAAGACAACCTGAAGTTCATTGTCAAGGGAGCCGAGGAGAAAGCAAAAACAACGCGGAATCCGGAAGGAGAGCACGTTGGTCACGAGAGGAGGGAGACGGGGGTCAAGGACGCGCAAGCCCCGCGGCGGGGTCATAAACGGTCAAATTATAATCCACGCGCTTTTTCTCTTATATGGGCGACTTCCGGGCTTAGAGATGCGGCGGGGGAAGCGCAGAAATCAAGACCACTCTTCGTCCGAGGAGCGCACTAACCTGGAGTTTTAGGTCGTCGTTCATGCATTACACGAAATAGAGTGATGCATAACTATTGATGCAGTAAAGCCTCAAAATCGTTGTGAGATTTCATAGAGAGAGAGTCTTTCCACCTTAAACACCCCTCAGCGGACATGAACAATGGTACCACAATATTTTTAAGTACGCTGGGTATGACAAGAATGGAAAGCAATTGTACAATGTATAGCCAAGTGAGCAACTCAATGGAACGAAAGGAATACATATAGTTTAGCAATAAAATCAACAAATTTAACCAAGCGAATAATCGCTGCTTTTTGAACGCGGGCGCCAAACAAGTAGGGAAGAAGGGGAGAGAGATTTTTTCAATCCGTGTGACAATCGAAGGGCTAATTTCTAATATCTCGTTTATATTATGGAAACAGTTGTCCTTCTGTGACAGATTGAAAATTGACTCATTATAAATTTTATTCTGAAACAACATCTCCGTCGCGGCGCCAATGGTCGGGTAAAGCGTCGTTTCGCAAATAAAACCTATCTGACGAGCATTCAAGCATAGTTTACGTACCACTTTTCCCACGCACCATTCATAACCATAAGAAGAACTAAATTGGACACACTAAGCCATCAAAGCGCAAAAACTAACTGTTGAAAACCAAAATTAAGACCCAAAACATGAAGATTATTCCACGAATATATTTTGCATGACCTCAACTGTCCAGCCAAACGAGCCGACTGTAGTGCCATTTGTGTGGAACTGCCGCATATTGACTTTGTATTAATTCGATAATAATTTTCAAAAATAGTTGTTAAGGAGCCTATATTTTATTTTTACCCAATTCTCCAGGATTTTTCCTTTCTTACACACAGCTTCAATAAAAAGCTTAAATATGATTTCTCATTCAGGTTGACGTTTCTCTGCTGTAACCTATGCAATCTCCATATGGGCACATTTCAAAATCTCCACTTTCAAGGCTCAATAACCGTGAAACTAACCTGAAAAATCCTATTTTTTTCCATCTCAGTTTAGAAAACGCACTTCAAAGATCCTATATACAAGTTTTCATAAAATCTGGAAGAAGTGATCCAGAGGCCAGAGCCACCTTAATTTGATGCGCAGGCGGCTGAAATGGCTCGTCCTTTATTTTTGAGATATTGCGCTTGATGAGCGAAACATCATTTCACCAAGAAATAAATGAAATTGATCTCAATTTGAAGAAAAATATCTCACACTTCAAAGAATGCAAAAATATCTGCCCCTTACCTAACTTCTTTCCGAGATTACGACACAAAAAACCAGTCCTATTACATGGGAAGTGGTACTTATATGCACTCCAGAGAGACCTTAGTTTTAAAAAAGAAAAGCATGTAAAAATGAGGCATTTCTAACAATTAAATACGTCTACAAATGAACAGTGTGCAGTTTGTATGTAGGTCTCAGTTACTTTTGAAAACAATTATATTGTTACCTCAGTAATTATTTTCGGGATCGTAAAAAACCTTTCGTTGTGAAGGAATTTTAAACGAACTGCGTGAAGAAATAAAGGCATATGAAGGTAGTTTTATTAAATTATTTAGAATTTCAGTCATACGACAGTATTTGAGAGCACAATTAACATTGGAATATTTAATCCATTCTTCCCACAGCTGCTGAAATTAAAACGAACACTTCGAATATGGTCCCCATAATCACTTGGTAAACATATCTCTCAAACCTCCTAGAACTCGGATGACGGAATTTTGAAAAGGACGGCAATCGCCGCCACCGACCGCCGATGGATGTTACAGCACGTGACGTAGCCGGTCCGCCAAAATTCACCGCGGCCGACTCACGCCACCACGAATAAGGCGGGGAGGAAGAAAAGTGCATTCATTCGCCAACCCACACCCACGCGAGCCGAGGGCGACCATTTAAATAAGAACGGTATCGTTTTAATGACTTCCGGCATCGTCCTCCTGTTCCCTGGGTCCCTCCCCCGCCGTTTCGCCGTGCCCAGCGCGTGTCATTCCAACCCATCCGAGGGAGGAAAATAAAACGCTCGCCTCCGTGTTCCCACGGCGAAATTTCTGAAATGGAGAAAGATCCGGCGAGCACGCAAGTGGACGATGGCTTTCGTGCCTTCAAAACACTCCCCGACGCGTGCATTATGCCACCTCGGGTGCCGAAAAGCTAAGGAGGCCGCCCGCCTCCTTAGTGAAGTCTTCACGAATACCTCTTTATTTTTTGTCGTTTTGCTGGGCCGATCAGGTAGCAGCGGTGACTATGGCACGCGCGCCAAACGTGGCACAACGATGACTTGTTTCAGCCGCGCGAAACACGTCCTACGGGACCATTCAAGTATTACGTAAGACGCTTTTGGGGGTGGGAGGGTTGGGATCATCTTACTTTGTCTTATGACGAGAGAGGGAAGGGGGTCTGGAACCAATTTACGATTATTGTCCGTCTTGAAACATGGTATCGTTTCCAAATTGCCTGAAAATATCCTGAGATTGTTCACAACTTCATCAGCCGTGGTACTGTTTCGCTCTCAATGTTAATGAATATGGTACTCCAACACTGCATTATAATACGATATCCAGTGCTCAAAGCTGTACGATGACTTCTATGGGAAGACAAAACTGCAGAAAGCGACCATTTAACGTAGATATACAAATATCTAACGTCTTGCATTAAGACTGATATGGAGGGGGAGTGGGAAATTCTTAAATTTCTTACATATGGGGAGAATGGGGATCAAAAATAGCATAAACCGTAAAATACTTGCACGGCCCATAGCCAAATTCATTTAAAACTTTTGGAGGACGATTTCAGCGGCGGGGAGTCTTGGCGTGCACAAGCCAGCCGCCTCCTGAAAAAATTACGTTAATTTCGCATACGGCCCTGAAAACGACTGCGCGCATCGAGAGCGGTCATTTGCCTTATATTGTCTCAATTTTTTATTCAGTCACTTTTAAATGAACTGAATTATCGGTTACAAATAAAATACCAATATATCACACATTATGTTCTCAAAATATTTTGGAAGGCAAAAGGAAACTTTTTTCGCCAGAGATATGGCCGATTTACACACGCACTCTCAAGGAGTTAGCCTACTCCTAGGTTATGGCGTCTTATAGTTGATCATGGATGCTTATATTTCGCTGCTCACTCTGGACCACAACAGGCATCCATTTGATGCACACCTAAAACAACAGACAGCCCATTTCAAAGCAGATCGGGAGAAGAGCTGAAGTATAAAGATTTTTTATTGCAATGAATTTAAAAGCCATAAGGGTGTAGTTTGAGCGAATTTGGTACAAAAGGGTAGAGAAAAACTTTGCAGCATTCGCCAGCGGAGAAATGGAGGTTGGCAAAGTGTGATCAAGCGTTGTTGAGCGGGCAAGGATTACTGAGGGATACCAGGAAGGGCTTTTAAAGGATGGCTCAGACTCTTGATCCCTAACAACTTGTATGACGGCATCTCTTCTGCGTAATGCTCTTCACAAGAGAGAGGCATCACGTTTAGAAAATGCTATGCAATACATGCGATCGTGACAACTGCTTACCTAGAGCGGGCGGTAATCCCCGGGCAGGTTAACGAACTTATCAGGACACAAAAGACTACGTATCTTCTGCGGAGTGATCCCTTCCAAAACTTAGAATTCGCAAACAATTAAGGGATTGAAAATGTGATCTCGTTCGATGCGCTACACGAATGAGATTGGGGGATCAGTGACGAATGGCGATCATTTTGTGCGCGAGCGAAAAATATCCACTTAGTGCATACCGCAACGTGCTAGCATAATGAACATAGTTCCCATCTCGTCCACATTCATATAGTTAGGCCATAAA
This sequence comes from Ceriagrion tenellum, assembly GCA_963169105.1. Classification (NCBI taxonomy): domain Eukaryota; kingdom Metazoa; phylum Arthropoda; class Insecta; order Odonata; family Coenagrionidae; genus Ceriagrion; species Ceriagrion tenellum. Next base: position 68,063,227 of record OY720639.1, read on the forward strand.
ACTTACTTGGTACATTCTCTTAGGGAGATGACTTAATAATGAAAAAGAAATTACAAGTACGATCTCGTAACTCGGTCCATACACATCGAAAAACCCAGTGAAAATAAAAGAAAACGCATTTAACGTTAAAGAACGACAGAAACGATGACAAGAACACCGAGACGAAAGCTTATTATTATGTGATAACGCAGATACGAGAACGTAAAACCAACAGCCATGTCCTCACATTCTCCATTTTCTTTCTCAAATGCTTCACCTTAAAACTGAGCGCGACCTCTTAACCACGGCGGTCAACAAACTAATATTTAGAGACGAAACTAAATAATGACGATTTCTAAAAGTTTCCTAATATTTAGAAGAGGGAATTCCCACGTCACAATATTAGTGGCAAAAGTTCAAATCCGACTGCTCCGGATTCCTGGAAACAAGAGCCTGGAGGGCTTCGAGTTGACACACGCTAAGCGGACGCCCAGAGGACGATGCGAAAGCAACAATGGCGCCAGCCTCACTAATTAGACCTCGCACGTCAGCCAAGACACCACGGAGAGATGATGCTATCTCACAGGTGTTCCTCATTCCCGAAAAAACAAAAGGTGCCGACGCTAACGATAGTAGTTACCAGTAATTGTGGGATACTGGAGCGATAACTAGGTCCATTTTGGATAAGATTGATCAAGAGGGGATGGCAGTAATAACTATGTATAATACTAATAGTCGTATGAATTGGGTTCAGACGAGTTTTGAGGGCCGAGGTCATATAAAAAACATCATTAACCTCAAATCACAATAACTGCTGGCATAAAATTGAATCCATCACTCCAGATTGATAGAAAATAATATCCTTCGGAGAACCTCTATTCGTCAATAAAAAGTAATAGCTCAATCCATAAATGGAAAGGATAGTTTTAATAGTGAATCCCCCTCTCTGATGATTGCGGGTGATAGGTAAAGAGCGGGGGGATTTATTTTTAATCCAATTACTGAAAACACACCCTCTCAGCCCTAGGCGAGTTTCGACATGGCGCAATAAAGTTAGAAGGCGAGATTGCAGGTCAACGCACTTAAGCAGCCGGTTAGTTTATAATACACCGAATAACACACTAAAAGCAAGACCATTCATCATTTCAGTAATTGAAGCATCAGAATTAAGCAGATAACTCAAATACGACGAATATTTATTGGCAATTGTCGACAAGACGGTAATTTCAAGGAGTCACAATAATATTTTAACATTACAAGCCCACTAACAACACTTTCACGTAGTTTTACCATCTCCGAAAGGTCGACAAAACAAGATTCGAAGCATTTCATGGAGCAACTCTCACAACGACGTGATTTAAACGCGTGGCCGTCAAAAGCGAAGACAGGCGATGGCAAGAACTTAAGGGAGTAAGGAATGGGGGAGACAGAAATGGTACCTGCCCACTCTTGATACGACATAACACACCGATATGATCACGTCTATTCGTCCAGTTGAGCGCGAGGAGTGGGCGGAGGACTATTGTACTCACGGAGACTTCCGCACTGACAGCCAAGTGCAGACTGCTTTTCATACACCACTCTTAAACCTCCAGAATCGAACTCGTTTCCTTGAGAGATGAAATCTCTCGTGCCAGCCGCCATACATCCAATCTTCATGCGTAGGGTTCAACATAACTACAAACCATCGCCCTTGGCAAAAGACCGAGATCAATCATTAAGATTACCGGAGAGGAATGGCCATGACATTAGCCGTGAATCGCGATTATACCCTTTAACGACATAGACCGTACTGACAGCGAGACACTGTGTAATTTCATGAAAGAGTTCGACTTAACCTCAAGAAATCAACTCTCTTCCCTAAGAGATATGGGGTGGAGCAGTTGGTACCAAGCGTGGCGCCAAGCATCCGATCTCGTAGCGCATTATTAGAAATAACTTAAAAACGGCAGCGTAACAGACAGAGTACGATGCGATCACTGGCACTCTGAAGAGGAAATCGTGGCAAGAACACCCGTACAAACAAAAAATCCATGGAAGAGTCCAAGTTAACCGCTGAGGTACATGGAGAAGGCGCCTGGTATAGTCAATACTCGAAGATGTAACGTGGGCGCGGCCTGTTTTATTGCGGCCTCCGCCATCTTTGTTAACCCCGACTTTCCTTAAGCGCTCATGGGGTGACGCATTAATTTAGGATTTTACTATATTTTCCATCATTTACTTGCTAGCAATGATCATGTATTTACCTGTTTACTAGGTATTCTCCTAGCATAAGGGTTGATACTAATTTAAATAAAAAATAATCCGCGACCCAGGTGATAAGTATACCCAAATCCAGTATAACTTATAGCACTAAGTAGTCAATACATGTTTCAAGAGTTACTTGCCTTGAATTTCAAACATGTTTGATATCCATAATTGAAAATCAACACTTTTACAATTTCCACGCTTTTATTTTCGTCACCGACCATTGTTTCAGCACATTATGCCATCATCCCTGACCCTGATGAAGGCATAATGTGCTGAAACCGTGATCGGTGACGAAAATAAAAGTGTGGAATTGTACCAGTGTTTCTTTTCAAATATGGAAATCCATAGGTTCCACAAAGTTTGTGCCAATACGTTCTCAGATACATGATGCCAGATGTTGGATAATCTATCTTCACATCCGCTAATTCGTCCATTCTGTCGTGCTGTCCCAAATAAAATTTGATGACGTAATGCCCTTACCATCTATCTCAATGAAGTTAACCCACAGAAATTAAGCCCGCTTACTATGAGATAAAACCTCTGGCGCCTACCACAAAACATGCAATCCCGTAGGCCAGTATTTAAAATAACTTGAAAACATCAATCCCCCCACAACGGAGTCACAGAGACTCCTGAGAAGGAATGATCTTGGGAATAACCGTAAGTCGCCTTCATCCCGCCTGAAAAATGAATACCCGATTAAGGAAAAACAACGGAAACTTCAAGACGCAACTCCCAAGATCCGAGCCTCTATAACAACAGAAAATTTGGACAACTCCCTCCCCGCAAAGAAAGCCGGAAAGGGTCACCCAGGCCAATCATCCCAACAGAGCAGCATCGATGGCATCCATCCCCCGATTCCTCGAAATCAATTAGGTGGACGATTTCCTGTACATACAGTTTCCGACCGCACTCCCCACCGCCGATTCAACCCTGCCGAGAGCATCGCCAAACAATCGAACGGGCGATGCCAAGTTGAAAACAATCGTGGGGATAAACAAGGGCGGGCGGGCGGGCGGGGGAAAGCGGTATCTACGAACGGCGGATGGGACGTAAGAAGAAAGGACGGGGTAATAAAACGGCTCCAGAAACTTCCCGGGGATGCGAGGGGGGCATGGGGGCGGGGGATAAGGTGAACTCGCGATAGGGATGCTGCGGATGCCCCCTCCCCGTTAAGTCTCTCCCAAAATGGCAATCCGCGACCGCCTTTAAGGGAGGAGAGAAGAAGAGAGAGATAAGGGCGGAGGAAGGACGTAACATAACAGCACGAGCGTCTTCGGGTGGTCTGCCACCAACAGCCCTCCTCCCCCCCACCCCCCAGGATATTCCCTCACCCCTTACTCGCGTGCCACCAGCATCCCCAGTGACTCCGCAACGAGGCCCGACTCCTCACGACGACCGTCCAAGAGAGGCGACCCATCCTGAGGGATACGGGGGTAGTAACCCCCGTTACCCGCATCCCTCCCAAGCCCACCACCTCAAGAAAGGTAGCGGAACTCGTAACTCCTCTCGCAAAAGACTCGCGAAGACCGAAAGAGAACCAGTTACCCACCGAAAAGTATGGAAGTGTGGCAATGCTCGCGAGTGTGTTTGTGTGTATACGGCCTGTGTGGAAGGCATAAAGTCTCGACGAGGAGAGACTGTCTGGCTTCCAAGGGGGCGGGAAGGAGGAGGAGGAGCAAGTTTCCTTTACGGAAACGCGTCCAGGAGTGGGAAGGAGGAAAAAAAGAGCGTAGGAAGGCGTTGTTCGGTTACGTGTCCCATTGGGACGTCCAACTCCTCTCCCTCTCTTCCCCCAGATTTATATATATATACGACCGAACGGCTCGTTACGTCCGCTACGTTCCTGCGTCGAGTGGGAGGTGGTTGAGGAAACTGTATTCGCCGGTTTGAATTGTGGCCGGCCGATGTCAACTCCCCCACCTTGACCCGGAGTCGACCACGGGGGCAGCGTACGGGGGTTTTGAAAAGGAAATAAAAAAGTGACGCGTTAAATAAAGAACGCTTTGAAAACGGTGTGCGCCGCGAGGGTGGTCCAGCGTCTCTTCGGACAGGGGCAGGGACTTGTGCGTCCTCCACCCTACTACCGACACTTGATACCGCGATCACGTTTCCCCTTTTGCCGAAGAAATTACTATCGGTTTTACGCCCCTGTCGCTTTGATGGGCCGAGAGAGAGAGAGGGAATGAAGCGGGGGTTAAGAGGACATATTCCTAAGAGATGGACGCAATCCGACTCCAGTCCATCCCGCCCTCTACTTACTTGGTTTTTCACGAGCGCAGGAAATTGAGAGAGGGAACACGTTTTCACTGGTACGGGAAATACCTGGGTCTTCACGAGCCACTTTCGGGACCCTTTGTGAATAACTCATGCGAGTGTTCGTTAATCATTATCTGTGTCACCCTATTCTTATCTCCTTCATCAAAATTAACCCTTTAGAACATACATAAAATCATTACTGAGCACGACCTCAGCAGCAAATGGGGAATACGAGACAAATCACGATATTTTGACGTAAACGTTAAAAAGTATGATAGCAACAAGTATCATTGATGGACCGATTTTGAGTACACCGGGATTAGCCACGGATAACTTTATTACGGGGTCACCCGTAATGCACAAATGTGCGAACTTCCACAATCGGTCATGAAGAGCGAACACCTCTTAGTGTTTTAAGTTCGGGCTATACCTCTCGGGCTGCGGCGCTGAGCGCACCACTTGGACTGTTAGTTGTATAGTATACCCGGCAGTCTATCCCATCTTGTCCCATAGAAGTCCACAAACATCCACAGAGGAAGAGGAATTAGCTTAAATGGCTAAAGAACTCGAGCGGAAATCGAGGGGTCCGAGTTCGAGTCCCGGTCAATGCGGATGATTTTTCGCTGGTGGAATTTCGCACATCATTGATGCAGTTCTCGTGTTAAAAACGATAAAATAGAAATTTAAAATAATCACATAATTTCTTTCCAAATACACAATTTAGCCAATACGCAACCTCAGAATGCTTTCAATTAAGTCGATATAATTTTTATGAACATAATTTATGCATTCATTCAGAATTAATTACCTTTGTATCTTAATGAATACCGAAGTCTGTTCAGCCTCAATCTTACTACCAATACCTCAACGAGTGAAGGTCAAGGCGCAACGATTGTAAGCCTTTAAAAGTGGTTTGATTGTGTTTTGACCGTTATGTGATAAGAAACATCTTTTCCACGGACATTTTATGTGTGCACCAATGACTCATTCGCGATCACCAAAATAGAACTACACTAAACATTCACACACACACACAGAATAATATTCATAGATAGTTTCTCATCTTAAGTTTAACATCTACTCAGCCATTGCTTTTCGTTTAATTTATCAATTACCAATTAAGTATTTCGCCGATAAATAAATTACCATGCTATGAGAAACAACAATATCTCCAGTAAAATGAAGAGTAAACGTTATGCAACAAAAATTTTCCACCATGACTATAAAAACACAAACCTGATAAAAAAAATTAAGCCGTTTTCATATCGGTTTTTCAAACGCTACGCAATAAAAAATCCCAACAGTATTTAAAACTTAAAAAAAAATGGTTCTTAAAAAACTTTTAAAACCCTTGCCTTAAAATCTAAAAAAAAGATCATACCCTAAAACTTATTAACAAACATTAAAATTGAAGGCAAAAAGTACATATTTTTTCGCCAAAATCAGGTCTTAACAGCCGCGAGGGCCCTCGGAGTCCCCTCCAAAGCAATCCACGCAGAGCCCACCCAACTTTCAATCGCTAAATCCTTCTCCTGCTGGAGGTTTCACGGCAAGTCCCCTAAGAGATACAGAACATGCCTCACAATTAGCCGTGAGCACGTGAGGACACGTCTACACGGATTAAGCCGCGCCGGCAACACGGTGACACACTAAAACACAAGAATGTAAACTCGTGCGTTGAATGTGCGCGCCGACCAGTCTCGCGACGTGACGCAGGCAGCGGACCCCTCTACTCTACGTGCCTTCTTCGGAGTGGCGTAGGCGGAGCGGCTCCAATATCATGGTGAATTAACATACCCTACCGACCAGCAGGGGGCTGGGAGAGGGGCAGATGGAATAACGGGATGATCCTGTCTGGAATTCCTTTAAAATACCCCACTCGTTGTTTCGAAAAGAGGGGACCTGCGTCGCGGAAATCTCAAATGAATGAGGAAAAGGGGTGGAATCCCAACAAGTGGGCGATTCGTTGCGAACAAGGTGACTGGCGAATCAACGTTCCCTACTCCACGGCATGAGAGGAAAGAATGTTGAAATCCGCAAGTTTAGCTGTTCGTCACTACATAATTCACCATTGCTGCGCTTGCGGAAACCTCGACGCGGGTAATATCACAGAACCTTGTTAACGCCGCTCTTATGTTAATTTCATAGGTAATATTATTTTCATTAGAAAAAATAACTCTCACACTCCACTGGTCAGTTCACAGTTCTATCCAGTTCTCCCTTGTCAGTTCACAAGTTATTTCTACTAATTAACATGGAACTCCACAAAGTTGAACCGAGTTAAATTTCATTCAATAATATTTTCAATGGAATTAGTATTTATATTTTTTAAATCCAAAAAATGGACATGTACCGCGCGACGTTCGTAGTCAGCCCGACTCTGGCTGGAAACATCTTTCACGGAAATCGACCACTGAAATTTGCTCCGGCTGACACCGAGCAACACTAGTAGATAGGTACTAAAGGCCGCTCTGATAGGCCAAGACTTAATTCAAAGACACGACACGACTGAATAAAAAGGCTTAAAAGAAGTTATTAAACTATTTCTTCCAAATACTTCTCTGTTTATCTCGGACACAGCTGGTGTTTCAACGAACGCCGTAACTCAGTCTCACGCCGGGAAAAAGGCCAAACTCGATGATAAAAACGCCCCCATATCTGTCAGTCATAGCATCGACAGGATATGTCCCGCATGTCGGTATGTTCCGCAAAGAAACTTCCCCGCCAGCGCCCTCATGGCGGTGACGGCCTACATTTAACAGTTTGAGATGTTGGCGCACATTTTTAAGCACAGGCCGATCACAGATTCCTCATCATTGAAATTCACTCACCCAGGATTTATTTAACGGCGCTTGCTCTCATTGCAACGGACAATACAAGATGTTTCCCTTCACGTATAAAAGGTTTCGTTTGCTTTGAATTTTAGACGACGTCTCTCACCCAGACGTAAAACTTTTATAACTGCGTCTATTCCGCAATTAACCGCCGGTGTACCCTGGGGACAACAATCTTCATATAATTAGTCCGAGCCTGTCCCACTGAGGTATGGAAAATGGCAACTTTTAAAACTCCTAATGAACTGCAAACCCATCTGCTACTCGTCAACATGGGGTCAAAGCAGATGAGAATCGGTAGCTTGACGAGTTGTTGCTTTTTCCTCCACTTTCGGAGCAATTAGTCCTGCAGTGAGAGACTCCGTTAATGACAACAAAAAGGAAATAATGAGGAAGAAGGCAATATCTCTGGGGAGAAAGGGCTGTTACACGCAACGGCAAAGATGGAAGTGCCATTTATCATTTCAATCGACCTCTTCAACGCAAAGAACAACGACAATTTCATCCGACATTAAGTAGAATCGTCAAGATATTACTCGTTTTTGCATACGATTTTCTTTTAGCCTTTAACACACCCAAGGAGTGGAGCTTAAGGCTTATCGTACACATGAAATGACCTATACACCATTATTTCGCGAGAAAGAAAATTAAATGTTTCTCTGAGCTAAACTCATGTTAGTAAAAACGAAAAGGACTGACTGCTGGTAGATAATTTCTATTTACAACCCTCAAATGTGTAAAATACAGCACAAAAAACTAACGTCATCACAGTAAAAACATTGCGAGAGGGGTACGACAAAAAATTCTCACGCTATATTAACTGATGATAAGGTAAAGGTGAGCTTTAAAAAAAGGCTAAAAACTGCATATTACGTACAGGCCAATTAAAATAGCATGCAAACTGGTTTCTCGTAAATAAGTTTTGAATAATGATCTTGGTTTATCACGGTCCATTATGGATCTGTATTTCAGAATGATTCTCATAAAATGACATATGTCAGAATTTTAACCTTCGGAGTGGAAAGAAATGCAATGACCTGCTAACTATTTCACTAGCTTTTCTTCTTCCATTTTCATTTTCTTCTTTCATTCTTTTCGGGCCGCTACTGAGCAAAAGGATCTTCCGGCACCGGCTCTAACAAATGGAATCACTAAAATAGCCATAAATTCGTTTTGAGATGCGTTCTAAAATGGACTCTCCGGTTCTTAAAAGAGGGCCGTGTTTTACAAACGTTGCGGTGTTAAAACATGGTTCAGCTGGGCATAAAAAAAAGCTTTCCCACCGATAACCAAAGTTAATAAAAAGGCTATGGTGTCCTAATGGAAGGAATTCCCTCAAGTATTTCGTGTTTACCAAAGTTATTGTTTTCCTTAAAAAAGTAGCGTTTAAAGTTTTCGGGATAGCTAAAACGATTCATGGGCTTCGAGGGCTGAAATGTTTTTTTAATTTTTGCATGGAAATCGCACTAAATGGCGAGAGAGAAATTACTGTAAAAACTGGACGGTGGAAGCTACAGTGTATACTATTTGCTATATTCGAATGGCATAGCCGAATTGCAATATCAACGATGTCTAACAAAATTCGGGATGTATCGCATATCACTAGACATAAAAACACTTAAGATTATACGTCTACACAATTCCTCTAATTTTTAATTCGTACCTTTATAATTTTTGGCAGCATAAATCTACAGTGAAAATAAATTTGCTGGAAAATATAATAAAAAATCGATAAAAGCAAAGTTTTTTGTGAATTCAACCGTTTAACTGACAAATTTTTAGGGATTTTGGAAATATATATTGAAGTAATGGTTAATTGAGGGCCAGACTCAGGATTATGGAACAAGGGACTCAAGCGCGTAAGTTTCTCGTACGACTTGAACAATTTTTAATAAAGATGAGCAATTTGCGCATGCAAACTGAAAGGAAGGTAGATTTTACCAAGAGATAACCCCAATGGTCTCTCACACACATCAGGAGTCAGTTGATTTCTCAGTGCCGCCTGAGATTACCAATAGATGTCTGGTACCCAACAAAATTGAATAGCTGGTATTTAGATGGACGATAGCATACAGAATTTAATTTGAACCCGGGACGTCCGCTCAGTAGCGAAGCGACTTTTCACTTAACTTGATAAGCATGGGTACCTTGCAATAATATATGAATATCGACTAGGGTCGGCAAATTCCTAACTTTTCCGACCAGCGTACCCATTCACAACCCTTTTTCCATTGATTTCATCCCAATCAGACACATAGCAGTATAGAAGATACAGTAGCCACACCGACAAAGCTTCTAATATTCCTGTACCTACACCCAAACCACCATGAGCGAACTCCAGGTCGCGACCCACTAGGAGGTCAATTTTGATGTGTCAGGAGAAGAAAGGCCAGTCAAACAAATATGAACACAATTCAATGATGTAAGCCACAGCATACCATCGTAAACCAATGCCACTTAAAGGCCCTCTACTCTTTAGAAGACATTTCCCAAACCAAACCATCATGTTCGATGCGATATGGCATCGCTGCCTTCAAGGTCACTAGGGGTCTCGGGGTAAATAAATTATAAAGGTAGTTGGTCGCGAAAAATGCGAAACTCTTGATGGTAAGTCGCATGATGACGAAGTTAGGGTACCGCAGCAGTAAATTATTCCATATCACCAACCATATTCCAACATACAATGAAACCCCTTTCAACGACCACTCCTATCAAGCGACCATTTTTCAGCGGAACCGTCGGAGGTCACTTAATTCAGGTTTCGCTGTTCATGCACATTAAATTAACAGGCATTGAAATTTCCCAAGAGCAACTACTAAATGATGTGGAAATAAATGCCATCCGTATAGGTTTTAACAAAACCGTCGCTTTAAGAGTTTTTCCATTTTTTTCAAGTCAGTCGCCCGTATCTTTGCATAAGACTCGTAGAAAAAGAACACCCGTCGAACAACCACCCCTCTTCACGACCATTTTTCAGCGGAACCGTCAGTGGTAGGTTAATACACGTTTCACCGAATTAATACAACTTCCAACCATTGGATGCTGGAACCAAGGTCGCCACATAAAAAACTCTTCAGCAATGTACTACTATATAAAAGCGTATCAGGCTCAAAATTGTGGAAGTAATTGATATTGATATCCATTTCAAAATGAAAGACAATGATAACTTTCCACACAGAATTTTTAATAAATACCGACCGAATTTTTAATAAATTTCAGATAGGTGCTGAAACCATGGTCGGTAATTATTAAAAATTGTGTGTGGAAAGTTACCATTGTCTTTCATTTCTTTTATTTGCTTGCCGGACGATTCTGTTGGCCCGTATGTCCCCGAATCCCGATAGGCTGCTGAGCCTGTTATCAGTTTTCCAGGGACCAGACCAACAGAACTTGACACACATCCATGCCCTGGGTGGTGAAAAACCCACTCAGGCGGGACTCGACCACGCGACCCTCGGATTAGCAGGCGAGGACTTTACCCCGCCGCCATCGGGGCGGCCTCGTCTTTTGAAATGGATACTAATGTACTACTGTTTACATTGTCAACATATACATTATACAATTTCCGGCTTACACCCGTGGCTCTCTCCATTTGACCCCCAGTTTCGGGAACCGATTGGCGGGGGTAAATCAAAACATCGCACAGCCCCAGTTTCGCGGGCCAAAACGTTCACCCGGCTCACTTCGATTCCCAAGCATACTTACGCACACCGACCCGATTATGCCTTTTTTTCCGTCCGACCGACCCGAAACCACGGGAAAACGCCAACGCTCTTCCTGGAGACATTGAGGGGGGAGAGACGGGGTCGAGCCCTTAAAAAGAGAACCCGTAACTCGACTCGACCGTGACGAACCTCGTCCTCCTCTTCCCCCTTCCTCCGACTCACTCACTCTTGCCGTCTCCCCCGCCCAACAAAAAGACTCCCACGCTCTCTGTCTCACTCGCCTCTCCTCCCCTGACCTTTAGATTGAGACTTTTTAATTGCGACGCTATAACTCAACCGTAGTGGAGGTATGGAGTCCACTGCGCGCGCGCCGTCGCGTAAAACTGTCCCTCAGACCAGCAACACCTTCGAGCAAGAAGGGTGGGGGCGGGTGCGATGGAGCCCGGAGGAATTGGCCCTGGCCAAGCGGTCGTGAGTCATTGACGGCACATTGGAATAACTTTTAAGTAAGTGGACAAATATTTTGGGCCACATTTCGCTCAAGTACATCTGTTTACTTGGTAAAAATCACATTGCATATAGCAAATGCTATAAATGATGCAATAGTTGAGTAGGACAATTTTCACCTTAATTAAATCATTGTTATAACTTCTGTCTACAGCGCGGAAATTCATTCTAAATATGTGTTTAAAAGGTAAAATTGTCTAAATGTTTAAAGTTGTTCCGATAGTAATGTAATGTTAAGAGAAATGTAAGTTAAGTATTGCAATGCTAAAGGTAAAACGTTTAAAAGGTGTTCTATAAGGTAAATTCATTTTTAAATACGCAATTTTCCTCGGCATGATATTTGCTAGCATTCAATATGATAATTAGAAACGTATTTTTCGCGTGTAGGACATAATCTGTACATTTGTGTTCCAATTATTGGAAATTAATGTTACGTTCCAAAAGGTTACGAGTTAAATGGCTTAAAATTACTAAAAAACCAAATCGGGAACGATTTTTTTTCACATTTATCGATATATCGGTGTCATTTGTGTAAAGGGTGTTAAGTTCAAAACGGGCATTGTGAATTATCATCTTTGGCAGGTAAGTAAATTGAAGAGCAACTGAATGGTACAGAGTTATCACCTCAGGCATATTAGAAAATAAAAACGTGGTAAAAATAAAGAGCTACTGGATGACAGAGTTCCCTGTACCAGCCAGTAGCTGAGCCACTGGCTGGTACAGAGAACTCTGTCTGCTTTTCATTTTTCTAACCTGCCAAAAATGATAACTCATTCTAGCCCATTTTGGACTTAACATCCTTTACACAGCTGACGCAGATATAATACTAATAAACACACTATGTAAATATTTACGCAAATATGCACGTAAACAAAATTCGCTCCAACCACCTCGAGGTGGCCCTCATTATGTCCCATGGGAGGCGTACGAGAAGATGAGATGAGTAACCACGGTGAAGCGCGCTTTCCCGGGCGTATGAAGCGGGGAGTTAGGGCGGGGAAAGGCGCTCTCCTTTCGCGCGCGGCGGAAATGCGAATTCCATCGGTCTACGCAAGGGGGCATTAGAGGACGTGGAGGTGGTAGAGGGTCCGTTCTCACGGCTCGCGGTCGCCACTCCGCGACCTTCTTCGACGTCGCCGCCTACCAGCTGAGAGGAGACCTGCGGTCACGGCCGTCACCCGCTAAACGCAATTCTTGAATCCCGGCCAAAAATCGTTCGCGGCCGCACTGAACACCCGTCGCCCGACGGTTGGACGTCGGGCAGCTGGCGAGTAGGTGAGACTGACCTTACGAACATTCGGACTTCGTATCGGAAGCCCGAAAGAGAATCCTGTCCGATCTTCCCCTACAAGCACGACGCTGGACTCGATCCAACAGGTCCACCGGGCGTGCGTGCAGCACTGTAAACGTTTGAGTTCAACAGTTCAGGGGGGCTCTGCTCGCAAGGATAGTTTGGCAAACCAAATCCTTTCGAAATGAATCCAACTGGGGCGATTCCGGATAATCTTTTCCCATCAGAGATGCTAGAATGTTCGATAATCATCAGAGCCAAAAAAATTGTGTGAAAAGGATAAACACGAGAAAAAAGCTATGAATAAAAAGGCGCTCTTTTCGGTTCAATACGATTCACAAAGCGAGAAATATTGAATAAATAATGACAATACCTACTGTTTAAATTCACATAGTTTTTTATTGATACAACTAGTTTCAACGCATCTGCGTCATCTTCAGGACGCAGAAGCGTTGAAAATAGTTCTACCAACCAAAAACTCTGCGGATTAAAACACAGATGGTATTGTCGTTATTTATTCAATTATGGACTTCCACAGGGTTACGCCTGTAAGGATTGAATTCGAGAAATATTGTTTGGCAACAGTCAAACCGAATCCTATCGAAATGAATCCAGCTAGGGCGACTCCCCGGAATCTTTGTCCATCAAGAATAGTTTGATTGTTTCATGAACTTCCGAGACAAATAAGATATAAAATAAGTCAAGTAAATACGAAAAGCACAAGAATAAATTCATGAATACATAGGCGCTCGCTTCGTTTCAATAAGACTCACAAAGCGAGAAAAAGTAATTAGTTAATCAACAAGGGTAAACATAAAAAAATTCACTGACCCTCGGCACCCCGAGCCTTACTTAGGGAAGAAGCCCTAAAGGAATCAATGGAGAAATCAGTTAATTCGTCGGCAGACTTTTTTATCTAGCAAAAACAAGTCGAAAATCATGCATATAGACTTAGCGAAAGCTCAGATTTCGAGTCGAACGCAGGAAAAAGTATTCTTCCTAAGCTTGCTAACGAGCACGACCCATTCTATCACTTTTGGATAGGAGCGCAGCACTGAAGCTAACTAGTTTTGTTTAGCTCAGATCGAGATGATTTTTTTCCCAAAGGAATGAAAACGAATCCATTGGATAATTATTTCACATCATCGATAGGAATTATTTATATGGCCCATTATCTTCCGAGTACCACGAAGTTGTGAGGGTTGAAAAAAATATTACATAGAGCCTTAGTTAAAATCTCTCTAAAGCGAAGAGAACAGTCATTGGGTACATCGGGGAAGGATGCAATCAAGACACGAAGGTTGAACGCCAGATATCAACTACTACATCCTGTCAATTATTTTCTTAGGCTGATATCATCATAAATTTCACTGATGTGGCGACCCTTCATGATTATGAAAGAATATAAGTATGCAATGGAATTCTACGTCCACGAATTAAATTGCTGTGCTCCATGGAGGTTTAAGGATAAGTCCTTTAGAGGAATAAATACCGTCAAATGGTCTGAAGTCGGACACTTATATTGGTAATTCTTATGTCACGAGCTTCTTTATCAAACTTTTACAAAAAATATTATGACGCGGTAATTTAACACATGTTATGTTATACATAGACGCAGCTTCAATTTATGAGATCATTTTTCACTCCATAAAAAAAGTAAATACACGTGTCCGACTCCAATTGTTAATCTGGTATTGATCCGGTATCGGACAATCGTTTGTTTTTCGCAGAATCTGCTATCCCATGCACCGCTGTCCGAATTCGGACACATGACTTTATATAAGAAGGTGATAAAATGAAGGAAAAAGGTAATTTGGCAGGTTATTAGGCTTTATATAGTAGGGATAGTTCAGGGACTGCTTCAATATCGAAGAAAAATCCAACATGATGAATTAAAAGTGCAATCTTTTATTGATATATGTTACACCTTTTAATAGACATCGTAAGCGTAAGTAAGTAATTTTAAGTCTTCTTTAAAATGAATATACCCAATCTTCTCCAGGCAAATTGTTCCTAAATCATGTCTCTGAACGTCCAGATCTTTCTAGCAATTGTTTGGTCAAAATTCGCAGGTCAAACTTCGTAAATGGGAAACCCCATTCCGAAACCTTAATCAGATTTTTGCTGATAATTTCCTCCTCCTATTCATTGAACACTGGCTGTGCACCATGTTTCCCACAATGCTACCCTCGAAAGTGGTCAGAAAGAGTTGATTTTGGGATCAGGTATTTCTTGGAGGCAGCTCTAATGGAGAGTTTCTTCATCCTTACGTCTTCGAGTGCCCTTTCAATGTCGCGGTAACTAGCCATTGTCAACTCCGGACCCCACCACCTCCGCAGCGAAGCGTGACAAACATGAATGTGACCAGCGGCATTATGATTAACTCACTCCAACCAGCGTCGCTCTGTCCGACTTCAGGTGGAGAAATGTGGGTACACTGTCCGACTCAAGACGAAATGACGAGACACTAACTTGGTATTCAGTCCTTAGATTTGTGTACATTTTAACTAACATGCAATTGTTTGGCACAACTCCGTGTCGGGAGTTATCCATCTTTCGATTCATAGTGATAAAATTGACGGGAGTTGTAATCAAAGTTACACAGTGAATATTTTTTAACGAAAATGTACGTAATATACTTTGTTTCAACTTTGAGTCCAATGAAATGGAGACAGATAGTGTCGGATGTGCCTAAAAAGAATGAAATGGCTATGCAATCCGATATGATGGGTTTGTATGGCACGAGCAGTAAGATTTTCACAACAATGTTATGACAGGGCTGCTCAGTGTCCGACTTCACACCCCCAGTCCGACTTCAGACCGTTTTACGGTATATTAACATTACTAAATGCTTTTAATAGAACCACTAAAAAGTGAATATAACAAGATTATTTATCAACATAATAAAAATCTAAAAATTTATAATGAAGTTTGAAAAGTTGAGGAGATAGTGGAAATTAAAGGAGTACAATTTTGTCTCAAAAACGGGTCCAGATATTGGCATATGTGATATATCATACATTCAATAGCTGTGATCAAAGCGCAAATATTAAATTATTATATTGATGATCCACCAGTCGAGATAGGTCCGAATGGAAACAAGTACGTAAAAACCCTTTAGACTGTTACATCTGCAGGGTCCAGTCTGTTAATATTTCTTATTTCACTTCACCATACTTCCAAACCTTCATCCCGTCCATAAAACCTTTTCTCCTTCTTCCCGACCCCCTCTTACTCAACATATTCCATTCTATTCCATCCTTGACCCTTCGCTACTCATTACCCCTTTCAGCCACCTACCCAGCCTCCTACTGGTCTCATCCAGAAGCTCTTCCTCGTTTGTCTTCCTTTCCGTCCTCCGCACTTCTCTATCCTCCTACGCTGCTACATCTCGAACGCTTGCAGCCAGTTCTCATTCTTCTTTATCAGAGACCACGTGTATATAATTGGATTTGCAAACGAATCACAACGACTCCATAGAATAATTATTTCCCATCATAAATAGAAATTATTTATATGGTCCATTATCTTCCGAGTACCTCTAGGGATACAACCGGACGCTCCATATCAAGCTCTACACCCGCCTCTTCCTTATGTCCTTACCCAAATGATAAAACACTCACTCTTAATTTCCTCCATATTAGTAATAAATAACTCAGTAGTAATGTCCACACAACTCTAATGAAAACCGACCATGTTTTCGACACTTAAGATTATTAGTAGTAGATTAAAGGTCGACATAATGTGTCGAAACCACGGTCGGGTTTCATTAAAACTGTGTGGAAATTACAACTGAGCTTTTTTTTACCAATATGGATATACAGTATGTCCACACAGTTACACCTGAAACTCATTCATAAGTTTCTGATTTCCTGTTGACTCAGCAGTCTCTCAACGAACTGTCACATAGCTAGAGCCTTCTCCTTTAACATGTACCGCACTCTTCTTTCCGTTTCAAGAACTATCAATATCACCAAATATTCCACCAAATCCCCGAAGTGCATGAAAATACTTTGCGTTGGAATGTAGCCCGCAGGATGTTGGACGTTCGAGTCCACCGTCCACTAATTCCCATACCGATCACACTTCAAATCTTAATTTGTATTCGCAATAAGCTTCCTCTCTCAACAAGCATGAAGGAATCTCGGAGTCGTTTGGTGCAATTTTCCCGGAAGGAAGGTAGGAAGGAAAGACACCGAACCGGAAGTCTGGGTTTTATATTATTTAGCATAACTAATGATTCTTGGATAGAAGCTTATCTCTTCCGCTGAAGGCGCCCGAGGAAGAGAGGAGAAACATACTAACCGACATTAATTCCCACACAAAGAAAATTCGAGGAATATAAAGCATAGTCTTGCATGCGATTCTACAACTAAAGCGTCTCCCAAATGACTCACAAAATTCTGATTCCAAAAGACCCAACACACCAGATGATCAATCCAGGCATCAATCTACGGGGATCCGTTTATTTTGCTATCTGGAAATGGGATTTCACTCGATAGACTCCAACAAATATGGATTGAGAAATTCCGTTGATCTGTCAAGGGGACATATTTCGTTATAAATTCGTTTTTCTGACCTACTATTCATTTAATTCAGCTTCAAAAAAATTATAAACTAAACACCAAAAGAAACACAATGAAATTGCCATGGTAAAAATCCTGGCTGGACCGGGAATCGAACCACAGACCTTTGGCTTTCCGGGCCAATGCGCAGACCACTACGCAACACAGTCTTTCTAATCCTCGCGAAAATTTAGATGGATATGTATGAACTAGATGTTAAGTTCCTTGAAGTCCATTCTCCCTTGCATTTCCATCTTTGTTGGACCGCAAAGAGTAAACTACTAGTTTATACGTATCCCTCTAAATTGCCATGAGGAGCCTGGGTAGCGTAGTGGTCTGCGCATTATCCCGGAGAGCCGAAGGTCCGTGGTTCACCTCCCGGTCCAGTCCGAATTTTTCTCATGGTAACTTCTTCGTATTTCACCGTCGTATTCGCGGCAGGCCTGAATAGTTTGTATACCAAAAGAAACCTAAAATAATTCTACCAAGCAACCTCTGCAACATATGGACTAGCAATTCTTCGGTCTAGAACATTAAAAGAGAGTCAGAAGTACTCAGGAAACAGAAACAAAATATAATTACAATGATGTAATACCATGCTTGCCGGAAATTAAGTTTTCTCCTATCACAATATAAGCACCTAAGGTCCATCAATATGAAATTGATAAACTCATTGCCCACTAGATCTTGTGCAATTCCTAGGTGCAACGTGACCAGCCAGGATTTGGCAAAGGACAAGGGTTCGCGATTACGGGCGATGCGAGTCGAACAAAACATTAAATCACTTGGAGCAAGCCGAGGATGAAAATTTCAACTCCCACAAAGTCTGTGGAGAAGAAAAGTGAGTCTCGCGAAACCAATCATGCGTCCCCATCCAAAGAAACAGAGAGCGAGTTCAATCAGTGACCCCCATTGGAAAGGAAGGTAGCGTCGATGAGTCCGCATCATCTATCCATCTAGTCGGCTAGACAGGTTTGAAATCCATTCCGCCGTTTTCAACACAAAAGATCTTCATGGTTCTCACACATAACATTACAGCTCTTACTTCTGGGATAAATACATAGTCAGTGTTAATAGTGGCCGGTTGCAAGAACATTTAGTCATGGACTCAATAGCTATGAGATCCATAAAGTTATAGATTTCATTAAAATATTCGGGTTGCAGGAACACATCTACTAGTTACCTAACTTATTTACCAATAGTTAAGAACATCGAATATTCGATCTAATCTTCTACAACCGGGTGAAACTAATATAAGTTTAACCTATGAATAATTCCTAATGCACATAATAATTAGTCAGTAAGAGTAAACAAAATGGTCATTTGTCTCAAAACAACTATTTTATTAAGTAATTAAGTCTCCAAGCGGTTCATTGCGCATACGCCATTTTGGCTACTTATGGAACTCATAACTCCAAGCCTTAAGTTATGAAGCCAATAAATTTATCTAATGTTTCTGCAAAACTTATTGAATGGTTGCCATGGCTTATTGGTCGCATAATTTTATAGAATACGTGTCGTTCCTGGAACTGGCCATAAGTAAAGTTTTCTTCTGGAGACGATAGGTCTATCCCCCAGAGAAAATATGATTTATTGGTAAGAAAGAGGTCAAGAAAGAATAGCAGCTTAATATTCCCATTAATTATTTTCAAATTAATTTTTATTAGATAAAATGTAAAATATTTGTTTCTTAGTGAAAAATTCCAAAATTTCCAAAAGCTTTCGTCAGTTCGCCGGCTAAGAAATCCTGAATATCAATGCCATAACACCAAAGTAAACGGAAGACTACTCTATTGCACGGTATATTCCCAAGTAGTACCATATTCGAACCCGGAACAGGCTGGGGAAACTAAGGTATAATGAGTTTATAGTAGACGTACATACCTGCATAAGAATTTTTCGCGTTTAAACGATGTAATATTAAGGATGAATGTATTCTTGGATCTACTCGAGCGGGTACATATGTCGAGTGAACACGGCCTATGGCCTGTTAATCTGACCAATATAACTTCGTTTGGGTCGGCCAGGACGATTTCAACAACTCCAATAAATGCTTTGAACAGCTTAGTTCTGTTCCTCGGGTTAACCTAAAGAAGATACGTAATTTTTCTCTCCTAATTTTCCTCCTTTTTTCATCTAATACCTTGAGTTTATACATGACGATTCTGAATAATCAAAAATAGTCGCATGAATGTAGTTAATTCTTACGCCTTCCGGACCAAAAGAGATGTAGTGCCAAGGAAATAGGGAGAGTAAAAAAACTAGCCTAAGAGGCGGTCATTGACAGGAGGCAGTTTATGACAGAATCTCTAGCAGAAGACGTCGCCAAATTATATGGAGCGCCGCGTCAGAGGATGAGTGTACCTATGAGGCGTTCGAGATTCAGGCAAAGAATCGTAATCGGAAAAAGAGAAACAAAAGAAGAAGTACAGAATGAGGTGGGGGAGGAAAGGCATCAGCTGGACCAAATCCAGAGGGGCCAAACTGCGTAGATGAATCTGATAGTAAAGGAGGATTGAAGGCCATTTTGGAACGGGAAACTGGGAAATAGAGAAATATGAAGGAGAATAATAGGCATCTATCTATGATGTTACGAAGAAATATGGGACGAATTAAAAATAGAAAAACCTTGGGAAGAAAGAGCGCAACTTTTATGAAAATAGCGAATCTCAGTATAGCCCACAGTATAATCTTTTTTACTTCACTTATCCACCAGGGTTTTACGTCATTCGTCATTATCAAGTAAAGGCAAAAATCTTCGGAGTAACTTGACGTACTCATTCCTAAACGAATCTGCACTCAGTACATTCCATTCTTCTTATTTCCGGCCATGGCTTTGTCAATTACTGCCATTGTCAAGGTGTAAATAAGAACAATGACAGTCGAAACCAAGATCGGAAATGAAACAGCGAGGAATCGTAAAAGAACATTCATTCAGCGCCATTGACATGGACGAAGCCTTGTGTATGACTTCATGAGTTTCCTTCATTTCACATGAAATATTGAGTAAAAATTACTAAACATTCAGTCTTAACCACGCAACTGTGGAACGCGCCACTTAATTTGGCTTCGCACGCGAAAGATCCATCACACGCGACCCTTATCGGTAGGATACCGCGAAATACAAGAGGCGGCTTGGGAGAGAGATATATATATTCAATCCATTAAACCCGCTTTACCGTACTGGCACTTAAATTGAGCGACGACTTGTTTTCGAAGCGTCACGCTGACCGCTGCGATCCCCCTCGCGTGATAAACGCACGGTGGACAGGGTCGTCACACCGGGCGAGCACCCCACATAACTCGGCACTACTCGGGCGCCGCTGGTATGAGCGATCGCCGATCGGTCGAAACGTTAATGGACTCGCCTTGTAGTGGGCGAGGGGTCGAGACTCGGTGGCGCTCGTCCATTCGCAAACTTTTAACGACCAAGCCATTCGAATTCCCGCAAACTGCGGGTTAGAGTGGGGAGGGAAACTATACTACCGCCGTTCCACAAAACGACGACCGGCACCACCAGCTCCACTACTATTACCACTTACCCGCACCGGTGAGACTCTTCGGATAAGGAAATGCACCTCCAGCTCGGCCATTGAGGCTTTAACATGACTCTTGACCTGACCATGTCATTCAAAAACATAAAACAATATCTTAACTATTGTTACGAAGGCTTCCGCGGTTTTGTTTCCATTCAGAATTGCTCGGGATTCTCCCGCGTTCCAGCGTATTGGCGGACAACCGTTTCACCGGCATTCCAGTCGGCATCATCAGGTATAAAAGTTCAAGAGATTTTTTGGCAGCTATACGAATTTATAGATATAGATAAGTCTATTCCGGAGCGCTCAGAGTGGCTGAGGACTCGGATGTTCTTGTATTGTTGAACAGCCGTTGAGCGTAAAGGGGTATGTGTATCCATCTTCTCTGTTAAACGGTTGTCCACCTATATTTTGCAACGCGGAAAGAACCCGAATAATATCTTTGCTAACTTTGTGGTATTCCATTTCACATTTAATAGTAACGTTTACAACACCAGTTTAAGTTTTCGCTTCTTAAAATGTTTTAATAAAAAGCTTCAGCATGATTTCTTGTTCAAATTGGCTTTATCTGCTACAATCTTACCATACCTCATAACAGCCCAAGTTAGAATATCCACTTTTAAGGCTGAATTGCAATTAAATTAGCCTGGAAATCTTATTTTTTCCATCTCAGTTTATAAAATGCACTTCAAAGATGCTACATTTAATTTCTCAGAATTTCTTGAATTCGTAACCCTGAGGCCAGAGCCACCATAAATAAAGCAACTAGGAATACGAGAGAGACATAGGAAGAGAAGATATGAGGAAAAAAAGATGAGTCGATAAAACCTGTTTGAGAAACGTTGCTCTCGCATCGTTTGAGTCAGGTATGGGAGCGTCTTATTACGGATGTATCAACAGCAATCGAGAGAACGGGTTCATCCCCTTAGTGTGTGCACCTCTAATGTTGCTGTGGTTTACAGTTCATAGGTAAACTCGAGGAAAAGAAAAAAAAGAACTGTAAATAGGATAGATTCCGAATGGAAAATCGCAGGGCGAGTCCAGAGAGAATTATGGAATTTGTAAATTGCCGGATGACGGCACGATTTCTCTCGTGAAATTAAAAAGGATTCGGGCCACATTTGTCACTTTCGGAATGTAAGAAAAAAAATTAAAGAAATAACCCCGCCCTCATAATTAAGACGAGGCGGAAATTCAAACAGAGCCACCCGTAGTTTTTGGACTCTATTTAATTTAACTCTAGGCAAAGGGGATAGCATCCGGTTTGATAATATCGAACCAACAGCGAAATAGTTACAGAAGAAATGCTCATACTCAAGGATAGCTCCACGTAAAGGACCCCAGACCACAAAGAAATCCCATCAGGATTGCATCACCAAAATTGAAAGTGTCAGCCGGGGGCTTAAAATTTATCGTCTCGAAACTGGATCCGAGTTTCCCTAATAGGATTTTTTCTACTAGGAATCTAATAGATATCAAGACTCACCTACACCATTCATTTCACAGATTAAATGATCCCCTTCCGTAAGAATCTGTTAGAATAGTGAAGAATACACAGAAGATGCTCCATCAAATAGATTACGTGCGAACAGAAACCACGGCGAAGTTAATATGAGAACTGGGTTAATATCAATTACATAATTTGTTATAGTTAAACACAGAAATGAACTTACAGAAACATTTGTATCCCAATAGTTTTATCCAGAAGCGGATATTATTTTATCCAGAGGATAAGATTTCATTGAGGAAATTCTCACGCACTTAATTGGCAGGACCGAAAAAAGAGAAAAGAAATGGGAAAATTCCTGCTGAACTAATGAGACGTAGACTTCACATACTTAACATACCATTAAGTACATCTTTAAGAGCAACTCGATGCGTAATTAAACAAAAACATGTCTCATTTCTTTCCCTTTCCACAATTTTTTATCCTATACCCTACTCGTTAATGGAAGGTGCCACAAAGTAATTGGCGCGAGATATCACTAAACCTATAACATTCAATGCTTTGACCTCATTTAAAGAAGGAAAAGCTCTTCCACACCTTTATTGCACTACTTATCAAGATGTTTGCTCAAAAATATAATTAATTTCCCATGGAACAATATACAGCAGTGCACTTCAGAGAGAATTAATTCTACAAATGAGGAAGTTCTGACGCACAAACCGCGTCAATAACTTTAAAATTAGCATTTTGTATGTTTTATTCATAATTAAAAATAATGCATTCATTACTCATTAATACTTTTCGTAAAATCAGAAAAACTTTCGATTTGGAAGGAGCTTTCAACTCACGGTGAAAAACAAAACACGCAAAAGCCTCAAACATGAGCATTTAGTAAATCACATTAAAGTCCAACCACAAAATCAAGGTTTTTGCGTTATCGAATTTACCATGTGCTTTTCAAGCTTCTGTCGTCTGCTTGAATTTTAATAATTAAATTCCAATTTGGTCTCCACAGTTATAAGAGGAAAATCTAGTTCATAAACTATCTTAATACCCCAGGCCAAACGACCTTACGGAAGTTCGCGGGGCGGTCAGTAGATGTAGAAACTCCGGTCAAAGTGCTGTCACGGGAAGCGGCTGCCTCCTTCCGCAGGAACCCATTCAGAAGGGGAGTTGAAAACAAAAGCGCTTAAAATTTTAAAACGCTCGTGGAAAGGAAGGCGAGTTGGACGACTATAATATTCAAACGGTTCTTTAATGCGCGCGCTTCTGCCTTCGGCCGTTTAAAAAAAACCTGCAATTAAGCGCAAGTAAAAATTGACCCCTGACGAACTCGCTCATGGATCTTCTCTCGTCAAAATTCACAGAAACACAAGTTTACTACCGCGGCTCCGTGTAATCAAAACGTTGAAATTGTAATGGGACGACGTGGAAATAAAATTTATTATACAGTTGGAATTTTAATTTCACTGACCATTACGCTGCCATAAAAATAAATAAGGATTCACAATGGTACATCGTAAAGATAATAATAATGCCCATGTGATAACTTAGAAACTAACATAGCATCAACCAAACTACGCAAAAGCACTATTTTACAAAAAACGGATAACACTGAGGAATAAACACTACGACCCGCGAGTAAAGGTGCTCAATCAGCCACGTTGAACAGTTACGTCTCTTTGATCTAAAATGAACCGACATCATAAAAGCGAAAAGCCTAATTAGCTTTAACACCGCTGCAGAAAGAGGCACATTGAAATGGCAACAAATATTAAATTAAAGACAGCAAAACTTTCAAAAGTTACTATTAGGTACACTTGCAAAACAGGATCATAGAATCATCCACGAGATAAACACGTTTAATGTCAGATAATCATAAATACGTAGGCGGGTAAAAAATTTTGTTATGCCTTCAGCAGGTTTTTACTTCTAGCTTATTTTTAAAAAATTCAGATTCTGAAATAACAATTGTCAAAGATAAAAAAATTAATATTTCGCATAAAAGTAATTCTCATACTTAAGAAATGAGCAATAAAATAGGTGGGTTATCGAAAATGGTTTGATGGAAATAATTACCCATTCTGTTCCCAGAGTACTGGTACGCCGCGACCAGGAAAGACCGGACACTCAAATACAGCACGGAGTCAAAGCCATGAATCTTCTAGAATGGCTAGATCACGGAACGAACCAATTGAACGCACTGTCTCAAGGTTCTTTCCTTACCATGGCACACAATTTTTGTGGCAGAAGGCTAATTATTTCCTTTTAAAATAGTTTTCTCTTAATAAAAACAATAGTACCACGGATATATCGACGATAAAATTATACATATTACAATACAATGGTCATCAAGAAACATAACGGATTGAAGGGTAACCAAGGAAATTATTTATTTAAGAATTTCTAATAAAACGAGACTAGGGTATAGGGTGATACTACTATGGTCACGTCGCACTGCGCAAAAAAACACGACGACCATGCCAAAGGCTGAATCCGAAACATTGACCTTTGGCTCAACAGGCTGCCACCATCGGCACGATTTTCAATTTGAATCGAATTGATGGGCGGCATTCTCACGATATTAACTCCACGAAAACGTTTCTCGCCCGAGTAACCCAATATTTTTTTTCTTGACGAAAATCTCTTTCATTTACGGACCGATTCGGGAATTCCATTGGAAAACCCGCCAGCTGCTGCCGTTTCCTTTCAAGCGGATCCCGCAGTCACAAACACACACTCGGATATGTCTCGAGAAGCGCACCGAGACAAAAAAGAATGAATGGTGCTCGCCGAGTCGCTATAATAACGCAATCGCCAACGGACGACCCACCCATACCCACAGCCACCGCGGCCATAAAACAAAAGCGACGGGCAGAACTGGTGTATCGTGGAGTAAGGGGTGGAGGGAGAAAGGTGGGGTTTTGGGGCAGTTTCAACGTGGGCACGAGGAAAGGAATATCGAACGGTATGTCATTGGAGCAGGAACGTGCCTTCGGTCGCGCGATGAGTATGAAAGAGGCGGGCAACATTTTTTTTCGGACGCGATCAGAGAAGCGTGTGAGGTGATAAGAGGTGGGAATAAAAATAGGCGGCGGCTGATTGAGTCAGTGAGATTAGTACGATGACCGAGAGTTACTTAATCCAGTTGGTCGAGGTCGCGTCAATGATGAGTGCGCACTGGGAGGTGAAAGGGATGGAGATGAATCATAAGCGGACGAAGGTAATCAGATATTCTTTAAATAGCACGGCGGGAGGGCGGAGAGGAAAATATAGAGCAGTTGACGTACTTAGAGAGAATTTTGGAGGCCAACAATTTTAGTGGGAGGGTCAACAGAGAGAACTCCGTGGCCCAATCCGTTGTTTGAGGCGTACCTTGGTGGAAATCTACTTTTCATAGTGGTATAAATAAAGTTAGCAACAACAAAAGAACTTCCCTCATAAAAAAAATAAACAAACCCCAGGCTAAATCTTCGAAGCGTCGACAGCAGGTACTAGACTGAGACGCATCAATGATGCAGTTGGGTCTTGTTCTATATTGTTTTAGAAATAAATTTCCAGGGGAATTACTCGGTTAATTTCTACAATTATGAGCTCCGTAATTATTCGAATCCATATTGAAAAGAAGCCTCGTACTTTTCCACAGCTATTTATTGTGAACGTATATACAACGCATTTCGCAGCTTGCGGCATCTTCAGGCACGATACGTGATGCTCCGTAATTATAATCAGATCTAAAAACCATTGCACCACTAATCAAAGAAACATAAGAAGAATAGGGAATTATTGAAGAGGGCTCTGAACAGATATGTGGACAAAGTTGGGGAAAAATTCGGATATGGAGCGCGCCGCTGTATGGATTGGAAACTTGATCACAACGTAAACAGGATTCTCTTAAAGGCATTTGAGATACGGGATCAGAGAAGAATGGCGGAATGAGAAGAACCACTCCTTGCAGGGGAATATGCTTAACCCACGTGGTGCCATACATTTTCAACGGAACTTTCTAGAAATTCCGAGGACAAATTTATGACATATCATCTCTCAGGGAATAAATATATAAGGTGGTAATCTTCTAAAAAATCAACCTGCAGATTACATCGAATATCTTATAGTACAGTAAATGTTACGTATATCCGTCAGTTGCATCTAAAACACCATAAAAAATATAATGAACTATCTAGGCTTCCTTACTGCAATATGAATGAGCATTTATCCCAATCCCTTAGCACTTACACGTGAGAAGCTTAAGTAAATGACATTAAGAGGACTAAGCATGTTTAGTTTTTCTCGTATTTCTGTCACGGGCTCACATACCACAGGTTGGGAGCCACTGGCATTAAAAATACCTCTCTCAGCCAACGGTCTGATAGTGATTCCTAACGAAGCTATTGTAATAAGTTTGAGACATCAACACCATCATCCTATCGATCAATGACAAATCCAGCCAATCTCAAACATACAGCGAGTGGGGGCAAGGAACAAAGAGGAGACGGTATCCATCTCCCCTTCAGTTACCACGAGCTATTGCGAGTGTCCCTTTTTAAGGTATGCGGGCAGCAGGGGGAATGGGGATGGCGTGGTGGCGGGGGTGGGGGGCACGGAGGAGTAGGAGGAGACACGTTCCCTGGGCGGCGATCGACTCAACGCGTAGCGCCTAACGGAATAGACGCCGCCGCGACCTAACGGGTTGCCGATGGCTGAGGCGGCCAAGGTTCGAGCGGCGGCGACGCCGGGACGGTGTCGGGTGCGGGACCCGCGCCGGACGGCGGAACTATCGGCGAGCGGGGTTACGGCTCTCGGTCGGCTGGAAAGGTGACGCAGAGGACCCGATGACAAACCGTGAACGATTGAGAGTCAATTTCCGTCTCTTCAAAGGGAATGTCCATCCTCCAGTCACAAAATGACTTGCAGGCTTCAAACTATCGGACCCGGAAGCACGGAATGAGAATCGATCATGAGAGGAGTGCGAAAATAGTGCATATTCATTCCGCACATTCATTCCACACATGCATCATGCGATGTCGAGAGACTTTCTTATTTTTCATCAACTCGAAGAGGGCCTTTGGGCTTACACACCCCGAGTTATACAACAAATAACAAAGGAAGTTCACAAACAACCATGCCGTGGGTAGAGAGAAATCCACACAGGTGAGACTCAAACCTTAGTGTTGACCGGCGAGGACTAAATCTCACCGCCACCGGGGCCGAGGATTCGGGTTCGAGTCCCGGTTAAGGCGGACGTATTTCCTCCTTCGGAATTTTTGAACTTCTGTGCACATTCCGACACTCTGTGAAGAGAATACTGCGGAATGTTCTCGGGACCCACATAAGTCTTCAATCACAAGAGAATTTAAGCGATTTAACACCCAACACGAAAGGTGAGGTTAATCAATCAAGAAGTAATGTAATTTGCGACAAATTATAAACTTGGGAAGAACAACAGAGGATAATAAACAGTATCAGGAGTATCAGGGGGGAAATTACATCAGGTAGAGCGAGATATTTCCCGGGAGACCACATTCGAATGAAACATTTAAATTTCAGCAACTGCAAGAAGCATGAAGTAATTACTGTGATGTAAATTGTGTGATAACACACTTTGATATTGCTGAATATCTCAGTAGTTGAATAAAAAATATCTATACAAGCCTTAAACTTGACTCTTTTCTTCGCGAGGTACAATTATAAACTCAATCACAACGGAAGGATTTTTTGTGATTCTGAAAAAATTACTATGGTCACTGTATGATTTATTTTTGTTAATAATTTTGAAAACATATTACCCATACATAGCTATTTTTTGTCGAGATCTAGGTGTTATAAATCCTTCTTTTTTATAAAATGTCTCTCTGGAGGGCATACACGAACCATTTGCTATGTAAAAGGTCTGGCATTAAACGGCAAATATCTCGGAAAGTAATGCGATTAGGGGCTGATATTTTGGTATCTTAGGAAGTGAGATATTTTTCTCTAAAATGAGAACAAACTCATAGATTTCTCAGTTAAATGACATCTCGCTCAAAATACCGTAAGCGAAAGAGGCATTCATTAATATGAGACACGAACGTTATGTAAGGCCGCTAAGAAATGACAGGAAGGAAGTCTTATACAGATTGCAGCATTCCATAGTAGAGCCACGAGACTAAGGAATAAGGATGAGGGCAGACAAAGGCACGAGAAGTGGCAGAAGAAATTAGAATAATTCTCCATTATACTCTTATATCCAGATAAAAGCAAGAAAGGAACTGCGAGGAGTAGGATGTTCATTGCTATTGACAAAGGAAGACAAAATAAAAAGTTTGGATACGTGGAAAAGGAGAAAAGACTTCTGGAGGGAAAATAGATATGACCAAGAACATGGTTAAGTCAAAGTAGAAGGAGGAGAACAATGCTGACGGAAGTGAGAGAAGGGTAAGCGTTGGTAATGCGTAGAACAGAAAGAAAAATAGTGCGTTTGTAGATTAGATACGAGAAGATAGGACGTAGGCTGAATGTTAGCTTTTCACGTCCATCAAAACCAGTCTAAATCGGTAGTACCAATAAAAGAATGCTAGTGAACTTAAATTAAAACTTTTTATTCGTATCATAAGCTGTCACCCGGACAAAAAACAAAGGGTTGGAAAATCAAAAATTTTTTTTCAAAGGACAAAAGTATACCGGATGTTTCATATCTTTTTTCGGTCCTTTTAGTCATTAATGAAGATGAAATTCACCTGATAAAAAAAGAAAAAGCCAATTTCCAGAGAGAGCTGAGATTTCAAAAGCAAATGATGACAGTCAGGCCTTTGCTTAAAAGAACGTACTAAATTACCTTAAACAAAGCTTATAAAATCACAAATTTTCCCTAATTTTAATTGTTTAAAATATATATACTTTAATCATTTACTAATCATCCTATCAATTTTAAATGAAATGTCAAGCGAATGTAATTCTGCATTGATTAGGGAATGTTCCCGTGAAATAAATAAATAAATGAAACGTGAGCTCTTAACCTAAACTGTGAAATATTTGTGATAACTATAAAAAGGAGTTCATTTCATTTTTTTTAAACATTTCTGCAGCAAATGCGAGGGGAAAATTAAAAAGGAAAAAATGACTTAATACAGCTGTTGCTCTTTCACATGATCCAGTTCGTTAAATCCGCTATTCTGCTCAAGAGAATGTATCAACATAACTCGTTGGACGGTCACATAGCTCACGCACTGGTTCATTAGTTCTGTACAAGAGTTTCCGTTAACAGTATTATTAGAACAACCAAACGGTGTAGAACGTGGCTCGGCTCGATAATTAACTGGCTCTAGGGGAAAATTATGAGCAACACTTTCCTCAGAGTCAACCTTTAAGAGGAAAATTTTCATTTTATCGCGCGCGGATGTTCCTCAGGCGCTTAACGCATAGTCATAACTTTTTCCAGTATCAATCCTAAAGATAGTTTGATTGAAGAGTCCTTTATCTGTGACGGATACTTTTTAGCAATTAGGAAGATACCCAGAACTGGCATGAACGCTTACATATAGGTTAGGGTCGTCAGACCATAACTGTCGAATGATGGCACTCAACTATTTCACTAAATAATCGATTTCTAACACTACAGTGACTTAACTAGTGCACTCGGCTAAATACTAAAAACAAGCTACGTGTATTGTTAAGAACATGTACGAGCGAATAGAAAGAGTAACGAATATATTGCGAGTTGGGATTTGAGTAACTTGACTCGAAAATACCAAGCACACAATGCTATAATTACTATAAAAGTACACATATCATGTTACAGAATTTCATGTTGACATGGAGGATATCAATTAACCCCCACCCTTCTGCTGCTTTTATCTTTAGGACAGGAAAAAGAGACAAAATGTGAGATATATACAAATGAACGCATAGATCGAGAATTCATCCTCTTCTAACACCATTCACTAAACAAACAAGAGCAGACCGAGACGCAGAGTCTTCCAAAACAAACATTTCGCTTTCCTCACCTTTTTTCAGTTCCAAATACCACTCTTTTGTTTCAGTAACGGAAGAGCTGGTTTTTCTTCAAGTACAAACTTTGCATTGCGAAGTGTTTTTGTTAATCTTTTAATTGTTTTGTTATTCAAGGATTGGATAAATTTTAGGATTCAAAGAAACATTCAAGATTGTGAATCGAATTCGAGAAAATAATCGATTCGTCTCACCTCTTAACTTTTACCACTTAGAACTTTTCTGTGAACATGGCCTGGTAAATAACGTGCCCGGGTGAAAAATCATGTGCTTTTTATGGCTGGTGTCATAACACTCCTGACACCCCGTTCCACACGCCCCTGCGTCGGCTCGCTGGCACCTACTTTGCTGTGGTTGTAAAAAAATAGAAAGGTGTAACACATTCCCGGGAACTTTAATGAAATTACCAGAGTAGCCATTAATTAGATTATACCCTATGTGAGCTTTTAGAAATTTCATACCATTTCATCTCGCAAGAATAAACCCAAAGCATCGTTTGATAACAGAGATACAATTCCTAGACATTTACAACATCCACGGTCGGTAAAAATTTCACTATTTCAGTGTCAAGATGGTGTGAACGAAAATAGTGAGTCACTGAGAGCAAATTTGATAACTTTCTAAGTAAGTTGAAAAAAAAAACTCTTGTCCTACAGCTCACTGAAGTACACCAATTTATACTTTGGAAATACCCATACATGTTTTGAAATAAATGATGCAATAATTATATTTTTAACCTCGCGTCTCAATTAAAGCATTGCTGTGACTTGGGTTTACGGCGCGGAATTCGAAATTTAAGCGTAAACCGTACGTAAATACGTGTTTTTTCATTCGAAATGAATCCTTGATATTTATTAGAAACCATTATAACGGTATGACACGTTTCTTTTCGCGCTTAGGAGAAACTCTGTACTTATGTCATTGAATTATTTCGAAATATAAGTCCCTTAAGACTAGGTGTTAAAATAGCATTATTTTGCCGAAAAACGGAAATGGTAACATGATTTTTTTCGTTTTTATCTATACATATTACTAATAAGAATACGTATTCAAAGTTTCATGCAAATACGAGGGTAAGTCAATAAATAGCTCGCAAAACTAGATAGAGGCAATAATAATGAAAGTAACTTACTGAAATTCATTTAACTTTTCTATATATTCACCCTGTTCAATTAGAAACTTATCCCATCTCTTTTCAAGTGCTTGATATCCGGCAGCAAAGAAGTATTTTATTTGCTGTCGTAGCCAGCAAGTAACCTGATGAACTACGGTAAAATAATTTTCAGAACGTCGGGCACCCAATGATTTTTTTAGGGACCCGAAAAGATGAAAATCACTGGGGGATAAGTCGGTACTGTACGTTGGATGTTCCAAGCGTTCCCAATGAAATGTTTACGACTGATGCTGATAAGGAAATTCTGACGTTTGCGACTAATTAATTACTTACCCTCGTACTTACATGAAAATTCCTCCAACTACCTTAAGTGTCAGTCCCTTTCCTTCAGCCTAGTGCGGCACCATTCTTGCTCTTGTACCTCTTCACAGTACCATCAAGCTAGCGAAATTCCTCCCAATTTCTAATTCTCTTTAACCTCTAGTTTCTAATAAAACTACTTCGAAGCCTTCACTGTCTCATTCCACAGAAATATCTCCGAATTCAATATATACCCAGTTTATTAAGCTGGATTGCGTGTCGTCGAAGTACCTACGTCCCTCGGTCATCTAATCGAAACCCCCTCCTCGAGTTCGATGGATCCATTCTTTCAGTCCGCTCTGCACGGGTGGGAGGTCGACGCATGGACAGATGAAAGGCCGAGGGGGCCGGGATGCCAGTCAAATGTTTTCGGAACGGACTCCGCCGATCAAGCCAGTGGGCTCCCGCGGGGAGGAGAGGGGTCCGGGACAGAGGAAGCGTATGATCATGATCCCGACCGTGACTAAACACATACCCCCGTCCATAATCGAAAAGGCGGCATCTGGCGATGCCATAATGATTCGCATAACGGCAGATGTGCATAAGTCAGAAGGAATTGATTTTGATCGATGCTTCGCCACGAAAAGGAAACCAATCGCAGTGGCCGACATCGTCGAGGACCGAGCATATGTTCGGACGTAATACCTTCCGAGTCCGTAATACCTACTGTTGCGAGCCGAGAGGCCAAGTTATCGTGGGTAAATCGGAGATCGGTCTTCAAAGATATGAAATATAAAACAATGAAAAGATTTTCTGGTATTCAGCTCAATGTAAACATCCGTTGCCCAACATTATTTTTCACCTGGTTGCTTACCTGGAGGCGTTACGTCCACATAAAAGTTTAAATTGGCAAAAGTAAAGAGGTGAGACGAATCGATTATTTTCTCTAAATCGATACACAATCTTAAAATTTTCTTGGATTCCTAAAATAATTGGTAGTTTCCGGCGTAACTTAGTGGAATTTGCTAACATTATAATGATAACTCGTAACTTTGTGATTCGACATATCTTTATTCGGAACGACCGCATGTCGACGTTCAACGTCATCTTCAGGTGACGTTGAACGTCGAAACCTGAAGATGTCATTGACCTGAAGATGACGGTGGCCTGAGGATGACGTTGAACGTCGAAACCCGGGTCGTCCCAAATAAAGATACCTATGTGGAATCACAAAGTTCCGAGTTACCATTATAATGGATTCCTAAAATTTCTCCTATCCTTTAATTACGAAACCAATAAGAATAATAATAAAAATACTCCTCAATACAAAGTTTTAATTTGAAGAAAAACACATCTGCAATTACTGGAACAAAATTTGGGGAATCATCATCACTGGGTACTCTTTACAACTAACTGGTGGGTCTATGGATAAGACTTTTCACTTTTCTGCACCTAACTGGCGAGCCATATCTCATAATTTCCTCAAATTCTCTTCCTCTCCCCGTCCTAGATTTCTCTCATCTTTTACCCTCTCCCTCGCTTCTGCAGCGTTCTTCCAAGAACCACCTTATTCAACACGCCCTCATCTCTCATCGTCCGCACATAATGTCTACATTTTCCCAATCTTCGCCGCAAACTTCCATTCCTCTCCCATTACATTCACGCAACATTTCACGTAAAATAGTTCATATCAAAAGTACACGATCAAAATATACAAATAGAGCATTTCATCTTCCGTCTTCCGCTCTATCCAACTCACCCACCCCCTTCCTCTCCAAATCCACATCTCAAATGACTCCAGTTCACGAACTTCCTCTTTTCACCACGACCAAGTATCCGGCCCACAGCGTCAAAAGTATTTTTTTTACCCATCTTTGAGTATAAGACACGCAAATTGTAAATGAATGACATGATAAAAACTAAAATACTGTTTGTTCGCAGGTTTCGGCGGCGTTTATCAGATTATGACAACATTTTTTCAGGGTTGCCTCTGGTTATGTTGTTGGGTATCACAACCAATGTTATTGGTGATACCAAACAACATACGCGGACGCAACCTCAAAAAAATGTTGACATCAAACTAAAATACTCACTGTTTAAATAAACGCATATAGCGCAACGCAATGAAACTGATCATCCAAATGTCATAATTATCAATGGCTTTTTTGTTAAGGGCTATAAATGTTGAGGCAGCGTGATTTACAGCTTGTCTTACTTGTATCTGCACTTCTTCCATGGAGCCGAACGCCGGTGAAATTGTCGACGCAGAAAACTGAAGGAATCCCGTAAACCACATAGCTTCAGCAATATCACTCCGAGGAGGCCTTATTCAAGAATTCGAAATAATCTGCTAACGAAAAAATAGCTCGTTCGATATTCGCGGGTTCGTAGGTTTCAACGTCACTTTCCAGCTACCTGTGAAAAACTGACTCAAAGCCCTAGCTAGCATTGTTGGAGCGTAGAAGCTGAAGCGATCGGCAAAGAACAGGCGTATTCCTCGATCAAATCCAGGAGAAGCCTTTCTTTAGAATAGCATCCCAAGCTCCAATCGGTTCAATTTTCCGGATGCAATTGCTTTGCGGAGAACTGCGCGCGGCACCGCGAAAGGATCTGACACTCCTGCCCTGAATTTCATGCGTCTGCGAACACCGGGTAACCCACAAGATGAGCTCCATCCACACCTATCAAACCAACCTGCGGGTTAATCACTAAGAGAGCAACTCATTACCAGCAGCGAAATAAACGAGACATTTCTGATCGAGATGCTTAAGGAACAAACGACACGTCGTAAAGGCTCGATCAGAAAAAAGCCTCGTTCATCCGGCTGATGAGGCTGGTTAATTGACAACATCGGCAATATCCAAGACGGCTTTATTGTGCCATTAAACACATGTTCAACTGAAGGTCTATCTTGTGGTAAACTGCATTCACTTGCCTCATTTTCACCATCCAATGACATACACTCAATGGGAAAAGCCAATGCACTTAACGATCTAATAACCCCATATCCTCGACAGGAAATGTACTTAAGAGGTAGGAAGTTAGAAATGCAAAATGCTGAGGTTTCGAGTACCTCTAAGAATAGAGAAGAGTGCTGTCATCAATTTCTATACATATTATAAGCGCAGCAACGTACGAACTACAGCGCATCAACTATACGTTAGTCAACAAACATCACATCTTTCACACTCACCCACTTCGTGAAGATTATAGATAGGTAAAACTGATACCACGATACCTTCAATAAAGCGTGATTGAAACATGAAACAAATACAAGTCTCTAGTAACTGTAAGTCCCTTTTTACGAAAAATACGAATTGACGGACGAAACCTCTACGGAACTTTCAAGATCAATTTCATGACATTAATACTAAAGTAGACGCATTGTAATATCATGGGAACACGCAAATACAGTGATAAATCACTCAATTCGCAATTGATGGAAGTTGCTCGACATATTTTGTTCATGTAACCAGACGATGACGACAAGAAAGCATGTGAAAAGCTAAAAGAGACGGATATCAACGAGCGACAGGTAAAGAAGGCTTGAAATGTATAACGAAGGAAATTCGAAAAAAACATTATCGAGAACATGTCACTTCAGTATAACAAGTCGGGATGATAGATCATTGGCGCTCATACAATGTCACAGACAAGCTCCGTGATAGGAAAAGATGTAAAGACAAGTTTATTAACGAGTGCATTTTTCGCATCCAAGCTTCCTCACAGCCTTTTCAGCAGTAGTTTCGCTGCTAAAAGGCCCAAGGTTGTCAATGCAAACATATGAGTAACAAAGAAAAATATAAGTTCCAGAGCAGTAAATGGCTATCACACACCACTAGCAAGTCAGAGGCATTGTGTTTGATTTCAGGGAAAAATAAGTCATTACTTTAAAAAAAACATCCACACTAGAGTCAAACAACAATTACACTACTGCAGTCACAGGAATAAATAAGGTTATAATCAAGACCGTTTTCACCTCACACGTAGAGGCATTCCCTCTCCCAAAAATCGCATGAGAGAGACGCACATAAAATGGTGGTTACCGTTAGTCTCCCTTCTAAGAACTAGAGTTGTTGTGACAAAGACAATCCATGTAACGAGGTAAGCAAATTAGTTTTCAATGGGTACTAAACCCCACAAGCAAGTCTGAGATTCACAGTTTGATATCAGAAACGATTAAGCCATTATACTAACACGAACATACACACTAAAGTGTGCGTTCATACAATAATTAAAATGCTGTTTTCATAGAAAGAAATTGGATTGAAATGAAGTCCGTTTTCACCTCATGCCGTATAAGAATTCTCTCTCGAGAACCTCATACGTGAGACGCTCATAAAACGTAGGCGAGTGGCTGTCAATCGAGCAACACGAATCCTCCTGGCCATTAGGGAACACAGATCAAACAGATATCAAGCCATTTGCTCCTCCGACCAACAGACACCGCTCGAGAGTAGGAGATCGTGGCAAGAGCCGCCGCTCCGCCCACCCGGCCACTTAATCGCCTTCGTTTGAGAACATCCCTGGAAAAGATGCACTCGAAAAGGGGAGAGGCGGGATGGAAGGAACGCAACGCGGCAGATCGCGACCCATCTCGGATTACGGAATCCCAATTAAAACCCAATAGCACGGCAGCGGGCGCAAAAACACGGGAGCAGCGTCGTAAAAATTCAAAAGCGCGCCCACAATCGGTATTATACACGGCAAAACCTCTAAAAGCCACCGGCGTGCGTGCCTGCGAGCAGGGTGCACGAGATAAACTCAATTAACTGACGCGAGTGGCACGCGGCGTCGAGATGGGGTAGCTCTTTCGACTCCTTCCGTTCCGCCTTCTAATGGCGCACCCACCTCACAGGTCCGAAAGGGGCGAGGGAGGAGTAAAATGGTACAGGGATAGTACTTCGACTCTCTCTAGTGAGAAAGAGTAGGGAGAAAGAGAGCAGAGTAAGGGGGAACAGAGTATGGTTGATGAAGAAGCGGAGCGAAATGGTCTAGGAATGCACGAGAGAGGTTGCCATTGCTGAGGGGGTGGTGGGAGAATGGGAGGAGGAACGGCAGGGTGAGGAGGTGAGGCAAGGAGAGGAGGAAGCGGAAGGTGGACGAGGCGGAGGACAAGACCGGAGAATGGCGAGCGAAGAACAAATGGAATGCAGAGACGGCAGGCCGTAAAACGATTCCAGGAAGGTGCCGATGGAAAAAAAGTTAGCAGGCCGGTTGGTGGGTTGTGTGGAGGGAGATAGGGGCTGGCTCAAAGGAGGGCGGAAGAAAAGAGAGACGGAAGAGTACAAGGGGGGGGGGGGGAACAATGGGAAAGGTGGAAGATACATGGAAAAGAAAAAGAACCCGCACGTAAATACATTTTGTTTCCTTCTCCCATGGGACGTCAAGTTCCTTCGTAGTATACACAGTAACAATGGAGCAAGACGACGTAATAACGAGAGCCGCTTTAAAATAAATAAAAAGCCCCTTTCTGCTCTTGCATTTTTATATTCCATTATAACGGTCCTAGGAGGATTGAATTCCCCGCCATAACTCAAGACATTGAAAGACATTTCGTTAATTCTTTTACTGTAATTTTATTTTCACTTCCTTCCTGAAAACCACATTTTAATAACATTTTTACACGCTATCCCAGCAGAATAATAAGATATCAGAATTGATAAGTTCATGGGCATTGTGAGGAGGAACGATTTTAAACGAAATTTTCCAAACTTTGCAAATAGACATTACTAGGATTCTTCCAGAAGACCGAGCACGCATACATCGTCTGGTAGTGCGGAGAGGTGCTGAAGTACACATAACTATCACACAAGTACTCTCATACCATAATAATATGGGCAGATACCACAATGACACAACAGAAAAACTACCAAGAAAGCCAAGCCAGAAGATATGTTCGTTCTGTAAGATATGTATGTGTTCGATGATCTCTTGTAATAACTCTTGATAACTGCCACAGTCCATGAGATAAATAACTCAATTAGAACAAATATCAAAAGACGGAAGCACGCTTTCGTAACAGAATATTAACATGTCAGAATTGATCAGTTCACGGGCATTGTGAGGGGGAAAGATTTTAAACGAAATTTTCCAAACTTATTTCAGTGTCATTATGCAAAAATGCTAATTACGACACAAACTTTTCAGCTAAAATGTCGATAACATGGTAATCTAGCATTGTAAGTGAAACAGGAAAGTGTCAGGGACATTTTTTCAAGTCATCAAAAAATCCTGCGTTACTTGACAAAAAGATTTTAATAATTACGTTCAGAATAACTACTAGCTTTCAACAAGGAAACTAACGTAGTAAATCCCAATACTAAATCCAATACCTAGCGCTACAAGCCCAAGCATC
Organism: Ceriagrion tenellum; assembly: GCA_963169105.1. NCBI lineage: Eukaryota > Metazoa > Arthropoda > Insecta > Odonata > Coenagrionidae > Ceriagrion > Ceriagrion tenellum. Next base: position 68,101,318 of record OY720639.1, read on the forward strand.
GAACCACTAACATTTCAACAAGTTTTAAAGAGATTTTGAGAAGTATAAGAGTTGTGGGTTGCCTACTGAACAGGGGCGCAGCGTATAAACACTTGCCGCGCAGGCGGGCAGGTACGATGAAAGACTTGGACGTAGAAATATCAATTCACGAGAGAAACAAGGTCTACGCATGGCATTTAATGTAAGAATAATATTCTGAGCTCATTTACTCCACAGTTTGAGATATTCCATCATAACGGTCCTAGGAGGATTGCATTCCCCGCCATAACTCAAGTATCTGAAAAATATTTCGTTATTTCTCTCACCATAATTTTATTTTCACTTCCTTCCTCGACAACCACATCTTAAAAGCATCTTTACCGGTCTCAACAAATTCCTTCCTAGGACAGACTTTAAAAAAAATACTTGATGTGCATGGGAAGCAAAACACACTTGTGAATAGTAGTGCCAGGAATAAGAAAGCAAGCATAAGAAATGAGACAAATTCATGAAGTTCCAACAGGAGTTTTTGGGATCCTCTCCCCGCTTATCAATGATTGATTCACTCTCGGCGAACTAGGACGTTCACTGACTTGAGCCACCAAGTTCTTCTATGCCTGTACGTTCCAAATCAAGGTAAACAACATTTTCTTTCTTGATGACTCAATATATGTTCTTGTCTTGTATTCTCTCATCCTCTCCGATAATTCTTTTGAAATGCGTGTAAAGAGGAAATAAACTTTTCTCACAAAGATATCCCACTAAGTCTAGTAGCATATTGCCATATATAAACTATACGTGATTGCTCGTCACTACACTCATAGTCCACCACAAAGACGAATAACCGCTCCACAAGTCAAGACGTCAAAGTCAAGACGCCTCCATAAAGACAGAGAGGTAAGGAGGTCCTAGTAGAAGCTCGAAGGGGAAGATGGCAAGAGGAAGCTGGGAGGCAATGTGAAATAGCGGAGAGGACAAACGAAGTATATGGACAAAAAACAAATGACGAAGGAAAAGGGCCACCGGAGAGTTTTGCAGAAAGAGAAACCTAAGGGAGGGGGGGATGGCGAGTGAAAGAGCATGACAGTTAATTGGGAGAGCTGGGAATTGGAAGGAAAAGACAGGAATGAAGAAAATCCAAGCGAGTTCAATTTCCGTTGTTAAAATAGCTCCTCGCTTTGTGGTCCTTTGCTCACACAAACCATTTAGTAATTACGAGAGCGACGTGATGAGGAAGAGGAAGAAAGCAAGAGGGAAACCATATGACGACTGCCCTTCAACAAAGGATCACGAGGATTAGCTTGCTCCTTTGAATGAACTTGAGTCGCATTCCGAAGGCGTTCTGACAAAAAAAGTTCCTCGGAAAAACGTTTTCAGCTCTCAACTGCCCCTGGGTGGCTCAAATCAGTATTAAGAATCTCGAATACGGTCAACCGGCTGGAGAATAAGAGGAATAAGTTGTTCAGCTTACGATTATTTTTAACAAAATTATTCTACCAGAATGGGTACGTTCGATGGATGGTTTTCACTTCAGCTATCCATCTGTTTGCTTCTCCTTCCTCACACTATTTCTTCCTAAGCATGAGCATTCCGTCAATTTCGCTTTATCTCTTTAAGCATACCTTATCCCTTAAGTCCCCCTTTCTCGATTTTCCAACATTCATTTTTAATAAGAAACTCCGACAGCCCAATCACCAGCCATAAATTCTCACAATTTCCATGAGCAGCCGCTTTTTTGCCCAAAAGAACCAATCTAATTCGTTTGCATTCGATTTCGACCACACTTCGGAAGACCCGACTACCACTCTCTATAAGTCCCAGGGATGACTCTTCGCACATGGAAGTAGGCATTGAGTTTCATTTTTTAACTAATTGACTCAACTCACATACACATATTAATACAAAATAAGATTTAACTAATATCACTAACTAATCTTGTAGGTGTCTGTTTTAAGTTAGAATTCCAAGTGTTGTGTAAACAAATTAACCCTTTAGCAGCCCTGGCAACTTAATTTTTTTTCTTTTCTTAATTTAAATTAACAATTTGATAATTAATTTAATACTTCAACAGTAGGGATCCGAAATCTGATCAAAGATGATACGTCAAGACTGGATGGTCCCGAAAAGTGGGTTACTTAAAGATTAAAGGTGATTTTTTACCTCATTTTTTACTCGCGAAACGCACATCAACATCCTCATAATTTTGTAACAAAACATGAACATCAAATACGTTAAAAAAAAACAAACTGAATCTGAGCAATATCAAAACCATTCAAAACTAAAACAGAATTGTCAGATATCAAGAAGTTCATGAATACAATGCTTTTTGCATCCTACAGAGAAAATCAGACAATGAGCCTTAGATATATGTTAAAATGTTTATCGTCAAATGTATTTATTAAGGACTAAACCGATGAAAGTCAACAACTGTCCGTCCATAAACTGCTGAGTTGCTGTCCAGTTAAAAGCTCGCCCAACCAATAATTAAGTACACTAGAACGCAGAAATGATTTATTTGAGCAACTATGGCCAATAAAGTGATAATAGAGGAATGAGGGTCGCTCAGAGCCGGCATCACTATCTGCAGAGCTTTGCTAACGAGGCTCCAGGGAGAACCGAAGATTGGCCAAGTAAAAAACCATCCGTCGCAGGAAATCCACCTGGTGACCTTCGTACGATCGAGAATCACCTCTCATCAAGTTCCCAGCAATCTGAACGGTGCAGTTAACGCTTTTACTTCACCGATCTTCTTGAGACCAGGAAGAGAAAGATTAAATTATGGAAATAGACGAAATACATAAGAAATCCGTATGCTTCGCTAAAAAGTTACACGCAAATAAACAGATCAGCACAGCTGATGGAAGGACTAGGTTATGAACCGCTAGAAGCTCGGAAACAACATACTACGCCAGGATCCTGGCATATGAGACGCTGGACAGAAATATTTAACCAAAAAATCAATACAATACAAAAGAAAGTAGCGCGCTTCGTTAAAAACTGCTACAAGCGAACGTAGTGTTTCTCAGCTTTTAGAGGGATTAAGTTGGGAACCGCTAGAGCCTCCTGGGAGACTGCGCACAAGACTTTGTTTGCTTTAAAAATTCAGAACAGGTATATGAACAGAAATTACTTTAAACCAGTAAAGCAATAAGACAAAAAATGACATTAGCATAACATACGAAACAAATTGATTCGAAATGGAAGTGATTAAGTATCTGATATCGATAAGTTACTACTTTTTCCTAGATAACGCACTTCTAAACTAACCAAGAGTCTTAATTAGCAAAACAAAACCCGTTCTCTGGGTAAATAGCATAATTATAACTCGTAACTTTCTGATTCCACATATCTTTATTTGAAAAGACCCGGGTTTCGACGTTCAACGTCATCTTCAGGTAAAGACTCTACAACATCCATCAATATATATACACAACTCAAGATCTCTCAATTCCAGCTTTTTATGCAAGCCGGTTGAGTTGTGTATATATATTGATGGATGTCGCAGTATTTACCTAAAGATGACGTTGAGCGTCGAAACCCGGGTCGTTCCAAATAAAGATATGTGGAATCGCAAAGTTACGAGTTATCATTATATATTAACGAATCCCACCAAGTTACGCCGTAAACTACCAACTCTCGGTAAACGTCAATTTTAGAAAAAGGCTACGTCATATTGAGGTTTACGTTAACCACACATTAAAACATGTGCGGGGGTGGCGGCAGTTTTTCAACTATCCAATTTCTCAGCCGTTCCCATAAGAAAGACACGAAAAAATGTACACTGCCGAGTACCAAAATGGAAAGATGAGATCATTGTAGCCACGGTGAACGGAGGAAAGGAATGGAAACTGAGGGAAGTGCCTGCCGCGGCGAGAGAAAAAGGTCGAGAGGCGGGAATCGGAGAGAGAGGGGGGGTGGAATGGGTAGTCACTGGTCAGGAACAACACCTCGGGGGCAGCCGCATCTCACATTTAGGTTTAGCCTCGCGGAACTTAACGCTCACACATTACTAGCAGTGAAAATACCCAGATCACGCTCTCGCTTTCCGCGCTCTAAAAAGAGCAAATGCCACAACGGAAAGGATTCAAGACTCGCCATTTCGTGCGTCACGAGAAATCCCAGCTTTTTATGCAAGCCGGTCATAAAAACGGATTGTTTTCACCAAGGGTACGCAATGACATAGGGAAGTGATTGCGAGGCACTTCAGAGAGATGGGAGAATCGTCTTAATTGGAGTGAGATTGAGACAAAATAGTACCTTCTTCCATCCAATAGTGCCTTCTAAATCTTTAAGTCAAAGACAACTCCGAGAATAAGTCTAATAAATTATCTCCACACGAAGACGTTTTCAAAGCCGAAGCTACGGCCATTCAATGTCATTGTAAACCGCTTAATCAACAATAACTTTCTTAGTTTCGGGGGAAAAGGCTAGGTATTTGGGTAAACAACAATAATGTTACAACCTAGAAAAAGTATCGCGGGAAAATTGCAATTTAAGTCTTCATTTTTCATTTTAACCTTATCCTAGATCACATTTTTTCAATCACGGCTATCACTCAGCAAAATAAACCGCCATGCGTATTAAAAGGCATACAGGAAAATAAAAAAATGCTCCACGAACGTAAACGATCTCATCCAAAATAATTCTAGGGCGGCATAACATAACTGTTTAGATATTCAGCTTCCACAATTACACCGATAACGATTAGTTTGCCAAGACCTAATTGAACGACCCCTTTTGCTTAACTGTTAGGTATTGACATCCTATCCTTTCGATGTTCTGAACAGTACGCTAGACAAACACACTAAACTGACCCCCTTTAATTGAGAATTTATTAATGGGCACACGATTACTTGGCACACCAGACTCTTGCGATCTACACTAGCGATTTCCTACCCAAACTGTAAAATTAATGTTTGAGACGAATTTGTAGATGGACGCTAAATACGAAAAATATTGACACTACGTTATCTCCGTCTCGCTTTGCTTCCCTTTCCCAACTACTTTTTTGCTCCACATAACAAAACTCTTTTTAATCCGTCGGCGAAGGAATAAAGAACGGGAACATTGAGCAAGAAAGAGAAGAGAGCGTGAGAGTGGGAGGGAAAATAAATGAAAAGGAAATGCAAAAAGAATCGAAATGACTTGATTTAAAGAGATGACAGCAGAAAACGACGCAGCAACGAGGAAGACAAAAGAACGGAACCGACCAAGACAAAAACTATTATGAGGAGAAAAAAGCAAGTCTTCGCCTTTGTTTGAGATCGGGTGGTAATGGACACTTCTATTCACCCACACATTCTGTGGCGAACTAAAAATGTCATCATTCGTCACAAAACATTGGTAATTTAATACTTTACCACTACGATAAGCGAAGCCGGCAGTTAGAACATTTACTTTCACAAATCAACACAGCCTCACCTTTCAGTCAACGGAACGAACTCAGTAATTTAAGCACTGAGTAACTAACGAAATCCCCGACTCCTGTTCATTCATAACGTTCTTCAGTAAGTAAATTACAACAGGAGCTGATTTTCGTCATTTCACATCAAAATTACGTCTTGAGGAGGAAAGGCTGTGATTTTTTATGCATATATCGTTTAGGAAAACTTAGATTTTCTTTATTTGAGCAGCCGAAAGAGCAGCATCGCTGACAGTTTAAGTGTAGTCTAGTTTATATGAAACGGAAATTTTCAACTGACCTCTTGCTCCGCTTATACCTCTGCACACAAGTTTCTCACTAATGATGGACGATGGAAGAAGAAGGGATATTGGATTTTTTTCGATGGTTACAGTTATTATTGATTGCTCACGAACTACTGACGCCGTCTACTTTTTACACAGTGCGATACACCAAAACTCCGCAACTTGAGATACTGAAACCAATAAAATGTATAAGACAGCGCGGGAGGTTATAGAATAATATGTATGTAGATGAACATCAAAAGCGAGCGTCCAAGGAGATTTGGGGCCTTCAGACTAGTCCTGAAACTAAAAGGCTGTTTCTCGTCAGATCTGAGTATTCGAGTATTAAAACCGTCGTTTCGTAAATGTTATTAGATTTAAGTTCTAAAATAGGCAATGCCCTAGAAATTAAAACAAATTCTGTTCATTCATATCACGGAAACGTTCACCATAACTCCATCAAATACCAAACGATTATCTCAACGGATTCTCACAACATTTGATATCGTGTATGATGATTACTTGACATCCCACCCCCATTGCAAAGTAATAAGTCGCCTTTAGTGGTAGCTCAAGGTAGATGAAAAAACCAATATTATCCAGCAATCGAATATAACCCTGTATGCAGGCCGCTATATGTAGGCTCCCCAAACTCCGGCCTGCGTACATGGATGGAGCTAATTTAAAATCACGCCTTAAACATAGATATTGTTTTTACCTTAGAATAAGGGTCATAATAACAAATAAATGAGCTCTTGTGGCTAGCTTAAATGTAAGCGGTAATGACTCCATAACCATACGTCATTACAGTATAATTGAGTTCTTTACGGCTGTTGGAAACACTACCAATAAGGGTGTCATATTAAGTACGATACAATGGAAGAAGTAAGATAACCATAAACTCAACTTTACCACTACTCACACCAATGATATATCGTAATGTCGCACTCACCTCCATCGACAATGGATATGCTATACATGACCCGTGTCACTATCGGGAGGGGAGTGAGGATGGGGGACGCCCGATATATAAATTTACAGCTTCAGACCCTCTCGAAGCCGGGGGACCCACCAGGGAAGAGGTTGGTGTGACAGCGAGTACTAGCTTCCCGTCTCGAGAGGCCGGGGTTCGAATTTTGGTGGTGGTGAAATTTCACCCGAATCCCCATACTTGTGCACCATGTGGAAAGCATTTGAAGCGTGAACCTCCATCCGTCTGATAGGACGTTTATCTGTGGTCCAACGCACCTTTTGTAATGAGTAGAGTAATGCCGACGCCGGGATTCGCTCCACCCTTCCACCATTACCAACTCCTCTGGCCACACAAACAAAAGATGGTTTTTGGCCTCGCCAATGATTCGCTTCCACTCTTGTGTATCTTCGGCAGTCTCCATCCCAGCTCCTAGTCTTCTCAGGTCCTTTCCCACATGGTCTCCATATCGGAGTCTGGGTCTTCCCAAAGGCCTTCTCCCGTCGGGTTTACCCTTCCACACTTGTTCAACCACACTGGCATTGTCTCTTCTTAATACGTGGCCCAGCCATCTTAAACGTTTGCTTTTTATTATGGCTATTAAAATCAGGATCGGTATAACTTTTTCTCAGTTCTCTGGTTTTTTATCCTCCAACCCTCTCCTTCACGAATTGGTCCAAAAATCTTCCTAAGAACTTTATTTTAGAAATTTATGTGTCTTCTTTCTGAGGACTTTGTTAGAGAACATACTTCAGATTCGCAGAGTATTATAGGCTGTAATAGGGTCTTTTCGATCTTTCCTCCCTTTCCAAATGAACCCTTCCATTGCCAAGCCACTCGAACCCAGCCCGTCCTTGGAGGCGCAAAGGACCCAAGTTGTCGAACGCATCCCCGAATAACCAACCAACAAGCCATCGGGACGAAAGGGAAAAGAAAACGGAAGAGATGTGATCACGTCGCACCTCATCAACCCGGTGGTAGGATGGCAAACTATCACGTACCGACTTTCTTCCGCCTCCTGTGGAGACTCCGCCACCAATTTTCGCATAGACGCCGGCCACAGTGTGGGGTGGGGGGGTGGTTGGGGAAACGGACGAATTTGAGGTGCTTAACCTCCAGGTGGGGATCGCCCGCCCCATGTTGTTAGATGCCGTAACAGTCTCCCACCTCCATCTCTATGGGAACGACAACAGAAGGAAACGACGCCAAGGCTATGAAATTCCAAAGGTTCAGCGGCCCGAGAGTAGTTGTGAGGGACGTGCCACAGTGCAGAGAGCATCGCCATCTATCGCCCACCCTTCCGCCCCCTTCCTCAGCAGCCGGGCAAAGTCGACATCTGGCGTTCGACCGTGATGGGCGCAAATGACACGGCGAACGCCGGACAAATTCGATTAAGACACGATTCCGCGAAATGGAAACTTGGAATGGATTGCTCATCAAAAGAGACCTGAGCTGAGTACAGACCAGAAGCTCACCTCAGAACGGAGGAGTTCAAACTTTTTTTTTGCCATTCTATGGGCAACGAACGGGGAGTTTAGATGCACCAACTTTTAAGGTCATACCGCTTGCCGATTCACGGCAGGCGCAAACCTATCCAGGGGATTTTAAGAAAACTTAAACAGAATGAATTCCGTACCACCTAACTCAGAGAAATCGCTGAATTTTAAAATTCTTAACAAACTTTCAAAAGATAAACTGATCAGACTTGACGATTAAAACCTACATATTTTTCTCTCAAAGCAAAATTAGTCTGGTATATACATCTCTATCCCAACAGTATATATGCACGCATATCATCCGATACGAACGCAAAGGGCTCACAGTAAATCGGACCCATCATGACATGATAACTATAATATCAGAACGCGCTATCGACGACAATCATCTATAAATCATAGGGACCGAATGAAACGGCTCCATTGAACAGAGAAGAACGAGCTCGTAAAGTTAAAATTTTAAAATTCACTTACCTACCATTGAAATAGTTTAGCAATTCTGTTTCAGTCGTCAAGACAAGCGCGAAACTAACCGCAGAGCTAAACTTAACCATTAACTGATTTTTACATTTAACCAATCCCTCAAACTGTTCTCAATGGTCAAGTTCTTTTTATTGCCGAAGTGGTAGAAGGCTCACATGTGCAGAAGATGATTCCTTGGAAGGGTTCGTGCGACGTAATGGCACCCAACCAGGGGTATCTCATGACGCTCTGGTACAGAAAAAAGAGGAAATTGCATTTGTCTTAACTTCTTATTTCTTAGTCACTTCGACGTCAATTATTTGGCTAACGAGGTAAACCCCATCTAGCCAAGATTAGGATTGAACGAAAAAAATATCGCGTGAACGCTTTCCTTGAAAGACGAACGCTAATAGTGGGTAGCGACTGATTCAGGGGCGCGTAACGGAGATTACCCGGCTGCGTTTAGCGTCTTTCTGAGGGAGATAGCGTGCTTTCAATGGCCCGCTTCACGTGAGAGGGAACACCTAATGATCACTGCGCTCCCTAGGGGAGTAGTTTATCTGCACATGAAGGCCGCTCAGAGGCATGACCGAGGAACGCACAAAAAAACTAAACTAGGTTTTCATAGAGCGTGAGGAGGGGGAAAAAAGGGTTAGGTGAGGCACGTTGCCTTCACGTACCGCAAAAGCGTAAATAATGAGTGCGCAGGGATTTTTTTTTGCTCTTTATCGGAAATCCCAGTCTCCACCCATTCGGATCTCCTTGACTCCCCGACGAATATTGCCTCTGGGTATTAGTAACACTCAATCGTTTTAAATAAAAAAGCCTCCATTGTAGGGAATAATTAATTTGTTCCATCGATATGGATTAATGTCTGAAGGAATCCCATCAAAATACAAGCGCACTAGAAATTTTTTTATATGGCTCTTTTTTTCTCAATTTTAGGGCAGCGATAGATGAAAACGGGCATAACGATGATTTAGGCTTATATAAACTAATGTAAACCACACAAAAAGACTCAGTAAGGAACACACTGTTTACTCAAACCATGCCTAACTCATATGAAAGACCTTCTGTTTTCTTCCGTTACAGAGATTTCTTACGTCTCCAACACTAAGATTGATAAAAGAAAACCAGCAATTTTTTCGAAGCAAACCACTACATATCTCACAAACCACCGTAAGGGTGAACGGCAAGCAGAAAAAGGATATTATATTACGTAAGGGACAATATACATAGAATCAAAAAAGAGGAAAACTTTTTTGAATCAAAACTATTCCTTTTAAGAAGGGATAAAATAGTGTTACCCTATGAAGAAAGCAATCCTTGGCTCTCATCGATTCGGGAGAATATATCTATTGTAGCAGCCCTCATCTCATACATGGACAATATTCGGGAGATTTACTGAAAAAATTCAACAGAAAAACTACAAATTTACACACACAAATACCTCTGTAACATACACCAGCAAGCATCCTTGAATCAACATTTCATTGGATCAGTCGAAAATTAACTTAGAAATTAGGCTTAAACGCTTAAATCACTGTTTTCGTAATATTGGAGTAAAAAAGTATGTTTTCTTCCATTATAAAAGGTATGCTTTCATAGGTATTAGTCGCTATGCTGTTCAATTCTCTGACCAAAATAATAAAAGAATTAAGTTAAAGCGGCTCTGGCCTCAGGGTCACTTATTCCAGAATTTTTTAAAACTTGTACAGAGCATCTTTGAAATGAAAATAAAATAGGGTTTCCTGGACTGTAATTCAGCCATGAGAGAGGATATTTTAGCATGGCTCTAATGGAGATTGCTCAGATAACAGCAGAAAAACGTCAATTTGAACCAGAAAGAATATTCAAGCTTTTAACTTAAACTGTTCGTAAGAAGTGTTAAGTCCTGGGAATTAGAGTAAAAAGAAAATATAGGCATCTTGACACCTATTTCATACATTTATAAGCGAATTACTGCCGTAATTGAAGTCAAAATGCGGTAGTTACATGTAAATAGCTTTGCAGTCCGGCTCCTATCAGGGTCGTTTGCTTCGATATATCAGTAGCTTTATCGATATCGAAGGAAGAACAAAATCGACATTGAACGACCTTGGCTCCTATGATGATGAAAAAATGTGGTCAATAAAAATATATTCATGGAATAATCTGCATATTTTGTACCTTAATTCGCTCTTCAACACTCAACCCATTTCACCTTGGTGCGAATGACCTCAGTCTTCGAAGCACCCTTTTCACCCAAATACTACTACTACCATTTCACCTGCGAAAGGAATCTCGCCCAGGACTTCAAAACTGAATATTTTAAAATGAGTAACTTAATACATGACTTGACTCACATAGTCAATCCAGAGCCACCTTAAACCAAAAGAACGGAATAGAATTAACCAAGTGTGCTCCTGTTTCCTTTTCCAGATTCGCTCATGCAATCGGACTACCCTGTGTTTACGGTGTACGCGCAGAAGATGTGCCTGGAGGAGCGGGTGCCCTGCGAGAGGGCCTGGGTGTCGGAGCGGGTGCTCGGCTACGAGATGGTGGGCAGCAAGGCCAAGGGGCGACCGGCGGTCAAGGCGTCCTCGCGGCAAGAGTGCATGGCCCTCTGCTTGCAGCGTCAGAACGAAGAAGGTCAAGTTCCGTGCAGGTATGTCGTTCGTGAGCGTACACGCGCCCAAGCGAGAGAGAGAGAAAAAATTGTCATTTGAGACGAAGTCACCCGCGTGATCGGAGGGAACATTGCGGCCAAAAAGCGCCGTAAACAACGCCGCGAAAGAGATAAAAGCTGGATTAAAATCCGCAAAAATGTTGGGAGTATAGATACCAAGGGGTTTTCCATCACTAAGTGTTGCCGATTTCAGGCGGGTACGACGATTTTTCCCCATCAGATTGGCTAATTGTAAAATGAATATCAGAAACTAGCAACAAAACATAACTTCTTATGCGACGCAGAGCTTTACACCCAAGTGGTAAGTTGTATTTTCTAGGTTCGATTACCATGTCCCATGGGTAAGCTTCATTTCCTTGATAGTGAAAGCAATACAGTAACTCAAGATTCTGCGGGCGCACTCGAAGACTTGAATGTGCGTATATGGATACACTGACAAATCTAAAATAGTGTGGCTTCGACAGAGTACTTTCGACTTCACATTCATACTCTCACGAGGATACTTTGCGTCAGTCAAAATTATGACGAAACAGTAAAATGTATGTAAAGATAAAAAAGATACACTATCTCAAATCGCCAGTTTATCAATACGATGAAAAAATAACAGATAATAATGGACGAATTTCACATTAAGTTGTCCGATTCAAACGAAATATATAAATAAATGCTGATATTCCCCAATCATAAAGTAACACGGTCTAGAATAGCAGGAATAAATATCGGTTTATAACACTTACCGTTTGCAATCAGACGTGGGTGGAAGATGATAATGCGTTGTTTACATCCTCAAAATGAATTGCAGTCGAAAAAACGTACAGAAAATGTCTGGACCCTTTTGAAATGGGCATATTTCATATTAAGAATATTCTTTCTAATAGAAAAAATGCAGAGACGACGGTCATTTTGTTGATTTCCAGATCATTGCTATTGAAAAAATGGCATGGTACCCAGTTACTCGCACGGAACGATTTTTCCTTCATATGGTCCATAGCTTTTGAATAACTACATGTAATTATTACTTTCGATTAGCTAGCAACGAAATGGCAATAAAAAAAGAAATATGCGTATTCCTATGGCATATTTCCCACCAGACCAATGAACTCTACCTCACGCAGAAAATTATCCTGCTCGAATTACACCATCGAAATGAAAGTAATTTCGGTGCGTTACTGTTTTTCTAGTGGGAATTGCAGTAGGATATGACCTGACCTTAGGAGCATAAAAAACTTAATCAGAGCCATAACCTATGGCCTACATTTTTCTTGACTCGGTGACACTTTTAGATGCCTCCATTTGATATGGGTGACCGCCTCACATACGTCACGCACTTTCCCACGGTGCGAAGCGGAGTAGGAGGCGGCTATAAACGCAGGGTTAGAGCCACAGCGGAAAGAAGAGCGCGAGAAAAAAGTAACGCATAGGAAAGATACTCCACACAAAATTGGCAAAAGCATACCTAACACCTCGGCAATGATCAGTTCTGGATGTAAATTCAAAATAATATCCGCATAATGTCATTCTGTGGCTCGCTCGAACGAACTGAACTTTTCATGTAATTTTAGCCTAGCGTGTAGTCTCTTGAGACTCTAACGACTACCGACCTAGTTACCTTTCCCAACATTCGTTACCTTTCGAGAGGGAAAAAATGTGCACTTTTCTTAATACAAACCCAAATAACTTTTGAACATTTCCCGCCTTTTCCATGTAGTTATTAATGCCGCTTTACACCGTACATTCCATTGTACAAACGAATACATGAACTCTTGCATGAGGTAAATTGAACCGTGTAAAGCGGAAAATTGTATGGTTGTCTTAAAGACTGAACAGGAAATAGAACTCCAATTCCATTCGTTTTACAGTACATCTATGATACTCTTGCTTGTGCAATAAAATGTACCGTGAAATGCGGCCTTTACAGACGGAACGCAAAAACGAATTGCTCACATGCACCCTGTATCTGAATATATTCCGTAAGCCACTAAACTCGGGACTGGTTTTTCAGGACAGGAGAAAGTCAAACAAGCCGCGTATAAACTTTAATCGAACACCGACCACTGATCAAATTTTCCCCGTCATTTCAGCACGGTTGTTACAGAAGAAATCCAAGAACGAATTATTCAGATGCAGCCAGCATCAGAAAGATATCCGTAAGCCACTTAACTCGGGACTGGTTTTCAGGATCAAAGGAAAGTCAAACAATCCGAGTACAAACACCAACCACTATTCCCATATTCTCCGAATGCTTAAGTCAACCTTTCGACCCTCAGAAGTCCGAGAATGCAGCGGGAAGAAGACCTCGGTGATGAATACCGCAAGCGGAACACGTCACAAAGAGAACTTGATTGCGACACATACCGACCCCATATGGCACGACCGACTTGCTCAGAGCACCACATCGAGTTATGTCACGAAATTTAATTATACGGCGCGGGATCTCTGTCCCTCTCTCTGTCGGGAATTGGATTCTCCCATGTTTGGCACCGCAGGGAGATCTCGAGGGCACGGGGTTGATGCGCGCCAGCGACCGCGCGGTGGGTCACAGTCGCCGGAGCTGACGGCTCCGACCCCCCGCGTGTTCAAGGAAGCGGTGGATTTTCCCTCCCCGCCCATCCAACAGTCAACTCGCCGCATGCGTGCCTCGCAAGCACTCCGGCGATGATACACCAGTGACCGCATTACCGTCCTCGCTCATTGCCGGGGTCAAGTTCAGCAGAGCGCGTGCCGATCTTCATGCCTCCGGCGGACGATGCGAAGAGCAAGGACGGGTGCACCACAGCGGGAGAGGGTCAACTGATTTGAAGCTGACGTGAGAATTTAAGCGCGCAGAGCCAAGGAACCACTGAGTCGAAATAATTCTTTCAAACAAAGTTCAACCGAGACTGCGTGGGTCGAAACATACAATCTAACATATAAAAATGAATGTTTGTTCGTCTTCCATGCGTTCCAATACCATTCATCAGATTGCAATGAAACTTTGGTGAGGAGTTGTGCGCACGCCCACGAAGGTTACTGAATTATTAAATACATTGCACAATAGGAGGAGTGCGAGTCGTTTCAACAAATAAGTGTTGGCACGCGAGCTTTTCAAACAGGAGAGGAACGACAAGCAAGCAACGAAGCACATCGTTTAAGAGTTGCTCAATCACATGAATCAGAATCTTATAAGTGAGACATAATAACGCGAGCATCATAATCATGTTAGTGAGACATTACTTGTGTTATATGGTACGTAATTTATTTGTACGCAGTATAAGATTTGGTGCTGTGGACTCTTTGTTTGCTTTTTTTTAATTTATGCATTCGATTTTTGTATACGCTTCGATTTTCTTAAAATTGGATTTTTAAGCCAAAAAATATTTAATTTCTGCACTTCTTCAACAATAAAGTATTTTATTTACTCGGAAACCGCAGCATAGCCATGGAATGGAAACTCACGCCATAATTTGTGCGTTACGAATTCCTGTGTAGGTGCGAGCAATTTATTGAACTCGGTGTAAAATTCGTTTAGGGACCGATTTTGAACCCAGAAAAAGGCATTGAAACGCATGCCGGTCACAGCTAGTACACTATCAAGTAATAAATATATGGATGCATGAGATATGCAAAATATTATATCAAAAACTGGTTACCCTAAGGACCCAAATTTTGGCAATTAAGTGTTATGCGGTATGAAAAATCGAAACTTCCTATATACGTGAAAAGTCAGCTATATGCAGACATATTAGGATCAAAATTCTAATAAGTATATGCAGGTAAGGATATTTCGCTAATTTCGTTTGGCTCCACAGTCAGAAAACCTATTTGAGTCAAGCCAATAAAAGTAAGTAAGTGACCATAATTATTTCAATTCGTAGAACAATTTGTAAAAATTGGGAACTATTATTAAAACTTTCTAACACACTCGAGAAATTGGTTCAACTCTGATTGTCTCAAGAGTATTCCATAAAATTTTAGCGTCGTAAAATAAAATACACTAACTAGATGATCCCACTGATTCAAATGTTTTTCATTGTTTGGTCGGGAAATATTTTATAGGCTGAAACCTGTCCGTAAACTAATTTTTTTCCTCATTTCTACCTCATTCCTAAACCGCAGAAAGATGAGTTCCATTTACAATTTAATTTTAACGATCTCGCATATATCCAGGGAAATATTTACCAAGCGATGGCTATACTGATATTCTCAACCCGTCAAAAATGTTTTACTGAGGAATAAGGTAAAAATAACAAATTAACGATGAATAATTCCTAATAATAAGTATTAAAAAATGTTTTAAAAATCTTACTGCTGTGGGAGCAGAGACGAAAACCACTCACGGATGTATAACGAAGCCACTTCGTTAAGTCCATAAAGACTGTAAAAACCCTGTTATGTTGGACCGAGCTTTATCGATTACATGACCCCTCACCCTGAAAAATATTCCGGCAACGCCACTGCAGCCACGTAAAACCGTTAACAGATAACTTCGGTCGGTGGGTACACTAGAAATAAAAAACTCCTTAAGCGGACAAAATGCGATACGAAATACAAACGGGATTTTAAAATGATAAGAAGATAATTAAGAATTTTCTGTCAGTTTCGACTTCATTCATAAAGCCTTCACCATCTGATTCCACGGAGATTAAAAAAATGGACACCAGCCAAGCACAGGTCGAAAGTGCATGCGCAGAAGGGGTATTAGGGTTAGAGCAAGGGGTGGAACGGTGGCTGAACCACAGTAGGCGAGGTTTTTAAAGAAAGAAAGGGCATTCTGACGAAAAAAATGACTAGGGAAGTTGACGCGGAAGTTACGAGAACAAAGGAGATTAAGGCGTGGGAGATAGGCCCGAATTACGACATCGCTGCAGATTTAACGATAAGCCTCTCTCGCTTTTTTTCGGAAGTCCTAGCCTTTAGAGAATGGGGTCCTGAGCTTTGATTATTTTTACACTCAAAACACAACAGGAGGTCGTGTTTTGTTTAATATCAAGACAGAAGCCCATCTCCATCCTCGATCTATTACGGAATAGAGTGACCGGAATCTCTAAGGGACCTCAATGAAATAAGGGAAAGATGTCACCAACACATTTTTTTTTATCCACTAAATACTTCAAACAACAAGATTAAGTCGAATGGTATTTGGATCAAATGAAAGGAAGGGTTTTTTAATAATTTTCCAGAATAAAAACGCTCCGTACAGAACTCGCACTTTCCAAAATGTCATTTGAGCAGGCATCGGCTTGTTGTTATGCAACAAAAAACAGGCTTTGGCTTCTGCTGTAGGGGGAAACTATTTTTGTAATCATATTTAACCCCTTCCCGTCGGCTAGTGTGTCTCTCCCTTAATTTCTTCGTTTCGTCTTCACATGGTCACATTCGTAATATTTGTTGTCACAAGCCTCCTCGTCAACTGCCAGGGAAATAGGATACAACATTCATTTTAAAATTTAATCACATTTTATTTCACTTTTAACTTCCATGCGATACATATTTTTATCGACATATTCGTAATAACTACGCATCTGTCAATAAAATTAGGCTATTTCTGGGATTGGGCTAGTGTTGATATAATGATCAATTAAATCCGGATTTCGCAAGAGGCACATGCCTATTTGCTAAACCAGACGATGTGAAGGTTAGCCAATTGAATTCCCTTTTTTCGTGAAATAAAGTTTCAACTGAAACCAGGAAAATCATCAAATTAATATGGATATCAACATTGAAAAGTTAGTCAACTGGGCAATACATACGGAGGATTGAAATCGCACTCGATTTTGGTTTCATTTTTACGCATGTGATTACACCATGAAAGAGTTAAGTACAGTTTCAACGCACTTTTCCCCCATAAAATTCAAGCTAAAATACAATGACTGTTCGTTCCAGCGGCTATTGATTTACATTGAAGGATTAAATTAGATACTTTTAATACGAAAAATTTTAAGTCAATGATGAAACCATTGGAAAACTTTGGAGAAAACAATTTCTACTGAAATGGAAAAGTAAATTCATTGCTAATCGTTGTGCCAACTAGCACCAACTACTTTTATCTTATCCATTTGTATAACATCAGTATTCATTCTTTGAACGTTAATATCGCTTGCTTAAATATTACCAAATAATACTTCTGCCCACAATAAATTCATACCATAAGTGTCTCCGATGGGGCGTGTGAACACCTCGTGGCATTTCACGAAAAAAAGACTGCTACCGTCATTAAAATATGACTGTACACAATCACTACTTTCATTTCCGAAACCGCAGAGTTTCAGTAACATAAATGAAAAACTGAAAGGAATTACCACCGCCGGATACGGTTTTGACTCGACAAAGTTATGTAATAAAAAAAATGGGATGTACAATCTCGCACGGAGGAATAGTGCACCGTGACGAGAATTTAGCACCCTTCCCCCGAGCGGAGTGTCAGCGAATGGTCACGGCCGCTTCACACACACCGGTTCAGGTGCCCACATAATGGGGCGAAAACGCGGAAGTGTTGTTCATGGCGGGGGGGAGAAGGAAAAGATCGGCTGAACCGCCGCCGTCGCTGCCGGTGTGTCGACCGGCCTTGACGTGTCGATCGCGCTGATGCTCAGTTCATAAGAGGGGGCCATTCAAGTGTTACGAAAGACGATTTTAGGCCTTTTTTTTGACCTCATGCTCCCTATGCGAGACAGCGTACGATGTAATAAATTCCCCACCACTCCTCTCCCAAACTAATGTAAGATTACGTATATAATAAAACGGATGCTGATAAATTGACTTTACATTATGAGCTATGATTTGCGTAATTTATAGAAGTTTTGCACGATCAAAAGAAATTGAGAACACGCCGGGTAATACTGTGAGATATTATTAACTATCCCAATGCAACTATAAGAACGGTTTTGTTTTTAATTGACACAAAAAATATTCAAACATAACAGCTGAAATACGTTGAAATTGCCATATTGGATGGACCGCAAGGGCCGAAGATCTAGTTCACTTGTATCCGCCAAAATTGCCATGACAATTAGGAAGCCTGGATAGCGTAGTGAGCTGCGCATTGGTCCAGCAAACCAAGGGTCCGCGGTTCGGTTACCGGTCCAGGCCGAATTTTTCTCGAGGCAATTTCAGGGCATTACATTTGCACGTTAATTTAAACGCACGCTGTCGGCCATCTTCAGTTGGACCTTGACCCTGGAATAACCGCTGTTTGTTGTCTTTTTCGATACCTAGCTGGATACCGGATACCTAAAAACACTTTTGGAAGCCTTTCGTTAATGTAAAACAACCCATATCAGCACACTGAAATCTATTATAATCCTTTATTTAGGACCGTTTCCCACGGATTTGCGGAGTAGTTTCCTACCTTCATGATCAAATTGCCCACCTTAGATCTTTTGACAACAGATTTTCGGTCAAATATACACAGCTTATATTCGGCCACGTACGGTTATTATTACTCCAACCACATAGTATAAAATGGACATAACCGTTCCCTTTCTATCTCTCTGGGTTCAGGTCCGCTAACTACAACAACCAGACAGGAGACTGCGTGCTCTACGAGATGGATCGAACCACCCTGGGGGCTGACATCCGCACGTCCTTCAAGAAGGCAAAGGAGCCGGGGTGGGAGTACATGGAGAACGCCTGCGTTGATGAGCCGTCCCGGCTGTGCCAGTTCCGATCGCTGCCCGGCGTCCTCCTCAAGACTGCCGACTCCGTGCTGAGGTGAGTCACGCGACATGAGAGATATCTACGACCACTGACCAACTCCGATCCCCCAGTCGGGGTCGCCATTCGCGAAGACGCTATCTCGCTCGCCGAATGACCCAGGGGTCAACGTCGGGAACACGACCTACCCACCGAACCGTCGGTGACTCAATTATATTTTCATGTGGCACGTGCCAAGCATCGCTTAATAGGAGGAACGCCTTTTTGCCTGCAACCTGAATTTCAATAATCTTAACAAATCTTGAAATTCAATTAAGACAGTGTGAACAAGGTGTTAGCGAGCAATACAAAGTACATATATTGAACTTGACCTCATTATATAATTTATTTATTTATTTCTTTATTTTTATTTTTTCATTTACTATATCTCTCATTACTAATTTAGTTATTTCTAACTTTACAGTTATGTATAAATTACCCTTTTTACTGTTATTATCATTTCATGTGTATTTCATGCACTGTTTTTTTGTTGGTGTTACCTTTTCTTAATTTGTCTGTAGTTTTTCGCAGTTTTTTCACACTCCCCTTCATGTGTGGGTGTTTTCCTGCATTGGGTTTTTTCGTCAAGGATGTCACCTCCTAACTTCCTCACGTTTTTCCCACAAATCTACATATTTTTCTTCATACTTATTTCATGTATTTATTATTATTATTACTATTATAAAGAGAAATATCAGATCTTTCTGATGGTGCATGGTTATCAGCCTCTTATCGCTCTACGTTTCGAGGCATTTGCCAAAAATATAGCTATTTTTCCAAGGGATATATTACGGCTGAGCGCTCCGGAAGGTCGTTTAAAAAATAGGAGTTTCTAACGAATATACAGCGCTGAAAATATAGCTGTCGGTTGTTTGAACGATTTCTCAATTACTTTCAATAATAATCTTATATATCACCGTGATATTTTTTATCAAACCACATAAAACCTTCGTTTGTTAGGGCTTTTCGCACCCGGCGAGAAACAAAGTTAAGTCAAAGCTTCAATCTTACACATTTAGTGAGTCACTGATTATTTCGGTAAATAACTAAGAATACACCGAAGCCTTGACTGATTTCATTCATGCCATGAGCATAAAAGGTTTTTAAGGCGATAATATTGATATTTATATTTTATTATTACTTCTTCCGACAGCCGCATACATTTTATAATAACATTCAAACAAGGTCTTTTCTACTTAAAGAGGGAAAAAACTCGCTAAAGCCACCTCAAATTCCATTCTCATCGCATCCGATATTCAATATCATGTGTTTTTTTCTGTAACATGGGAGACCAAGTGGTGATTATACATCGAGCAACACACACCTCACCCTAGCGAATACTGTAATCCCACAGGTCACCGTATGGAACGCAACCTCCATACCTGACTACCGATGACTCAATCCTCTTTATAAGGCACAAGTCACGCATCCCTAGACAAGCGGAACGACTTTCAACTGCTACCTGAATCCAACTGAATCAACAAGGCACACCTTGAAACCCACTAAATGACAATTAATTCGAAACTCAACCCATGCATGGTCGATTAGATCGAGTTGACTCGATTTCTACACTACACGCATTCCCGTAAGTGGCAAGCTCCCGCGACTCTTATCCCAATACGGTTTCCCGAGCCTGATTACACGGTCTAGTGCGTTCATTTAATCATTGAATAGCTCCACCTAGACACCAAGTAATAGTTTCCCACTTAAATCTAAGTTACGGGTTCAAGTGGCACACATGCATGGGTGTCATGACTATAAAGCATTACGGATGCCTATTCCATACGTTCCGCGGATGAGTGATCACGGGAAATGGCGTCGAGTGCATTGATAATTAATCGTCAAGAAAGAAATGGGTGGAGAATGGGGACTTGGAACGCACCCACTAACCGAGAATGAACCCGCAAACAGTGCGTTGCCTCGAATTAACGGAAATCACGTTAAATCAGAAATAGTTCCCCCTTATCAGACTCGTAACCTTACTTAAGGCGTGTGCGCGTACCGCCCCTTCCACAAGTACCGGTTCTTAAGGAGTTCATCCTTGCGTCCTGAAAGACTAAACAAAAACACAAATTTGTACTAGTTTTCAAATTTTCTAATTCAGTGAATAAAAATCTTGCAAAGGGGAAATAAAAACGTTTACCATTAACATAAAAATGAAGCAATCTTTTCCCCGATTTGTTCAGATTACTCATGAAAATATTTTATTTATTTCATTCTTCTTTGGATATAAGTCACAACTCCAAGATTATCACTAATTAAACGTTCGCTCTGCTTCCGTCCCTACTCCCTAATAAATTCACTTCCTGCAGATATCGATCCCTTTTCTCTATTGCCAAAAAACTTCATCAACATGGCCTCAACATATATTTCCTAAAAATAAACAGCGAACCTAGATAGTAACGGGCTTTGAGGTCATCTCCAGATCGTCTAAGTTGAGTTTATTTTGTTTTGTTGCTTATGTTTATGTTTTTTGTATTTGTTACAAGTACACTTTAGATTGGCAATTTTGCTGTGCGTGGATTATTTTCTTTGAATAAATAAAAATATAAATAAATAATACACGCCCCATTCAAATATAATCCTAACTATATTTATAATTTCCTACGATCTAGTAGAAGTTGCATTAGTTAATGTTTAGAAGAGGATCGGATTGGACAGAGTACAGGCTTCCCATCTCGAAGGCCAGGGATCCAATCTCGACGATGATGGAGATTTTTCAGTGGAACCCTGATGCCCACTTGAATTCTATGCGGAAAGCACTTCAAGTACAGTACAATTTATACCATTGTAACTTGATTAATTTATACCATTTTTGGCTTTTCTACGTCATTCTTCCTATTAATTCCTTCGGTACAATTTAACGCCACATCCGTCCACCGGATGAGAGTAGACAAATGCCGACGACGGGGTTTCTCTCCACCCTTCCTTCGATTCCCAATAATTCTTCCTCTACCACTTAAACCATCTGTCCTCAAGAGTACAAAAGCAATCAGAAGTCGGTCACCACCTCAAATAACCATCCAATTACGTTTCGGAAAATTGATTAGTGTAAGAGTCAAAGAGTGAAGATTCTTCCGATGATTCACGCAATTGCGAACGATGTTTGAAAAATTGCCGATATCCCCCCTTCTTTGAAGGATCAAAAATATAATCAACAAAATCATAATTCTTTATTTTGATGTCGTTCGTAACTTGATTAATTTAGACCATTTTTTACTTTTCCTCGTCATTCTTCCTATTCATTCCTTCTTACAATACTGTCTTCGATAGGCACATGAGTGACTGGTATGTCGACGATGTGTCTAACGTTAGTGTTAAGCCGTTTTTGTCCATGACTCGTTACAGGGACGTGGGAAGCCCGGACGAATGCCGTGAGCTGTGCCTTTCGTCGGTGTCGTCTGGGGCGACGGCACCCTTCCGCTGCCGCTCCTACGACTGGGGCTCGGCGGGCGAGAAGGTCTGCCGCCTGTCGCACTTGAGCGCCGCCACCGCGACCCACTTCCCCTCGGCTTACATCCCAGTCCCGGAGGCCAGCACGTGGGAGTTGTCCGCTTGCTACAACGTGAGCGTGGAGTGCGGTGCCCGGGGGATGGTGGCACGCGTGACGGCCGACAGACTCTTCGGCGGCAAGATCTACGCCCGCGGCAACCCCAAGTCCTGCGCCGAGGACGTGACGGCTGTCATGAAATTCGCCCTGCAGCTGCCGTACGACGACGTCGACTGCGGGGTGAGGCGCGGCGAGGTGCGGATGACGGAGGGCAAGGGAGCGGCAAGAGACGGCAGGACGGGCAGGATGATGGCCGGAGGCAAGGAAGCCACCAGGAAGAGGGTCGGGAGGTCGACGGGAGAAGGTGTGGTGGGCAAGTGAGTAAAACGATGGACATTCACTAGGATTAACAACCATAAGACCTTGATCCGTGGATTAACCCTCATAATGCTGACTCCAGCCCGCGGAATTAGCGAGAAATGCGGAGGGCAATTCAATGAAATGTATCATTTTAGGAAAAAGATATTATGGCAATTGTTTAAAATATCCATATACGGTTTTTTATTGTGTATAAAATGAATTCAGTAATAATTATAGAAGATTTTTTGATCATCTAAAAAAATAATTGTAATTACATTAGTGTACTACAGTTGAACAATTTTGGCGTATGAGCGGATTTATCGGCCCGCCGCACTAAGAGGGTTAAGGCCTGCGGCCTAGAGATTTCGTATAGGCAGCCTTTATTTTCTGTCGTTACGAAGTTTTAGCACAACGCACAAACAAATAAAGGTCAATTTGGGACTTTTTTGGCTGATTTATAATTCAAGTTACATTCAATGATCTTTGAAATTGCAAAAATATTAATTTTATGCGTACAACTTAAATGAAAACTACACTATTCAAACTGTATTGCCTTCATTCCTCTATCGCAACTGATTGTAATAGCAATCTAATAATAAAAATTAAAATGTAACTATTTTTAATTTCTGAACTATTACATTTTAACTATCTTCTTACAATAACTTATTCGCTCTAATGTATCAAAGGATAAAACTTAACCTTCATAAATAATAACCCGAATTTAGTCTCTCCAAAACTAAATATGTTCACCTGTCTTCAATAACTTTATGGTACTCACAGCATATATGCTGTTTTTTTGTAAAAGATTGTCAATAAATTTATTGTAGATATGACCAGGTTTTGGGAGATCAGAATATGGTAGCCCTATATAAAATGAGAGCGCTAGCTAAGGAGGCATTTAGTAATAGAAGGGAGCTGATGATGGGGACATTAGGTAAGGATGTGAAGAAGAGACTGGTGAAGAGCTTGATATGGAGCGCAGTGTTGTATGGGGCAGAAACGTGGACCCTCAGAAAGGAGGATGAGAATAGATTGCAAGCATTTGAGATGCGGGTGTGGAGAAGGATGGAGAAGGTGAGGTGGACGGAAAAGAACACTAAAGAAGAAGTGCTTGAGATGGTGGGCGAGGAAAGGAAACTTCTGAATGAAAACCAGAATAAGCAGGGTATGGCTGAAGGGTGTCATAAAGGGCGATGGGTTGCTGAAGAGTTTGATGGAGGGAAGGATGTTGGGCAAGCGGGGAAGGGAAGAAAGAGAATAGGTTTCATGGACGGGATGAATATGGGCATATCGTACACAGAGGAGAAAAAAGATATACTGGAGGGGGTGGGCCCCTGAATGGGTAGAGGACCGGGAGGAGATTCTCTGACATTCAGCTAAACCTACCTTAACCGGTAGAATACTTTAATAATGATAATATAAAATGATGACAGCGTTAACATAATCTTCCCCTCCAGGTACACCACGGACATCGTCATCCAGCACCACGACTTCATCGTCACGTCCGCCGACTTGGGCCTGGCGGTGACGTGCCAGTACGACCTGACCAACAAGACCGTATCGAACGAGGTGGACCTGCGGGTGCGGGGAGGTGCGGCGGACAGCTGGGAGACGGAGGACGGCGTCGTCTCACCCTTCGTGCCCTCGCTCACCGAAGAGGTGGTGGTCAGTTCGCCGGACGTGGTCATGCGCATCGTCCCGCGCGGAGAGGAGGAGTGGAGCGCGGGGGAGAACTCGGTGGGCACGGCGGCGTCCGCGCAGGTCGGCGACCCGCTTTCCCTCCGCTTCGAGATCCCCGAGGACTCGCCCTTCGAGATATTCGTGCAACACCTCGTCGCCATGGACGGTGGGGACAGCGGGCAGATCGTGCTCATCGACGAGATGGGCTGCCCGACCGACCAGTTCATCATGGGGCCCCTGCGCAAGTCAGAACACTCGCCCAAGGTGAGGAGAAAACATTTGCGTCTATGTGCGAGGGAGGGTGCGCTCGGGGGAGGAAACTATGAGGATAGAGCAAACCTCCCCAATCGGTTGGTGCCCTAGAGAAGGATGAAAAGGGAAGGGTGGCCAGACTACACATTAGGAAGAGGTGTCCACTCAGATTAAGATAATTTGAGCAAAATATCATTTCATTTCACCTAGAAATCAGGGAATTCGACCTAATTTCAAATAAAAATATCACACACATCCAAAGATACCAAAATATTAGCCTCTCACCACTACTACACTTTCCGATATATTTGCCAAAATATACCGGCAATTTTAAATGGTAAATGGTACACGTATGCACGCCGGAGACATAATTTAAAAAATGAGGAATTTCTAACACACAAATCTCATTTAAAAAATTAGTGTGCGTGTTTTCTCCACTATTTTTTAAAATAAATCAAATAGTCACAGCTGTAATTTTTTTCAGAATCACAAAAAATACCTTCCGTTGCGAAGGAGTACCACGTGAATGACGTAATTGAATGTACCACGTGAAAAACAGCTGCGTCAAGTTAAGGACTTACATTGATATTCTGATTTATTTACAAAGAATTTTAGTCGTATCTAAGTATATTATTGCACCATTAATACTATAATGTTTACTCCATGCTCCCAACGGCTTCGGAAATTAATATGTTAAGTTCGAATATCGTTTTCCCGAGTGACTACAGAAATATCTCGCTCAAACTACCTTCAGACACAAAAGTGTAGGTAATTTCATGAGCACCCACCTCTAGCCTTCTCTTATTTGTTTACCTTGACTCATTAAAAGAGGATGTCTCCGTCGATGTTCACACTTGTGAGGTTGACGGTGAACCTGAGGTTGGCAGCGAGTGCAGGCGATGAGTGAAGTCCCGAGGGAGACTTTCACTTTCACCAATACCCTCCAGCGGAACCGTTCGCGGGAATTGATTCGTCCGGGTCAGTTAAGGGTTTATACGGGGCCACGAGCTTTCAAACATGTTGTACTGAAAGTCTTCAATGTATGTCGGAGATGCGTGAGAAATACGAGCGACCTAAGTCGAAACAACGTGAAACGGATCCAGATATTCGTGACCACTTTAATCCCGCGACAATTCAAGGCGTTAATTTCAATTTGTTCTTTGCTTTTATCCCGGAAAAAAATAGCTATTTCAGATAGGATGATTATGTCTCAGTTATCAAAATACGCAAGCATATGCACGCACGGTCTATTTTATTAGCATTAAATAAGGAAAAATTTTCGACGACCCTTGTCAGCACGGACGTAACATCGAATCAGACGTAAATCGAAACGACGCATACCGAGGAATTGCTGTACATACTACCCAGCGAGTAGCACCGCAGAGGTGCGATGCAGGGAGTGTTACAGGGCAGGGATGCAGGGAGCCATTAAGTGGGGAGGGAATAGTGAAGAGGACAGACGTGAGTTTATATCACGGCTCCTTATTTCGCGTTGTCGTTATTGTAATCCAAAACGCAATCCGCTCTAGAAGGGAAAAGCTTTCATTTACTCTCCGAAGAATGAGCTCATCAATTAAAACTGGCGATTTAAAACATCAGGCAAAATTTAAAGTACTACATTCACGTGTTAATTCCCCTTATAGAAATAGAAAAATAGCAAAAACGCGAGCGCACGCAGTATGGAGAAACGTGATCGCACCCATGAGTTCTACGCTAACGATGCACGTACGTTAGTGTCACGCTCTGTTTTTGTTTTAATCACTGACGTAGCGTGGAAATTGCAGGAATTTTTGGAATAAAGAAATTTTTGTAGACGTTAGTTCGGCATGTAAATCAAAGACTCGATAGAACTGAGCTGCGTGAGGGAAACCCAGTTTCGGCCTCTCTACTTCAAAAACAACAACATTCCAATCGAACATAATCAAACATACGTTATCAGGCGGGAGGTACAGGAAGTCCATATCGTTTATATGCATCCATACATTCCGCGATGTCGGAGCTAATTGGTTTATTTTCTTTATTTAAACGGACTTTGTTCTCATCCCGCACAGGTCCTTATTGCAGACTTCGATGCTTTCAAATTCCCCACATCCGAGGTAGTCCAATTCAGGGCGCTGGTCACACCTTGCATGCCATCCTGTGAACCAGTCAGATGCAGTCGATTCAGCGACCCAGAAGCCGTGGGACAGCCAGAGGACGACCTCCGAAACAACGGCCCGTTCATCAACTCTTACGGAAAGAAGAGGAGGAGGAGGGAGGTAGCGGAGAGCGTCGAGAGCGCAGAGTCGTACGCGGTCGAGGAAGCCCAAGAGGCCTTCCAGAACGTTTTCGAGGAGGAGGTCGAGGAGGCAATGCAGGATGGACTGAGGGAAGTTTTCCACGTGGCTGTGCACTCTCTGTTCGGCAAACGGAAGAGGAGGTCCGCCGACGAGGAGACGACCGCCCTCGAGCCGGAGATACACAAGGAGAAGAACCTCTTGCTGGTTCAGTCCATCAGGATATCGGATCGCTTCGGACCGGAGAGGAGAGAGAGCACGGACGAGGGTCAGGAGGATCTCGCTGCGAGCTGCATGGACACGAAGGGACTGGCTTTTGGATCGGCAGCGTTCCTGCTCGCCCAGGTGGCCCTCATGGTCGCATGGGTGTTCCTGAGGAGGGGGCGAGGCGGGAAGAAGGACGAGGAAAAGGTGGCACCCGTACAAGTGATCCCACCGCGGGAGGTGCTGTACCACAGCGAGGCCCCTTGGGTCGGGAAGAGGCAGCGCTTCTGAGGCGCTTGGGCAACATCCCTGCACGAGTCCCGTTTCCCCTTTGATCCCAGTCGCGAACTCTTTTGATTTCCTCTCCCCACAAAGTGAACCTCTTGGAAAGGCCACGGAAGCAGTCCTCGTCAATTTGAGGGCCCAAATGAGGGTGAGGGTGGTAGGGGCAATTCAGTGCCCCACCATTTTGAATGTGATGAGACACTCCTTCCGAATTGCAAGAAAAAAAGAAGCTTTACCTAGAGGTAATCATGGTGCTGATGCGAAAAAGAAAAATACGAATGGATCAGTATAGATAATTTTTGTGCGCATAAATAACTATTCTTCGCCAACTGATTGGCAATATGGTGCAAATAAGAGTGAAGGAGTGAGATATTTCATAATCTGCTTAGTGTGTTTTGGAAACAATTGAAACCGAGTGGTTCATCAGATTTATCACATGTTATTCAATCATGTTCACGCAAGTTTGACCAGTGTGCATTGCTTCATCCTGTTTTTCATTCATTAGAATGCAATGGAGGATATGAAATGCACCACGTCTACATGAATGACAGCTACACTGTCAAAAATCTTCCGACATGTAGCCAATAAAAATAGGCACCGAGCAGAAATCAAACAAATTTTGAGTTAAGCTTCGTAAAAAGCAAAAATGTCACTCCATTGTAAAACAAATGCTAACATATGCCATATACGACAAAGTAAGGATGAATTTTTGATTTCTGAGATGTACAAAGTCACTAAATGAAATAAAATCATTTCAGAGATGGCACAGCATGTCAACAGGCATCAATGATCAAAAATGTAGCAAAAGAAAAAATCCATTTATTTCAATGAAGAAGGAAATGAAATTCTTTGGACTTTTTAGCAAAACATTGTGATAGCTAAATGATGTTCAATGAGGGTGGTAAAAGCTTGAAGAGCCATTATAAAGGTGAGGGCTGAGTTGGTACGACTGCAAAACTAAATCAATCTAACTTGAAATAAGAATTGTTTAACAAACAAGCAACAATAATATACCTGATAGAAACCATCGTGAAACTGGAGGGTTGGATGAACTGAATACATGGATGTATCTCAATCAGATACCCAATATGACATAAATGTGTAGTCGCCATGTTTCCAGTAGCACCAGAAGACAATGAGCAGAAAAACAATTTGATTACACAACATATATTAAGAGAGAGGCTAAATATGAATTTAACCTATGTGCAATCAAAAAAATTCTTTTAAGAATCCAAGAAAAATTAATACTATGTACATAATTTCAACCACTCTCTAATTGCTCAGCTACTGTCCTAGAGAAGTCTAAAAGTGCTAATTCAAACATGGTCCATAGGTTTAGTAACAAGTCCTTTCATTTGGCAACGGCCAATATAGCTCATGGTTTAAACAAGCCATTTGGAATGACTTGTGAGGATAAGATGATCACATGTGTGTCATAGTATATCATATGCTTGTCCTATTCTCCTCTATGTTGGTGAGGAAATAAGGTTGCTGTGTATTTAACTGATTTTAATCATAAATTATGTTAAATCAAAATAAAAATAAGCTTTATAAATATGCAGTCTATTCATTTAATCCTTTACTTTACATGGAGTCAAAGGAAATGAGAATCTGCAGAAAGGCTAAAATCCATCAAAATGGAAGAAATACAATGAAGCAATTCACGATCCCACAGAGGTGATTGCATCATGCACCAAGTTTCTGACCACACAAACTCCAATTAAAAAAATAACAATAACATCACTTCCTACTAATATTGCCCAAGCAAATTTTTCAATCAAAACATACATTTTAACCATTGACCCTTGCCCTGGCCATGCTAAATGGCTATTCTTCAAAATCTTCAAACATTTACACATGTCAAAGAAATTGTTTGCTCTCACACACAGATACAATGAATCATCATCATTGTCAGGTAATTGGTTTGGGGGAGCTGCAAATTATTCATGTACTACATGGTTTTGTGACATCAGAGGTAAGGAGTAAGGTGGATGAAAAAGTAGTTGAAGAGAGAGGTTTGACTGAAACAGAGGTAAGGATATGGGAGAGGGCTGGGTAATCATATTATTTTGTAAGGATTATTTCAGGGTGGTTCGTTCTTTTAACAATTTCCAACTGTTCTCATGAGTCCCAGTTTTGTTTGTCATTACAGAGTTATAAAATAGCTAGATCAAAATGACTGTCATGGTATTTACTTTTAAAATATAGGATTTTGTTCTTCCTCAGCAAAATTAAATATGTAAATTGGTCTCGGGTTTTCGTCCGAATTAGTATTTTGGCTGCTGCCAGTGTTTCAATGGGATACTCCTCCATTGTCTTCAGTCTTTGCTCTGTAGACAATGGAGGAGTATCCCATCGAAACACAGGCAGCAGCCAAAATCCTAATTCGGACGAAAACCAAAGAACAATTTACATACATTTAAAATGTTTCCCAAAATTATTTTTACTCACAATGTTGCTTTAAAAGGAGTTAAGCCCTCCTCTTAGTCACCACAAAATTTCTTTCAGTTTGTCTCACATACACACCACTGCAATCACTACACTTTATTTCACGCCCCACTTTCATCCATTCCATCCAACGGGTCTTTTAACATGACCAGAAGCAGTTTGTGGATGGTATGCGGCTTTAAAGCTACCAGAATTTTGACTTTGTGAGACCCTTTTTTAAGTTTTTGTCCATATATGTAATTGGGCACCACCACCACAGTTTTTTGTGACTTTTGGGCTGATACCCTATATTTTTTTCCACTAATTTGTCAGTTATACAAGCAAAGTACTAGGAAGCAATATTTTTGATAATATCATAAAAGCAGGCAAACTAAATTTTTGACATGCAACACCACAAATTTTCTTCTGAGCAAATTTTATCGGTTAAATGGTTAAAAAATTAAGTATACTCATGTTTCAATCAATGAACAAAACCTGAAATCACTGAAATATCATTTTCACTCACTCACAGATGATTCCATTATGCATAGTATTCCCTTAACTGAAGACATAAACATAATTTGGGAAGTAAGGCGTACTCCTTCAGGTGAATACAACACCTTGAATGTTTTATCATCACTCTTTTGCTGCACCTATGTGAGATAACTAGCACAAGAAAGAGGACTGCAGGCTTTGACACTTACCCTGAGACGCTGATCTGCAACAGTCCATACACGGCTGGCAAAATCATTGGAAGAACCAAGAATGAGGGTGCCTGTTGAATCAAAGTCTACTGACATCACGGCTGCATTACTCCCGACCAGAATGCCCCTGCTTTCCATGACACCTATAGAGGTGAGTACACACAGCAATCACTTAAGGGCATTTCTTAGGTTTACCAAAGTAAAAGTGAGCTGACTAACAACAAAGTGGGGAAAATTACATGACTATTACTAGTAAGCGATGATACTTTTAAGCTAACTAACTAGGCCGATGATCCCAATGAGAATGCATATGTAGAAAATTTCAATAGGTGCCTGTGCTTTCCATCCAACAATCGATGCGGCGAGAGTTGTTCAATGACAGGCAGAAGGGTCAAGTTATGGGTAAGCAGCAAGATTGCCATATCAGAAGGAGAAATTCCCATGGCCAGAGGTAGGCAAAAGTTTTCCATGAAGAAAGGCAACAGAAGGGAATGGCGAACAGAGGGAAGGTGGTCATCATAATCAGGTTAACTCTCAATGGATGAGTGAGTCAAATATGTGACGTTTCAAAATCATTGAAGTATCAGATATCTAAGAGGCGTTTCCATATAGTTGCTGAGCTAGACAGAATTGTTACGCTTCAGATTACGAGTGGAAAGTTGCACCTCTTTTGTCGGTTTGTCAAACAATTTGAATAGATGAATGTGTGATGCTATTCACTGACGATGGCGTGCCTGGTGGAGCTCTGAAATAAATAGTTTCAGCTGTCATATGAAGAATAAATTCCTCAAGTTTAAAAAAGGTTCATTATGAAGGTAATGTTGAGGTATACCTTGTGTAAATATTATGTGAAGTATTATTTTAAATTAAATATATATAATACAAAAATGTCACATTACAAAATAAATTTTACTATCAAATAAATTCCAATTTTTTTGAAAAGGGCTTATATAGCAATTTTAAAATACTAATATAATAGTAGTGTTTATTTCATGATGATGTTTCATAATTCCACCCATAAAGGGTTGATCTATTCAGTCCTGCTTCCCAGTTCTCTCAGAAAATTATGCAGCCCAAAGTTCGGGTGTATCATATGATGACATTGCAAGACAAGTTGAGAGTGTGGGGAGCATTTGGGAGACAGTGATTGGCTGAGAAATGTACAGGCGTCTCGAGTTTTCTGCCCCTCCGACTCTCTTGTTTCCCCAATCATCAGACAACTCTCGCCATCCTGAATGTAGCATTGGCATACATTTAAACAGCAGTAGGACAGCTAAACCATTTCAATGCCAACAAATTCCAGGTAGGGCTGCCTAATTCTGCCATGACGTTTGAAAGTAACTTTTACAGTTCTAGTTCCCAAATTGATTAAAACTGATGCAAGTATTTATTCTACAAAGGTTAAATTTTTCAAAGGCTTAGTACATACATTTCGGCCTTAAATAGTGAAAAAGAAGTATTTACACTGAATTTAAAAGGCATTAAAATTAACAAACTAATATCTATTAAAATAAAAATGCAGTATGATACATGTACTAGTCAGAGGAAGTTTCCACTCATTTGCAAAGACTGACAGATCAAAATGATTGAATCAGAAAAACAAAATTAAAAATTAATTTTTCCCAAATAATTTAAAAAGGAAATTATTCCACATCAAATATAATGATATAAACTCAGGTAGAGGCATAATATCAATAAGCACATCAGGCTGATGTAATGATTTATTCATAATGACACTCAAAAATGTAATTACAGTGGGTCCTACACCATCTAGGGTGACTAATGATTTTCAACTGATTTTTGCAAAACCAAGCAATATTCTGCTGGTAATGTTTTTCTTTACCAAGTGAGAGCATATTCAGGCAATGCTCTTGGGTAATATTAGAAAGGAAACAGAAATTAATGCCAAGCTACAAGCACATCTCAAAGTTTGATAAAAACCCAAAGAATCACGCTAGCCTTATTTAAACCCTCTGAGTTAAGGTAAACAACGCTTCTTCGTCACAGCCTGAGACCCAATGGGCTCTAATGACAGGCTTGGTAAATTGCAGGCATGATCATAAGTATAATCAGAAAGAAAATAATAAATTATGATGCATCCTCCTTAAGCCATCGAATATCTTGTGCTGTGATGTTTGAGGAGTTGGTGTGATGTGAGTTTGAGGTGTGAATACATCAAAAGAAATGATGATAAAATATTTGATAAACAATGATTGCCAATTCCTTACCAACAACTCATCCCCTTTGCATGCTGTCATCCAGCAGATATATAGAATTCCACTCCATAGTTTGAAGTTATGATGAAGATTTCATGCAAAAAATTTCATCCAGGATAAATGGCTGTTCCAAAGATTTGCAAAACCTAGCTTAACCCTTTTACTACCAGCGGGCTGATATATCAGCCCTCGTTGGATGTGCGAAAACTGCCACAGGCCGATATATTGGCCCAACTTTTTTGACATTTTTTACATCGTGTAATGATGCATATTTAATGGCTCCCATCTCATTTATCGGCTTGTGCTATATCTCTGCTGCTTACTAAAATGGTTTCACCTTATCCTTATGATGTATGCTATTTGTTTATTTTTTTGGACCTCACAAGTTCTCCTGTGTTTTTTCGTTACCCTCGGCCCAGTATCGTACTGCACAGTATCACCTTTTGTGCTGGTCAGAGCTCTCTCTGGACTATGTATGCGGCCTATTCAAGGGCTCCCGTCTCCTTTATCGGCATATCCTTTATTTCAGCTGCTTACTAAGATGTTTATACCCTATATATACTGGGTTGGTTTGAGTGAAACACTTTGTAATTTCCACATGAGAATTTTATTTTTAACGACCTAGGTTTCATTGCTGAGTGACATCATCAAAGCACCTTACAAAGTGTTTCATTCAATACTATGGAGTCATTCCACGAAGAAGAAAAGGAGCTAATAAAAAAGTTCGACTTGGCTTACTCAGTTGTAGAAAAGTTATTGAAGATGGGTATCTGTCTAAACAAAGGTTATCATATTTTTATGGACAATTTTTTCACATCAGTACCTCTAGCTGAATACCTATACAGAGTAGGAACTTATGTAACTGGGACATTTTGCAGGAATAGGAAATTTATTTTGATAGAATTAAAAGAAAAATTTCATGTAGGAGAAGAGCGGTACTACCGCAGAGGCCATATTCTTGCTGCTGCTATGCGGAAAGAAAATCCCAGCGATTTCCTGTAATTCTTCTTTAGGCAAAATTCAAAGCAGAAAAGAGTAAACTTTCATCTACAAAGTGAGATCAGGTAAAAGACATGGAGAAGTCTTCCATTATTCAATCTTATAACAATTATATGGAAGGAATCGACGCAGCAGACATGATGCTCTATACCTATCTAGACGAGAGACGTACAGTAAAATATTGGAAAAAGATGTATTTCAATATATTTTCACACATGGTACTGAATTCCCATATAATATATAAGGAAAATTTGACATCTGGAAAAAGACCTTTGTCCAGGCAACATTATAATATTAGCATATTTGAGGAACATGGCAGAGAATGGCTTCAAGAAAAGCGAAACCGAGTTATGCAACCTGCATCATCAGTGACATGTTATGTCAAAAAACTTATTAAATTGCCAAAGAAAAAAGAAAAGGACTGTTGTGTTTGCAGTATAAATAGGAAAAAGGTTCCGAACTGTGTGCGCTAAATGCAATAAAGGCCTTTACGGTGAATGCTTCCATAAACATTGTGTGCATCAGCTGATGAGTGTGAGTGTACAGTCATAAAAAATATTTTATAACTCTTGCAAATAATAATTGATCATCATGAAAATGCACCACTGGAGAGAAAACTAATTGTTTTCAATAATAAATACTATTTCATTTCATGTAAATTATATTTTTCTAATCATGATGTAAAATAAACTTAGAATTTGTAGTTATTTACAATAATAATAATTAAATTGTTTATTTTTCGTTTATAAAAATAATATTCAACCCTCATAATTATTCCATGGTTTGAAGCCCCAAACATATCTTCAGCATTGGGAAAAAATCTAGATGTATTAAATAAAATGAAGAACAAAAAATAATTAAAAATCTGAAATCTTCCAAACTTCCTGAAAGCAGCCTTGGCAGTCTTCGCACATCCCCCTTAAAATGGGCTGGAGGTAGAAGAGTTAATCATAGCTTCTGAGATGCACAGGCTGTAAAACTACCCTTACCCCACTCAAGATATTTAGTAGTCCCATGAAAAGCATGGAAAATGTGCTCCCACTGATCTTCTAACAGCTAAGATTAAAAAACAAGCATTTATTTCAAATCCAATGTCTTATTCAAGACACCTTGGAGGTAATGGTAGTCAGAAGAGTTGTCGATAAGCTAAAATAACTCGCAGTAATCTGCATAAAAAAGGGTTTTGGAAGAAAAAAGTTCAGAAGGAAGATCATTTATGAATAAATTAGAAAGATATGGTCCAAGGACACTGCCCTGGGGTACTCCATATGCTACCTCAGACCAAGAAGAAGAGAAACTTGATAGTATTACTTGTTGTATTCTGTCTGAAAGGAGGCTGGAAAGAAGGCAAAGAAAATTACTGTGGATGCCGAAATGGTGTTTGAGTTTGTGAAGAAGTAAGGAATGATCAACAAGTCGAAAGCTTTGGAAAAGTCAAAGAAAACAGAATCGTGCTGAGCTGAATTTTCAATGGCATTGATGGCATAATTCTGAAATACTGCGAGATTGGTCGAGCAAGATCTGCCAGGGAGGAAACCATGCTAATGTGTGAAGTAATATACCCGGTTGAGAATAATTCTCTCACAGACGGACGAAAGGACATTAAGTATAGAGATGGGATGATAACTGGATACAACAGTTTTAGGACCAGTTTTATGGAGTGGAATGATGTCTGCAGCTTTCCATTGAGAGGGAAAGGTTCTGTGTTCAAAGCAGCCATTAAACAAGTTAATTTTTTCTACTGTTGACGGCTCTACTTGGTGGAATAACATATCGTGGGAGAATTTAAAACACTTAGTAAAATTCCACAAACATTTGTTTGTGGAATATTACTAAGTGTTTTAAATTCTCCCAAAACAAGTTAATATTCAGAATACAGTGCATTGTAGTCGTTTGAGAATGCCTGCAGCCATCTGTCACAATTCATTATCCCAGCAAGAGAAAATAATGGTACTAACCAAATCTTAAAGCCTTCTAATCAAATTTTCCCAAACTTTGTAAGGGCATTCAAATTTTAGATCTATAATCAATAAACAGCCACAACTGAAATAAGGATGTTCTGGGCTGCGCAACTTGGAGGCTATGACTGAACCCTATGGATGCCTGCCCCTACCATGTAGCAGCAGCAAAATAATGAGAGCAGGCAGCCAAATGCCAACGTAGCCAGTGGTCTTCCAGCCGATTCATTTTCATTTTCCAGCTGATTTTTTCCTCGACAGCATTGAGTGTGTCCCACATAGAATGCTTTGCAACATGTCCCACCTGCTTCTTTTAAGGTTTATATTACAATTTTTTTTAAATTTAATATTTTTCAGTGTTTAAAAAAGTTAGTGGCATAAATGAAATATAGGTATTCAACCTCCATTACAAAAAACACAGCACCCAGGGTGCAGAACTTCAATCCATGCTGGTAGTAAAAGGGTTAAAATGCAGGAAAAGCTCTATCATACTCAGGTCTGAAGCCTTTGACCCTCATTTCTATCTCTAAATCCCTTAGTTTACTTCTCTTTAAATCTCCCCGGCAGTGCAAGGAGTAAGGAGAGAATGGTAACCAGAACTTCCAATTCATTCATTTTTCTGAGTTTGGAAATGAACAACCAATTGAACAAACTCATTTCAATAACTGCACACTTTTTTTATTATACTTAATGCCACAAACTCAAGCTATTCTCCTTATTCCCATCCACAACTAAAATAACCTCTGAGTCACTGAAGGAAGCTCTAAAGAGACATGGAGTCAAAAAGCACAGCCTGAATGTGGTCCCATGATTTCAAATGAGTAAGACATTCTTCCAGCAATTAGGGATGCCTCAGGATAGCCCACATAATTCAAGCTTTGCTGTCCCACCTACAGAAACCATTGAAGTGGGACCACTTTTATGAAAATGTAGTA
Organism: Ceriagrion tenellum; assembly: GCA_963169105.1. Taxonomy (NCBI): domain Eukaryota; kingdom Metazoa; phylum Arthropoda; class Insecta; order Odonata; family Coenagrionidae; genus Ceriagrion; species Ceriagrion tenellum. The sequence continues at coordinate 68,138,035 of OY720639.1, forward strand.
TGCAAGACATTAGGTTGCCTCAGAGAGATAAGAACCAAAATATGGAAATGTCTGTTCAGTTCAGAGTTCTAAAGCTTTAACCCAAAATAGGTACATGTATAAATATGAACACCATTCAAAATAGACAAGAACAAGTATCATTTAAATTAAAAATAGTCAACAAAGCCTCAATATTGACTACATCTGGCACATAATGGTCGGACTATTTTCTAAGAAAATCTAATTTCCAATATTACAAAAAATAAAGTAACAAAAAGTGCATTATTCTAATTTACAATAGTACCACAAAATATGTTGCATATGGCTACATTTCAGCTTCCAAAATAACATGATATGTATTTTCAATTTCTCACTGAAATTATGTAATAATTACCTAATCTATGGAGATGTGACGTAAGCACCAGGGTAATAGTAAGTAACCCAAAAACATTTTGCAAAATTAATTTCTCCATTTTCATACAGAGTAAAAGGAAAGCATGGAATTTGGAAATGGAAAGCATGGAAATATGGAATTTTACAGACATCATAAAAAAATGGGCAGAGATAATACCACTCTTGATTTTATATTCTTCTAAAGACTGGCAAGGACATGTATATTCACATATTCTCATGACTGCACATACACCACAACAAGCAAAAAAGCTGTATAAATTCACATTATACACTAACTAAAACAACATATGCATTTACCCAATAGAGAGCATCTCTTGAGCTTCCTAAAGATAACAAATAAGGATTAGAAGGCAACACTACCAAACGATAAATTGCCTTTACTGGAAATTCCTTCAGAAATTCAGCTTTTGATGAGCATTATGCAAGTTTTTAGCCACTGTACTGACCCATAAGTAGCCACTGCTTTACATCTATAGTTCTATAATACAAAAAAATCTGTTGGGTTGTCATTTTAACTGCCTTCATGCATTCTTTCCTAAGAAAATCTACGCTTATCTGACTGAAGACAAGTAAATGGCTATCACCTTCTTGAAAATGCTGGGGACAATAAACCATTTCTTCCTCAGAGCTCCTCACTCTCCAACAACACTTTTGACAGCAGTCTGATGTACAGTCTTCTGTCATTCCTATCCCCATGAACATCAAGCAAGAATTATCCAAACACTTCCAAGGATTAGAACTAAATTAATGATTACCAGCAAATTAGATATTCTGCTCCCAAAAATGTACAGAACTCAATGAAACTGAACAACCTTAGAGCGATGATACTTTCAGATGTTTCATTCCTCCACATCCTATCAATTTTATCAACATATATTAACTACCCTCAATACTTAAATCCTTATCACAACTGTCATTCATATAAATTATGAGTAAAAGAAGAAAAACTTGGTAGGTAGAAACCCTAAATTTGGACTTTGAATTTAAATAAACTCTTAAACTAGGAAAAAGAAATCAAAGAAATTTAAAAAACAATTTTGTTTAAAAATTTTTAAATCAGTGAACCATACATTAAAAAATCCTAAGTCATTGAATTATTTTGGCATCAATGTAACTTTCCATTTCAGAACAAATAGCAGCTAAAATATCCGATTCACCACTAAACAAATTGAAAATGCTTAAATATGCATTTTACAAAACCAAATAACATTTTAATACCAATAATTCAGCATCAATGAGAATGGAAACACATCATGGTGTTATCATATGTTATTAAAATAAATAAGAAAAAATACTACTCCTCTAGCATTCACAGGCATTTCATAAGCCAACACACTGAAATCAGAGAATTATTTTGAGATCTTAAGATGTCAATAGAAAAAGTAGTTTTTATTTGTTTTTCCAAGACACCCCACTTTTAGTACATACAAATGTATTAAAAATATGATATTGAATCTTACACATCAATAATCAATCGAGTCAAAAATTATGACAATTCCTTACGTATTTCATTAAAATATAATCTATTACAATTTAATTTATTATTGTTGCAGGTACGTAACAAATGGAAAATCATAGTAGGTTGAGTATGCTCCTATTTCCTCTCACCCCTTCACAAATACATAATATTTGAAATTAATGGCATGAGGTGACCATACTATCTAGGAATGTACAAGGTCTGTTCAAAAAATAAAGGAACTTTTCTTACTGAGCAGTAACAGTTAGTTCTAGTGACATCTGATAGACGGCACTACATTCTTCAATACCTCCCACATAGCCACGGTTTACCATATGCTAAAGCGTTTAGTTTCCACGATATACCTGAATAAGTGAAATCTCTACTTGTTGTTCTGGCGATTTTTGCCATTCCTGAGTTTCGGGATCTAAGTTGCAACATGAAATTTTGCTGTAACTTGGGAATTCTTTCATAGAAAACTTCAACATTTTGAAGAAGGCACACGGAGACACTGGTCTTAGTCGTACCCACTGCCATGAATGGCTTACCCTATTCATCGGTCATCAGTCAGTTCAAGATGATCCTCAATCAGGATGGCCTTTGATGTCAAATGATTACATATCATTCAGAAAATCGAGGATCTTTAGCATGCCACCCATAGTCTGACTGTCAGAGAACCTGCTGTAAAGTTTTAAATCTCCAATGTGTCAAATCATGACATTCTGACTAAAAATAAGAGCATGCATTGGGCTGAAGCAGTTCATTCCTTGTTTGATAGCAGCTGAGCTGAATAACCTTCCTTCATCAAGTACACACACCTGCCACTTATCACTGAAAATTTGGGAGTTTTGCACAAAAAAATCAAAGGACTGTCATATTTCAGCCTCCCTACTCACCTGATGGTCCTTTGTATAGCATTTTTTATTTCCCTTCTTATAATCAGGGCCTCAAATATATCGTTTCGACACCATTAACGATACTAAAGAGAATTGGTAAGGGGAAATTAGACGATCCCCGGATAAGCATACCAGGACTCTTATATGACAAAGTGGAAATACCCCACGAAAAAGTGTATCAACAGATGTAAGGAAAAATAAGCTATGATTGCTTTAAAATATTTTTTTGTAAAATGTCCCTTTATTTTTTCAACACACCCCTAATGTTCAATCTATATACTTTCAAAAACAACCTCCAATAAACTCTTAATTCGATTCAGGAAACTTGAAAGCTGATTGAAACAGCCGTATTTAAGGCATGACATTGCATGGTGAATAGTACTCTAATAAATATGCGTTCTCAAGATTCTGTTGAATGATTAGAAACTTTAACTACTATTATAAAGGGCGATTCCATGAGAACCAAGTCATGGCTGTGGAAACACCATCGTCAATTCTTATGATGGTTTTTATAAAAAGACATTTCAGAAAATATTGGCCCTTAATATTCATAAATATTGAAGCAAGAATACATAGAGATTCTAGGTTATCACAAAATGGTATTCCGAAATCATATCCTGAACTTGACCACAATTATTGTCAATCTAATAGCCAGGTATCAAATATAATGACATTTTCATTATAGAAAGACATTAATATATAAGTTTCCATTAACTCACCTAGACAATGAAATATAATATGAGCTCTTAAATGAGTTTAATTTTATCATTTTTGTTTCAAATTTGTTTCATTGATAGCCCAATACATCCTTTTACAATACGTTTAAAACACCAACTTGTATTTTCCTCAACAATGACATTCAGGACATCACCTAGAATACTTAAATTTTTATTTGTAGCATACAACCACGACATGATGGATGAAAGTCACTGTAAAGGTGAAATTTTGCACTTTTTGCAGCATAAAAAAGGCAATGTCCAACAAGTTGTTTCAGGTTGATATGATTTTTTTAACAATAAAATATGTTATCTATCAGGAACAAAATTTGACAGTTTTTTAAATGAATACATACAAAAAGGGCAAACATATTGAACTCTGATGCACAAGCCACTCTGAAAGTGGCACATTGGAGGCTTAGGAGTGTGGTCTGCACATGCACTGTTCCACAGTACTATGCTTCTAATGCCCACTTAATCTCCACTTTAACCCCAAAAATTTGAGCTATGAACAGAGTTAGGAGAACAGCATTTCCTGTACAACATTATCTATTGTAACAAGTTAATTGATACAGACGAAATAAAGGTAATGGACCAAAATGAAATAAAGGACGTGATCACACTGCACTGCGGCGAAACCAGAGTCGTAGAATAAAAAATTTTACATGGAATGGCAGTACCTTCTTTCCCTCTCTTCATGACAGACGAAATACTTCATTTTTCCAGCCACATCAAGTTTTGGAAGTCCAAGGGTGATGGGAAAAATGGAATAAAAGAACACTGTGTGTACACTAGTTTTCTTTATCAACAGAGAAGTGAAAGTAGGCAAGGACCTTCAAGGATAATCAGCTTCTATAGGGAACCATAATTTCTGATAACTGATCAAGTGTCGTGAGGAAAAATGACTCTGTACAATTTTAAGGTCTTTTTGACAGCAAAATTAGAAGTGTGCACTTTGAAAATTCCAATATTACACCTCTCTCAGAGTCTGCATACTCGTCAAGGTATGGCTAGAGCTGAGAGGGAAAAACTGGTGATTATACACATAAATGAAGAAAGGATAAATATCAATAAGTTAGAGCAAAGAGTGCCTCACAGATTCCAGTAATCATTAAGGATTACTAATGATGACCATCATGAAACTCTGATGAATACTATCTGAAGTGTCATTACAAAACTCTAATTAATTGCATAAGCAGCTCCTCATTATAAGGTAAAAGTCTGTACACACTCCTGACCGCCGTAGCTCACTCACCAAAAAGCAAGCACAGTCCACCACATTATATTATTTACTAGCTTTACAGAGGCAAATTTCAACTGGAAGAAAATACTGAAAATGGACACTACAAACATGAAATTAGATTGTGCTGCAACATTGTACACATCTTAAGCAGTGATTCACATCTAAAAACGTCACCAGAACATTATAAATTACTTAGACGAAAAAAAAAACACAAAACTAAAATATAAATAGGAATACTTAAAATTTAAATTCATATCCACTGAAGTAACTCATGGTAACCTCATTTCACTAAAAATATACAATTTTGAAATAAAAAACATTATTTACAATTTTTGTACATATATATACAGAGATATAGTACTTAGGTTGCAACTCATATAAACCCTCTCAGTGCGGCAGGCCGATGTATCAGCTTGTGCACCAAAATGGTTCAACTTTAGTACACTAATATACTTACAATTACTTTTTTAAGCGATGAAAAAGTCTTTTACGATTATTATCTAATCCATTTTACAAACAATTAAAAAACTGTACATGGATATTTAAAACAATAACCTCAATAATACATTTCATTAAATTTCCCTCCACATTTTTCAATATTACCGCTGGCAGGAGTCAGCACTAAGAGGGTTAAATCATGTAGGCCATAATTTTTTATGAAAACTCTGAATCATTAACTCCATTATAGACATATTTAATTTTTTTTAAATACATTTACGGTAAAGAAATAATACACATACTGCCTCATGAAATCAACAGTTATGCAGCAATCAAAGAAAAATATATTTCACCCCTATGAGCAATTTCTTCACTAAAGCAAACAGACTCATCCACGCTCACTCCAACCTCACCTCCACTTCTGATAAAACTCTGCTGTATTCCTACAGGTTCCACAGGTAGTTACATTCTGCTTCCAACAGTAGTAGTGGTTAGCATTTCTGAACCCATCTCAAATAAAATCACTAGAAGACTTATTTTTCAATATATCCACTACTCTTTGATTTCAATATAAAACTAAAGAATGAACCAACCTTTGGAAACGTCCCAAAGTTTTACTTTCCTGTCAGCCCCACCAGTGGCTAGCAATCGATCAACAGGACTCCATTTAACAGCATTCACTTCTCCATCATGGGCATCCTGAAAGACATTTTTTCCAATTACCTAATAGAAAGCTGAAAAATCCAAGAAGTCAGCACATATTTTCTCCACAGCTGTGCCAATCCCTTAAATTTGGAAGAATATATTTTAACAAAGGATTAACGAGCAGGTCAAAATTCGAGTCAGGCTGAGTACTTAAAAAAAAAGGTCAACTTGATTCAAGCATTTTTATTAAGTACCAAGTCACTTATGGTTTTTAAGTTGGAAAAATGATATCCCAGTAAGTGGTTTCCAGCAATACTTTGTGGAATTTACTAAACATTTTGAATGAATAGGGTAAACATTTAAAACAACACTCCAAGTTTTTTCCAAAATACTATGTCATCAACTCAGCCAATTTAGCAGTTCGACTATACCAACGGTTCCCTCCCAATTACACCCTTGTCTCTTTCAACCTGACCAACTTGTTTCCCAGAGTACCCACCAAAAAAGCTGTGCAGTTAGCTGAAGATATTCTCCTACAGAAATGTGTCTCCGTCCCAATAGTGCTAGATCTGTACTCTGCTCTTAAAACATGTGTCTCGCAGAATTATTTCAAATCCAAAGAACAAATATTTGAACAAACAGCTGGGTTGGCTATGGTTTCACCCTTATCCCCATTACTTACTGGCATTTACATGGACAACTTGGACTATGAACTGTTCTCATCTGTGAATCCTTTGTTAAAAAATGTCTGTGCTTGGTACCAATATGTGAATGATATTTTATGAGTGTGGTCAGGATCTGCGAGGCAACTCAACACATTCTTGCAACTTTTGAATGCCTTGGACATCTGTATTAAATTCACAATGGAAAGAGAAAGTAAAGGGTCCCTTAATTTTCTCGACTTAACTATTTCAAAGTAATTTGATAAATTCAACTTTTCCATATTTAGAAAGGACACTTACACAGACCAAATCATCCATGCTACATTCAGGCATCATTTTGCACAAAAACTATCTGCCTTCCAATCTATGCTCCACCGTTTGTTCACAATTCCCATGTTCCAAGCCAATATTCAAAAAGAGCTAAATATAATTAAACAAATAGCCCTGATGACTGATAGACAGTATCGGATAAAAGTGGAATAAATGGCCGTCCAACGCCCCTCTTAAGTGACATATTTAATGAAAGTAAAAACTTCATTAAATACTTCACTTACTCTTGACCTCCTATACTTAGGAAATTTATCCCTCCTATCCACCAAATTCCTCCCAAGCCACCATAGTAGAACTGCCTTTTACAATAACTTTAACTTAAGCAATTTTTTTCTCCAAATCCAAGGACATCATCCCGAAGTTGGAAAGGAGTGGTGTGAACAGATTTAAGTGTGAATGCTCAGCAGCCTATATTGGGCAGACTGGTCGGAAGTTCAAGGAGAGACTAAAAGAACACATTGTTTGTTATAAACATGCCATTCAAATTCTAACTTCGCAAAACATCTGTTAGACAAGGGTCACAGAAGTGATTTCTGCTTAGAAATAATACATTGTGAAAGTAAAGGCCCCTGGCTAGACTTTCTCGAGCAAGTTGAAATTTTGAAATCTGTAAATCCCAATTGTGACATTGTAAGTGATCTATTGTATATTTCCTGCTCTCCCCTCCTCAACCTCTCCCTCTTCCATTAACCCCCCTACCTTCACACACCCTTGGCTCACCCTCTTGGGAAGCCTAGATGACGTTAATTGCCGAAACCAAGGTCGTAAGTCATTAAATTCATTGTGGAAAAACAAAGTTTACCCTATTCATACAAAATGATACACCATATTTGAACAAATCTGGGATGATGGTTTTTTCCTTCTGCACTTCCGAAGAAAATTAGGTTTGTCTTCCTATCAGAAACAAAATTCTTGACCTCAATAGGATTGCATAATCTAAATATTCACACCCACCAGTATAGGTATGTATGTACTAACATTACATTCAAGATAGAGTTTTTCAACATCTCAACCACAAAATGTACATAATTATGCCAATTTACCAAAATTGGATTTTAAAAAGCATCAGTGCTGTCATGGTAGAAACTGCAACAATGTTGGTGATCTGGATTCAGGGGAAAGTTACATTCACATCTTAGTTTTACAAACATTACATTGATCAATTCTGTAATGATCACACCCTTGTGGAAACAATTTCTCTAAATTGGATCACAAAAAGCATTAACATTGTTGCCATATAAAACACACACTGCATTGGATTCAGAGCAATGTCAGGATCTCATATTACCTTTCCATCAATGAGATAGATCAATCCCGTCACTATCACACCCTTACAATTATTGTTATTTTTTATTATCTACAGTTTATTGCGAGGCATTATTAGTCAATACCAGCTACAGAAGTATTTAATGAAAGGCTGGTTACAGGTGCAGGAAATGTTGTTACGGTAAGAAGAAGGAATCTACAGTCTGAGCATACAGCGTAACGTGTTTCCCAGCATTTCAATTTGTGATTTGATTAACTTAACAGATACTTGGAAAGGAAAAGTTTTGTTTTTAATACTAATTCACATTTCACTGACTCATTTGATTTTCTTGTAATTTCTCAATGGTTTGGCTACATTGAAGAAATACTTCAGTTTCACTGAAAGTTTATTTCCGCATGTAGTGTTAATGTGCACAAAAAAAATACTGTAGTGGGAGTCTATTATTATATGAGTGCATATTGTACTTGGTTGATTTGACCAAGAAAAGCAAAAGTTAGTTTTAATCTTAAAAAAAAGCCAAATTTATTCATTTGTATTGTTTCTTTGTCAAATTACTGTAATTTTCCGTATATAGTACACATTTTTCTCCACGAAAATTTGTCAGAGAAGTTGGGCGCATATTATACATGGTTACAAACACATTTTTCACTGTGTAAATTCGTCAAGTAATCGGTTGCGTTTTATGCATGGATACAAACATGTATTTTAGATTATCACTTGTTATTGACTGACGTTCACATTTAATACAATATAATCAAAACTAAAGTTTCCCTACAGGGTCGTTTCATCGCTGAAACCTTGGAATTCAAAGTCACTATCATCACTAGATTCGAAAAGTTCGGGCAATACATTGACTTCACAAGCTGGATATACTGCATCACTGAAAACATAGTCTTCTTCCTCCTCATCATCAACTTCACGGCCTTCGTCCAAACAGAAATATTACTCCTTGTGGTTACAAAGTATTATTTCTCTGGCAAACAGATTAGAGGGAATCTCATGTCAAGGGAAATGGAGGAGAGAAAAAGAACACGCAACCCTAGCATTTGCATCAATGTTGCGATCCAGTCAAAAGGTGCCTAGCACGGTGGCAGAGCACCAGTGGCAGAAATCAGCCAATGAGAACGCGTATTTGGCCATGGCCTCCGACTAATTGGCGGCACTTAACTCGCATTCTGCCTCCACGAATATACTCCCGTATCGGCAAGCAGACGAAACCCCGGTGTTTTGAAGTGCACAACAAAGATAGGCAGCCAGGTTACACAGAAAACCATGTGATGTGTAGCTGTTTGCATATATTTCCATACAAGTGCACAGAGGGGAAGGAAAGAACCTGCGACTGATAGAATGTCACGGAGGTGCAGGGGATGGTGCGTACTCGCAAGCGCTAAAGCCATTCAATTCCCACTTGGGCGATGTTTTTTTGAGCGCTGAACAGGGGATGACCAATAAATTGGCAAATGCTGTCCTCTCAAAATTAGATGCATATTACACATAGAAATACGAAAATTCTCATATTTTGCTTGTTAAAACTTGGGTGCGTGTTATATACGGAAAATTACAGTAAGTCTTTTGTTATGATTCCAAAAGGTTTATTTTTAAAATTGAGCACTTTGTTATATTGGTTGAATTGATGAAAATGATTGATACTATGAGGAAATTAATCTTGAATTAAATAAGGTTTTGAAGAATTTTATATTCCCTTAAAAATATTACATATAGCATTGACACCACAAACTCCACTTGAAACTCAATTTTTATAGCAATGATCAACTCAAACTAGATAAAGGCTGAAAGTTTGGTGTTTGTACATCCCTAACGATAACCAATTAATAAACAGGATGAAAACCATTTGCAAGGAGTTTTGTGCTTAACCAATCAGATACACAGACTGGTAGAAAAACACATCAGAAAACAATAGGTGATTGGCAAAACTTGGTGTAAGAAAGAGATGCTGAAGATCCAATATATTTATAAAATTAGAAACTTTGAAGGACATATAAGAATAGAAGAGAAGAAAAATCCTCTGTGCCCTCTAAGAAAAGAAAATCCAGAAAAATTGGCTATGCCTTGAGATAAACTGAACAGGTAAGAAGCATGAAGAGAAAATGGAAAGAGAAAGTTAGACCAAAGTGATTAAAACATAACACAAATTAAACTATAGCATGAAACAGAATAATTATCATGGTATAAAGGAATAGGTAGGGATATGAAAGAGTTGAATGTTAGAATAAACCAATATTAAGATTAACAACTTATGATGATAATGAATAGTAGTGGCCACATGATTCACTTATCATGATTATATTATTTGGACTAAGACTTCAATTGTACAACAGAAACAAACTCACAAATCTAAGTAGGACTCCAGTCGGTATACTACAGCCCATGAAGCCAAGATCTGCAGCAGATCCAAAATTACTACCATGGCTACCACGGTTCGCACTGCCTCCCTCTCGTGCAGCATCTTCCAGTTCCCGTTGCATCTTCTGCTGCCTCTTCCTCACAAATCCTTCGTGTTCTTCATTCATCCGATCAGCATCTTTTGATTTAATGGATATGAGTCTTTCAACTAATTCCCTATTTTCATCCTTGAAAAGAATTGAAATAGAATGATTATCAATTGTGGGTCACATTCAAAACTTATGAAATCTTACTCTTTTTTTTATTAACTCTCAAGCACCAAATCTCGAAGGTGAATCTTGCTTTCACAAAATCAAGCATTCCAATTCCTTTTCATTACCAATATTTAGCTATATGCTTAAAACAAATTCTAACCCATTTATAACTTTTAGTAAATTTATTAATCAAATAGCAGCACTGCCATTTTCCCCCAAACACAAGTCTTATCATTTAGCTTGAAAGAAGAAATAAATTGAGGCCATTAGAATCATAACAGCAATGCCAATTTTTAATTCAAATGCTTAAGAAAGCTATTTCAACACCAGTAACTTGTTAATTTTTCCACATGAAATGGAGGATTTTCAGTCTGTCAAGATCTAATCTGTCTCTTTTAGTATTAATCAAACTTCTTGGAGTAATGAAGACTCTCTGTAAGTTATTAATGCTAAAGCAGTACGAAGGTGTTTTGTGGATGGAATTTGATAACCTTTTCATTTTGGTTCATTATTTTATGCTCCAATTTTAGGATGTTGCTGCATTCTAGGCTGGAACTTATGGTTTTTTTAAGCGCCTTCATAGTACTTTTGTGGCTTTAGAGACATCATCATGGGAAATGTAACACTGTGGTAAGAGATGTAGAGTGCAATTTTATAAACAGTACTTGTCTGTGGAAAGTGATGCCTAATTTCACAATGGGGGAAAGAATCAAATAGCCTTAGGTGTACACTCATGGTCTAACTGGTTTTGATTCTAGTTTTTTTTGGCTCAAAGGAGGATTAACATGTTAACTCTACAAACTCACAAATGTAAATGATAATGCCGTTGGAATATATATCTGAATTGAGCACAAAATGGCGCAATCCATTATCTAAACTGTCTCTAATAAATTCAATCTATGGCAAAAATTTTACGTGAAAATTTTGCAACTTCTGTGCTGTGAAAAAAGCGATGTTTGACAAGGCACACAAAGTGGGTTACATACTTTGCCTGCAGCTCAAAACTTCTTTTTTCTAAGACAAAATGAAAAATTTTCCGATTTTCAGTCATGCACAAAAAAGCGGAAGGAATAATGGTCTGCAGCATGTTCGTCATTGGCTAAGAAAATAATGCATTGAGAGGTTAAGAAGACGGTGTGTACATGAGCCATACATATTGAAAATGAAACTTTCCAATATTAATAACCATTTAGTCTCTGCTTATGTACAAATATATGACGCAATGAATTTTCTCGCACATTATCAACACTTCCGTACTAAAATGATGCTGAGATGCTAAAATTCCAAAGAGATTTTGACACAATTTACAGTTTATCATGACACAGCACACATGCCACCCATACAACCAAAGTTCAGATCTTTCCCGAAAGCATTTGACTGAATCTCAATTCTGTGGATTTTTAAGATTCAATGGAATCCAGACTACGTCATTTTACATCACAAATGGTAAGTCAAAGGGATACATTTTAGATTACAATGTTAAATATCTTATCATTTTAGATTATCACAGGCATGATATGGAGTAAATCCTCTTTTTCTAAGGCCCTAACACATTGTTTCCTAGGGCACCAAAAATGAGGGCATCGGCAGCAAAAAGACAAACAGTAAAAATTAAATAATAGCCAAAAATTTTGTATTTTATCATTATTTACAGAAACTAGTCACTAAACATTCAATAAATGTCATAATTAACAAATACTCAAGACTTGTATTCAAATATTACTGAAATACATGATTTTCAGGGGCCTGGGGTCTTATAGACACCAAACACGAAGGATCACTTGAATGAGGAGACAGACAGTTGGAGAGGAAGAACACATAGAGAAGATTATAGACAGACAGAAAATAAGGTATAGGCACCATATGGGGTCTGGAATCTATTTGAAGGACAATGCCAAGACCAAAGGGTTGGCTGGAAGAGGGAAGAGACATTTGGTCGGGAGTAATGAGTTGATAAAAAGAAACATGTTTTGAAGATAAGGTTTTGGCCTAGAGTATGGTGCCAGTAGTAAATTCAAAGAAATTGTGTCTAAGTGGCCATTCCATGATGGTGTATACATATCTCAAGCCTCACAAAATTTGCAATAAATTACGAAAAGTAAGATTATAACAACAACAATGACATCTTTAAGGTAAATGACAATATTTTGGGGGAACAGCTGGATAGTACTGACCAGCTTGGGTTAAATTTTTCCCACATTGGTGAGTGTCAAAGATGACTTCAGCCAGACCCTAGCCAGCTGAATAACATGCTATGACACATAAGCCCCAGTGCTGATTTTTGAGCCATTATTTTGGGAAAAAATGTCTCATACGATGTAAAATATGATAGCTTCAATTAATCGTTTCATTAAATGGATTATAGATGGAAAGCCCATAGACAGAAAAAGTCAATAAAATTAATAATATATGTATTAACCTAGTTGCCACAGCAAGTATATTAGGGAGCAATGCAAATCACCAACATTTATAATAAAAAACAACATTTTGATGGAACTGATGGATACAAATCATCAGAATTTGATCAAGCACACTCAAGGAGTTAACTTACCAAAACCTCCAGTTTACACCATCATTTCATCCCTATGAGAACATTCATCCAAATGCTAATATGTAATGATTAATGATGGGTTTAATCCAAAATTTAACTAATCAAAATCCTGAATTTGAATCTCCTTTTTATATCGAATCACGAATACCAAATCTAAAATTCTGCTTTCATTACATTATGAATCCCAGGTTTTTTGCATTACCAATGCACAAATCAATTATAATACATATACAAAGAAATTCAAATCGTTGTTTACATTTGTTGGTAGATTTATGAACCCATAAATATCTCTTGGTCTACCCTTATAAAAACTTAATAGCTTTTAAAAACAATTTAGCTTTAAAAAAATCAAACTGGACAGAATATATCTCACCATGAAATCTCTTCCTCAATTTCAAACAACTCCAACCTCAATTAAGTAGAATGAAAGCTACATGAACTCAAGTAACAAATTAATCTTTATGTATTTCATGCATAATCAGTTACTTTCCAACGAGGAGCTTCAAAATCTTTCCATGTATTTTTTTTGCTGAATTGCAGGCTTTTGCTGTTTCTGTAGCTAAAACTGAAACTTTTATATGCATTGAAATGGTGCATTAGCAGCTTTGAAGATGCAACTAATAAATACAGCATCAGAATTTGTAACCCCAGTTAGTATTGAAATAATGGTCAAATTTTGAATGTTTTTTCTTGATTTTATTATTCATGATTAGGAGAGAACTACCTCACTATTCTTTCAACTTTTGGCCTCAAACATCTTTCCCATACCTTAGAGTGGTTTAACTTCAACCATTTTTAAAATTGACTGGTATTTAAAACCTAAATTCTTCTTTATCAACCCTTACAAAGAACAAATCTAAATAACCTTAGATACTTTCCCCAACCCAAAGAACATTGGATTAAAAAAAAGTTCAGTGAAAATTTTGCAGCATAATAAAAGCAATTTTTTACAATGCATTTCATATTGGGTGTATATTTTTCTGCAGCTTAAATTTCACTTCTCGAACAAAAAGAAATATTTTCAGTAGATTGGTTGAACATAATAAGAAAAACAAGCATAATGATATGAAGCAAGTGCATCAGCTCACAAAATGCTCCAGGAGGATACGAAATGCAATACTGCCTATGTGCTGCATGACACTTTTCAAATTAAACTTGGCAAAACTAATAGGAACAAAATCTGTATATTAAATCCTTGATGCACATATTTTTAGACATAATAATTGTTCTCTCAAATAACCACACTAAAAAAGCACAACAGTACTGGATTGATAAATTTGAAGGTGAGATTTTGAATGATTTTCCGACAGACTATGTAGATTTTACAGTAGAGTAGCGCATATACCACGTGCAGAACAGTGGTTCGAATCTTTCCAGGAAGTAAGAACTTTCAATCAAATCTTGAATTCATAATTTCAATCAAATCCCAGAATCCTGAGCACATCACTAGTGAAAACAATAAATATATACTGCCAAAACCAAGAATAACCTTTTAGAAAAAATTGCTTCTGTACATGGGGCCTAAAATATTCAATTCCTGGCCAAAAATAATAAAAAGATGCAAATCTGGTAAAATATTTGTGAAAATGGTCAAAGAATGGCTTCTGTATTGTAGAAATGTTGAATCTTTTTTCTGCTTCTTATCTGTTTAAGAAAGTTTTTTTCACTACTAACCAAAAGCAAATTAAAATTTGGTAAAATATTAAAAGAAAGTTTCTGTCAAATAAAAATATTGAATGTTTTTCAAATGTTAAAATATTTTTTTTTTCTACTGAAATAAAAGTTTACTATTTTACCGCTAGTGCTTAGATTTATTCTTGCGAAGATTAAGAAAAGGCCAGGAGACCTAAGTTCCTTTTGTGGATTTGGAGAAGGCCTTTGACAGTGTCAAATGGGAACTTATGTTTCGGATGCTAAAAGAAGCTAGAGCTAAATATAAGGACAGAAGGGTAGTGTGGAGTCTGTACAAGGAGGAATCAGCAACTATAACTTGTGGGGATCACCAACAGTAGGCCGACATCAGACAAGAAGTGATACAGGGATGTTCTCTGCCACCCGCCCTCTTCAATCCATACATCCAGAAAGTTAAGATGAGGTGAGAGAATAGATGGGACACAGAAAAGGGGTACAGGTACATGGATCAAAGACTGGCACTGTAACACTACGCTCCTTGAGTTATTGTTAGTTTTGTGTGCTTTAATGTTTAATAAGTTTATTGTTTATTTTGTGTTTTCTATTATTTCTAATTTTGCATTTTAATGTTTAATTTGTTCATTTTGTTTGATCATTGTTAGTTGCGAGGGATTTGTTGAAGTTTGGAGAGGGGGGATTGTTGGACAGGAGAGAGAGGAGATATAAGGTGTACTAGAAAACTGAAAATAAAGCGATACCAAAAGAAAACACCAAGGCGTTACAACATGATCAGATTTGCTGATGACATAGCAATCCTGGCTGAGAGTGAAGAGGAGCTGCGAGAGACTTTGGAAGTAATGGAAGAAGTCCTCAGAATCCACTACAACATGACAATAAACCGGAACAAACCAAAGTGACGGTGGTGAACAGAGATGGCACGTCGGCCAACCTGAAACTGGGCAATATTACATTAGAGAGCATAGAGGAGTTTATGTACCTTGGTAGCAACATAACAGCAGATGAGCAGTGCAAGAAAGAGATAGTGAGTTGTATCAGCAATGCCAAGACAGATTTTAACAAGAAAAACAAACTTCTCACCTCCCCCAACATATGAAATTGAGAAAAAAACCGTCCCAAGGCGTTAGTGTAGTGTGTGCTGCTCTATAGCTATGAAATGTGGACGATGGGGGAATCAGAGAGGAAAAGGTTGGCTGCATTAGAAATGTGGTGATACCGTAGAATGCTGAAGATTCCCTAGGTAGGCAGAGTCACTAACAATGAAGTGATAAGAAGGATAGGGGATACGTCATGTTTGCTCAAGACAATTAAAAGCAGGAAAGCAACATGGATCGGCCATATCCTCCGACATTCTGGGTATATTGCTGACATATTGGAGGGCACAGTGGAATGGAAGAACTGTAGGTGGCAGGCCTAGGTTAGAATACACTGGACAGATTTTGGAAGAGCTGGGATGTACCTCATACCTCCTGATGAAGGAGTTGGCCCATGACAGAGATGTATGGAGGGGAATGGCTGCTGCTAACCAACCCTAGGATTGTGACCAGAAGAGATATCTCACTGCAATCATATGTAAATTGAAATTTTGAAAATGGTTCAAGGTTCTGTTTTCTGAAAATGTTAAATGATAGTTTCTGATTTTGTCTAACTGAAATAAGAAGTACATTATTTCACACCTAATTGAATGTGAAGGGAACATGTTAAACATTGATGGTGGCTCAATTCAGCTCTTGACCTTGGTTCCGGCCTAAAGCTTCCATTGATATGTTTCATTATTCTTGAATGTAATGTTCTGCAGATGGAGGTAAATAAAATTTTATTCAATTCTATTCTAATAATCATTAGAAAAAGCAAAAACAACCTGAGTATATCTACATTTCCCATCAAACAATGCGAACATCAATGAATATTAACAACACATAACAATTCTGAGACTAACATTCTCTTCATTTTCACACCTTATGCTACCCTGTGAGTCACTGCTAGGGCATGCGGCAGAGGGTGTTAAAGCATCAAATGTAAAGAACGGAAGGAATAGGGAAAAGAAAGTGAAAATGGGAAACAACAAATACTGATGACTGAATTGATGGATAAAATACACTTACTTCAATGGAATGTTTATGAAAAAGGCATTAGTTCAATTCAAAGATGAAGAATAGAATTAAATGTAATTGACTCAAATCAGCATCATTTACTTGTGTCCTTCGTAACTTTTCTTCAAGTGAAGCAAAGGCTAACTGCAACGCCTGATGTTCATCCTTCAACATCTGATTTAGCCTCTCCAATTCACATATATTGGTCTTTAAAGCATGAATTTGGCAATTTAGAAGCTCTATTGCTTGATTATTTTCTGATAAACTGTAAAGAGAAATACAAAATGAATTAAAATAAAGTACATTACATAGCCGAAACTAACATAACTAAGCATATTTTCTCATATTGATAACTTTCCTCCTCCATTCAGAAACTATCAAATACTAGTGGAGCCACCCAGCATTGTATGGGTAGGAGCTAAATTTTTGATAAAGTTTAACCACACTAATCAATGATAGAAAGAACCAGGCTAAATTTGTAAGTCATAAAAAGCCCTGGCGAATTTTCCCATTCTTAGTCAATCTTCAGTTAGCCAAAGAAAAATGCAATTTTTGAAATAGTGGATAGATCAAGAGTAACTGAAACACAATATTCAAGCAATAATAAATCTAATAACTAAATCATTGGCAAAAATTAAACAGTTCCCTAAATATAACATCAGCACTGATTCCAATTCTGCTCTCATGCAAGTAAGACGGTAAGTAAGCAAATCAGCAGTAAAAATCCATCATTAAAGTTATTGGGGTAAAGTTGAGTACTTAGCTCATCACATAACAAGTTGTTCACATAACAACATTTTCCAACATACCATAACTATTTACAGCTATAATTATTACAGTTAAAGTTACAAGTTATAATTACAGAATGAATTTACAAATGGAGAATTCCATATATACTCTGCCTCGGGGGAAATAAATATTCTCTCTTATTTTATCGCTTCTGTCAGACTTAGAGATGTAGTGAGGCATTGTGATAGTATTCTCTGTGTCACTCTGAAAAACATCAGTTAAATTTTAGAGATGGAAAGAAAACATGAATATCAAGAACTAATTGTAGTGTAACTTACAAACTTAAAACAAGTTTATCAAATGACATTGAGACAGAGATTATACGATACTTTTCATGAAACTACGATCTATGATTTATATGATCTATGGTTTGATCTTTTATTTTGACTTCCTTAGTTGAATACATGTTCTTACCTAACATTATCATCTACATCTACGTAACACCCTGCGAGCCACCACATGGGTGTGTGGCTGGGGGTGTTAGGTCATGAGCCATTTCAAGATTAAGTTCTTGGGAGGTGGTATGACATGTATTATGGGAGTGTATTTGGTGGAGCTCAGTTTTTATTGTGGTCGCTTATTGTGCATGGAAAGAAAGAGTTTTAGTACCTATCTATTCGGCAGTGTATCTCTCTTATTTTAACGCTTCTGTCAGACTTAGAGATGTAGTGATGCGTTGTGATAATATTCTCTGCGTCACTCTGAAAAACATGTTCTGAATTTCTCAAGCAACCTAAGCCTAGTGTGTAGCCTCAGAGTCTCTAGAGGGTCCCACCTTAGTCCCTCTAAAAGTTGTGAGACACTATACGTATGTTCGTAGCAGTTTTTAACGAAGCAAGCTGTTTTTCTTCGTATTTTGTTAATTTTTTTGGTTTAACCTACATGACCATGGTCCCAAATGCTCGCAGTGTATTTGAGGTGTGGCCTAACCAGAACGAAGTAGCATCTCCCTTTTATTTATTCATCTGAGGACCTTCCCATTATACGCTTCAAAAAACCTAGTTTCTTTGATGCTCTGCCACATGTTTTGTAGGTGTGTTCCCCACGATATATCAGAAGTTAAAGTAATTCCAAGATATTATTCTGTATCTGAACATTCTGTGTTTACTCCACCCACAGTATAGGTATGGCATTTGTGTGATGACTTTCACAGGAAAAGAAATGTGGTGCATTGGCTGATATTTAATTCTAACCCCCGCTCCTGGCACCACGAATGAACGTTGTTAAGGTCAGATGACAGAACTTCGAAGTCCACGTCTTCACTTATTTCAAGGTAGATAACTGTATCATCTGCAGATAATCTAACTTTACTGCTCGAGAATTAAGGTCATTAATAGAAATAATGAATAAAAGAGGACATCAGAGGTTCTAATTCCATGAAAATATTAAAAGGCAAGTACTATAGATACTTGAGAAGCAGAAATGTACCAATTGCTCTATTTGATAAATTTAATTCGTACCACAGAAATAAATGATGGCAATAAGGACAATGTGAGGAAGCCCATGGCATTTAAGAGGGTGGAAGAAAAACCTTAAAATCGTTGCACACAATGATAAGAAGCAATATGGCATGCTAAATGCACATATGTAATATGAAATAGCTTATCTACCCACATGGAAAGGTTTGGGTAAAGCTAAAAATCTCACTGAAATTTGCTAACATTCACCATTACATTCTATAATTCCTGGGAGCAAGTACTTGTAAATGGGGTATCTGGGCTCATGTTATCCCAATTCAAAAGCTACTTGTTCAACAGAATACTTATGGTTAAAATCCATGGTACATTTTCAAATTCTTTCAATGCAGTGTCTGGAATTCCACAAGGCTCCCATCTGGGACCCTTTCTATTTTTAATCTTTATAAATGATATTGGCGCCTACCTAAATCCCATAAAACATCAAATATATGCTGATGATTTAAAAATTTTTGAGTCTGATTGAGATGTTTTAGCCTTAAAGGACTATTTAGTCTCTCTCTCTACCTGGTGTGACGAAAACTTGATGCAGTTGAACACAGAAAAATGTAGTATATTAACGTTCTGTTGAGGGGAATTTCCATTTATAAATAATTATAGTATTACTGGAAAAAGTCTTCATAGAGTGTACTGTAAACAAGATCTCGGTGTAATATTTGAACCGCAATCAACTTTTAATCTACATATTGATAATGTGGTTTCTAAAGCTTACAAAAGTCTTGGTTTCATTTTCAAAAACTGCAAAGATTTTAATAATATATTCTGCTATAAATTATTATATGTTACTTTAGTAAGGAACATACTTGAATATTGCTCTGTAATATGGAATCCATATTATGTGAAATATGCTGAGGCTATCAAGAGGGTCCAAAATAAATTCTTAAGGATGGTGGCCTTCAGATTTCATATTCAAAGAGAAAAAGGTTCATATGATGTGAAATTAAAATTGCTTAATTTAAAACCTCTATCTGAAAGAAGGAAACAATTAGGATTATGATTTTAATTTTCACTGCTAAACAATAAGGTTAAGTGTTCTGAATTGTTATCTATAATTAACATTAAAACACCTTCCTTAACAACAAGGTGTCAAAAGATATTACATATCCCATATCTAAATTGTAACTATTAATACTACTTACCAATGGATAGGATTACCAGGGATTACAATAATCATTGCCTTGATGTAGACATTTTTCATTTTTCCATGTACTGTTTTAAAAGGTACCTTAAGCAATCGATGGTGTGACTTAACTATTGAATGTATTATTTTTTTGTGTTTTGAACTAAATTGCTCATATTAGTGCAATGTTAAATTTATGTATCCATTATTTATTCCGAAATTCTGTATAATCTATTTTGATTCTGCATTGGTAAAAGGACTACTGTCCGTCAATAAATATTATTATTATCATAATTATAGCCACAGCAGTGATTTTTGGGCCTTTGAGCCAAATGGAACCCCAACCATTCCCCTGAACATTACGACTTTAATAGTGTAATGGGTACAGCATAAAGGTCTTATGTAGAGATCTAAATTTACTATAGCAATAAACTACACATACTGATACTCCCTAGTTATAAGGAAAAAATGATGTACTAAATGCAGATTAAGTAATAGCCATAGAACTCACGTCAGGTTGGGATCAAGCAGAAATATTAGCAAAATTTGCCTATATTAAACATTTTAATTGCAGATACTATGCAAAATCAGTAAAAAATACACTAAAATCCTAGGATGGGGAAGAAGGAAGCTGAATGTAGAAGCCACCCAGAGAGGAGAGAAATTAGAGCAAGTACCATCACGTGGGACAGAAGAAGTACAACAGACATCAAGAGGAAAATAGCCCAAGCTAAGAAGGTATTCATGGGAAAAAGACAACTGCTGTGCCCAAAGAAGATAGGACTACACACCAGGAAACAGTACGTGAAAACATTTGTGTGGAGAGTAGCACTCAACGGATCAGAAGCATGAACCATTGGGAAAGCTGACCAGAAAGCACTGGAACCTGGTGCTGGAGGAGGATGCTGAAGATAAAATGGATGGACAAAATAAGAAATGGTGAAGTATACAGGAGAGTAGAAGAGGAAAGGACCGTATGGAACACCGTAGAGAAAAGAACAAGGCGGATTGGACACCCTGAGACACAATGGGTATGTGAAGAACATAAATGAAGGCAAAATAGAGGGAATAATCCACAGAGGAAGACCCAAGAATAAGTTCATGGACCAAATAAAGAGGAAAGTTCTTAGGGAGAGATACCAGGAGGTAAGGGAACTGGCATTAGATAGGGAAGGATGGACGGCTGCAGTCAACCAATCGAAGGATTGATCAACCAATGATGATGATGACTTCCGAAGTATTTGATAAGAGGTTAATGGGCATGTTTGATTACATGCTAGGGATAAGTCTCAAATTCCAAGGTTTTTTATAACAATCTAAAAATAATGAAAAAATAAATGTGATAACCAAGATATTTTTCCCAGAAAGACACAAGTATGACAGCATAAAAACTTTAAAGCAAGAAGCAGCCTAATTGCAAGAGTTATCATCATTTTTTCAGGCTTAACCTGATTTTTGCTGCATAAAACTGTAAGTCATATATTCAAGGTTTGTTAAGTCAAGGTCTCACTGTTAAGTGAGACTTTATTTCCTAATAAATTAAATCACCAAGCCTAAATGAGTTGCAAATGTTCAAAGGTCCTGAAAGCGGAGAAGATAAAAACTTTTCTGAAGCCCACACCTGGTTTCCTTTGAAGCAAGCTGCTTCTCCTTTTCTTGAAGACGAATGTTGAGATCAATAAGCTGCTGCGCATTCTCTCCCTTTCGTCGAAGGAGTTCTGTAAGCTCTTCTTGCTGATGTAGCAACCTCTGCTCCAGGCTCTGCAATAAGTTAGGAGAAGGAATGATTCGAAACAATAGCCAAATTGGTGGTTTCAGGTATAACTTTATGGAATTTGTTAACATAATGATGATAACTTTTAATTTAGTTTTTCCACATGTTTTTACTTGAAATGACCCCAGTTTCTACATTCAATATCACCTTGAACATCGAAATCCAGGCCGTTTCAAATAAAAAACATGTGGAAAAACAAAGTTACTTCATCATTACAATATCCAAAACTAAATCTTCAAGCATGCTTAAACAACACGTAGTGATGACATTGAGAATAGCATCCAAGCCCAGTAATTATGACATCATAATGAGTACCTTTTCCACCAATTTGTGGATAAGGCAATGCGAGGAAATGTAGAAACTGCAAAAAAGAAGGGGAAGTGGGTGCGTTATATATGCTAGGGTAAAATTGCTACCCGGAAGCAAGTGAGGGCAAATGATACCAAAAATTAAGGACAAGAGAGGTAGAATATTAATCAAGCATGAAGATATTCAAGAATGATGGAGAGAATATGTGGAGGAGCAATATGAAAGCGATAGCAGGCCAACTAATTTACATATAGAGGATGAGGGAAGCCTAGATGAAGATAACCTAGGGCCAAAGATTCTCGACAGTGAAATACAGAAAGCATTGAAAGAGATGAAGGCAAGAAAAGCTGTAGGAGTAGATAACATACCCTCGGTATTGCTAAAGAGTTTAGGAAGTAAAGGTAGACAAGCTTTTTTTGAACTTATACGTAGGATCTATGATAAAGGAGTATGGCCAGAGAACTACGTGAAAAGTTTTGATTCCTATCCCAAAAAAGAAGAATGCATCAGAATGCGAGGACCACAGAATAATTAGTTTGATTTCATATTCAGCCAAAGTTTTACTTCGATAAATCAATAGAAAGTTAGAGAGTAAGGCCAAAAACTACTTAGTGGATGACCAGTTTGGGTTCAGGAAGGGAAGGTCAACTCGGGATGCGATAGCGGTGATGAGAAAGCTTATAGAGAGAAACATAGAGTAAACCCATGACATTTTCACATGCTTTATCGATTTTGAAAAAGCCTTTGACAGGGTAAATTGGAATAAACTAACAGTAATACTGGAGAAAATGGGAATAGACTGGCGAGATAGGAGGCAAATCCAAAACTTATACATGACTCAAAGGTCGCAGGTGAGGGTGGCTGATGGTGAATCGGGGTGGGCAACTCTAGGACATGGGGTAAGGCACGGGTCCCCATTGTCGCCATTGCTTTTCAACATTTATGCAGAGGAAATGGAACACAGGTGTGGGAAGAACTTGAGGTTGGACTCAAAGTGGGAGAGCATCTTATAAAATCGGTTAGATTTGCAGGTGATCAGGCACTGGTAAGTGGCTCTTCAAAGGGACTGCACGCTCCGGTAGACGTTTTAGAGATGCAGTGCTGGATATACAGAATGAAGATAAATCAATTGGATTGGATTGGATATAAGGGGAGGCGACCGACAGCTTAGGTCATTTGCACCATAGGGGACAAGTAAGGGAGGAAGGGTGGATAGAAACCTGGCATCGGAATTCGCCTGCTCTTCTACATCCACATCTGCATACTACCCCACGAGCCACCACTTGGGCGTGTGGCAGGTCACCAGCCGTGTAAAGATGTAAAAGTTTTGGAGGTGAAATGGTGACCTGTCCTATGAGAGTGTATTTGGAGAAGCTCAGATATTATAGTGGTCGCTTCTTGTGCGCGGAAAGAACGAGTTTTTGCACCTATCTGTTCGGCAGAGTATCTCTCTTATTTTATCGCATCTGTCAGACCTAGAAATGTAGTGAGGCGTCATGATAATATTCTGTGTGTCGCTCTGAAAAATATCAGTTCTGAATTTATCAAGCAGCCTAAGCCTAGCGTGCAGCCTCCGAGTCTCTAGGGGCTCCCACCTTAATCCCTCTAACAGCTGTGTAACACTATATGTTTGTTCATAGCAGTTTTTAACAAAGCGGGCTACTTTTCTTTGAATTTTGTTAACTTTTTGGTTAAATCTTTATGACCAGGGTCCCAAATGCTCTTGACGAAAGGCGCCAAGGGGAGCTCCATTAAATGTCTCATCCGACAGATGGAGTACTGCACTTAAGCGCCCTTCCCAAGACAGTCAAGTAGGGATCAGGTTTCCTCAGAAAAACATCCTCCTATGCAAGGATTTGAACTCTGGCTGTCTGTATGGTAAGCCAGATGAAGATAAATCATAAGAAAACAAAAGTAATGGATTCTCTAGGACAAAGAAAGCGAGGCTTGTGATTAAAGTTTGAGGATAGAAACTGAGCAATTAGAACAATTTAATTAGGTAGCACACTAGAGGAAAACGGGCATAGTAGCCAAGACATATGGAAGAGAATAGCACCAGCTAAGGAGGCATTTAGTAATAGAAGAGAGCTGATGATGGGGACATTGTGTAAGGATGTGAAGAAGAGACTGGTGAAGAGCTTGATATGGAGTGTAGCATTGTATGGGGCAGAAATGTGGACCATCAGAAAAGAGGATGAGAATAGACTGCAGGCATTTGAGATGTGGGTGTGGAGAATGATGGAGAAGTTTAGGTGGACGGAAAGGAAGACTAAAGAGGTAGTGCTTGAGATGGTGGGGAGGAAAGGAAACTTCTGTATGAAATCCAGGATAGGCAGGGTAGATGGCTGAAGGGTCATAATGGGCGATGGGTTGCTAAAGAGTGAGATGGATGGAAGGATACTGGACAAGTGGGAAAGGGAAAGAAAGATAACAGGGATCATGGACGGGATGAAGAATGGTAGATCATATGCAGAGGCAAAGAAAGATATAAAAGAGGGAAATAGGCCCCTGAATTTATAGAAGACCCAGAGAAGATTCTTTGACGTTCGACAAAACCTACCTTTACCGGCAGAATACATTAAATACAAAATGAGTACCTTAATGAGCACTCATACAAAGGCAGGATGCTTGGGCAAAAAGCTTCAGTATTTGGTTATATTTTGTCTGATTACAGAAAAAACTAGGAGCACTTAAGGCCAACCACATTCTGATGACACATGCTTCCTCTCTGCAAATCACATATTCTGGACATGGAATATATCACCCCTTCAAGTTCAAAACTATATTTGGCTCGACAACAACATTTATAGTACATTTACCCATCAAACATAATTATATAATGGATGTCAATCATATCACCAGTGATTTCATATGCCTGAAAGATATTAATTCCAGGACATCAATATCGAGTCTCAGAATTGAAATCATAGCTGTAGACCTGAATGATAATGGTTAAATAACTGGATTATATCGATTGAATTTGAGATTAAATACCATAACTAATTGATTAAGAGTAAATATAAAAGAACAAGGACACAGAAAATATTATCATGCACCTAAAAATATATTTTTGGTTAATCAATTATGTGGACTAATGCGACAGATACAAGGAGAGGAAATTCACCCGCCATGTTGGAATTTCTAGTAACAAAGTAAATAACTACAAGGAGAGGTGAGTAAATTAGTCATTCGAGGTAAATTACAATAATTTTCCAGTAATTTTTATTATCTACAATTAATAGCTAATAGAGGACTTAATATGAAAGCCAATGGCAATTGCAAGGGGTTAATGGCATCTAAAATTACTATTGTAACATTATTGCATTAGGAATAGAGAGACATTCTAAAGAAATATGGCTGCCAGCACGCAATTTGACATTCTTTTGCTGGTATAAGAAATTTTCGTTCAAACCAATAAAATGATACCCACAAGTATGTATTTCACAAGTAAAATATGCACAAAGGAGTTGTACGTGCCATTATTTATTACAAAGAAAGTATGAAATATATGTGTACTGGCTTGGCTTAAAATAATACCTATACTTAGAATATATATTGGAGAGAAAAATATCAGAGACAGAAGTGAATATTACTGAACATTATGTTCATTTTCGAGGGCTGCGGTAAATTACATACAATTTATAAAGATACCCCACAAGTATGTATTTCACAAGTAAAATATGCACAAAGGAGTTGTACGTGCCATTATTTATTACAAAGAAAGTATGAAATATATGTGTACTGGCTTGGCTTAAAATAATACCTATACTTAGAATATATATTGGAGAGAAAAATATCAGAGACAGAAGTGAATATTACTGAACATTATGTTCATTTTCGAGGGCTGCGGTAAATTACATACAATTTATAAAAATTTATAAAATTTTTGTAAATTACCACGGTAATTTTCAGTATTGCCCATCTCTAAATGTAACCATATTGCCATATAAACTCTACTTCCAGTGCAACAGACTATGTGCTACCACTTATATGTTCACACAGTAACTCGCTGTCAGAGTGGTGCCTGGTCTAATGGACCAAAATTACAGCAATGAAATATATGCGAGTATATTTAAATGTTGCAGCTAGTATAATGGTTGGAATTCCTATTTCAAACATTAGTAATTATATAAGCCCAAGAAAGCATCCTATCATGAGTCAAGCCACCTCAATGAGAACTTTGTTATCAAACCTGCTTATTCTATATCTATCTACATCTACATATTACCCTGCTAGCTGCCACATGGGTATGAGGCAAGGTGTGTTAGGACACCAGCCATCTAAAGATGAAAGGGGGTTAAGGTTTTGGGAGGAGAAATGGTGATGTGTATTATATAAGTATTATTAGAGCCCAGCTTTTATTGGGGTCGCTTATTGTGCATGGAAAGAATGAGTTTTTGTACCTGTTTGGCAGTGTATCTCTCTTATTTAATCACTTTTGTCAGACCTAGAGATGTAGTGAGGTGTCATGATAATATTCCCTGTATCGCTCTGAAACATACCAGTTCTGAATTACTCAAGTAAGCTAAGCCTAGCATGTAGCCTCTGAGTCTCTAGGGCTTCCCACCATAATCTCTCTACAAGTTGTGGAACAGTATACATATGAATAAACCTCTGTCTTTTGTCACTTGGTGGCATTCCATGGTTAACGATGATAATGATCATTCGTCAAAACCCAGGTTGTGCCTGTTTTAAACACTATTTGTTCACCTGTAGCAGTTTTTAACGAAGTATGCAGCTTTTCTTTGCATCTCATCAATTTATTTGGTTAAATCTTTATGACCAGGGTCCCAAATGCTCGGTCCATATTCAAGTTGTGGCCTAACTAGAGTGAAGTAGCATCTCTCTCCTACTTTATCATCCAATGACCATCCTATTATATGCTGAACAAATCCTAGTTTCTTAATAGTGTGCCACATGTTTTGTATGTGTGTTCCCCACGATATATAAGATGTTGTCGTGCAGAAGTTATATTGCTGAGCAATGTGTACACAGAAAATTGCAAAAATAACTACTTTATCCATCAAGGTTATGTAGACAAGAATTGGGAGGCTTTTAAGGGGCCATAGGAGTTTTTTAATATGTACACATCGAGAAAACCCAGTCTCACATGGAATAAAAATTTGCCCTTTGCAAGGATGAAATGAATTAATACCCCATCTAGCAGATAGCGTAAGAGAACAACCCTTGGCCCAAATTTAAAGTACACAAGTGCCCTAGCTGTTGTTCAATGTGTATGAGTGAATCGATTTATTTCATGATACACAATGCAATGATGGAAAATTGGTTCACAAAGACTGACCTGAATGAAAGAATGCTGAATAAATATATGCCAGTGGTATGAACAGAAAAAAATAAAAGCAGTTTAACTCGATTTCATAAAAATTAAAGGATGTAAAGAAAACTCATACCTCTTAGGTTATAGGGAATATTACACTTAAGTTAGTTTAATTCAGTCCACGCAATGGAAAAAATGTTCTCTTGATTTCATAATGAACGACCCTGACAAAGTAGATAGAATGACTAAGATACCTGGCATAATTTTGACCTACAATGATACAAAACATAAAGTAGCTACAACTATGTTACATCAACAAGAAGTGATCAAATAGTTATTTCATTTTTTTATTGAATATTCCAGCAACAAGTGCTCAAGTAATAAGCAACATATCAAAAAACAAAGATAAAAAACTGCATGCTGTTAAGTCATTGAAGGCATTATGTTTTCCCAGGTGGAAAAACATCAGAGGAACCGTGCAGCTAGGGAAAATATTAAATTCTACCTCATTTGAGGATAAATGAACTGATAAACAATGAACCGCCAGAACTACCTCTTAATCCTACAGCAAGGCAGTCTGGTTTCCCAAAATACTGAGCCAGCAAGATGGACATTAAAATGCAATACTCTGGTAAGTTACATAAGTTCTATCTAATCCTTGAACATGTTACCATGCTATGCAAAGATACTGCCCTGAAAATGCAGATGAATAATTGCTAATATATTATGAAAAAAAAAATTTTAGTGTACAAATACATTACAATGGCTAGTTTGCTGTAAAGGAGAAAATATGGCCCTAAAGTTTGACTAGAAAACTAAAACTTGGTGTGCCTACTATTTTTGCAGCGAAAATGTGCACTAAATTTTTTCCAAATTCACAATTCAACATTGTTATGATGAGACAAGTAAAGTAAACCATACAATTAAATACATAGGTCAACTTAAAACGAACACCCGAGTCCTTAACGCCCCAGGAAGGACTGATAACATTAAGCCTTGGTCCAGTCCAGACGTGGTCTCCAGTCACTTAACTTCAGCATCAATTGTACTGATATTACAAAATTCTTTAACTTCTCCGAATTCCCTACCACATTTCTCCTTATTCATCACCATAGAACCAATGCTTCCTGCAGAATACATGCTTCCTCACCAAAATAAAGTCCTAAATTGTTCCTGACCAATATAGATTAATTTTGAAACATATGCATGTCTCAAAAAGTGAGCTGCACACTGGCATCCTTCAAAATACAACAATTTAATGAAATACCTGCACTAACACAATAAAATGCTGCTCCATCACAAGAAAAGAACAAAAAGTTGCCAACGATTGGTTTGTTTTTTACTCCAAACGAATAATGCATCACCATTCATCTACTCCCAGGAAATGTTTCAATGGACGCATAAACTAAACGCACCGTCAAGAGAAGATCTTGCATTGAATGGCTACAACACGTTTATTCTCACAAAAGCAAGAGATGGAAAACTCAATTGAACACTCGAAAACCAGGAAACACCAACAGAATGGCTCAACGATTTGATTTCAGTTCTGAGACCATTTTTCACGGTAATGCCAGAATCTTTGGCGTATTTAATGATTTAGTACATCTTTAACGCCAAGTTGAGAGCTGCATCACACATTTCCATTGAGCACAACCAGTTAGTAGGACTACAAGACTACACCAACATGTGTAAATTTATGTGAACATCACCTGTATTTTCTCCGAGACCTTTCCATCTTGAGACGAAGACCTTTGATTGATTTCTAAACTTTCTAACCGCAACCTCTCATTTTGTATTGATAGTTGCAAATTCTCAGCTCTCAGGGTGTTTGAACTCTCAAAAATTCTGTTATCTGGAACAAAGATGGGCTAAAGGTAAACACACTATAAATCATGAAGTCTCAAGTGACATCTCGCACGATGTATTTCCCGAGGAAAATCCTTTATTTGGGAATCTGTTTGGTAAATTTCGGCAGTTTTCTTCACTGATTAATGACAAAATATAAGAAGAAAACCAAAAAACAAAGAAAAATTCTGACAGATGTTTGAGAAGCTGTACACAATTTCATTCATTTCAACACCGAGCAAGCTACTTACGAAGCTTGATTAATTCCTTGAAACAGTGGCACTGTGTTCTATCTCTTGTCTGCAACTGAAGAACTATATCATTTCTCCAGTCGCTGGTTCTTCGCTCCATTAAGGAGGCTGCCATGTTAATTTTTTTTCATTAAAATTGGCAACCGCGTACAGGTACCCGAAGTACAGGTAACATGAGAAAAAATAACTAAGATAAATTACTGAAATTAACTACTTTAAGTGCCGCCATAAACCATGAAAAGGCATTTCTAAATAGATTACTTCGCACTCTAATCCGAAATTCCAAACGAAAGTAAAAGATTTTCTTGGCGCCATTTCCAAATTCGACTCCATACTTAAATCTTGTAAAATCAAGGTAATTCTTTGAAATATTTCACAGAATAACATTTAAGCATCCACATCTTTAGCTGGCACAATATTATTAACATTCCGAAGTCATTTAAATTAAAAATGTGGCAATGCCGATTTATCAGTGAAGAGCGGGCAAATTTAATTTAAAAGTATTCTTGCTATATTAATAAGTATCTCGAGTCAATACATATGCTGCATCAAATACCTTAAACTACACGAATAAGTTTTTAAATTTTGCTAGTCACCCGAATCTTGTGGAATAATTCTAAATTCTAACTTCTCATGTCCAATTGAAAAGAAATGCATCTTTCCAATTCCGGCACAAGTGGACACGGTGACATCACAGACCATTTACCCAATCAAACTCATTTATCGTACGAGCGATGCTGGCGTGATCTATTGCATTTAGTGTGAAGTAGTTCAAAAACAAAAATTCAATTTGCCTTTAGGGTATTAAATTTTCATCCATCGGCTATCTGAATGAATTCTTTAATATTAGGATGTTTCCAGCATATGCCTTACCCAGATAAAAATATGTGAGAATGCCAAATGAAGTTAAGTCATGTGCCGTTAGCGCAGTACTGATCAGAGGTCAAAATTTGGGGGACTCCCTTGTCTTATCTCATCGTGCTCGGGTCTACTTGATTACGAACACTGTGTAGGATATCGTACTCCGTGATTACGACTATAAACAGTTTTAATTCAAATGTACGGCGTTGTGAATATGTTGCACTATTATGTAGTAATTGCCCTTCTTGGGTGTGCTGAAGCTCTTCAGGACGTCTCTTTAAATTCAGGCAATGGTGGAGCCTGGATTGTGCAAAATTCCAACAAATGTAAGCAGCTACTACGTTACATTGACGATCTTATTACTTTACCCGAATCTGATCTTGCCCTATCACTCTTACTTTTTGTACTCATGTATAGTGCTTTGGCTTATGCGTTCGTTGTCCGTAGTTTAAAAAAATATTTGTACTTTTTACAACTTCGATTTCACCATCCATTTCAGCAATCCTAATTCCTGCGGAAGTCCCTGGTGGAATTTATTCAGATTTCATGAATTCTCACGAACTAAAAGGCGATGTCTATGACAAATCAAATGATGAGGATTACCGCTGGGTATCATACGAAAATTGGACTTATGAAAGGAATTTCACAGGTTAGTATGCCGGTTGGGTTCTGGGTCATTGCGGTAGTTGTCGTTTATTTCCCATATTTTGTCTTTTTCTTGCCTACCAGTGCCCAGTGGGTGGACTTCAGAAATCAAGGAAGCTCTAATATTTCATGGGCTTGACACAGTCGCTGAAGTAACTCTGAATGGTGTCCAGCTTGCCTCACAACTCGATAACATGTTTGTCCGCCACTCACTAAATGTGAATGGAGTTCTCAAGGTTTGTGTGTCTCCTTCGACTCATTTATAGAGTTGTAATGGTACATGGTGAACGTTAAAATACTCAGTGACGACATCCTTTGTTATGTAATTCTTTTATTGCATTCAATTTACTACTGCTTAGCTATGATTGCTATATAGCATATATCACGTTTTTGCCATTCATGTCTTTATGAATTTTTTTATGCTGTTTAATTTTATTTTTGCCAATTTCATGTGACTTTCAGTCCTTTGGAAAGTATCATGGTAAATTATTCACTGACCAGTGACTTGTTGAATTTTCCACCATTAATGTGTCATCACCCTCCTTTATTTTAGTATGGTGGATTACCGAATCTTCTTCAAGTTCAGTTTAGTTCTCCAGTAAAAACTGTGCTAGAGAGGGCTCAATCATGGCCTCGTGTTGTTCCAGACTGTGTTCCTGCATCCTATCATGGGGAATGTCATGCCAATCTTATACGTAAGATACAATCATCGTTTTCTTGGGACTGGGGTCCAGCCTTCCCATCTTCTGGTATATGGTAATTTTCATCTAACTTCTACCTTATTTTATATTTTGGATGTCAGTGTGAAAGAGATGGGTGCCTTAGCCATAATGACATTCTACGGCATTTAAAATTTTTTTTTGTTGTACCCCTTACGATAAAATTCTGAAATTGTGAAATATTTGGTAGCATCCCACATTGCTCGTAGCAATATTATTATTGACCAGTTATTAACTTGTATTTCTTGGGCAAATTGTGTTATTATGAGACCAATATTCAGGGCCGGTACCTAACCGATGTACTCGTTTAATAGTACTATGTTTTCACCTGTATGTGCCGAAGCCTTGTTGAGAAATGCTTCTTCTGTTATGAGCACCAATCAAGCATTTCATTCTTTTTCTCTGCATTGAAGGGATTGCACCAATATGCTTAGTCAAGTGGATTGACTTGAAAAAATATTTGCTCCAAACTTGGAAAATATATGCTCAGGATTGTATTCCTCATGTTTTACTGAGCATTTACAAATCCAAACAGTACTTTTCAGTAATTATTTACAAAGGTCGTTTTAAAAGATGCTCCTTACAACTTGGTTAAAAATGACATTGTTTTGTTTTAAAATTGTTAAGAACATACTTCTGAGCATACATTTTTTTATTATGCAACCAGTAGGTATTTTTTTTGGTATTGCCACGGCATAAACATATCATGATCATGGAGACATGCTACAGTGTGGGGCAGTCACTGAGAGAAATGACCAAGATAATATCAGTTTTCCAGCTAAGGTGGCATCCATTAATTACGTGAGGCGTTTAGGGGGGGGGGGAGGTGGTTGAGCCGAATGTCACCCAATCTCATGTGGGGGATAGGGGGGGTCTCGGAAATATCACATAAATTTTTTCCGCAAGAAACAGTGTAAAATTGCGAGAAAACTGGGTTAAATTATGTAAAACATGTTTTTCCACTAATTTATGGCTAAATCGTACACAATAATATTTGCTGCGGTTATGTGAACACCACAAAGTAGCACAGTAGCCCCTCGATTGTTTAGCCGCCACCGGCCAGCCAAACGCGCGACTCGGCGAACGCTGCGTTGCGCTGAGCCATTTTTAGTAGTCTTAAATACTAGTCTGAAATAAAAATAATTAAGCAAATTATGTTGTTTTTAAATAAATACGATGGAATCAAGCACAGATTTACATATTTACACTACAAATACACATTTGGAAAAATCTCACGTGAGGTAATGCGGAGGGGGTTGAGCCAAATCTTACGACATCTCACCAAGGGGGTCTAAAAATCGCCAAAATCACCTCACATAATTAATGGACACTAAGGAAATAGTCCAACATCCCACTTGGTGGAGTCCCTCGTGACTTCTTGGAGAAACCTATCATGCATTACTTAGTTTCTTTGGGATCATGATGGAGAAATGCAATAGATCAGAGTTTATCTTAAAGATTATAATTATTTCAATCATTCACAAGTCCTCTGATAACAAGGTGATCAGATTTATACTCTAGCTAATCATGGATGATGCTATCAAGAGCCTTCAGAAAGTTGAGTCAATTGTTTCTAAACCTCTGACTTTGAAAGAAAAAAATAGATATATCATGTCATTTGGTGCTGGCATTGTTGATCTGAGATAACAGAAGATATTTGTTGACCAGCAGTGAGACAGTGATTACATGCATGCATGACATAGGCTTTTTTGTTCTAATGAAAGAATGCTAATTTTGTAAACATTCCTAATTCACTCATTATTGAGAATGAAGAGGGGAAAATTACAGTGTAGTGCCACTGGCACTGATGTTCAAATTTAACAAAAAGAAACCTTTATCTGTTGCACAATCTACAACTATACCCAGTTCTCATAGTTAATCAGTCTTCATATGCTTGATGTGAGAGGAGATCATTTTTGTCCTGCTGTTCCTAGTGCTACTGTTACTTGTATGGTTTTCAGATATTTTCGGTGCTACATCAACATTGACATTAAAATATGTTTAATTAATATGTTTACTGAAAAGTAGAAAGGCTGCTTTTGAAAATTATTGAACTTCATTTAATCAGTACATTAAAACACATCGTAGAATTCCTCTCTATCTGTAATGTTATAATCTTGGAAATGTTTTTCCTATACATTTTGGACAGGCCTGCTATGGATTGGTTATTTTCATTGTGTACACAATCCTGTATAAGTGAGCAACAATTATAAACCTCTATGATAAAAAAATTTTATTTACGTGAGGCCATTCTTGCAAGAAAGAACATATGAGGACCCCAGAAGTCAAGGGGTCTAAGTAACAAAATCGTTTTTTTTTAGAAAACTTAAGTCAAAGTTGAAAATGTTAGGTACAACCCACTAAGTAGTTAAGAGGCATTACCCTGGATAGTATCACCTGTCAAGAAAATCACTTGTATCCCCTTACCACCTCAAAGAGTTATAGTTTCACATCCCATTCCTGTACCTAACTTGTTTTGTTTTAATGTCACTTAGACCCCTTGACTTCTGGGGTCCACATATGCCCTAAAGTTCTATTTTTCAGTATTTAAATCCTATGAGCCTGTGTTTAAATCCCACAAAACACCCCCTAATTAATGTGGGAGAACATGCTGGCACAGTATTTGGTGAAGAGAAAATTTAGAGATACAGTAGAGCCCCAATTATCCGACGTCCAATTAACCGGCCGTTGGATTATCCAACGCTCAGTCCCTCAACAAGTTCCTCTCTCTCTCCCTGGCTCTCCCTTTCGTACCCTCCCCTACTCTCTTTTTCCAAACCTCCCCTCTTCCCACACCTGTTTCCACTTCTGACCGCACTCGTAGACAGTAGCAGACAGACAGTGAGTTGCATACAGTGTTTATGTCAACAAGTTTGCTACTTTTTACCGACAAAAAAGATTTTCCTGCTATAGGCAATTTAACAACACACATGACACTGTTGCATTATGGACAGTTGATATTCTAGAATAGACTAACCTTGTGATGATTCTAAATAAGGTGTAATGGAAAACAAATTTGATAGCAAATATCTTCTTCAATGGATACATTGTGTAATAAACAGTTTTTCTAGGCAATTAGTAGTTAGGCTTATAAAAACGCGGGGCACGCACGAAGGCCAGTCACAAAGATATTTGAAAAGAATAATAGTGGCCCATCGAGCTAATTTATTTGTCACAGGAATTTCAAATATGCTGCTGGAGTGGAGTATAGCTTATAGCCTATATTGTCAGGTTAATAGAACATGTTGCCTAGGTTGCAGGATAATTAAATGTAAATATGTACTGATTTAATTTGGAACTAATGTTGCAATTGCTGCTAATATCTCTCTTTTTTTGTTGACCTTTGAACATTGCCCCTGCAATCATTTTTGTGTGCATGTAACTAGTGGTTGAAATGAACATTTGACTGTAGAATTCAAGGTTTTTCATTGTGAATTGTTTGGTTTTGCATCAGCCACATGCCCTTTTCTCTCTTTCACTCTCTCTCTTTTCTTAATCCTAAAAATATTTGGTCATTGATGTGACTATTTCCACTTCATATCATTCCGAGATAAACTATTCTCGTACATCACAATCGTGTGATACTTTTTTTTATAGGAAAGATGTAGAGCTGCTCACGTACAATGTAGCTGTTTTGAGGGATGTTACAGTAGCAATTCAAAAGACTGACGAATACCTAAATAACAAAAGGATATGGCTGGCTACCTTTGTGTTACACCTGGAAGCTGCCGCCCAAAATGCATATGTCGAGGGTGTTGGCCGAGTGGAGCTTTTGATTGGTAAGGGACAGTGAATGAAAGACATTTGCAGTGATTTGTGGTTGTCTGAAAATGGTATTTTAGGAAACAAAAAAATGCTATCAAATCACCATTTTCTTGAAATTATTTTGGAATCCTAAAAAAGGCAATCAAATAACTAATTTTGTGAAAGTGGCTCCTTATTTTCTGAAATTATAACAAATGATCCTCCTCATTATCTAGAACTGATGTTAGAGAAATTTTTGAGAGTTTGCACATGCAACATTTTCCAAAAAAGGTTATATTTTTCGTGCAAATGCTAATACTAATTACTTTTGGTCATGTTTCCTGTTTGGTCCCAGCAGCAAGACTTAGTTGTATGCAGTATAATTGTGAATTTGAGTGATATCCCAATTTCCTCCTTCCAGAAAAAAAAATATTATTTTAGAGGAAACTTCAGAATCTATTCAACCCTAGTGGAGTTGGTACTATGGGAAAAGAATAAGTTGGGTTGGGGTGATAATTGAAAACTAGCATTGAATAGTTTGATTTATGAAGATAGCATAGGTGATCTTGAGTTTCATTTTGTATTGACAATTGGAGAGAAAGAGATCCTTGATTTCCATGATAGCCAATAGCTATTGATTCCAATTAAAATTTGTATAAGTTCTGTTTTTCAACCTTTCTTATGCTCTTTTAGTAATTTAAAGAAAATTCTGCATTTATTCATTGCCAGAGGTACTAATTATTTTATATTATTTGTTTTAAATGGTTTATACATATTAATGTTGGTATCGATTTATTGTTTAAATACCATGGTCCCAAGTCTTTGATAATATGTTTTTTTTTTTCAAATTTTCTTCTTAAAATCTGGGTGCTTGTTTAATAATAGATTTTGATCGCTGATAAATATGGTGCATGGGAGTTTAATGCAATATGCAACCATGTAATGTTTGTATTTTTTTCTGTAGTGGAGATATAGTGTTACTAAGTAAGTTAGAATTTTGTGGTGTTCATTTTGCTCATTACTTTCAAAGATAGTGCACCTGGAGGGATGATAACAAGAGAGGAAACAGTGAATTCCACTGCCAATGAAGATGGAGAGTTGCAGCTTAAAATTGTTGTCAGAGTATCAGAGGTTAGTCTTGTATTCTTTGTCAGATGGTTTAGCCTGCCATAGGATTCACATAGCCTTTCTCTCTTGCAAATGAAAACTACTCTTGATGACCTCTTTTGTCAAGTGGGATTCACAGTAGTAGAAACAATAATTTTAGAGTAACATATATTCTTGTGTATAAGCTGACATTGTGTGCAGTCAGTCCCCTGATTTTTTTTCTTCTGAAAATTTTCACCTTTCACTATGACTCTAATCTAATATCTATTTTCTATTTGTACTGGGGAACTTGGTTTTGTATAGGTACGTAGAAATATGGGATACTCAGAAATTTAGGAAAATGAGGATGGATATATTTAATCTAAATATCTTCTAACTCAAAATAGATATGCAGTTACAGGATGACCTTAGTTTTCAACATCATTTAGCATAATTTTAGCTAATCATTGATGGTGAAAGTTATTTTTGCCATATGCATAATCTAAAGAAGAAAAAATTTATCAATTCCATTCAACTAATAGGTGTAATGTACAAGTTGTGGCAGACAAAAATTAAACCTTATGTCTATTTGCTAAGTGATGAAATTTAAAATCTCTAATCTGATTTAAGTAGATGAACTTGGGTCCACTCTTGGTGATGTATAAATTGAAAAACTCAGCATTCTCATGATCCATCAGACCTGACCTGATCTTCCCCACCAGTGTGATTTATATATTTTTTTTTAAAATGTCGCTTATGAAAGGTGTTTATTGATTATGTAGAAGCCATGTATTATGTGCCATCATTTTTCTCTTTATCCCACAGGGACTCTTCTCTCTATGGTGGCCAAATGGAATGGGGCCACAAACACTGTATCAGGCCATTGTTTCATTTAAGTCATCAGCTTCGGGATTCCCAGAGGAATCAACAATGAAGAAGGTCAATGTAGGATTTAGGACAGTTGAATTGGATGAATCTCAGATTGGTGAAAAAGGTATGCTTTACTGATTTTGTTGATGTAAATTTTTTTTTCGTAAAAAATGCCACAATTTGTATCAATTGTTTTTGGTGGCCTAAGACAGGTGCTTCAAATGAAAATACAGTAAAACCTCCATATAACGAACCTCCATATAGCGAAATTTGACAAAAACCTCCCTATTACGAAATAATGCACACGGTCCCGGGCCCTTCCCGTACATAAGGCATGCAAAAAAAACCTTTATAAGAATGAAACCTATGTACAACTAAGTGTACAACGTACAACCCAACATGGAAGTGACCTCTTTTTTTAAACGAATTTGTTTCTTAAAAAGCATTTTTCTTTGTACATATTATTGTTATTAGTGTCATAACCAACAGCGAGATAATGCTCGACTATTCTCTTTACAGTGACATAATGTTCGGGTGATTTTTCCCGCCATTAATGAGAGCATTGTCTCCGTATGATCTGAGTGAACAGCCCGGATACAAAACCTGTACTCATTTCTTCAGCTCTTTGCGATGTGTGATATTAATTAAGTTTCATTCAAAATGTTAAGGGAGCAGGCTACATCGCAAAAAAAGCATTTGCAGACCGTTGGCATTTTCCCTAATATGATTGATTGCTGACAGAAAAAAAATTATGGTTTTCACTAATGAAGAGAAAGAGTAAAGATACAGCATGGGTTCTATTTTGATTTTGTAGGTACTTTGCATATCAGAAATATAAATGTATACGTTAATTCAAAATCAACCATTTTCCCCGGCGCAGTACTCAACCATGAGATGGATTATTTCGGCGATAGATATGTAAACCCATGGATAAACCCTTCTTTTGTCATTCGTACCCTTCTGGTATTTATGTTTTGCTTATTATTGAAGAAATCGGGAAACTGGACCATATCCAGACAATTCTCTGCCGCGATAATGCGATGCCTGCACAGCGATTCGGGCCCCTGACTGAGCATGACTACATCCAGTTCGCTGCATGTTTGCCCTTCCCCCTAACCTACAGAAACCTTAGAAGCCTTTCTCGCCTCCCATCGAGATAAGTCTGAAATTCAGCCCAAGTCAAGAGTTTCTTTATCTCCGCTCGTATTATGTTACGAAACATGCGTTGAGACGTCGAAGGGTCTTCCGAGGCAAGCGCTATGACTAACACATGGACTTTTAATTTCAATAATATAATGTTTTTCTTGAACATTTATGGAAAACATATATCATAATCATGATACTTGTAAGTTTCCGATTGATTTCAATCCAAACACGATGGAAATGCATTGATGTTCAGCCATACAACCTTATGTAACTTGCTACACAGCTCTGAGGTGGCTTGCAAGGTTTCTCATAGAGGTAATGCTGAAATGCCGGCAATGTAGCCCGTGAAACACCAGTACAGCGCTATGTTATGCTCAAAAAAGCAGGAAAAGCCAAATATGCCACACACTGTACACCAGACGCAGCAAAGAGCAAGGAATGCCAAAGGTGAAGAGAGAGCATAGCTATATTGCTTCGAATTTCCAGTAGTGTCGAGGCAAATAGCTGTGCTGGTGAGGGTTGCGCCAGGGCATGCGTGTAACACAATACACAGATACTACCTGTATTTTTGTACCGTTATTACCCCGAAATAGCCACTAAGTTAATCACTCACGTGCCTAAATAATTATTTTCATCCAAAAGATCTTAAATTATAACAAATTTTTCCGAATAAAATTAAAAATGAATTATTTATTCAAAGACTATCCGGCATAGTCTTTTTTTTTCGGTATAATATTTATTTAAATGCCTCTATGATAGCCTAAGGTAATTCTAAAATTCGGTTTGCTGAGGCGATTGTTTTAGGTACCGGGACTCCGACCCGGGTTGGGGTCCTGGCCTGCAAGTCTACTCCGCTCTTCTTTACTTCCGCGTGTCATTTTCACTCAAAAATTTGAAAATGACAAAGCCATCCAAATTAGTGGTGAAATGTAAAACTTCTTTGTGGAAAACTACAAATTTATTTTCCTGACCCATTATTTTCATAGCTTCCCACGTTTCAAGAGACAACTCCTTTATCATCATCAGGGCATCTGATAAGAATCCCGAGAAAATTTTTTGTGTAACTTTTTAACCCGGTAGGAAACCTGAGAAAGAATCATTCTTGCTGTGTAATGTAAAACTCAAAGTTGTACCTGGCACCAGATGAAAGAAATTAAATATCGTGGCATGAAGGATGTCACTGCCCTTTCTTGCAAAAAAAAACCTCAGGCATGGTTTTGCCTACGACTGTTCACGATTCGCACTGAGCTCAAATGTTTCATTCTAAAAGAGTATCAGATCACCTTACTGTGTCGGGTTTCATTTGCTGCGGCACAGGTGGATGGTTGTGATGGGGAGAGACAGAGGAATGGTTTTGAGACTTCATTGGAACACAACATTCTACAGAGGGGCACAATTTCATTGTCATCTCCTACCTCGGCGGAAGAAATTCACATAAATTTGTGGGAACCTTTTCCGCCCCTCCATTCCTTGACCATTCACTACCGTCTCAGTACAACTGTGGGTTGTCATTTGGTGCTCCCTAATGCGCTGCGAAAATTGTTTATTTAACTGATTGGCTCTAGAGTGCAGCACATATGTTATCATCGTAGTGTGAAGGCAGACGTGATTTGTACGATCGTACAGACGATAGTAACGGATAGTGATGTGAATGGGGCAATACTCCTGGGAACGAACGATTGGTTGGTGCGATGATCCGTACGTTGGTAGTTGGAACGGGGCATTGGGGGTCATTCAAGTACTACTCAAGACGTGAATGGGGAGGAGGTTAGGCTCTCTTACATTTTATTATGTAGGGTGTTGTAGGAGTCCTACATAATTTTAAATACGATTTTGTTTACACATGAGATCATGGTTGAATCCCAAATAATCGTCGTTCCATAGCTTAGTACTGAAAAGAGCCCGTATTTTCTCCTTGGGAAAGGTCCATGAAGAACTAAGAAGGATGTATTTAGTTAATGCACTGAAAAGCAAAACAAATAGCATTGTTACTGGGTGAGGGTTCAGTTATTGCTTAATACTAGCGAGAGCCAAATCTACTTTGAAATGGAACATGAATGGATTATCCGATTAGATTTCCCTATCAATTACCGTGAATAATCGTAATTGGT
Organism: Ceriagrion tenellum; assembly: GCA_963169105.1. NCBI lineage: Eukaryota > Metazoa > Arthropoda > Insecta > Odonata > Coenagrionidae > Ceriagrion > Ceriagrion tenellum. The sequence continues at coordinate 68,179,016 of OY720639.1, forward strand.
ATACAGCGTTAGAGTTATGATTATTATGTCCGTCGAAACTGGATTGCGAAATTAATTTGAGTCGCATCCTAAAGCAACACAAACTCTTGGCTGCTCCTGCGACAATGTGGATGGTTGGAAGTTTTTTAAAGAAATGTCAACGTAGGAAAACTTTAAATCACTGCAGGAACATGAGAAGCGATTAGTATAGGATTCATACCGAAATTTATGAGACATTTCAAAATTAGGTCATTCTTGTTTATTTCCTCTGTATTGTTTTCTTGAAATTTAACAATTACCTCTTAATTCTTGTTTTGGAAAACCTTTAACCTTTATTTTTTTAACTGAAAAAATGCATTTTACAGAGTTTTAATGTAATGGCTCTGAACACTAAAGCTAAGGCAAACTTCAAAGGCATGGCCAAGAGACATGAGCAGCATGCAGGTAGAAATAAGCACTCAATATGTTGGCAAGGATAGTGTTGTCTGCATTCAATCAGCAGTTGTCTACCTGGACCTACTGATGTATTGCAAATTGGTAGACGACTCAGTCAAGGGAATAATCACTTCATTGAATGAAAGAATGCTATCATCATGGTCTGTTTTTACTTTTCCCCTCCAAATACTGAATCTCAGCACTACCCAATTGTCAATTTATTTATTTATTTATTTGCCCGAGGACCTGTTACATAAACATGTAAAAGATATAAGGCACGTCACAATTATAATAATTCTAATGAACACAATACAATATACATGTACTCTGCAACACACTGTTTACACAGAAATATTAGATTTAAAAATTTGAATCAAAGAATTCTTTCAAGGAATAAAACATTCTGAGTCAATATCCAGTTGAGTGTGGAAGGTGTTTTGCTAGGCTCTCATTTGTGACTGCCTCAATCATTTGGAGACCAAGGGGACTAACTTGGCATGGTGGCTAGTTTTAACCTCCCATCCAAGAAATTTTTTTACTACTTTCTAAGCCTAAGCTGTTTATTTCAACTTAGCTATCATCTTTGACGGACCTTAGTGGCTCAAAAAGTGTTTTTTGTTTGCCACTTCCCCAAATGACCAATCACGCAATCAAGACCCCTAATGCATAATCATTTTCACTTTTCATCCCAGGTCTTACTTTCCTGTTGAAAGTCAATGGGTATGCGATGTTTTCCAAGGGCTCCAATTGGATACCACCTCACGCTCTGCCAGAAATGACATCTGCTGTCAATGGAAGAGAAGCTACGCGAGACCTTCTGCTTTCAGCCAAGGAAGTTGGCATCAACATGCTTCGTGTGTGGGGAGGTGGAAACTATGAATCTGACTACTTTTATGACGTAAGAAGCTCTCTATAGAACTGTAGTGTATGCGATTTAACTCTCATGAGAAGGTGTTTGGGGATAATTGTACCTACCACAATTTATTGTGTTTTCCAAAATATTATCATTGGAATGATTAAATTGGCGGCTAACACTTTCAAAAGAAGGATAAACAGTTTTGAGAGTATAGCTGGCAACTAAGATGCACATGCATATAAAATTTAGAACCAATAAAATCATTCACTTGGACTAAGATTCAAACCTAAATCCCTTAATTTTGCATCCATTGCCTTAATCGATTAACTTACCAAGTCATCCTCTTCCACCTTGTTCAGAGGAGGTTTGAAGGAACCTCATGGACTGTGGTACCATGCCCTTTAATACCAGTACCTCATGACATTCAATGCATGGTATAGGCATAGCGGTGCGTACTTGCCAGCATTGAGGTTGTGGTCAGGCAGGGTGAATCAAGAGTAGATGACTGCGGAATAGTGCTATAAAACTTCTGTAAGACCCTGTGGAAGGATTGTAGGTTCCTTTGTCCCTCCCATCTTTCATACATCTTTGCCTCTATCTGATGTCATGCTTCTCTGAAGCAAATGCCACAAGTTTTGATCAACCTATACCTGAACAATATTGGTAAAAATTTAAGAATAGGCTGAATTGTAATGGTTATCTTCAATCAAATGTCAAATATTCTTGTCCTAGGCTTGGGGATGTAAGTTAGCTGGCTTATAAAATGAATTTGATTGAAAATATTTTATATTCTGGATCAATTCAAATGATAAGGAAATGAAAAATAAGTAAATAGTTTTTACTCTCAGATTACTCATTGCTCTGTCATTTTACGCCTAATCAGAAACTAGAGGATAACCATATGCTTCAACTTAACAGCGCCTCTCGTCTGTAAATCTTGATGTGTATTAGTTTGAGGCAATACAAACTGAAAGTAGCTTGCTTTGTTTTTATAGCTGGCTGACCAGATGGGCATTCTTATTTGGCATGACATGATGTTTGCCTGTTCCATGTATCCTACAGTGACAAGTTTCCTTGATTCTGTGAAAGTGGAAGTGAAGCAACAGGTTCGGCGACTTCAACACCACCCAAGCATAGTCATATGGGCTGGTAACAATGAAAATGAAGTTGCCCTGCGTCAAAACTGGTGAGTGGTGAAGAAATAAGTATTTACCCATCAATGGAATGTTCTGTAGGAAACATAGAGTTAGTCATTTCATTCTGAACTAGACTTGACTTCTGGCCTCTCAGATTTTAGTGAAATTTAAAGTACTTGCACTATACTGGTTAGTGGGAAGCACTGGTGCATGAAATGCATTCTGACTTTTCTGGGCAGAATTTGGAAGAAAATAAAAAGAACATCAGTTAACAGGGTTGATTTTATTTCATGTTTTCTATCAAAGGTTTCTGTAGAAAAAGACGTTCTGAGTATAGTCAAGTAGGATATTTGTAATGCTTTAACCCAAGTCTTGCTTTAACCAGTTAACCCCTCAATGCCGTCCTTCGGACCCAGTGCGCACGATTAAATCGCTGTATGCCGCCATCATGCGCACCCAGTACGGTCGCTGTACGTCTGAAGCTAATAACTTTTCTCGGTCAGAAATTACATATTTTATTCAGTAAATTTACTTTATTTTGTTAAGAAAAGTTTTTTCTTAAAAAAAAATATTCTTAGTGCTTATAAACTTTTATTTTGTTTTTAATATTGCGATTATATTTACTTCCAAACCCGTCAGTAAATGAATTTGGTCTTAAAAATTCTCGCGTTCATTCTTTCGTACCATCTTGAACACATTTGCCTATTCTGCCTCGTGATTCGTTAAGAAGGGTCAGCTCCTTTAGCATGAGATACGATATCTTCCCCATTAGTTCTCTCCCTTCTCCCTCAGTCTTTTCGTAGAGCTTCATCACCTCGAGCCCTATGAATGTATGTTTTGTCTTATCCATCCGAAGTGAAGGGACCATATGCTTTGCTCTGCATTTCTTCGCTTCGTCTTTCATAGACAGTAATAATTGAAGAGTCCCTCTCTAAACAGTCAACATAAACTGGGACCACTCGAAATCTTTGCTCATCCCTCGAAGGAGTTTTCAAACCAAGCATTTCAGTCCACTGGAATCTTTCATGCAGTGTGGTGTCATTTTATCCGTGTATACATTTTGCATGCAATTATTTTTATAAATAAGTATCCCTATAATGGCTTCAACAAGTAGAAAAAGATTATCATTTCCAAGTGACGAGGAAATTACTGATGTATTACTTGAAAGTGATTCTGACGACAGTGTAAGTTCTGAAAGTGATGGAGAGAATTGCATCAATGATCACTCGGAAATTGACACACTGCAGCCTATTTACGATGAACTTGAGGATGTTGATGAAGCAGAAACCTTTGAGTGGGAGGGAATGAGAGATTATATAGGTAATAGAGAAACATTTGTTGGTAGTTTTGGACCTCAAGACAAAGCCAAAAATTTGTCCAATGCTCTAGATATTTTTCAGTTATTTTTGATGAATTCATTCATAGTATTGTTCTAGAAACAAATCGTTATGCTCAGCAACAGATTTCCTCATGTAAGCCCCCATTTTCAAGGAAGTCAAGAATTACCCCTTGGAAACCAGTGACAACAGAAGAAATATGTGTAACACTGGGACTATTCATGCTCATGGGAATTGTGCAGAAGCCAACACTTCGAATTTACTTTTCGACAAAGAGTTATATCGACTCCAGGTTTCGGGGATGTAATTTCAAGGGACCGATTTGAGATGATTTGTAAATTTCTTCATTTCCACAACAATGAAGAAAAAGATCAACATAGTCCTCTGAAGTTAAAAAAAATGTTTTCCTTAATTGAACATCTAAATGAAAAATTTCATACATCTTTTTTTACCAAATCGCAACATTTCCATAGATCAGTCTTTGACATTGTGGAAGGGCAGGCTATCCTTCAAACAATATATTCCTCTGAAGGCATCAAAGTTGGGAATCAAGACCTACGAGCTTTTTGATGCAAATACCGGCTACTTTATGGTCCTTTCTGGTGTACACAGGTAAACATTCTGTATTCCCCTCAAAAATCATTCCAGATAACTCAAACAAGACAACAGCAATAGATTTTCTCCTGGCAGAACCGTTGCTAAATCAAGGACGCTGTATTTGGATGGACAACTTTTATAATTCTCCTGCTGTTGCAACATTACTGAAAAATACAAGACTGACTGTGTTGGAACGTTGAGGTTGAATAGAAAGGATGTCCCAAAATATGAGAAGGAGAAAAAGCTGCAGAAGGACAAAATACGTGGACAACATTCTGGGCCCGTTGCTGTTTTCAAATGGAGGGACAAAAAAATTGTCTCGATGATCTCTACATTCCATAGTGACAAAATGAGAATGGTATCCAAAGGCGAAAAAGAGACCCGAAAGCCTCTTGGTGTGTTAGACTATAACAAATTCATGGGCGGGGCGGATCTCAAGGACCAGTTATTGCATACATACTTGATCGAAAGGAAACGCCACAATAAGTGGTATACAAAGTTATTTAGGAGACTATTGAATACAGCAATCCTAAATGCATATGTCATTCACAGGGAAAATACAGGTAAAAAATTGGACCACCTTTCATTTTGCGTGCAGCTGGTCGAAGGAATATTTTTGAAATATGCAACTGCATATGGGCAGTGTGTACCAGGCCGTCACTCCTTGGACAATTTAGTACCATGACTCCCTGAAAGACATTTTCTGAGGAGAATTCCTGCACCTGGGAAGAAAGCAAAACCCCAAAAGAGGTGTGCAGTTTGTACCAAGCATGGAAAAAGAAGAGACAGCGTGTGCTGGTGTGAGCCATGTGCAGTGGGTTTGTGCTTGTATTGCTTTGAACCTTATCGCACGAAGCAGAATTACTAAGGTAAAGTTATTTGAAAATTTTCATCTCAGCAATGGTTCTCTTAAACTGCTTTGTGGAGACGTTCACAACTTTTGCTTATTTTTACTTCTGAGTGACTTCCACACTTCGGTGGAAATCATCTTGTAATTGATCACTGAAATCCGATTTAAAATTCAAATGGAAAACACAAGTTATTGTGAAATATTTTGTTCATATTTTGGAGATATTGATTATTATAATTTAATGTGGTAAATAACATAGCCTGAGCAAATTATATGCAGTGTGGTAATTATGAATCTTTTTCAATCACTCCTTAGCCTTTGAAAACTTTAAATATTGTTTTGAGCCAAAAGAAAGAACTTGTGGTGTTTTCAATCTTGTGTTTTTACTATTTACAGTATAAATAATGTCTGCATTCAAAGAACATATTAGATGAGAAAGTCTACTGAGAAGCAACTGTTGTCAGTGTTTCCTAATTCAAGTTTTTATTTTTTTTCAAGGTATGGAACAGGAACAAATTACTCCTCCTACGAGAAAGATTATGTTTTGCTCTACAATTTGATAAACACCACAGTACTTAGTGAGGCTCCAGATGCCATTTTTCTCTTTTCTTCTCCATCTAATGGCATTGCCATGAGGGATGAAACTGGGCCAATTGCAGAGGATCCTCAGAGTCGTTATTTTGGGGACAGTAAGGAAAAAGCATTCATTGTTTGCTAATTATATTTTTGAATTCACAATTCCAACCCTCTTCATTGATAATCTGTTGCCTTGTGTTAACACTCCAGTGCATTCTTGCCTCCTTTAGTGTGCATTTGGTCACTGTAATTTTGCTTTGCTCTAGAAGTACACTTGCATGCTAACTCTTCTTCCTCATTTGCTTTAAGTATATGTCCTATCTCACATTGATGATTTAGGTTACAAACTCACAGTGATGGATCATTTTATTAAAAGGTACTGTTTTTCTGGCCAATTTATGGATAAACAAGGGGAAGAAATGTTTACATTAATTAGTGCAGATGAAAATGATAAGATTGAAATATGCTTTAAACAATCCATGTATAGGAAATCCTAATTGAATTAAAGTTGAAATATTGTTTCAAAAAATATTTTGAAGTGAATTACACTTAAGAAAAACAAAGATATTAAAATTAGGAAGTTAGCATAAGTATGAGCCCATCAGATCTCTTTTGCACATCTGAACAGCATTAAATTTAGCAATGTTTGCTGTTGAAATATTATGTAATCTGCTTGTAGGTAGGTAGTACTCTTTAGGTGGATAGTAGTTGTGGCCAAATGTAAAAATATGACTTACAGGATTGCCATGTAGGTAGTTTTGTGATATACCTGATGCTTCATTTCTGCATTATAAATACTCAATAAAAAACTAGGAGATGATCCCCAAAAAATTATTTTTTGTCATCTCTCAAGTTTTAGTATTTGAATTTTTCATGCAATTACTTATTTTTAATTAGTTAAAGGTTTTTTTTTAAACCTATCTTATATATGCTATTTTACCATATGTTACCTTATCAGTGAAAGGTAGTTTTACTGGCTGAATAATGGAATAAATAGGTGAATATTTGTTGGCATTACTGAGTTCAGGTAAAAACAAGAAAATTTTTAAAATCCTTAATACTAGGCAGATATAAGAAATCAGAATGAAAATAAGTGAAAAATGTACGTACTTTTCTACAAAAATTTCACAGAGTACAATTTGCCTTTTTATATTACGGATATAGACAACCTGCACATAATGAAGCCTGAAGCAATTGAGTTCCTAGCGGTGATCTATATGTGCATCAATCATAAAACTTCCAATACTACATATGCTGAAGATGCTAAAAAGTATCACTTATTTAAATCGACTAGGGAAAACAGCTGTATCCCAAATTTATATTTGTGGAGGCTGAGTATGCCTTAGGTATGACCTCGTGAAAACTCTTATCTTTTCCTGAGACCACCAAAGTCTGTCTGAATGGCAGAGCCTTTACCCCTAGCATTTAGCCTCAACTGAAGCATATTTCATACTCAGCAGACTTGGTGAGATGGTTTGAATGCTATTATGTACTTCGTCACTGTGTTATACTTAAGCTTGCTAGCAGGTTTGGGTGTGAATATTGTCTCTCCTTTTGGTTTCTGCATGCAATGTCATTTCTAGTCAATAGACACCAAAATAATAACATAGTATGATATGATCAAATCGGAATAATGTCTGTGTAAGATAAAGAAGTATGGAAAATGCAGTATGGTATATCACATTTAATTATAGTTGTATTATGATTGAACAGATCTATGCCTAATACTGTTCAACCATTTAAAACATACATATCATCATCAAAATACTTTTTTATCATACGTCTCCATTGATTCGGACCAAATGGGTGTATTATGGTTAACTCTTATGCTAGCTAAATTCTAATATTTTCAAAATGTTAGCATGGGGTAGATCCAAAATTTTTACTTGATAACCATATTGTCATTCCATCTCTCTCTACATTTCCCAGTACACTACTACAATTACCTTGCTGATGGATGGAATCCTGGTACATACCACCTCTGTCGCTTTGCTTCTGAATATGGCTTTCAGTCTCTACCCTCAATGGAAACTCTTAAAACAGCCAAACCCACTTCTGATGATTGGGGAATCAACAAAGACTTTTTCCAGAGGTATATACTGACTAGCTATTTAAATCACTTTGTATCATGGTGATACTGTGGTTTAAGTTTGAGTGAAGTATCCATTATTCCTTTGGCATGTCTCATTTAACTGTTGGTGACACATGGTTTTATTCATTTTAGTGACAATAGAAAATATCTTCCATATTTCATGTTTGCGAAATATTTTGTTTCAATGTGATGGAACACTGTAAATGGGTATAGCAAATCGTTTTCAAGACATGCCTCTGTAGACTCCTCCAAAACAATACTTCATATTATGGATCTTAACTCGTTATTTTTCAAACTCATAAAAACATTAAATTAATGGGTACTTAGCCTTATTGAAATAGAATGAAATTTAAAAAGCAGATTGCGAAATCCCAGCATTTTCTCAGAGTAAGGCTTTTGAAATATCTGACTAAATTGTATGCTTCAGAAGTTGTTACAAAAATTGTATATTCATTTACCATGTATTTGGATTTAGGATATACAGCAATGAGTTTATGATGCACATTTCCGCTGCGCTTGGTTTAAGAGTTGATCTTCCAGATTCCTGGTATTCCACCATGTCATTCAATTTGGTAGACTGACTTTCATGGCCTATTGTGTGATCTTCAGTTGACTGGATAGCTGCTGAAATATTGTCCACCAAATGGCACACTGTGAGGAAATACTCAAAACCACAAAGTCTACTCCTTGTATAGTAATGAATGATGAATCGGCGAGTGATATTGTGAATTCAGCTCACACAATCAGTTGTCAGGATTTTTGGAGAAAATTATCAAGGACAGAGCGTTCAGATTGAGGCTTGTCATCTGCATTGACAATTACTAATTGAAATTTGTAGATACAGTAGACTCTCGCTTTACGATATTAATCTGTTCCGGAGGACCAATCGTAAAGCGAATTCCATCGTATGTTGAATGGGAATCATTTCCGGACGAGGAATCGGTTTAAAGAGCATCAGTGCCAATCCATTCAGTGTATGCATTAGAGCCAATGCATATGAAATATCCTGGATTTAAATTATGTCAAATATTATTAAACCAATATTTAAAGTACTATCGATATTTAAAACAAAATCGGAGAAAGTTTAAATTTAAAAAAGCACGTGCAAAATCAGCTCAGATCGTAAGTCGAATCCATCTTTAGTTGAACCCATCGTAAAGCGGGGGTCTACTGTATTTTTGTTGCTGGGATGCAGCATGGTATTTTCATCTATAAGTAGTATCTTTCCTATGCAGTATGAAGAAAATTGAGAACCTTGTTGGCTTAGTAAAAAGCATGAATGAATATGTTATTGCTTTAAGGAAGCATTGTCCAACTCATTAACCTATTCGGATACTTTACTTTACTTTATTGATCACACTCAGAACATTACAACTGCTATAGACCTTGTCAAGGAGATACATAGAATTTGTAGCACACTACATATACATTGTGTACAGTTCTCTAAACCCACAGCTTCAGTTCCAGGGCCTCTTTCAGATTATAAAATGGATTACACACCAGCCAATCATTCAACCTTCTCTTATATCTCACCATAGGTTCGTTTTGAAGCACAAATGACAATTTATTGTTAAACCTTGCACCCATTATATGGTGCTGGTCTGCTGTTTTCTTTAGTCTACAATATGGAATGTCAATACAATGGCTAGTTCTAGTATTGTAATTATGAATATCTTTCCTCATGCTACAGTTAATAATGTTTGTTTTTGCATAAACCAGGACTTTAAAAATGTACAAATTAATCACAGTCATAATATGTTCCTTAATGAACAGCGGCTTACAGTGATCATCTACTTTGGCACCAGCCAAAATCCTGACCACCCATTTCTGTAGTCGTAGTACATTTCCTATCTTATTACCATTGCCCCACAGATGAATACCATAGAGCAGCCTGTTTTGGAAGAGTGCAAAATACATACAACGAAGATATTCTTTAGGCAATATATTGGCTTAAAGAGACGGCAATTCGCTGGTTGTATGCAGCATTGTCTTTTAACTTGCATAATTAATTAAAGGGATGAAATTTCGAGGTAAAATCTTTACTGTCATTTTGCAGAAAGATAGTTATGTAGGTAAAATGCATTTGAACCCCTCTTTTTTTAAATTTTGCTCTTTATCATGACGTTATAAATCTGCCACCTCCTTCATGGTCATGGCTGCCCGCCCACTATCACAGCTTGGAGTGGAGAGGTTGCTGCTTGCTTGCTTTATAGTCACTCCTTATCCATCATACGAGTAATTGTCTTCGAAGTGCTTTCTGCTAACATTGCTTATTGTAGATTTGTTCTCCACTGTATTCATTTCGTTTGAGGATTGGAAGCATGCTCATTTGAGATTACTTCTTTTTCGAGGAGTCAGACCTGCCCAATGGTATGAGAACCTCTTGCTGTGAACGACTATTCATGAGAAGATATTTGCTATCAAATTTGTTTTCCATTACACCTTATTTAGAATCATCACAAGGTTAGTCTACTCTAGAATATCAACCGTCCCTGTGCTTCATACACAGATAGTTTGTCTCCTTCACAATCACCTCAATCCGCATGTCATCATTGCTGATGGTGGTGTTGTTTACTACTTGTGCTGTTTGTACTCCTTAGCAAATCTTTTTCGGGGTGATTTATTTCTTCACACAGGGGTTACCTCAGTTTTTTCCGATCAGATCCATTTCCTCTGATAATATGAAACGTGACTTTTTGCAACAAGACCCTTGTTTTCCTAGATAAGGGATGTACTGAATGATATGACATCATCTTGCTGTGAACAGCGTAACGTGAGAACCAAATATTATATTTAAATAAAAATTATGGAGGAAGTAACCCTGCTGGAGTACGAGAGGCAAGGGCCACCAACATTCGGCCCGTCACCTACATGATTTCTAGCTGCCAACTGAGCCCACATTCCAAACCATAGACCACCAAATATGGTGAAAAACAACCATTCCCATGCTTAAAGTGTATAAATATCACAGGGAAAGAAGATTGAAAGCCAGGAGGAGTATGAGCAGTGCCATATTGCTATCCATGTACCTGAATGTTTCAAAGATTATCATATCAAAAAACTATAGAAGTTTATAAATTTTTTATGAAAAAATTATTATTTATTGTTTTCATTGATACTGCAGGAACTCACACATAACAGAACACTATGTAATGCATCAAAATGGTTAAGATAACTGCAGGTGACTGTTGCTTTCAGCTTAAGTACTAACGTGAGAAATTTTGTTTACAGATTAAGACACATGAATTCAGCAAAAGATTTCTTCAAGACTACTCAGTAGGTCTTCATAAAATAAATTCACAAGAATAAATGGAGAGTTTTCCCATAATTTTGTGATAATTTTTGTGAAGTATGGTTTTGCAATAATTATACAATTGTTGTAAACGTTTACATATTTGCAACTGTTGCAATAATTTATTTAAAAACGGTCACAACAAATTATAAAAAATACTATCTATATAGGTAACTATAAAAATACTATTATATCCCAAAGTATGGTATTTCACTGAAACACCATTGCCAAGTTTTTTGTGGTCCACTACTCAGAGTAGTTTTAGTGCCAAGGATTTAGTTACTGATACTTTTTTGTTTTAATGCCAGTTCCAAGTTCAATATCACTCACTGGTTCACTACTCATTACAAGGTGTAAAATTTGTGGTTTGTGGGTATTTCACCTTATTGTGCCATTTGGTGAAACCAAAGAGCCAAACCAGCATATCCGTAGTTTCATTCAATTATATTACTTGGGAAAAAGTTTAAAACAAATTTCCTTGATGCCCTATAATGCTGTTTAGTATACAGTAGAGTGCTGATTATCCATGCTAATGGAGGGGGAAGCTCAATCAGATTATTGATTACGATGGATTATCTGATCATGTTCAATTTTGTGGTAGTTGTGGCCTTGGTTTCAGTATCCTGTCACCTCATAGGCTCTCGTGCATGTTGTGAATGGATGCGCATATTCCTGTGATAAAATTTAGTATATCAGACAATCATTCACTCCATTTATTTCTCCAAAAAATTTCACCAGCTAAAATTAATGTGTTCCTTATGTGCAATAATTACCCTCCATCAATAATTTTGAGGTGAACCTTATTTTAAGACACACAATGCATTTCTTTTATTATTCTGCCAACTTTTGGTATTTGCCCATCAGTAAGCATTAAAGTTCACAATTGCAACATGTTTAGCCATGTTTACACAATACACGTACCTGCAAAAGTAGATGCGTGGGCATAGTCAGCAGTGAAATTGCATTGAGCAAACATCCCTAATTGTGCTAATGTGTGAATACCTGGCCATAAACTAGCCCACGCTCCAATTTGGGGCATTTGTTCATTCATCAGTCAAGCCATGAAGTTACACAGGTGCATACATCATGTAAACACGCCTTTACAGTTATTGGGAGGAATGTGACCATGTAGATCTGCAAAATTTGCTCGACTTTTTTTAACTTCCGAGACTCGCATCAAGATAGCCATTGTGCTGTCTCAGAAGTCATTTCAAGATGTGATTGCTTTGGGTGAATCTATTATTCATGACATGAGCATGTGGTGCAATGGGAATAGCCTCATTCTTAATGAAAAAGAAACACAGGCCATGATATTCTCTGCTAAATCTGGTCAGTTTGATTCAATTATTTCAAATCCCACGATAAACAACTGTCAAGTCATCAATGACTATAAATTTTTGGGAATAAATTTTGACGAACACCTGAAGTGGGACCATCACATCATATATCTCAGGAAAAAATAAAATTCAGTGTACTATCTTCTTTCAATTTTGAAGCACACAGTTAGTATGGATGTCTTAAAAACATTATATTATGGTCTATTTTATTCTATTGTATCTTATGGCATAATAATCTGGGGTAGTGGGTCTTCTACTAAGTTAAACAATGTTTTTATTATGCAAAAGAAATTGCTCAGGTCTATGAGTAATAAGCCGTACAGAGCTCATTATAGACTAATTTTCAAGAGCCTTGGCATTCTAACAGTGCCCTGTGTTTATATTTATAACTCGGTCATTTTTGTAAAAAAGAATTTGACCATATTTCCATCTAACAATGCAAAACATAGTCATGCAACCAGGATAAGTAAACATCTTTGTGTGGTATCTGCCAATATGTCAATGATGTCACAAGGTCACCGCTCTGTATGCATAAAAATGTATAACAAGCTACCCATGAGTTTAAAAAATGAAAAATCATTAACTATTTTTAAAAAGAAACTGTTTGTACCTTAATGAAAATTGTTTTTATAGTGTGAATGATTACATAAGCTCAGTGTAATATTTTAATGATATCTTGTACTGATATATGTACATATTGGTGTTATTTAATATCCTTTTTTTGCAAATACTCTTGACGTACCCTATACAATTACATGATTTATGATATTTTGTACCATATATTGTACTTGTCAACAGGGGAAAAATAAATTATTATTATTATTATAACCCTCACTTGCACAACTTCAGCTCCTTGGAGTCCGATTTGTCCTCCCCTAACTATAACTAACTCAGGCACATGTCTCTTTTGTAGCAGTGAGTGGTCACACCCCAGGAGTTCCGAGTCCTGTATTTTAGTGCACATTCTCCCTGCTCTTGAAGTAAATGTGTCTTGGTAACTGACTGCCCCAATTCAGTGGCGAGCTTACCACATGCCAGTGCAAGTGAAGATCTCCTGCTCTTTCAATTTTCTTCAGCTTCTCGGAAATGTCTCACTCCAAGGGCTCCCTATTTCTAGAAGACTTAGACATTTTATTTAGACTATATTGCTGAAGGAAAATTAGTAAATACAGATTGACTGCAGAAGTGGTATCAGTTTGTTTACCCAGGTCGCACAATCACCAAGCAGTGATTCAGGAGACTTGGAATAATGCAACTCTGTCATCTGCATGTTTGTACAGCCTGCTGCAGGAAAACCATGTGTGTTGGCAAAATGTAGCAATTGTGTAGACCTGAGCACTGTGGCTGGCTGTGAGTGCAGAAAATAGCAGTAGTAGGTGAGGAGGGAGGGAGGGAAGGGGACAGAAAGGAAGGGTAGGGGAGGGAGTTGCTGCAGGATCGTAGTCAGATAATCCAACAGATAGTTAATCTGACGTTAGATAATCTGCACTCTGATGTATTAATTTTCTGAGGTAAACATGTTTTATCAATAATGAATGCCTGTAAATGCAAACCAAAATGGAAGATGAAAATTTCCTGCAATACCTAAAAAGTTGGTGTTCATTGTCATTCATCTTGCTGCTTGCGCTAAGGGAAAATACTAATGCCTTTGAAAATATTTCCTTTTCTTCTCTATGCCCTTAAATTATATGATTTAAGCATAGAAACAATCCTAGGGTAGAGAAGCAATTTTATTTTTCTAAAAGGAATTGAAGTAAAGTTTAATGGACTCACTCTTTTCCTTTGCAGGAGGCAGCACCATAATGGAGGATACCAAGAGATGATCATAGAAATTCAGAGACATTTGGACATGCCCTCCAATACAGAATCAGAGATGGGAATGTCAAGATATGTTTACCTAACACAGGTGAAATATTAGATGTCCTTTCTAATTTTTGGTAATGCCAATCTAAGAATGCTGATTGTGCCTCTGCCATATTTATATGTTCTTATTTTCCTTCATAACATATAAAATTCCCACTCGTACACATCCTGATAACAATGTCTGTTTTAGCTGTAGTCTAAAGGTGAAAGAAGGTCTGATTGGATATATAAATGCCACATCTCACTTTCTTTTGCTGAAGTCCAGTCCTTTTTCCCACAATTTTCTTCTTTAAATGCATGTAATCACTTCTTACCTGTCGATTCTCCTTCAGTACCCTTTTTCTGGTTAACAGCATTCTCTCCTCTAGCTGCTTTTCCTCATGAGTAAAATGACAACTCTTTAAGAGCCACTTCTTAGTCAAGCTCTTATGACTTACCTCCGTTTGCTGAGTATCTGCAATATCCTATGATCCTTGACATCTGGTTATCAGACTTCAGAGAGTCTTTTTGTGCTGCTAATAAAATAAATATCCTACTGAAAACATGGTTTATTGCATTTTTCCTTCCATTCTCATGCTATCGCAGAAAACTTCCCTCTTTATGGATTCTAGTATTCCTCATCCTTGCCTACTCACCAATCACGCTGTTCCCTTCCGGGGTAGGCAGAGTCACAAAGTTTCACTGATAAATACATATTTGTTCACCTAACTCTGCTTCGATAATTTCCTCCGTACTGACCTATCCTTACCAACCTCTTTTGCTGCATACACACCCTCCTGTTTTTAAGACTCCTAACATTCCACCTCCTAAGAATTTCCTCAACCACATTCAACTAAAACTTTCTCGACCTACCTCTACCTCTCGCACCATTCATTTCACTCTTATATATCTGTTTCGTTATTCGACTCTCATTCATTCTCTCAACATGGCCAAAGCAATGAAGCACACTCCTTTCATATATGTCCATTACTGGAGCATCTAACCATCACTCATTTATTACCCACTCATTTCTGACCCTATCCACCCTACTTATGCTGCCAACACTCCTCAGATAACCCATACCCACGGTGTTTAGTCTACTCATATGTCTATCCTGACATACCCATGTTTCACTACCATGCAACAAAGTGGGGAGAATAACACTTTCGTACAAAGCAATTTTCGCTTCCTTAGACAAACACTCATCCCTTGATATGCTCCACATGCTACATACCACTTTCCTTCCAGCATTCATACGTCTCTTTATCTCCTATTTCAGTCTTCACAAAAATTTTTTTACAAAAGTCTTCCATATTGGTACCAAATACCAGTATGGAAGTTACTTACATAGTTGAAATTCTCAATATTAGTGATGAATTCAGTGTTTGGTTTTGGGAAGAAGAGCCGGGGAAATTTTTTTAATCAAGAGAAATTTTGGTTGTTTAGTTAATTAAAAGTGCAATTATGACTCAGATGTAACTGGTAACATTTAAGATTCTATATGAGCAAACTACCATAAAATTTCAATGAAATATACTTATTTTATTTTTTTAAATTTACATAATGTGTTTTGAAAGTTGTTGAAAATGAAAAATAAATAAATTCATCAAAAAACGAATGACTTCCTTCACTAATGCTTCTTTTTAAAAATTAAATTCAAAATACAGTGATGGGGAGGTTTGGATCCCATGCCTCTCCCCTCTGGCTACATCACTATCAATCCCCTTCTTTGCTTAAGTAATTCTGCTAAAACTTGTGGGTCTTGGGTGTTTGAGGAAGGGGTTCTCGCATTAGCAAATCATTTATGAAACAAACACTTAAGAGTCATGGAATCAATGATTTTAAGTGGAAAAAACACTGATACTTGGGTAAATCTTGATTTTAATCCTTGTCAATATTCCACTGTATAGCAATTCATAATGTTCCTCCCTCACAAGTTTTTGGAATCCCCCCGAAATCTACCGGTGGAAGTATTGATGGTATTAATTCATTCTCCTAGGATGCTAAGTTCACAAAAGACAGGTCTCGGTTTAAATCTGATCAGCCACCCAGATGAAGCATTGAACTCACCTTCTTATCCAACTCCTTTAGAATAATTTCCCTTTATCTGTAACAACTGGACCAGAAAGAGATATGCTTTCAGCCTGTCTCTGGGTCAACCATTGAAGCATGCGTTTCAATTGGTAGAGTCCAACCCTCGTACGAAGATTTCTTGATGGATTAGCACTTTGAAGGTCCTGTTCCTCTGTCTTAATTCCTAGTGTATAACATCAGCTTGGTTTTAGTTATTTAATGACATATACTGTTCAAACACCAATGCTATAATCTCTGTATAGTTTTCACAGATTCCCCCTTCTCAAGTTTATCAATAAATTGAAGTTTTTGTTTCTCTGTTGGTGCAATTTTCTTACAGGTTTTAGTCATAATATCTTGCTACAGGTGGACAACTTATTCATAAGAAAAATGAAGGAACAATGATGCATGGATGCTGATGCTACAAGAGTTACGCCATGACCATGTGTCTATGCCCAGGCAAATGATGAGATTTTTGTCATCGCCTACACGTATATGTTGGCAAAAAGTATTCACTAAGTTATGACAGGTGTAAGAACCCTCACGTGCAATTGAGAGCGAAGATAATCCCCAATTCCCTGGCACTAAATGTGAGTGCATAATAGCCTTATCTCATTCATAAAAGTACACAAAGAGTAGTGAAATCATATCTATTAATAGTCCATTAGCCTAGCAACAACATCCTAATATTAATCTTGATTTTTTTCTCTCTCTAATCACTATCTGCAATAGTATAGCAATGGATGGTCTCTAAGTAAACAGAACACATTCCTTTTGGGCAAGTAAGGAAAACAATTCTGTTTTTTAAGGTGAATTTGAGTGGCAATGAAAGTTCATATGTTAGTCTTGCTTCTATGAGAATGCAATAATCTTAATGTTTATTGTTTGAATTTCTTATCCTGACTGCAGAAAACATCCATGAATAGCAATAAATCAAGCACTGGTAATCCTCAAAATGGATCATCAGGAGTTCAATGTATTATATCTTTCACATGTGTACATGGATGTACCTTTTGATGTTTGAAGTTATTATGCTTTTCAGCCTAAAGTTATGTTAAGTTAAAGTTATGTTTTGTTTGTCTGGTTGTGGTTCTTATATCTTAACCAGTTTTCTAGTTTGTAAAGTTCATTACCAATTTAATAGGCTTGTTGAATGCTTGATGATATGGTAAAATTTCATCAGTCATGAAAGTGAAGCTTTAACTGTTTGGTGTATGGGGACAAGTTGTGCACTGTCTGGGTTAGCCTTTTATACGGCCAAGGCTAAGATCATACATCATGCAGTTCATTGTGAAATAGTGTTTTTGCGACATTTATGGAAATAAAAAGTTTTTTTTTCTTCTGCAGGGCTTTTTTTTTAAATCTTCTTGTCATAAGATAGTGAAAAGCTCATTCCATCATTGCAAATTCTACTAACAATTTTAGTTTGTCTAAACTTGAGTTTCATTTTGCAGGTGAATCAGGCGATGAGCCTTAAAACAGAGACCGAGGTGTATAGAAGAGGAATGGCGATAATAGAGGGAGATGGTGAAGGGCAGTTTCTTGGAGCAACTATGGGAGCCCTCTACTGGCAGCTTAATGACATATGGCAGGCACCCTCGTGGGCCACATTGGGTCAGTGAGTAATGTCATAGCCTCCAACACTCCTCTGATAATTTCCGAGTGCATACGTAGAAGTTAAAAAAGTTATATACAAGCTTATGTTGATTAATAACTCCAGTTTCTGGGATCTTTTACTGTCCGGGCAGCAACTGAAGCAAATCTGGTTATATCTGTATTTTTGCTTATTTTTCCAATGAAATTTTTACAAGGAAGTGTTTTATGTCACTAACTGAAGGAGCCTGGATCATTTGACTTTGATGTGTTCTTATATGAAACACACTTCAAGCGAATGACGTGTGGATATGGTGATACAAAGTAAATGCCAAGATGGCGGATAATAAGCGAGTTTGTTCATACTGCTCCGTAAATATTTCGGATAATCAAGTATTTATCGTCTGTGATTTCGGTTGTAATACCAGCTTCCACGCCAGTTGTGTTGGTTTAACTAAACCATTTATTAATTCTGTTGTAAACAGCGCGAACTTCATGTATCGTTGCAAAAAATGCGTTGAATCGTCACTGTCGCCATGTGACACGCTGGGTAAAATTAATTCCCGTCAAGAAGATATTTACGGCCTCATCCGTGATCTACAGACTAATTTAGCCAACTGCATGCAGTTAATTGAAGCACAAAGTACTGAAATTAGTTCTTTAAAAAAAGATTTACGTGCGCATAATAGTAGTGAAGCGCGTCATCCCTCTCAAGCTAGTGGTGGAAGCTCTAAAATGAATATTGCACCAAGTGCTAGTGAAAGTTCGCATTCTAAACTGGTCAACGACAATAAGTGTTCACCGATGATCAGATTTGATTACGCATCACCTAATCAGGTGTCTGAGCGTGATCTAAAAGTAACGGAGGCCTCTAATACTGTGTCTCGCGCTGATGCTGTCTCGCATCGAGGTACAAGCAGCAAAGGTGCCGGTTTGGATCTGCAGCTTTCCAGCAGCAAAGAGAGAAACTTTTCACGAGTTGATGAAGAAGGTTTTATTCAAGTGGCATCAAAACGTCGGCGTAAAGTCCCGACAATCGTGGGCACTCAAATCAACTCGGAGTGTGCCATTTCCGGCATCCCTCGGAAATCACATTGGCATGTCTGGAGATTTCATCCTAAGACGACAGCAAGTGAATTGCGTAATTTCATCGCGGGAAGAATACCACAGGTATCAAGTGACAAGTTGGACATTGAACAACTTAAACCAAAGAATAGTGAATATGCGTCTTTTCGAGTGACTGTTGGCGCAGACATTGGGAAGTTGTTTGTTGATCCAGATTTCTGGCCTAATCATGTATCTATTAATCGATATTTTTTTAGGAAAGGTAAATTGAACACTTCTCAGACGAGGGAGACAGTTTCTGAAGATAAAACCACTAGCGTGGGTGTATCTCTGTCTTGACTAGTGCCTGATCCAAAGAGGAAGTTGGAACTTGCCCAGAAGGGAGTCAATATTAATATTAATGGTTACTCACTAAAAGTCATGCATTTAAATGCTCAAAGTTTACGATCAAAACTTGATCAATTTGAGGTGCTTCTTGATACTTACACACCTGATATTGTCTGTCTGTCAGAGCATTGGATGTGTTCTAATGAGATTATGAGTTGTGCTGTGAATCAATTCTCTTTGGCGAGTTATAACTGTAGAACATCATCCAAAGGTGGTGGAGTATGTATTTATGTTAGAGACAAATTAAGTTTTAAGAAGTCCAAATATGTTCCTGTTACCACAGACTTTGATTTTGAGTGTTGCAGCACTATTGTTAATTTTGGTGGTATACTTTTACCAATTTTATGTGTGTACAGATCTCCTCATGGCAATTTTTCTATTTTTTTGAATAGTTTAATGACGACTATGTCCTTAACTACCGACTCTGAGCTAACACCCATTGTTTGCGGTGATTTTAATGTTGATTTGCAAAAGCCAAGTGCTCAGAAATCTTACCTCCTGGACATTTTTGGTGTTTTTAATGTGAACCCGGCTATATCCTATGCAACAAGAGTTACCAACTCCACTGCAAGTACCATCGATAATATCATTTCCGGTCTTCCTCTCATAGATACCCAGATTATTGACGTTTTCTGGTCTGACCACACTGCACAAATTGCAAATTTTCAGGTTAATCGCCACACCCAAAATTCTGTTCCTAATTACAAATATAAGAGGATTTATTCTGATGTTTCAAAGCTATCCTTCTCTCAGGATCTTGAGAGAGAGAAATGGGATACAGTTTTTACTGAAATCCCAATGGAGGAGAAGTTCAGCAATTTTTTTGACATTATTAAATTTTATTTTGATTCAAATTTCCCCCTGAAGAAAATCCAATGTGCCACCTTGAAAGCTAAGAAGACCTGGATTACTCCTGAGATCAGAATGTTAGCTGAGCAGTTAAAGGTGGATTATAGATATGTAAAATATTGCGATAGTGAATCAGCTAAACGAAGATATCAATTAAATAAGAAATGTTTTGCTAAGCTAATTGCAGATGCCAAAAGGAATTTCCATATTGGTAGAATTGTTGCTGCTAGCAATCCTATTAAGACTGCTTGGGAGTTAATCAAAGAAGCATCTACTCCTGACAAAAGTAATTCATCAGAGCTAACTCTTGTCTCAAATAATTCAGTAATTTCATCACCCGTAGAGGTCGCCCATTTATTAAACAAACACTTTGTCGACACTGTTACTCAGCTCACCAATGATATGTCGTGCTCCAATATTGTGTCTTCTACTAGTAGGCTATCACAAATTCCCGATACTATATTTCTCTTTCCAGTCTCAGAAAAGGAGATTGGCCAGATTTTAGTCAAAATAAGTTCTAAATTTTCTTCAGGTTTTGACGATATTCCCTGCAGTATCATGAAGGGTGCTGTTGCAAATCTTTTGCTAGCACCACTTGTCCACCTAGTTAACGTCTCCTTTTCTTCTGGTGTTTTCCCTCCCCAGTTAAAAACTGCAAAAGTTCTCCCTCTGCACAAGGGGGGTGATAAGATGGATAAAGATAACTACAGACCTATATCCCTGGTCTCTGTTTTTTCAAAGGTCTTTGAGTACGCAATGTTAAATAGACTTTCTTCATTTATTGTGAAACATAAACTTTTCTCCTCTTCTCAGCATGGTTTCTTAAAAGGAAAAAGTACCGAAACAGCCATATACAAATTTATTGATCTAATTCTTCAGGGTTTGGACGCACATATTGAGACCATAGGAATTTTCTATGATTTAAAAAAAGCGTTTGACAGTGTCGACCATGTAATTCTGCTAAAGAAATTGCATTATTATGGAATATCTGGTATAGCCAACGATTGGCTGAAATCCTTTCTTTTTGGTCGAACCCAATTTGTTTGCATAAACGGACCCTCTTCTATGGTTTCCTCAGAAAAAACACACATTTCCAAAGGTGTACCACAGGGCTCAGTATTGGGCCCTCTACTTTTCTTATTATATATTAATGACCTTCCTACCCGTGTTAGACAGGGTGAAATAATTATGTATGCAGATGATACTAATCACCTCATTTCTTGTGCCGATAATGTGAATGTAGTTGCCCAGCAAGAGGTCAATCATATGTTATCCTGGTGTACCGATAACAGGGTTGTGTTGAGCAGAAAAAAATCCTCATTTATGCTTTTTCACATGTATCAAAATAAATTGATTTCTTCCCCCATGTTGAAATTAGACAGTAAATCTATTGCTATGTCTTCTGTTACAAAATTTTTAGGTGTGTACATCGACGATACCCTGAACTGGGAATCACATATTGATTTTTTATGTTCACGAGTAGCAAGGAGCTGTTACCTACTACGTAGAATAACTCCGATCACTAGCTTAAGTGTTGCTCTCTCTGTGTATTATGCTTGTGTTTTTAGTCGACTAAAATATGGAGTCTGTGCATGGGGTCATTCCCAGCGAACAACAAGACTGTTTAAACTACAGAAGTGGGCCATAAGAATTTTGGTTGGCGTAAATAAACGCACTAGCTGCAGGTTATATTTTAAAGAACTTAACATCTTAACATTCCCATGTATATATATTTTCTATACAATTATGTATGTTAAAGAGCATCATCTGGCTCTTGGATTGCCCTTGAACAACGATGTTCATCCATACAATACCAGAAGAAATGGTGATTTTAAAGTGGTGTCTCACAATTTAGTGTCCTTCACAAGGCAACCGTCATATGCAGGATGCATGTTGTACAACAGTCTCCCTAGTGAGATCAAACAGACCCGTAGTATTCCTGTTTTTAAAAAGAAATTGAAAGAACTTCTATTGAACAATGTTTTTTACTCAGTCGATGAGTTCTTGAATAAGTGATTGTATTTATGTATTGTGTTCTCCTTTGGAGGCGAGGATTTGTATTTATATATTGTTTCCTTTTCCTGTTTTTTTTTTTTTTTTTTCTTCTCCTTGACTTGTCCCATACATATGTTTTTTATGTCTCCGGGACCAATAAACTACTTACTTACTTACTTACAAAACTTATAATTACATATTTCTCGGTAAATATTCTTCATTCTGAGGAACTAAGAGTTACTACTGTCTCGAATTATTCCTTTGTCTCCTCATTCTGTCATGCAACATATAGAAATGGTGGTGTGGCAATATTTGTGCATGACAGAGTAAGGGGCACTGTTAAGTCCTTTGATGTCCCAATGAGGGAAGAAATAACCTTGGAGTGTGCTGTGTGTGTTTATGAATCACCGATAGGGTTGCTTGTGCTCATTTCCCTTTATCGCTCCCCTTGTGCAGATTTCCATGCATTCATTACTAAACTTGACCGACTCATTTGTTCCTTGTATGCAAATAATCGAATACTTGTGGTGAATGGAGATCTCAATTGTGATCTCCTGGTGGGCTCTCCTCACAGAACTGAGTTACTGAATTTGTTCAATACATATGGTATGCAATGTCTGAATAACAATCCTACCAGAGTTACTCCCTCATCTGCCACTCTAATTGACTATACTGTGACTAATTTTGATCAAGACGAAACTGTATCCACTGTCTATGACCCAGGAATATCTGATCATAGTATGGTTAGAACGAGTAATGATCTTAATATTCCTAAGAATTGTCATAATGGAAAAACTAACTATAAACGATCAATAAAAATGGAAAATAACACTTTGTATTTTCCACACTATTTATTGCACCTCAACCGGTTTGAATGCTTACACATCATTTTCAAGAGAAGACAGAGTGAGCAGTTTGTCAGCAGCAGAGGAAAATACAAAGTGTTATTTTTGATTAATATGAATTTCCATTAAGTAAACCAGTCAACGATTGATCTTATGTAAGCGATCATTTTCAGATGAAAATATTAATCATTTCTGGCTCCTAAATAGTAGCCAAAACTGGGACAATTTATTTAACTCCAAAACAGATTATGAAGGTTTCAATTGCTTTTATATAATATTTAGACACTATTTTGATGTGTATTTTCCTATAGTAAATCAGAAATTACCCCAAAAAAGCAAAATGCAAGGCATGGTTAACTGATGATATTCATTACTACTCCAATATACTTAAAAATCAAGCTCTCTCTCTTAAAAAATTTAGCAATGATGAACAAAAGATGCTTCATAAAGAATTTCAAAAGTACTACCATAAGTTGATTTCTACTGCTAAAAGTACATGTAATGATAATAAACTATTCAATTCCATAAACAAATATAAGGCAGCTTGAGAAATTATTAACAATTCTTGAGGGAAAAAAATGTCTCATTGAGTTCTCATTTAGTCCTAAAATATTTGAAAAGGCTATGTATCTCCAAATGGTGTCCTATCTAGAAAGAAATCATTTACTTTCCAATTTCTCAACATGGGTTTACATCTGACAAATCTACTATGACCGCCATGTTTCAGGCAATTAATGGCATACTTGGCTCATTAGATGCTAAAAACGAATTTTTTGGGCTGTTTTTGACCTATCTAAAGCCTTTGATGACGTTAATCATGATAGATTGCTAATTAAATTAGAAAGGATGGGAATAAGAGGAACCCCTCTTCATTGGCTAAAGTCTTACCCCAAAGATCACACTCAAAAAGTAGTGCTGTCTGTTGATGGTTTTAATTATCATCCAATGCATGTTTCCAGAGGTGTACCTCAGGGCTCTACCCTGGAGCCACTTCTCTTTTTGATATGTGTTAATGACCTCCCTAATTATCTACTGAACTTTGAAGAAACAATGCCTGTTCTGTATGCTGATGACACCAATGTTATGTTATCTTTGCTATCACCAATGTTATGTTATGTTTTATTCCATAGATGAATGTCTAAATGTTACTTCTACTGACTGAGTGTATTACTATTTACTTCTGTGTACAATTATTGTATTGTGTTACTATTATGTCTAATTTCTGTGTTTTTTTTACTTGACGTGCCTTATACTGTGTATTCCAAGAAAATCATTGTCCTTGGGCAAATAAAAATATTGTTATTATTATGATTATTTGTTACTTTGGTAACGTTCCCCTCAGAGTCCTCAGCAAGCATCGGGTTTCATTGCCGTCATAATGGGGGAGGACTCAAAAGGGGTTTGACAGTTATCGTAGCCACTTCCGATGCCCATCAGATTGGTGACTACGCTGCCGTTGGGCCATGCGTGATGAGTAGACGGAGGAACCCAAGTATAGCTCGTGGCCCGTGTGCAGAAACCCTTTTTTGACCTGGATGAGTCTATTTTCGCGAACAGGGCTCGCTGGGGTTTTGAGAAAAAGTGACCATTCGCCCTCGCATTTGCAGGCTTGCCTCCCCCTCAAAGTTTCCTCCCCCAAGTGCACCCTCCCCTCCACTCATCAACATTCCGCACATTTAGGGGCCATGAGCTATATAACGGCCTTCTGCATGCGAGCTGCAAGTGACTCCACCTGTGCCATGCAGGACGGAATGTACTTGATGTTCTCCAGCAGCGAGCCCTTAACTCCACCAAAAACACCTATGATGCGGACTACCAGTTTAATAGTGTGTCCTGGGTACATTTGCTGAAGCTCAAAAAGCAGGTCTTGATATTTTGCCTGTTTCTCCGCCTCCTTTGCATCCATTTTCGTTTCAGCCGGAGCCGAAAACTCTTATCATGAACATGGAGCATGAGAGGTAGTCTAGGAGGACGATATCAGGCTTGGTCACCTCTAACTGTGTGGTGGTAGAAAAGGAGTAATTCCACCAGATGGTGCATTTATCATTCTCCACAACGGACTCAATATCTCCAGGGGAATATGGCAGCACAGGAGTATCGTCAATGCCAAAACAGTGTCGCAGATCAAAATATAACACCTGCAGGGCCGCATTGTGCCTAGTAATGTATGTTGACTTGGCATAATAGCTACAGCCGGAGAGAAGATGGCTCAAAGTCTCTGACTGGGCTCGGCATGCCCTGTATCTCATGTCCGCAACCTCCGTCTTGAATATAATGCGGCGGTACCCGAGTGTGTTTATGACACCATCCTGGCATGTGAAGACCCTCGGTCTCGGACTTTAGACCAGCGCAGTGGAGGAAGGCAAACGTCAGCTCCTTCGATAGCCCATGCTTCTCCATTATTCGATAGAAACATCCATGCATGGGCTTATCGGTGTGTGCCTTGAGCAAGGTTTCCTGCTCTGCCTTTTTATTTCAACCTTAAGGACGTCTGCCTTCAATTACAAGATGGACTTGCCATTGTCGCTATCATCTGATTTTGGGTCAAAGTCTATACTGGTTTCGTCTGCTGCCCTCTTGGCCGCCTGGAAGATAAACCTACTCCGGCACTTTCGTGTTCTCTTATGAGACTGAGCAGGGGGTCTCTGCTTTTGAGCACTCGGCATGCTGTTCCAAGGACAATTTTGTTGTTGAGACACTCCAGGTTCAACAGACCTCTACCACCTACACTGTGAGGGAGATACAGTCTGGCGACGGAATATTTCGGATGAAGACTTCTGCGGATGGTCATCATCTTCCTTGTTCCCCTGTCGAGGTTCTGCAACTCATTGATGTTCCTTTTCATGCATCCAAAGCAGCAGTGTGGGAACTGTGAACATGTTCGTGGCAAGAACCTTGTTCATCTCAGACAGCTCAGAACTCCAGATTTTCATGAGAGTCTGTCTGTACTTGGCGGTGACTCTCTCCTTCACTGCTGCAACCTCCTGCATTCGGCTTTGGGGGTCGCTGAGATATTCATAGCTGTCATCGCCCTCAAGGTGGCAAATGACGCTTCCATCAACGAGGTGCACGTCTTCCTTGTTCTCTGAAAATCTTCCTTTCGACAGGTGGATGGATGCACACTTGTCCAATCTGAACACAATCCCTATAGCCTCACTGTACTCCAGTAGCCTCACTGTAGTCCAGGGCCACGCGAAGATCTTTTGCATTGGAAGCGTAGAGCTTCAGGTCATCCATATAAAATAAATGGGTGACCTTATGCTTCCTGTCACCTAGCACACCGCACATGTATCCTTTCCCTTGTCGCAGCCTTAGCGAGAGAGGTGGGAGAGAAATACAGAACAGCAAGGGGCTCAAGCTATCACCTTGGAAAACGCCCCAGTGGTATGATACCAACTCTGCTGAGACCGACCGCTTGCCTGCGGTCAGGATGAAGCGCGTTTTCCACAGTGGTATCAGGCATTGGATACAGGACACAACCTCTGGGTGGACTTTCATCAACTTCAACATGGCTACAATGAGCTCATGTGAAGTGGTGTCAAACGCCTTTCTGTAGTCCACCCAGGCTATTGATAAGTGCGCTTATGCTTGATGGCATCCTGGCATACGCATCTATCAATGAGCAGGTTGTCCTTACATCCCGCAATTCCACGCTTTGAACTCCTCTGCTCGCACACCTCCTCCCAAACCGGCTGGACCTGATGGAGGATGAGGTTGCTTAAGATGGAGGTGAATGCCTTGTATAGTGTTGAGGCAGGTTATAGGGTGGTAGTTCTTAGGATTGGACAAGTCTCCCTTCTTAGGTATTAGAACCATGTGTCCCTCAGTCAGCCACAGTGGAATTTCTTCTCTACCCAAGAGAAAGGACGTGAAGATTCTGGCGAGGTATTGGTGGGTGGAAGTGAACTTCTTCCACCAGAAGTTATTCACGGCATCCATTCCTGGAGCCGAGAAATTCTTCTTGCCAGAGAAGGCCTTCTTCACGTCACTCTCTGTGACTGAAAGAGGTCCATCCACTTCATGTAGCTGGCAGTCGCAAAACTTTTTAAAGAGGTCTATGGCCAGAGTGTCTCCGTTGAATGGCTTTGACGTTTCATAGGTATCCTTCCAGAAACCTTAGATTAGATTAGATTAGATTAGATTGTTGGTGGAGTTCCTCCGAGGAGGACCTGGGGCACCTAGACCTATTGGTCCTTTGTGCTAACCACCATGTCTTGGTTACCCGTAGAGTCCAATGGCCTTACTGAAGGCCAGCATATCCTCTATGGGGGTAACCCTGATTTCAGCCGGATCAGGAAATGGGGATCCTAGATGTCTTATTCTAGTCCTCATCAAGGCGGGACAGTTACAGAGAACGTGTGATGTTGTTTCGTCCTCTTCTTCGCACCATCTACATCTGGTAGAGTCTGCTAGCTTCAAAAGATGAAGGTGCCTCATAACATGATAGTGTCCAGTTAGGAGACCCACTATCGTACGTAGTTGACCTCTGTTCAGCAATAGAAGTCTTCTTGCCAGTCCCTGTTTGGGTCCTCCAATAAAAAGCTTGGCTTGTCTGAGCCCTTGTGTGTTTTGCCAGATCTCAGAGTGGCGGGCAAGGCCCCACTTCTTGATCTCCATGATTCCTGCTGAAGGTGCGATTGGAATGTGAGGCTCTGGTCCCATTGGTATGTGGTTTGAGCCTTCTTTTGCGAGTTGATCCGCAATTTCATTTCCGGTGATACCCTCATGTCTGGGGACCCAGAAGAGTTCGACTTTGCCAAGAATATGTAGCGAGTTGAGCACTTCACGGCATTCATGAAGGAGTTTAGAGTTGCACATTTGTGATGCTAGGGCCTTTAAGGCCGCTTGGCTATCTGTGCATATGTGAATTGGTCTACCCTTGAGACCTGACTCCTTGATAATGTGTGCGCACATTAGTAAGGCAAACACCTCCGCTTGAAAGACTGTAGTGTGTTTTCCAAGTGAGATGGTGATCCTCTTAGCTGGGCGCTGGCAGTAGATCCCAGCCCCTGCTCTACCTTCCTTTTTGGAGCCATCGGTGAACCACACCTGGGCTCCATTGTGGGGATCCTTGTCTCTCCCTTTTGTCCACCACTCCCTTTTTGGAGTGTGGATTTTAAAGAGTGGAGGTGTATTGTAGAAGAAAGTTATCATCGTATCCGATCCCATTTCAACAATGGGGCTCGATTCTCTAAGCTCCTGCCATATTTTCCTGTGTCCGGACAGGTTTCCCCTGTCGTTCCACTGACCCTGTCTTTTAAGACGGTATGCTGCAGCCCTAGCCTGTTTCTCTACTTCCACGTTAAGTGGAGCAAGACACAGTAGGGTCTCCATAGCCAGTGTGGGGGTGGTTTTCATTGCCCCCGTAATTCCCATGCAGGCCATTCGTTGCAGGTGGTTGAGCTTCTTCTTTGCGGAGCTCTGTCTTGTTTTCCCCCACCAGACTATTGAGCAGTGTAGAAAGCTTGGCTTCACCACTGCAGTGTAGATCCAGTTGATCGCTTTTGGTTGGAGTCCCCATGTTTTCCCTAGTGCCCTCCTACAGGTCCATAGGGAGGCACACGCTTTCTTGGCTTTTGCCTCAAGGTGTTCTCCCCAGTTGAGTTTGGAGTCCAGAAGGACTCCCAGATATTTTACTGTAGTTGAAGGTTGCAATATCCTTCCTTGTATCGAAGGAAGTGTGAGCCCTTCTCTTTTCTTCTTGTTGGTAAAGAGAACAAGTTTTGTTTTCCCTGGATTTACCGTCAGCCCTGTTTGATGGCACCAGCTCATCGTTCTATCCAAGGCTTTCTGCATAAGTCCAGAGACGGTGCTGAGGTACTTGCCTGTGATGAGAATCACTACATCATCCGCATACCCTTGTGTATAGGCACCCGTTTTGTTTAGCCTCGTGATAAGTCCGTCGACCACCATGTTCCACAGCAGTGGGGATAGAACTCCCCCTTGCGGACATCCTCGAGTCACGGCCACCTCCATCGTGCTCCCTCTCAGAACAGCCTTGACTGTTCTTTCTTCTAACATTAGTCTGATCCAGTTGACAATGTGTGCATTGACTCCATGTCTCCTGGCTGCAATGCAGATCTGTTCAAATGATGTGTTGTTGAAGGCTCCTTCCACATCGAGGAAGGTGCCCAGACCAAACATCCCATGTTCTAGCACTCCTTCTATCCTGGTGATAAGGGGGTGGAGTGCTGTCTCTACTGATTTGCCTTTTTGGTAGGCATGTTGGTACGGGTGCAGGGGATTGTCCTTCAGAGGTCCCTCCCTGATATGCCTGTCTATTATTTTCTCCAGTGTTTTCAGCATAAAGGAGATGAGGCTGATACCGCGAAAGGAGTCAGCTTTGGTGTAGTCAGTCTTTCCTGGTTTAGGAATAAAGACGACTTTAGTGGCCCTCCACTTCTTGGGTACATACCCATATGCAAGGCATGATCGGAAGATCCTGACCAGTGGTAGCAGTACCAGATCCTGTCCCTCTTGCAGAAGTGCCGGGAAGACTCCGTCTTCGCCAGCTGATTTGTATGGACTGAAGCTCGTTATTGCCCATCGTGTAATGTTGTATGTGATGATGCTGGAGGCCAGTCTCCACTCCGTCCTAGCAGGACGATTGAGAGGCCTCCTTTGACGCATCTCGACCTCCAAGGAGCCTGGAAAGTGTGTCTCCAGCATTAGCTTTAGTGCTTCCTTGTCTGATGACGTAAATTCACCAGAGGGAAGCAGAAGAGACCCCACCCCTGCTTCCGGGTCCTTTGAAATGATCTTGTTGAATCTTGCGAGTTGTGGAACATCTTCCACAGTCTAGCAGAACCTTTTCCATGATTCTCTTTTCGAGCGCTTAATTGTCGCTCTATATTTCCTCTGGGCCATTCTATAGTTCTCCCAGTCCCTGGGTGTAGATGTTCTCTTCGCTTTGTTGAAGAGCTTCCTTGTCTCTTTCCGGATGTTCTCTAGTTCCGCTCCCCACCAGGGTAGCTTGCAACTTTCCTTCCTGGTTTTGATGGGGCAGCTGGATACATAGGATGTAATGATGCTGTGCTGGAGAGACTCCACAGCAGCATCTATGTCATTCACGTTCCTGAATTTGTGTCCTGGGGCTTCGGACAGTAACTTCTGGAGTGTGTGCCTATACTTGCCCCAGTCCGTCAATCTGGGGTTTCGGTATGTTGTCGGCCTGTTAGTGGCTTCTAGAAGAGTGAAGTATATGTGCCGATGGTCAGAAAGAGAGACTTCATTCGACACTATCCACTCAGTAACGCCATTCACCATCTGATTGGTGCAAAGAGTAATGTCTATCACTTCTTCCCTAACTCTGTTGGAGAAGGTGGGTCGTGATCCTTTGTTGAGTATATGCAGGTCTGTGGACATGAGATACTCAAGTAGGGCCTCTCCCCTGTCATTGGTGTCCTTGCTTCCCCACACCGTATGGTGCGAGTTAGCATCACACCCGACAAGGAGGTCCCATTTTTTTGACTGGCAGAATCTTACCAAACGCTCCAGTTCCTCTGAGGGTGGTGGTCCTGGTGCATCGTACGGTAGGTATGAGGAGCAGATCACCAACCTCCTCTCTTCTTCGCCAGCCCCAAGACTCAGCACAGCTGCCGCTTGGTCCCTGGTGGTGAATTCGGGCAGATATATAGCATTCAACCCGTTTACAAAGATACATGCTCTAGGTCTTTCGACTGAGGTACAAAAGAATACTTTACCCTTGGTCATACTTAATCCCCTGATTCTGCCCTGGAAAGCCCAGGGTTCTTGAATCAGAGCAATCTTAATCTTACCTTCAGAGAGGATCCTTTGCAGGACCCCCGAGGCAGCCTTACAATGTTGGAGGTTGACCTGAAGGCAGCGGATGCCCGCCATCTTGGTCTGCTTCCTTCGTTTCAACCTCTTTTGTTGAGGTCGTCGGGGTCTCCTCTTGACCGTCTGCCTTACCGAGGAACGTAATTTCGGCCCTCTGCATGCCGACGTTTGCTCGGAAGTCCGGGCTTGAGATGAAGGTGGCGGAGGGGTCGTCTACTCCAAGGACGAACCTCGTCCCATGCTCCACCTCCTTCCTCTCATAGGTTCTCCAGAGAGAAGTTTGGAGTCCTGGGTTGGACCTCTTCATTCTCTCGATGAGAGTCTTAGTGTCCGGTTTGCTAAAACCAGGGACCCACACCATCATTCTTCTTCTCCTGATGAGGCTGTCGGCATCAACCACCTTCACGATGGTGTCGCCAAACGGTCCCATTTTTCCTACGGCCTCGACCAGCCAGTTGGCTGAGTAGTTGTTGCCGCAGGCGAATTCTACCGCCCCATTGGTGAGCCTGTTGGCTTCAAAGAGAGGGATCTCTTCCTCAGCAGGAATCTTATCCCACATCTCTTCCAGCCTCACAATTGTAATCCTGTGCCATTCCTCAGTCATCATCTCCTCCGGGTAGGAAACCGGCACGATTGCCATCTTTTTCAAGTTCTTGGTCACCTGTGTGTAGGTGGAGGTCCTTGGTTTCTTGGCCTCCTGCGCCAAGTTTGTTGGGGTGTCACCAGCTGTCCTCCCCCTTTTTTGGGATCCACCTCCAGATTTCTCGGCGGAGCCCTTTCTTTTCATTGGAGATCCACCGATGGCTTTCACGCCTTCGGTGGTTAAGCCTGCCCCCTGTGGCAAGCCACCAGAGGCTAGAGCTCTTTTGGCGCGCCGTTTCTCGTTCCTCTTTCTCCTCTTGGCTGCGCCGCTCCCTTCTTTCCATGTGGAGAGCTGCTCCATCTTGTTGGAGATGCTCCCCAAAGTAGTGGTGGAAGCTCCAGAGTCTGACCTGGGGGACCCTGGTGCTGCCTTTAAAGTTGACTCAGAAGAGTCGGAAAGGGGCTCGCCCTGCTCCACGGATGTGGAGGGGCAAGCTAAGGAAAGGGAAAGAGAGGAGCTGCCGTTGGAAGCCCCAATGGGGCTCGCCAACAGAGCGTCCTCCAAGGAGGAGGTGATTGGAATGACGTCCTTGGATTGAGGTTGCTTTTCAGCAACCCCCAGAGAGTTTTGTTTAGATTTATCCATGAAAAATCCCACGAGCAGCTAGGGAAATAAACGGTCCACCCACACAGAGCCCCGCATGCATGGGTAAGGCTAAATAAAACCGGAGGTCGCCCTGTATCCGGAGTTTCCCTGCTAACGACTTCTTACCCTCCGCCCCGCAGACACGGTCACCGTCGGCGCGAGGAGCAACCTTGGTGAGGGGAGCAGTTTATCGACCAGCCAGGTCTAGATCCGTCATGTTCTGCGAAAACCAGGGGCACCTCGTGGAGGATGTGGCTCTTCACCACGCATGACGATCTTGGTGGGCATAAGAGCTTATTCAGCCCTTAATTCCACCCTGGGATCACACATCCCTCACCCCCTTCCAGAAACCTTACACCTCTTGGATGGGTGGCGAAGATTCGACAACAGACTGAGGAGGTCGAAAGAGACAGGACGGGTGAAAGAGGAAGGTTGAGTTGTCCCTCACGGCGTTACTCCTTTTGAGGAGCTTTTTCCGGGCCATGGTGAGTGCCTGAACTCTATCAACTGTGTGCTGCTCAATGGTAGGCAGCATATTCTTGTTCAGTGTGTGATGGTGAAATCTGAGGCTGCATGCTATGCGCCAGACTTTGGGTGTGAAAGCCCACCCAGATGTGATGTATTCCATCACACACTGAATCCTCGAAGCCTGCTGTCTCACCAGTGTGATCTTGGTCTCCAACTGTTTAAGCCATTTTGCCGCTTTGTCCTCCCAAGAGGTGGGCTTTTGGGAGTTGGCCATTATATTGGCAGCAGCATAGACCATGCAGTTGACCGTCCAGAGGCCCGACATCTCCATAAGGATTTCGTCAATAAAGCCATTCAACCTGGTCAGGACGTTACTCCACAGAGAGATCTTCCGATGGATATCTCTCTGCCTGGCTTGTCCTACATCATAGATGATTTCATTTAACAACCGCGTTTTGAGTTCAGAGTCGGCCTGATCTACTTCCTCCCTACTTGTCGGTGGTACCGACAGTGCACTGGCTGTCTAAACAGCCGGTTATTATTATTATATAATTGTGCAATTGATGAGTTGCTAGACAGACCACATAATTTTCTTCAGTGAAGCATATTTTGGCGTACAGATGAGTGCTACATTTGTGGGTGCAGTTTTATTGTTAACGATACTTTCACCATGGAAAAGAAGTTGTGAATGGACATGCACAAAATTTCTCTAGTGATATTGTGATGTGAGTGAAGCATGAGCTAGTGTGAGATAAATGCCAGGATAGTGAGCCAAGTGTGAATGAATTGCACATTAACCCTTTCTCTGCTGTGAACGTAGCAGCTACGTTCACCCGGTTGACTGCTGTGAACATAGCTCCTACGTTCCGTTGGCAAGTGGTCATTCTTACCTTTCCTACCCACGCCTCCAAACTTTCTCTTTTTCCGCAAATGCCATTTGCCTAGTTCATTGTTATGCATTGTACTAATCTCTTCCCGGGAGCGTGAGTGACTAGTGAGTTGCAAGTGCAACGAGAACAATACTTTCTGTGCGAACGTAAATGACCGTTCACTTTTTCACCGTACAGGAACTGGAGTCTCTGCAGTTTGACCGCAGTGAAAGGGTTAAATGTGAGGGGAGAGTGAACTGATGTGAGGGAAAGGAGACTTAAAACTTAGGTTAGTCTACATCATCTTGGCAAAGAAGATGGAGCACCTTACCCATATGGAAACCCAAGAAGAATTTACATTATCATTCCCCAGGAGAAAATTAAATCCTACATACCTAAATGTGAGGTCGGTGTGAGTTGTACGTGTTGTGAGTGTTCGTTAAAGAGGAAGATTGTGCGAGCTAATGTGAAGGAAATATGAATTTGTGTTAATTAATTTCATTTGAACAGAAGTCTTATGTTGATAGATTCAAGCTTGTGCAGGAGATATATAACTTACATTTTAAAGGGCTTGAGCTTAGGATTTAAATGTAGTGTGACGTACATCGGGAGCACATTAGTGTCACAAGGAAATGAATTTGCAACATAAGAAATGACAGCTCATGAGCTAATTAGCAATGAAAATTAGTATGTATAACCTACCAATGGGCAGGACTGTATTAAAACTCATTGTAAATGAATGGATAGTCATATCAAACTGAGAAAAATTCAGACTTCTTTTTTAATCAGCTTTTATTGAGGCAGTACCAAAAGGAAATTTCTTTATACTGGTTAGTTCTCTCTCTATAGGTTCCTTTTTCTTGTTGTTCTTTCTTTCTTATCATATTAATGATATAGAGCTGCAACGTGCCATGGGAATTGCAACATTTTCTTTTTTGTTGCAAAATACATATCGATGCTTCGCAATTTTTCTGAAATGTTCTTCAAAAAATGTAATTGATGTATGAATTTACATAGAAACGAGATAAGGAGTCCAATGAGTGGCATGGACTTAACTTCGGTTGGGAGATCACAATAAAATGTCAAAGGTGTTATGTAATTGGTGTATAGCCTGTGGACAGGTTAACTCTTCAAGCCTAGGACAGCCTTCAAGGTTTTTAATAAGTATGTAATAATAATAAACTCGTTTATTGTTCTAGGAGTGAACTCCTTTGGAACATAGAAATAAAATACAGTGGTGTGCAAGACAATTAATATGTGAATAAGCCAATCAGGAAACAAAAAGTGTAGTGTGATAAATGTGTGATAACTTTCCTTTCTCTTTTTCTCTCTCTAGAGTATAGTGGAAAATGGAAGATGGCGCACTACTATGCTGCCAAGTTTTTCTCAAATTTGATGGTATCTCCCTGGGTGACAGGATACAATGAACTGCAAGTGTATCTCCTCTCAACTCGGCCAAATCTTGCGGAATCTAAAGTGCTCAACTGCCATCTATCAATAAAAGTGTACCACTGGAGTAGCCCATGTTCATTCAGCATACAAATGGTCGACTCTCAGCTTGTGAGTAGCCATCGATAAATCAACACATTTGGGCAAAATTAACATAAGTGATAGCTTTCAAATTCAATCAAGGAGGGCACGCATAGTTAATCTACATATTTTCATTTTTGCTGTAGCACACTGTATTTCAGAGTTGTCTCAAGACTCAATTGTCTCAAGGCAAGTGCCATATCACTCTTTTACAAAAGTTTTTCAATAGGCTAAGGAACTCTGTATTTATTTCCTCTTACTTAGAAAATTTTAAATGTTAAATTTTAAATGAGAATTGTATCAAATGTGAAATGGTAGACGAGGATTGAGATTATTATTGTTTCCAATAAGGATGAGACGAATCCAAATGTCGATTCTCGATTCCACAGATTCTCAGGATTAGAATCAATATCGAGAATTGATCGCCTAAAGTTGCATCCAATTCCATCGATTCAAGACAGATAAATATTCAAATCAAATTTCACTTATCTCATCATATTTGTCTCAGTAATTTGGGTGTAGGCTATCAATTGGTACTTTTTATCTACCTCAGTAAGCTGAGGATATGTTTGCTATTTGTTAATAATTAAACTTTTTGAGCGACTTGATTGTCTTTATTTTAGTTCAGCCAATACTTGAGTATAAATAATAGTTGTATGCTACTGGTATATCATTACCACACCTGTTATTAGGAAAAAAACTAATTGATTTGAAAGAATCGGAATCGAGAAGTAGAATGGACTCATCCGTAGTTAGGAATTATGTATAAATTTTTATCATTAAATGAAAATGGTAGTATGCTATTTCATGTTATAAATTCATGCTTATTCATCCTGTTCATGTCATTTTCATTTGAAATAGGTATTCTCATTCTTAGTGAATTGAAATATCTAAAAGGTGCTTTGGAACACGTTTATTTAATTAAATGGGACTTGACTGCATTCACGTCTCTTTAAAAAATTCTAGATATTAAAGCTTTTTGCATACCAAAGAGCCACCTTCCATTATCATATGGCTTCCTCTGTGTCATCATACCATAAGGAGTCGGACAAGACTCTGTTGATAGAGTGAACGTGTTTACATTGGTAAAGTTACCAAATTACTCACTCCTAAATGAAGTACATCTTATGTATTTGAGTATCTTGTTTGTAATGATATTCCTGATTTACTGTATTCTGCCCAGTGGTAAGTTACTAATGATCCTCATTGTAGATCTAAACTGCACTTGAATTCTGCACTGAAAATAAGACTTACCTTAGTGTTAATCAATTGATTTCCTTCAAAATGTTGGTGTCAAATCTAAATTTAGCAAAAATCTCATTTTATGCATTTCTAACTGCTTTGATGAACTTTGTTCACTGTCATTCCTGGATGAGGTTCCTTAATTCTGGGGCCATTGAATCAAATCCTCCAAAAAGTGTGTGAGAGTGCACTGCATTGTTATTCCTTTAATATACTAATAATAAATTTTATTGGTCACTGATGCATATTACATATGTATATAAGTCCCGTCAAGAGGGAATTTTTAAAACATTGCAGCATATTGAAAAAAAAATCACAAAAAAAACATTCCTTATTACATTACCACTACTTAAACAAATAAAATTTGCATTTAAAAAATTATTGCAAATTACATAATTACTGCAGAAGAATTTAGGCAGTCCATAACCGAATTTAACCAATTCTCAGTAAGGTATCATTCTAGTTTGCCTGTAAGCCTTCCTGGTATTAACTCATTATTGATTGGATTGGATATTTGAGGAGGCGACCGATAGCTCTCATTATTGATTGATTTTTGGAATTCGTTATATATCTTGCCATTCGTAGTGATTGGCCCAGTAATGCTGAGAGCAAGGCTGTGTCGTCTAACAGCTATGTCCATTTTGCTCATTGTATTTCACTCATGAACGTCACTACTCACTTTTAGGTTTAGTGTAGTCTTGAAATCTTTAATATGCATCACAGCATAAAAAAAATTATATACAAGCTAATGGAAGAATCTGTAACTGTTTAAATGGATTCTGACTGCCCATTTTTTAAATCTGGAAATGCAGATTGCTTTTGAAGATAGTCCCCAGGCTAAGATGCCGTACTTCAGTCAGTTATTAATGTGGGCATAATAAAGAATTAAGGCAGTTCGTTCATTGGTGATCTGAACATTTGTCTAATTAAATAATAACCAGAGACCACTGACGATGAAATGAAATTTATGTGGGAGTCCCTGATCAAGTTTTCATTAATGAAAAGACCACGAAACTTCATGTCTGATGCTAGCCGTAAGATGCAATCAGCAAATGTGATGTATGGGCTGTAATCAGTGTTTTTCTTTGTGATGGATGAAACATAAAGAATGAGATTTGGTTTTGTATGTATTGACCCAGCTCATGGAGCACCTTTACTCCATACCAAGGACAGCATTTTGAGCTATGACTACCATATTATCATCACATTTTATGAGATGGTTACTGGTGCTCCCCTATGCATTCCTATAGCACAGGGTATGTCTTTTGCTCATTATTATTGTATTTTTATGTTTCAGGCACCCCTCTTTGGAACTAAGGCATTTAGTGCTGACCTTGAAACATTTCTGAGGACATCTGGATGCAATGGCTCAGACTTTAATTCGTTGAAAAATTCATGCTTCCTCTCATTTGACTTAAAATTCGATGATAGTGCATATGAATCACCGTCCAACTTCCTGTTAGTCGGTTCTCCAAAGAGTGCAGCTGGTCTGCGGAAAGCCAATGTCACAGTCAGTAACAATTTATTTATACTTACCGTATATACTCATGTATAGTCTGACTTTTTGAGACCAAATTTTTGGTCTACATACTGGGAGTCAGATATACCAGGAGTCAATCTTTAATGTAAGTATGTATAATCATATCCAGATCACAGGGCATCACTACAGTACAATAAAACAATCTCTTAATCTGCCAAAATCATTGTGCAAAAAAATTAGTTTATTTATCAGTCTTTAGTTGATATTTCTAGAATCAATGTAGCTAGCATCCAGCAGCGATCTTTAGAACTGAGGTTCATACCCAAAGGCTGGATTGAGTATGAGTTGGATATTTATGGACCATTATCAGAAAATTATGCAGCCCATCCTAGCCCATTTTTAATTTTCTTGTTAATTCATGAACCTAAGAATAGCTCTAGGTTTTAGAACAAACATAATGATTGAGCTTTAAATGAGAGATAAAATTGAGCTGCAAATGGTTACAAAATTGCAATGGTTAAAGTTTTGAATTAAGAATGCTATTGAATGCTTGGTGGTCTTCACTAACCCAATAGTTTTTGCTCGTGAAGGTGAGGACTTTTAGTCTGTCAGGATATTATTTTTCTTTTTTTGTTCACCATATTTCCATTCTGAAATCCTTTGCAAAAATGTTGATTATAGGTATGTCAAAACCTCTGATTATATCAGTTCAAATGGTCTGCTGTTGCTGCTTCACGCGGTGGAATTAATGTTTTTTTTTTTAATTAGGTACTTCTGTTTTGCATTAGTGGCTTCAGAGGTGCCTGTATGAAAAATATAATGATGCATGAAGATGGGGAAATTACAAATTTATCATTAGTACATATATCTCTGCCAAAAGTGACATCTAATTTCAATGTAGGGTAATTCATCAGACTGCATTCGATTCTCGCAATTCAGGCACAAAGAATAGAATGTGATCTCTTAGATTGTTAGATTGTTAGTTGGGGGAGCCTTCGTCAGGAGCTCGGGCACCTAGACCTTTAGTGGTCCTTTGTGCCTACCCCATTTTAACCTGCCTGCCACATGCAGACAGGGGACAAGAGCGCCACGGTGAAGGTATGAATGGTCACCCATCCAACCCTCGTCCGGGCCCAACATTGCTTAACTTCAGTGATCTTACGGGAACTGGTGTTTCAATGAGGCTAGGCCCTTGCCCAATGTGATCTCTTAATATTCATAAATGTAAACGATAGTGTTGCTGGATCACATATATATTGATTCGGTAGATTGCCACAATGCAGTTAAAAGCTATGACTCATCTGAATGTCAAAGAAAAGACCAGATTGGAAATGTATCGAAGTGATAAGAAAGAAATCGCCTAACTGTTATCATTTGGACACACAAACATCTACTCCCATCTCTTTGCGTTGTTTAATTCTGCCCATTCTTTTATTTAATCCACTTTAAGAACATTAAAAGTCCCCCAATAATTCATGTTAAGGACCAGGCTTAATTTTATTGAACAGTCAGAACTCTTCTTAAAATGCATGGCCTAGTACCATACATGTTTGTGTTTAGTCCAATCTTTTTGGCAAAATGTTGGGTAAATAAATTGGAGGATAGGCTATACATGAGTCAAACTTTTGACAACTTTTATTTTTTTTAAATTAAGGATTAATGAGATGTGGTTTATATTTCGTAGGCCTATTGCAACCGCATTGCAATTTACCAATCTCTAATACACCAGTCATTGGGGAAACAAAGACAGGGTGCATATGAGATCTTTCTTTGTTCCACAAGCTGATGCTCATTGAGTTTATCACATAGTCCTCGGCATCATTGTATCTTTCTCAACAGATATCAGGTGTCGGTGAGCCTTTTACAACAGTGGATGCCGAACTCAAGGAGCACTATCCGTACTCAGCCCAAGTGAATGTGTCTTCTGATGGAGTTGCATTATTTGTTTGGCTTGAGACTGATGGGATTAAGGGGCGCTTTTCTGATAATGGATTCCTGTTGATA
This sequence comes from Ceriagrion tenellum, assembly GCA_963169105.1. Classification (NCBI taxonomy): domain Eukaryota; kingdom Metazoa; phylum Arthropoda; class Insecta; order Odonata; family Coenagrionidae; genus Ceriagrion; species Ceriagrion tenellum. Next base: position 68,218,773 of record OY720639.1, read on the forward strand.
GCTGATGATGATGATGAAATTTGTCAGAACAACAACTCTGCAAAGGTATATATCTTCTTTTATAAACTTGGAAACCAGGAAAGTTTAGAATTATGTACTAACATGAAATAGCTCCTAATGAATCAATTTTTAGTTGGTGTTTTTTCTGCCTTTAATTTTCCTCTTAATGAAAAAAATATTTTTTATTAGTCTTCACCAAAAATTTCTCATGCGTATGTCTTCCTGTTTATGCCAGTTGTATTTTTCCAGATAACTAAGCATATTGGTTTTTCTAATGCTATTTGCAGGCATCTTCAAGTGATTGTGGAGGCTCGCAAGGCTACCTGGACTGTTCCGAGCATGAAAATTCTGTTTATAGACTTACAAGAAGTCATGATCACTCTGTTGAAGTTGAAGTGAAATTATTCACAAAAATGCTAACATTTTACTTTAGAGAAAAACCTGTTGACTCCTCCCTTTTGAGACAATCCCTTACTGTAACCCACTTGCTCCAGTAATGTGCTGAAAGTGTTTTATTGTCAAATAAATGTTTTCATTTGGAAATCTCTCTTATTTTACTTCTCTTCCTCATTTAACTATGTACCTTTATTTTGGTTCTAATAGTACATAATATGTTGTAATCCACCCTTGTTTGTGAAAAATACTTCCTGCGCTGAGCAGCTAATACATTACATTTTACAACACAGTGAAGAGGATTCAGTCTATGTCTACTTCTACTAACTAGTGCTCATTTTTAGTTAAAAAAAATGGAGGAAGACTAACACTTCTCCTGAACAAAGTTGATGCAGGTAGAGGAATGCTTCTATACATCCAGCTAAAAGAGTGGCAAAAAAACTGTCTCTCACCACTTTAGCTCCTACTATGCCACATGTGAATGTTTCGCTAGCTGCTCATTGTCAGTGGGAAAATGAATACAGGTTTTCCTGTGCTGTAGGGATTCTCCAGTAATACCTCTGGAAATGAATATAGACCTGTTGCTTCAATTTTCTCTCTTTTATGTATATACTTAACCCAATCATGTAAGTGGGCAGAAGTTTCTTGAAGCCAAACTCATAATGTCAAGGAACGTATTAATAACAAGTGAGTGTATGTGAATCATACTTAATATCTCTGTGAAGATGAGGAAAGTGTACTGTGGCTAAATGAGTGACTAACTACGCTTCCATTCATTTCCAGGGCAATATGGAAGTTAAATAATAAATGAGGCAGTAGTTGTAAGTTCGCAAAATAATATAATGCTCTTTAGTTATTACAGATCCACTGTGAGAGAATCAACAAACAATCCAACTTGATGTAAAAATTCACACGGGATGACAAATAGGTTAATTATCATGCTTCATAATGTTACTAGTTGCTATCTGATTCTATACATAAGATTGTAAAAGAACAAGTCATTGAGAGGTAAGGAGTTTGGTGGTAATAAATTGCTGAATCCCATTGATGGTGTACCTGAAAGTATTCCATTAAGGGTTTCCTATGATTCTTTCGCTAAGATGGTTGCTATGCTGATACACAGGAATTCATGACATCATATCATGAAGCTGCAGTGCAAAATAATTTTCAGCAATATGCCTAGAATACATAGCAATCAGCACAATAACTCTGGTACAAATGGCCTAAACCTTCCAAGGTAATAAATTTCCATATAGGTAAATATTATGAAGTAGAAATACCTTATTATAAATAATTCACTCAGTTACATGCGAAAGAACCTATTTGACACAACCCATCAAGGAATTGGTTGGGTTCTGTAATAGAATCTCTTGCCGTACACATCAATGTGTTCTGTTTGCAGCAAACCCTTTGCCAGACCCCAACAATGGGTTTGGTTTGGTGCGGAACCCCACTCTGAAACTCGTGAACTGGGGCGGCTTGGAGTGGAACACTTTTGCCAGAACCCACTAATGGGTGCTTGCTTGGAGAAGAACTCAATAATGGGATTGTGTAGCCAAACCATTTTCAGCGTAGGGGTTCCTTGCCATCCCTGCTCTAAATATGGAGCAAACAGTGTTCATACACTGAAACTTGTACCCTTTTACAGTATGCATATGCTGTGAATAAGTTGAAATAACACCCTCATACCATGGAAGGAAGAGGAGAGGAACCATGGAGGAGAGGCAAAATAAGTATAGAATCAAATGGGAATATTACATCAGATGAATAGTGTCATTTTTAAAATAGAGAAAATTTCTTAATGTTCGGGAAATTTGAAGGTACTTACTTGAGGAAACACTCTCTAGACCCATGGACACCCACAACCTTTCAGTACTCAATTCTCTTCTACCATTATCATGTACCATGTTCTACCCACTGGGATTATACTGTCATTTCTCTTACATTTCTACTTTCCCTTCTGTTCTTCCCTTTTAATAACTATTTTTCTAATATTGCAGGTATCATTCCAGATTTTCCCTCTTATGACAAGATTGAATTTTAAACATGTGTGTGTGTATTAAGCTTGAAATTCCAAGAAAAGTGAAACCTCTTTGGACTTTACTTGTGGTGCCATGGTGTGGGAATATCTTGGTCCTATAGAATTGCATCCTCCTTCCTCAAACCTTGTCTTTCCCCTAGGTCCTTCAGTTGATTCTATCAGTTTAGAATTCTGCTTTCCATTGAAAAAAACTCATCTAATGACATTGGCAGAGGGTCAAAATCACATGCACTCGACCACAATATCTTTTTTCCCCTAACTCCACATACTACTCTGTTTATTGCACCTGGAAATATCTTCTTACTTGCATCTAACAAAATAGAGAAATCCTAACATTTTTCCAATTGGTATGAGGCACTTCAGAAAAGATTTCACCTCTTCCAATGAGCTTGTGTTTGTTACATTCATTTCACGTCTTCATGAAGATCTGGTTTGATAGGATTAAATTCTCGTAGTATTTTTTTCTCTTTATGAAGGTAATTTATGCAATGAAACCTTATGTGCATCTTAAGTTTATATAGTCAGAAAAAAATTCCTAGTCCATTGCCCAATGCATATTATGATAAAATCATTCAAAGAAACTGAATTAGAAAAATGTGTCCATGACATCAACATGAATCTATCACAAAGAGATGAATCTTTGCAGCAGTGGAGATGGAGGCTTGGAATTCATCGGATGTTGGTGGGCAAACGAGCATTGGAGGAAGGGCTCCTTGATTATCATCTAGGCATAACTAGGCGAAAAGGACCAAAAAATTTGAACAAGGAGAGGGGTGCAAGTATATTAGTACACTTAGTACTTTTATGTGCTACAGAGAAAATGTACATCCCAATCAAGCAGCTGTGTTGAACTTTCCAGAGAGGAATATTAGAAGGTATTGTTTTAAGAGCAATGGAACCCTACCTTTTCCACATGATCTTTCCTTGGAATGTCATGAAAATTCTAGTTAAAATCTCCTCAAAATGCCTGTAACCACATGCATACACAGATCATACATGCTTATAAATATATCCTAAATAAATATAAATGCCGTGCCTATAAATATATCCTAAGGCTCAAAATAAACTCAATTTCCAGATTAACATTGCTATGTGAGAATAGAACAAAATTTTATACACCCTTTACATCTATAACTACATAAGTCATAAACACAGCAACTCCTTCAATTAAGTCTTGTAATGCAAGACAATTCCTAAGAACTAATTCCAATATGAGTTCATGTTTACCTCTAATCTCAATCTTTAAGATGAGTGGGATAAATGCTTTAAACAATAACTTCGATTTACTTGTAATGGCAATTTCACCTTTACATGGATTGTTTGGACAAGAATATAAAGTAAGAGTACAACTGAAAGTAGATGCTGAACTCCTTAGGGATTGTGCATTTATGACAAAAATAGAAAATCTAACCCCTGATAGACAATGTTTGACAAACAGAACAAATTTGAAGCTGACATTTTATCAATAAAATAACTTGACACTGAAGGTGACTAGCAGACTCTGGATGTACTTCTCCAAACACTGCACTTGAACATACTTCTATGGATATGCTAATAAGACAATTTTATTTCTAATTTCCCACAAAAAGACCTCCATTAAACTGGATCCACTGAAATATCCAAACTAATTCCAGTAAATGTTGATATTTGCTTACCTTAATTCTTCAGGATACAAGGGAGATATTATGGATACATTTAAATCTATACCAAGTGTCCCTCCCATATTGTATGCTGATGATAGCAGTATGTTAGTGTCTGCTTCCTCAATTGAAAGTCTGGTTATAAAATCTAATAATTCTGCACATCACCCACAATAGTGGTCAAATCAAAATTCTCTTCTCAATGCGGAGAAATCAAATTGAATTTATTTTTCCAGTAAAAATAAACATGTAACACCTATATACGTAAATATAAATGGCAACCATATTCTACAGAATAATAGTTTTTTGGGTTTCACTCTAGACAGTCATGTCTCTTGGGATGGTCAGATTCAGAAACACCCTTGGCAAATTGAGCTCTGTCTGTTTCTTAATTTGATCCATCAGACTAACTGTATATAATGATGTGCTACTGTCAATCAATTATGGTAAGTTTTACTGACAGGTAATGTTCAGTATTCTCTTCTGGGGCCTTACACCCAATGCCAAAATAATATTTTAGATACAAGGGAGATGTCTGCGACTGATTGGTAAATCTTCTCTCCATGCCCCATGTTGCCCCCTTTCAGAAATTTGGTATTTTACCTCTTCTTTGTATATACATGCTTGCTACAATTATATGTGCCAAGAAAAATCTTTCCAATTATGCCACTACTAATGACATTAATAGTTATCATACAAGGAGCTCTGCTGACCTCCACCAAATGCAGGTTAGAAAAAGAAACTGAAGTTATGCCCCAATGCATATGGGCCTTTTATTGTATAACAAGCTTCATTGTGAAGTGAAGAGTGCAAGGACTATGGCCCTCTTCAAATGTAAATTTCATGGTTACATGTAAATTACATTAGTCAAATTTCTTCATCCTTAAATTTTTCATTTGTTTTGTATATGCTTGTCTTGACGTGTCCTATATTTGGACAACCGAATCGCTGGACAAATAAATATTTATTATTTTTTAATGCAATCAACAACAACTTTGCATTTCTTATACCAACAGTTTCACCATAAAATAGTTTGGTCAGGAATAATTTAGCAAGCAATCCATTGCTGAAATGATGTACTCCCTTCGAATTACACATTTCGGACAAAGAAATTACAATCTCTAACGATAGAAACATTTAATACTCTGAACAAATTTTTAGTTTACATTTCAACAATTAAATCATCATAACACTAGGAGAGTATTGGGGTTACAATGATGTACTCTTCCAAATGTTTTATTCCAGAACTTCCCAGGATGGGCTATATTGCCAAATTTCTTTCCAGGTTTCAAACTAACGTATTTCTAAGTTTCAAAGTACTAACATTGCTATTCAAAATATATTTGATGCCACAAAGGTTATACAATGTCATGTATGCTGGAAGATCAAATACAATTGTTCATTAAAGCACAACTTCATTTCCCAAAATATAATTTCTGCTATAGACAGTGAAACTTCAGAAAATTGAGCTTCAGATATGATGACTATGAAACTGAAGAAAATGAAAATAGAAATGTGGATAACTACATTCTTTACCACTATGAACACACACAAACAAAATAATCAACAGTTAACATCACAAAGGATACTCAAGAAAATTTTCTAAATGATTAACAGCAAATATCACATGCAGGACCTCATACTTACTAATGGCTTGCCTTGAGGCATTACATATTACCCTCAGTCACAACGTTTAATGTGGATGTTAACAAGTTTCCAGGCTCTCTCCTGAAGCTTTGAATTGATGACGAGGTTCCTTATAATGTTGACTCTCACCCTGAGAAACTCTAGATGTTGAGTATTGGAGGTTTTGACCAGCAATGCAAAGAAGGCTGTGAATGGATGGGGAATTTTTCATGCATACTGGGAAAGTTACCATGGAGAGAGAGATTTGATTGGGAATTTTAAAAACAAGATACTAGTTACCTTTATACTTCACTGGTAAACCCTCTCAAACTGCCAACAAGAGAGGAGGGATATGTGAAGAGTTGTTACCTGGGAGTAGGAATTCAAAGTTGGAATGGCGTGAAGGAATGAAATTGCTTGAAGAAGTGAAAAAAACATTAAATCTTAACACAAAGTGACCAATATGTAACAAATTCATAATTTATTGAGAGCTTCAGGCTACACGCATTATAGTTTGAAGTTTTGAACAAACACTTTTACAGCAATATTTAATTTAATTTTGAAACTCAAAAGCAGAGCAATTGAAATGTTCTAGCAAAAAAACAAACTTACTTAAGTAGAATTTCAGGGCATGCAATCTAATTCAACAAAAATTTGAATGTCTGTACAACAAAACAAACACTGTTCTCTAAAAAGAAAAGAGAAGCACTAAAAGTTCTTCAAAGTAATATTTTGCAAAATTTCAGGCATGGTTAATTTCCTGATAGTGGAAATAGTTACTCTGTCAAGGGAACCATTCCAGGGCATCTTATTTCCAGAGCATTGACCCTAGGAGTATCATACAAATTTGGTACAACCTTGTTTACATATTGGTACAGTAGATACTGAACCTTTATATCACATTACAGAAAAGTTTTTATCTCAATGAAAAATTGTTAGCAAATAGTATGATATAATTGAATGGAACCAATCAACTTCATGTGAGCGGTAATAGCCAACAAGGAGTAACAATAGCAGAATAAGCAGCCAGAAATGGAAGCTAGAACAGCTGGTCAGCATGAGAAATCTTGTGGGCAGGAGATGATATTGAGGTCCACATCTTCTGTCCTCCTATGGAAGGAGGATGACCCACCACATACAAGATAAGAGAAATAATTATGATACAAGATATACTAATGATAATACCTCAAATGAGAAATTTTTATATATATTCAGGCAGTACTGTAATGGAGGGTGATATTGCCTCTATTTTGAGATACCTTGAATGACAAATTTATATTACATAATGTTCAGAAAAATAATTAAAAAATGATAGGAAATTCAAAACAAACTTCTGATGTGCAAAAATAGAAGCAGAATGTACTGTCTTTTCAATTATAAGTTTGACTAATTTTATAAAAAAATATATCTGTGGTAATAGCTGGAAGGAAGTGATGCAGACAGATCAGCTACAAATGGTGCCGTGGCAGTTGTTTAGCAGAGCAATCATGAGGGAGGGACATTGCATCAGAGTCCACATGTTCCAAGACTAAATGTCCTCACCTTGGAAAGGCAATGATCACTCCACCACATTAAAGACAAAAGAGAAATGCATTCGAGTACAGCCATGAATAAATTCAAACAATAACTACACTGTAAGGGCAACATTAACGAGAAAGCCGTAAAATTAGCATTGAAACAAAGGACATGATTAAAAATTAGACAAGGAATTAAAGGATGACCTGCAAAAGAAATTCCTCTGATTAGAAAAATTATTTAAGTAGGCTGTGCACAACGGAGCGTGATGCACCCTCAATCGCAAAATACATTAATCACTAATTTCTATCGTATGGTATAAAAACCTGTAACATAAATTTCCGAGTTATTTAAAGAGCAGACCTCTTTCCAAGAAATCTACCCTCCCATCCTTAAATTCAGTAACCTACTACTTAGTACCCTACCTAGTAAGCCACGTAAATGCAAGAAAACAACCAAATGATATCTGAAAAGCCTACACATTATAGGGTAAACACATACTTTCATAAAAATGTGTAACACCAGATACAAAATAATGGCCTATAAGTTATATGCATTCCAATAAGATTTCATCTAATACAGAATCCCACAGCATTAGTATCCTACCTGATTTGTAAGCTATGTCTCTTTAATTCAAACTCCCATTTCTCTAAGTGAGTTCTCAAAGTGAGTAGGCCACACATGGATAACTCTAAGGAGATTCTCAGATTGAGATGAGTTCCCTATCCTATTATTGAAGGAACCCGTTTGAACCCTTGGACTACACTCATCCTAATCTGAGATGCACCTAAGAGGTTTTTCAATATGCAGCCAGAATCCTTTATCGCCCCATCAAGGGCCCTAATGTGTAATACAAAAATTAACTTGAGGATGAAGGTGATAAACAAGGATTTTCATGCAGCGTTTGTATTTAACCTTATATTTTCGTGAAGGGAGGGTTCAGTACGTTTTAAGGCCATATAGGGTCTTAAGAAGCAAAATTGCTGGATATTGTGTTAATGCAAGTATTTGAGGGGCAAAAAAGTATTAATTAGCATACACAAATATAGCAATACTGATGTCTTGACTAGTTTTAAAAAATCAGCCTTATCACACAAACTCCACGGATATAATGATCCAAACCAAGATAACAAGCACGGCAAGGAGATGACTCCCTACCTCACTTCTGCAAGTTCCAACATTGGACATTTCCCAGCTTTCCATCGATGATCCCTCGATGCACTACTAATTCACAGACACACAAATACTAAATGACCAGGCACTAAAAACACAACACTTTCACTGAGGCACTTAAACACATGAGTTGTGGAAACAATAGGGTGCAGCACAGCATAAATAGTTTCCCCACCGGAATAGGCCAGCAGATTACCATCCACACAAAGTGGAAAAAGTGTAATGCTACATGTGATTGATTTCTTTGTGAGAGTTATAAATATATAGCTTGCGTTAGGGGTAAAATAAATACTCAAGTATTGGTAATGTGTGCTAAGGAAACCAGATAAGACCCACGAAACCTTCTAAATGAATATTAGTTTAAACTAATCGTCAGTATTTCACAATTACAACAGTCAGCTCTACAGTTGATATGGCCTTTACTTAATAATAGCCCCCACCAGGACCAGGGAGGAACTGTAGAATTGGCCTGGAGTATTCTCTGCTTGTCGTAAAAGGAGACTAAAAATGATAGGGGAAGGAACTTTGATTTCAAACCACCCATGGAGAATCCTATAGGATCGAAACTTACAGTGTAGGGGGTTGGATCTCCAGTGCAAGTGGTCAGCAGGGGTGAGAAAGCATGCCCCGGGTCATCTTCATCCAACTACTGCAACGTTGAGGGGATGGATAGCTTGGTCCCCACAGCAGACAATGTTACAAGCATAGAACAAGGAGTAGAAGATTACAAGGAAATATGCCCAAATATTAACCAGAATAGAAGAGATGAACGCAATCCAGAGGAGTAGACTAGTGTGCCATACACCACCCAGACAGAGGGCATCATCTCTTGACTGCTTCTCTCAATTTGCATCAGCCCATAAGAAAGGAAAAGCCGAAGAATCTCTGACCTTTCAAGACATGGCAAAGGACTAAGGACAAAGGACATAGACTAACTATAGAATGGAAGCTGGAGAACATATTAACGAAAATGAAGACAGCTACAGGGCAAGAGAAATACAATGCCAGATCAACAGGGAGATGGGAAAAGAGAAGATATTGGAGCTGGCCAGTATGGAATGGCCAAATAAGGCATTTCAAACAACAAGATTGAGTAGGAAAGGTCTGTTTAGCCCAGAGTAAGGGGTAGTCAGGGTGGTTCTGACCAGCATGGAGGACCTGGAGGAGAATCAGTTAGAAATCTGCAAGGTCAAATACCAGGACTTAAAAAACAGCAAAAGTACACCAGGGCAGCTTCTCATTACAGAGAGTAAGGACTTCCTACAAACAGAAGGATCTGAACACTCCTGCGAGAACACTCATATCCTCTTGGTTGGGGCCATGTCAGCTGAGGAACAAGTAGAGAGAGGGGAAGAGTTGATCAGGATCATGAAGAAGATCATTGGTGCTACCAAGGAACAATCCTTGCAACAGACCATAATGGCAGTGCCAGAAGACAGTAATTTGAGCAGACTACGAAAGATTATCGAATGCTCCATAATGGATAGGGAAATCTCCGTAACTTTCTGCTTGAAAAAATGGAAGCATAAATCCTAAATCCCTGCATCAGCTACAAAATAGACAGCAGGGTCTAAATGAAGGAGAGGACAAAATAGATGAGTCATGCAAAAGAATCGGGTCAGTGGAAGAATGAAGTAAGGCGTAGCAAACAACAACATAAGAAGGAGAAAGTCATTTTAGTAATGGGAAGAGTGGCCTTCTCAGATATTAAAAAGAGTAAAGAAAGAAGTGAACCCTGCTCTGGTGCAGGCCCAAGCGGTTGCTATCTGTGGAACTAATAAGGAAGATCTTGCAATACATGTCAAAGGGGACCTCAGAACAGCTGAGTCCCTCTGCAAAGCAGTGGCAGAAAAAAAGAAAAAGGTGAGAACAAGAACGAGGAAAAATACAATGGCAGTACACATCAGCAACCTGGATGGTCAGGCAACTGAGGATGAGGGATTACAAGGAGTGAAAGCAGCCCTGGGCTAGAGAACAACTGAGGGAATAGAAGTGACATCTCTCCAACCAGTCTTTTCAGGAACACAAAAAGCTACAGTAAAGCTTTTAAAGGAAGCAGCAAGAAATCAAGCAAAGAGAAGAAGATATCTTTTCGGTCCTGTCTTGTGCAGGGTATGAATTAGGGAAGAACAACAACACTGCTATCACTGCCTCAAGGCCATCGCACAGCACAATATAAAGGTCAAGACCGGTCAGGGGCCTGTTCCATCTGCGAGGAAGATAGTCACCACAGGAGGGAATGTGGAAAATTCTGAAGGAGAGAAGATAGCAGGGGAGAACACCGACACGTATAAGATACTACAACTCAATGTGAGGAGCAGCAGTGCACAGGCTTTGCTACATGCAACAGCAGTAAAGACTCCTTTCCTAGTACTTCATCTTGTCGTGATGAGGGAGCTTGTGTACCTCAGTGAATCTGAGAGCTATACCGGTTGGAGCGTAAGCTCCTGGTAGGGTCACCCTAGCCAGACAGGTCAAGGGGGATAGGCCAGACAAAGAGAAGTACTCTGGCCCTACAGGTTGGGGGTTGAGCATGGGGTTAACCTCCCTATATCTTAAAAAACCTCGTTACGAAACTCAAAGAATTAGAAAAGCAGACTGTAAATAATAATTATCGAGCCATGCAAATGAAAGGTCAATACAAATGGAAATTTGATATGAAGATAGCAATGTGGAATGTTAGAACCCTGAATAAACCAGGCGCTCTACAAGGCCTCAAAGAAAAGATGGGAAAATATAAAATAGGAGTGGCAGCCATCCAAGAAGTAAGATGGAAAAAATATGGAATCCTAAGTACTGGAAAATATACAATAATGTATAGTGGAGGAGAGAGTGGTGCAATAGGAGGGACAGGCTTCTTAGTGGACAAGAAATATCATGCAGTAGTACTCAATTTCAAACCTATAAACAGAAGGATGTGCACCCTAAGGATGAAGTCCCCATTTCTTCAACATCACATTCATATGTATATATGTGCTGACAGAGGATGCGGAGGATGAGAAGGATCTTTTCTATGGGCAACTGGAAAGTGAAATGGATAGAATGCCAAGACAAGATGTAAAAATAGTGTTAGGGGACTTAAATTCAAAGGTTGGTAAAGAGGAAGCATATAGAGAAACTATAGGGAAGAAAGTCTCCATGATGTGTCAAATGATAACAGGCAAAGATTGATTGATTTTGCCATGGGAAATTTAATTGGTAAAGAGTACATGGCTTCAGCGAAAAAACATAAGGAAGGTCACATGGTGCTCACTGGATGGGATTACTTTCAATCAAATTGACCATGTGATAACTAATAGGAGACATTCATTAAATATACTTCAGATTGACAGCTGCAGAGGAGCGGACTGAGACTCAGGCCATTAAATGGTAAATCCAGTAAAATATAGACTACATATTGCAATGTACAGATCCGCTGGGAAGGAGAAAGCACTTAGAAGATAAAATGTCTCAAAATTAAAAGAAAAGGAAAATTGCCCAACAATAAGAATCAGACCTGGAAAAGAATTTGGAGACAAAAAATTAACTGGGAGAGAGAAAGAGAATAGGGAAAATGGAATATAATAAAAAATGCATTACAAGAAACAGATGATGAAGTTCTCGGGGTAAAAGATAAGGTAAAAAGGCAAGGATGGTTTGATGAAGAATGTAGAGAAGCAATTAATGAGAGAAATGAGGTGAGGAAGAAAATGATAGATAGAAGAACAAGAGCAAGTGCAGAGCTCTTTACTGACAGAAGAGAAAGGAAGCTGACAAGTTATGTAGACTGAAAAAAGATTGGGAAGGGAAACGGATAATGGGAGCTGGAGGAGCAACACAACACCCAGGAAGTGTGGAAATTCTATACTAAAACTCAATGCATAGTAAAACGGTTTCAACCATGGACAATATTTTCCAAAGATAAGGAAGGAAATATGATTGGGGGAAAGGAACAATTCCTAGGACGATGGGCTGAATATTTGAGTGAACTTTTGAATGTCACTGCAGAGAACATGACACCAGAAGTAGCTGAAGAGGAGTGTGGACACCAATGGCCAGGACCTCGGACATATACAATCCCAGTGCCAGTTCCAATGATAGGGGAAGTGAAGGAAGTGATAAAAACCCTAAAAAATAATAAAGCACCAGGAAGTGATATGTAATATTTCAACAGAGATGATTAATACGGAAGTGAACAGCTTACACTCTTCAATCACCAGCTGATAGTGGATGTATGGGAATCAGAGCAGATGCCCAAGGAATGGAGTCTGGCTATTATTTGCCCAATTCATACGAAAAAAGATAAGGCCAACTGTGAAAACTACCGTGGAATAGCTCTGTTAAGTGTGGCGACTACCAATTCGACCTTAGACAGTGTAGATCAACAACAGACCTCATCTTCATGGTTAAACATAATGGAAAAGTGCTATGAATATAATGTGGATATGCACCAATTGTTTGTGGATTCTCAGCATGCGTACGACAGTGTAAAAAGAAATAAGCTGTTTCAGCCTATGGTGAATATGGAATTTCTAACCAAATTAATCAGACTGGTACAAATGACTTTAAAAATCACAACATGTAAGGCCAAAATAGAAGGGAACCTCACCAGGGAATTTGAAATTAATCAGGGCTTGCAACAAGGCGACGTGCTATCCACCTTTCTTTTCAACATGGTACTGGAACAGGTGATGAGAAAAACCAAAGTCAGCAACCCAGGTGGTACATTGTTCAACCATATATTGCAAAACCTAGCCTATGCTGATGATGTCAATATGATATTAAGAAGAGTTAAACTTAAAGATCTCGAGGAAGGACTGGAGAGATAGGAGATGGGGAGGTAGGAAAAGTTGGGCTAAAAGTTAACTCTGCCAAAACACAGTACTTGTTCTCTTCCACGAAAAGAACAACTGCTAGAGATAAATCTATAACATTAAATGGGAATAAATATGAAAGATGTACAACTTCATGTATTTGGGAGTACTGGTGACAATAGATAATGAAATACATGAAGAAATAAAAACCAGGATGGCAGCAGGCAATAGGGCTAATCTAGCTTTATTGAAAGTTCAAGCCATGCAACCTCAGTCAGTACTTGAAAACAAAGAATTATCAAACAGTGACTGGACCTGTGGTCATATATGGATCAGAAACTTGGACCATGACCACGGCAGAAGAAAAGCTACTCAAAAGATGGGAAAGGAAAGCACTAAGAAAGATTTTTGGTACTACAAAGGAAGGGGGACAGAGGAAAACACTGAGAAACAGAACTCGAGGAACTCCGCAAACATCCAAATATAGTGGCAGAAATTAAGAGCAACAGATTAAGCTGGTTAGGACATGTCGAGAGAATGCCTGAGGATAGGATTGGGAAAAAGATATTTCGTGGTCATCCTGGTGGAAGAAGATTGAGAGGGAGACCCTGGAAAAGTTGGTTGGATGATGTACGGAATGATATGAGAAAGATGGGAATTAGAAGATGGATAACGTATGCCAGGAATCATGATGTCTGGGCTAGCATCGTCAGAGAGACCAAGGCCCTATAAGGGCTGTAGTGCCCAGGAGCGGGTAAGTAAGAGCAGTAAACAAAAAGGCAACCTACAAATTGTGAGTGAGCATTATAAGGAAATTATCAGGTACCAGAACTGGAAAGTAGACAGAATAGAACTATTTCCAAAGGATTAACATTGGACATTCCGTTCGGCAGCAATGGAAGGTATAAAAATTAATTTCTTTCTTAACCTACCTACAAAATTCCTAAATTTTTATTCAGTTAATACATAAACAAAAAAAATGTGTATATTAAATAAAACACTGTTCAACGGACCTGCAAAGCAATGCAATAGACTAATTTCTGAAGGATTAAGTTTGGACAATCCATTCAGCAGCATCTAAAGGTATAAAAATAAATTTCTTCCTAAACCTACCTGCAAAATTCCCACATTTCTAAGGTTAAAAATTTAACATGAAAGTTTTTTTATTGAAATAAAAACGCCGTTCAACATATCTGCTAAGCAATTCATTAGACCTATTTCTGAGGGACTAAGTTTGGACATTCCGTTCGGCAGCATCTGAAAGTATAAAAATTAATTTCTTCCTTGACCTACCTACAAAATTCTTAAATATTTCTTATGTTAATAATTTAACGTTTTGTTATACTAAATTAAACGCCGGTCCACGTACCTGCAAAGCAATGCAATAGACTCATTTCTTAGGGACTAAGTTTGGACATTCCATCCGGCAGCATCAGAAGGTATAAAATTTCTTTCTTAACCTACCTGCAAAATTCTTAAATTTTTATAATATAATAAACAAACATTAAACTATTCGCCAATGAAATAAAATCCATTTAACGTACCTGCAAAGCAATGCAGTAGAATCATTTCGTAAGGACTGTTTTGCCAATCCATTCTGACAAATCGGAAGGTATAAAAATTAATTTCTTTTATAACCTGCCAGCAAACTTCCTACATTTGTACTATATTAATTATTAAACGAAAGTATTTATATTAAGTAATCAGATGTAAATGAAATCATTTTTTTAACCTAATGGCCTAGTATTGGATGATGCGCAAGAAGCAAGACATAAGGAGTATAGGGCCTTCTGTGAACATGACACCCCCAACATGTCATGAGAAAACACTAATCAATAGTTGATTAACCTATAACTTCTAAGTTCCGACTCATTTCTTTTGCCCCTCGGAAAATAACCAATTGAAATGTGTACTCAACTCTCTGATGCCATGATAAATTTTCCAAAAATCCTGAACATGTGAGAAATGTTGACTGATCGGATATGGCGAGTGAACAAATACCATTTATGTGGTAACATCTGTACTATATTCTGTGTATTAATGTATGAATTAATTAATTTTCAAGAAAAAAGTTAAATGTTAGAAAGTAGCATGATGCTCCTGTATTATTAACTTTTATTTGTGCATTGTAATACAAATTACTTTTTTATATAAGAAATAAAGGAAAATAGTTTCTTACTCCAATTTTTTTCAGACAAGACAGACAACGAAAATCAAGTAACAATGCATAATTTTTGATGAGCCCACTTTTAATGCTTTTTTCATTTATCATTGCTTTTTTGGTTTATAATTCCTAAAATTTTTGCTAAAATAAGGCCTTATTTTAAGATGATATCCTTTTTCTGTAATAGTCGAAAACGTACCACTGTGCGCCATCGCAAAATGTTGAAGGGAGATATGTACGTTCCTCAGAAATTTTTTTTCGCGTTACTTTGCATTAATATTTAACGTGGAACATACAACTTAAGCTGAATGAATGTGGAAACGTTCCTTCCATGTCATCGCTATAAATCCCTAATTGTTATAGCGCCTTGTTTCACATTCGTCTGTTATCCTTCCGATTATGCAACGCATCCGTTGGTTATGTAGGGTGTGTCGCATTTCATTTTCAACCTAAGCGCCGTTCTACTGCGGGCGGCTTAGTTTTGCTATTCGTGTATTTCGAAAAGGGGAAGGCAAGGCGAAAGCGGAAAATGTAAGTAACCTTTCATGGAATATCACCGCAAAGCAAGACATACGTAATTCATTTTCTTAAGTTTAACAACATGAAGTGAACGTAAGTTATCACAGATTTTTGGAATGAAGATGATGTACAACGAGGACGCATAGGTACGAGAAGGAAATACGACGTATTCCAAAAGCCGTCGATGGAATGCCATGAAAAAAGTAAGAGGCAAGTTACACATATTCGGAAGGGAAGCGATGGAAAAGGAATAATGTTATCATTACATTTATCCCACTATGTTCAAAATAAGGTGACTTAATTAAAAAAACACATACGTTTTCCATAGTCCGGGCAATGTGCCACTGATTTTTCCACGTCATCTTGGAGTTTACCAGCAAGACGCGTTTCTCTTTTTTTAGGGAATGACCCTAACGGAAAGGAATAGGCCTATATGAAATCTTAGTGAATTGATTCCCGCTTACGGAGGAATCAACTCCTGTTGCAAAATACGGAGGAGTAAGTCCATGCCCTCCCTATTTAAATGTACCCCGTCGAGCCGCATCCTCCTCCCGATACCGATCCACCTGGAAAGTAAGGGAGCTCATTGGTATGCGCTCACTTCAACGACAAAAATAGGACATTGCAGAATTTAGTAAACACCTCTCAAAATACTCCTCCCTCACACCTCCCTCAAAAAGAAAGGGAGTGGTTACATCTATGACAGTGACTTGCAGACCTGCAAAAGGAGAAGAGGACGGAGTCAACCACGGAACGGAAATTTAAACGTATGCATCTGCGGAAGTGGACAACATTTAAGTAACGCATTAAACGTCCGATCTTACGTGTGCCATATTTTTGGAGCCACCGGTTAACTGCCAGCAAATGCCGCTGATATATATGCCTATGCCATAAGACAGGCGCCGGAAGGACAGTGAGGAAGACGAGTCCCGGCGCCAAACGTCGCAGCCGCATCATTATGGCATAGAAATTCGCCCGCAACTTCCGGAAATTAGCGTCCTAAAAGAATTCAGGGCAGAAATGAGATATTTCCGTCAGAAGGACTGGTGAGTGTCCGAGAATGCTTGCTTACATTTCGTAGGTCGTTTGATCGAATAAGAAGAATCACAGGAGAGGAGAAGCGGCCTGTGTTGGACAGTAGCCTCCTCAACTCCGCTGTTGACTGCTTCGGAACGCTGAAACCCGTTTGTTGCTGGGCGTGCTTTGAGTGATGGAATATTGGAAATTAATAACACGAAAGGCAGGATTAAATCATCTAAAAAGGTGACATAACATGTACGTACCCCGTTGCAAGCGGTAGCCTAGCAGGACGGCCTACCGCACGAAATGTGAATCACCCAGCATGATGTGACTGAACACTTTGGGATGATTCATTTCCGCCTAGAAATGGATGCACACGTTCAAATACACAAGTTGAGACAGAGAATTTGGCCATATCACCCGGAAAATTGAAGGGATATTGAGGTATACCTAACTCGATCAATATCGCCGGAAGTGAGACAGAGACACAACGATCGCTGAAATAATGCAAGGGGTTCAGTCAGGAGTTCAATGGCGAAGGGTTCTGTCATGGCCTCCAATTATTTGTCGGTAGGAACTAAGGGAAGGGCATATAGCTTATCCTCATGCATATAGGTGCGAAAATGATGAAGGAGAATCGCTTAGACAATGGAATGGTTGAAATTTGCGATTGAGAAAAAGTTAAAGATAAAGAGAAAAAAGGTAGTTTTTCACGGATAATCCTAACGTTCTGTTCTAATATGCAGTTTTTTTTCTTTCGTTAATACACTACTCAAAGCAAGGATCAATGCGAAATACTCTCCAAAGGTACCAAATGCATTGGCCAGGCAAAAGTGCGGAATTTCTTTCCTGCATTTCTTTCGTGCGTAATTTTCCCAGACTCCATTGCTGTTCAACGCCAAAGGGGTAATGCGCCGTCAATGTAAATCACGCACCGGCTCTATCTCCACATTTGCGGACCCGTGATTTTAGCCCAGGAAAATCTATCCCAAGATCAGGGGTACCAAAGTAAATATCAGTAAGTGAAAAACTGTAACAGTATTATAACGAGTCACGTAATGACATTACCAGTGACCGATTACTTTAGTTACAATGATGAAATAAGTAGATTTAATGTAATTCCCTGATGTAACCCACGATCTGAGATACTAGAGGAGAAACTAGTAAGTGTTCCTAAAACGTTATTCAGCGAATGATTCAGACCAAAGACTCATTTTAAATTACAAGGAATATATGAACATTCATTTTAATAACAACTGTCACTAAAAGCAACTAATTAAAGTCACGGGTATTACATCTGAGATACTAGGTGTCAAACTGGGAACTGTTTCAACAAAAGAATTCAGTGACTGATTCCAAAGACATTTTTTAGTACAAGGAATATGAGCACATTCATATCTGTGAAAGTTTAATATATTGTTAATAACTCCTTTCACTAAATAAGGCAATTAATTAAAGTCGCGGATATTTCCCACTAACAGAGAGATTAGATGACAAAACTGGTAACTGCGTCAAAAACAGTATTCAGTGACTGATTCGGAGGTCGGAGGTTAATTTTTTATTACAAGGAATAGCAGTACATTCATACTTCAGAATGTTTAATACGTTGTTAATGACTAATTTTACAATATATATTGCATTTAATTAAAATTGCGGATATTGCCCGTTATCAGATATATGAAATGACAAACTGGTCACTTATTTCAAGACGTTTATTATGGATTGGGTCTGAGGACGAAGATTTTCACATTACAAGAAATAACAGAACCTATATATCGCTGAAAGTTGTTTTTTTTATATTTCCCTTTTAACAAGATGCATTCAATTTTTTCACGGGTATTACAAACCATCGGAGATATTAGAGATTAAACATTTCACTGTTCCGAAAACGTTATTCAACGACTGAATCCGATGACGGTCATTCATTTTGCGTTACCGGACATATCAGAAAATTTAAATTTTTATAAGTTTTAATTAGTGATTGTTTTTTGTTCCTTTTCAAGATGCATACAATTTCATGCGCGAATATTAACTACGATCGAAGATATTAGAGGTCAATGTGGTAACAGTAATAAATCGCATACCGCGTCAGACGCGTGACATGGCAATTCATTTCATTTTATTAATGTTGTTTAAACATCCAACAATTTGAACGTTTTGTATTCTATTAAAATGATAATACGCTACGAGATGTATTAAATAAAAGTCGCGGATATTATCCAGGATTAGCGATATATTAGATGACATATGTATCTCCGTATAAACGTCGTTCTTCAGTAAGTGACGCAACGGATGGAGATTCTGTATCTGGTGAATAAATTGCTAATACATTTTTCTTATTTTTAGTTTCATATTACTGAAATGAATCCATTTAGTATCAATACAATACATGGAAGTCGAGGGTATGTTCAGGACCAGATAATTATAAGGTTAAAATTGTCTATGTATCATACGCGCTTTACGTTTTTGACTCGTAAGATGGCAAGTTGAAGTATTCGACAACATTTACTGAAATGTACTTACACGACATATTTATATTGCATTCATAGTACCATTTCCTCCGTGGTGCAATACCGACGATCGGAGATATAAGCGGCCAAGCTTTCGACTCTTTCATATGTTAAATGCATTGACACTCGCGAGGGATGAAAATGAAACATTGGAATAACAGTCGACATTCATAAAAGGTAATTTTTAATAATTGAAAAAATCTGTAATCAGATGGTACAAGTTTTGGTACCCTAGACTGTTTAGGTGTAGGCCGTCTGGTCGGTTTCGGAGTCATCTGCAAAATTTAGAATAGAAGATGAATGGTGTGAGTACGTATGGTCACGGTTTCTTAAATCAATGTGGTGTAGGTGACATGTAATATATAAGTCGTGTACTTACTCCACATAACACTGATGTCCTTGCAGCGCACTCAGGCTCACCACCCGGACGCGGTGTCCCGATTCTGCAAAATAGAGTTGAGGACATGAGTTACCACAGCGAAATATTGTAGAAACAATGTAATGTAGAAGTCGGTCTGGTTCTTCTTATTATTAAATTTTCGGATAGGGACGCTTCTGCGTCACGGGGTATTAGTAAGCTGTGTAGGGACGAATAGCCGGGATTTCGTATTGCGATAACCTCCCTATGTGAATGATTTCATCCGATCAACTATGTCATCATATCTTATTGTCAATATGAAACACACAATCCCAACGGAGAATGTATTTTCAACGCACCAGGATATAAAGGTTCCTTGAACAGTGTTTCCATAGGTTATCAATGTCATATGCGAGGTATGAACGTAAGACATGCATTTTCTTTAACGGATTTCAGTGCCATCGTTAGGAGGAAGAGATTGTCTGAATCTCGGGTCTCTCCATTTTTTGGAAATGCAATAATAGGTGTTGACTTATACGCAGAATATGGAGGAACATGAATGCGAATTAAACTTACTTCTCCCCCACCCCCGCAGCCAGGTGTTGAAGGAGGACACCCTCCTCCTTCCGTGCAAATAAGGGCGGGGGCGAGTTGCACTTCACAGATGACCTCGCATCCTCTGTAGAGCAGAAGTCTTATGAGTGCGTACATCACCGCCCTCTTTGCACCAATAACTGTTAGTATTTCATACGCCGTTGATACATTCCGCAGGTCGTTGGTGCCGACCATCACCAGCACCCTGCAGTAGTGAAGGGCGGTCTCCTGCGCAACCGCCCTTCGCAACCCTGCGATGGTTTGGCCCGACCTGGCTAGTCCAATTTTGCGCAGTTTTCCTAAGGGAAATGTAACAGTGAGGTTAATGAAGCATAACATTCGTTAAAATAGCATCTGTGATGAAAATATTACAAATGTAGCACTTACTTTCGTGGAGCTGGTACCCCAGCCAGGTACCTAACCGCACCGCATTGGAATCCCCAATGAGTGTACACCCGAACAATCTAGGCTCGATCTGAAACATGACAACTGCATTACTTTGTTGTTACCAGTTATATCTATAGGCAGATTCAAATTATAGTGATTTGTCAATGTTATTGACAGTACCACTATGCGAAATGCAACTCAATGGCCGTCCGCGTGGGTGCGGTTAAAGCATAGCAATGAGAGGGTTATCACTCGCCTTAATGTTACTAAGATACATTTCACGTACCGTTAACCGCCCCATCTATAGTTACAAGGAAACAGAAGCATATAATGACGGCAGGAAGTTAGCACATGTCAACAGTAGATAGTGAGGAATGGAGAGAACATGCCATCGCACGGTATCGAAGCGGAACATTTGCACCATATTTCTAAACATCCACATGTACATCTACATAGTAACCCGCGAGCCGTCGCATCGTCGTTTGGCAGGGTCAGGTCGACAGCCGTGTTCAGGTGAACATTTTCGGAGATGAACTGGTGACATTTATTACAGGAGTGAATTCAGTGGAGCTAAATTTGTAATGTTGTAGGTAAGTGTTCCCGGAATAAACTAGTTTTTATGTTCGACCGAGTATCTGCTTCATTTCATCGCTTCTATAAGATACAGACATTTAGTGGGTAGTCATTATACTATTGTCGTTGTCGCTCTGAAAAATACCAGTTCACAAGTAATCAAGCAAACTAAGGCTACCGTCTACCCTCAGAGTCTGTAGGGTCTTTCATCTCAATCCCTCTAAAAGGTTGTAAGTCAGTATAAGGGCGCTCGTAGCAGTTGCTAAAGAAGCGCGCTGCTTTCCTTTGAATAGCAATAATTTCCTTCGTTACATCTGTATGACCAGGGTCCCAAATGCTCACGGCGTATTCGGGGTGTGGTGCCACCAGAGCGTAGTAGCCACCCTTTTTAAATTTTTCATCAGAGAACCTTCCCATTCCACATTTGAGAAAACAAAGCTTCTTGAATGCTGCGCCGCATACGTTCTGTTTGAGCTATCCCTACCATATATCCCATGTCTAGGTAATTCCAAATCATTTAACTGTCTCTCAAGATTTAATGTTTACTACACCCCCAGACCAGGTTTGGCATTCTTGTTATGACTTTCGCCATAAGTGCTCTGTAGTGCGTTTATTGATATTTAACGCTAACCCGCACTGCTGACACCAGTAATGATCGCTGTTAACGCCCGATGAAAGAGGTTCAAAGTCCACGTCTGCACTAAATTCACGGTAGATTACAGTATCGTCTGCAAAGAGTCTTCATTGACTACTAACTGTAGAACTGAGGTCATTTATATTAATAATGAATTAAAGAAGGCCGATCGCTCTTCCCTGAGGAACAAAAGATGTGACTTCCACTATATCAGAGGTAAAACCATCTATAAGTGCCATAAAATACTCCTTGTTCTAATTCGGCGAATGTGTTCCTGCAAGTGTCCGAACGTTAACCCGCGCGGATATGTACATCTACAAAATGCCGTTAACACGAATTTCCCGAGAAGCTCCTTGTTTACCATTATTGGTTGTCTACTAGCAGGAGAAATACCCATACGAATGGAGAAAATTGTACGTATCTCGAGCATAATTTCATTTTCATTTGCACAACGATAAAATTACGGCAACCCGAGGAAATCCATATCCGTGTATGTGACTTAAGATTTATTATTGTAATTAACCGTAAATGTTATTGACCTATAATGTATACTGACCTTCAATGTAATTTGGTTCATTGTAACAGCCCTGATGATGGAAAGATTATATTCCGAAATGTTGGTATAAAATTAAAAGTATTCCTATATGACCAAGCCACGAAAAATTGGAATATTATTAAGAATTATGCTTGAACTGTAAAAAATATGAAGACAATATTATAAAATCATTGTAGAAAATGGAAATTGTGTGCATGAAAGAATAATGAATATAAGTCGTGAAATGATAAGGAAGTGACATAACTAGACTGCAACCTTCGATCGAAAAAAGAGAATAAGCCTGACGTGGTGTATGCAAATAACAAATTTACCCCGCGAAATAATAGAATTTCGAGTAAAAATGAGAAAATCTTGA
The DNA here is from genome assembly GCA_963169105.1 of Ceriagrion tenellum. Taxonomy (NCBI): domain Eukaryota; kingdom Metazoa; phylum Arthropoda; class Insecta; order Odonata; family Coenagrionidae; genus Ceriagrion; species Ceriagrion tenellum. The sequence goes on from OY720639.1 coordinate 68,241,624, forward strand.
GCGCATAGTAGGATGCAGTAAGAGGAAAGAAAAACAGCGGAAGAAACATACCCCGTATTGGGATCGAACCCGTGTCTCTAGACCGAAGACGAGCACGTCAGCCACCCGTCCAGCTTGTCAGTAATGTGAATGACTACAGGGAATTTTGAAAATTTTTAAAGGCTTTTTTTAGAGTATTGGTTATATAACGCTATATGTGGGGTGATTCATGAACCACATACAGCGGTCTGTACAACTACAAAGTTGGAATAAAAACTGAGACCCGGGTACCTGACACTTCCCCTTGTTAATGTCGTTGTGAAAAATACATCTACATCTACGTCATACCCTGCAAGCCACCTAAGCGCGCGCTAAGCGCTTTTTCTAAGCGCGTTTTCATAACAAGTAAGTCATTACTCATTTTCCGCGTCATTTTCCCAGTCATGAAGTTCTTCACCGATTCCCATGACGCAGCTATTATATATTCATTTCTCACTAACTTTAACAGGAACAAAGTTAATACAGAACAAAGTTAAGCAGTGCGCTTCGTTAAAAACCGCCACGAGCGTACGTTTAGTGTTTCCATACTTTTAGAGGGATGACGGTGGGAGCCTATAGAGACAAGGAGGCAACACGCTAGGCATAGGTTGCTTGATACATTCTGAAATGATATTTTAGTGTGTCTGGACTGTTCGAAGAATTAGGATGGGAATCGCTATCACAGCGTAGATTAAATTATAGGCTTAACCTCCTAAATAAATTTCAGGAAAATCATTTTACTGACGACGTGAAAAAAACATACTATTAACCCCTTCGTACTACGGCAGATTAGATCGCGCCAATAAAATTAGAGAGATAGATTGTAGAACCGATAGGTATAAAATGTCATTTTTTCCGCGTACCATTCGGGACCATAACAGCTGTGATCGTCGTCATGAATAGTTCGAGTATTGACAATAGGCAGGCAGTTAATCTTTCTCATTATATTCTCCTCTTTCTTATTTATGCATGATGTAAATGTTGGTGTTCGTATATATGCATGATATTTTGAATCTGTAGTAGTAGTCTTTGTATCCCTTGCATGTTAGAACGATTGGAGATACAATGTTTCTTGGGTATTAGATTTGTAATTGGCGCTTTGCATGTGTGGTACGCGGGTTTTTAATGTAATGTCGGTGTTCTACCATATCATTCATGCATGCCTGGTGCGAAAGCACCCCCTGCCACACACCCTTTGGGTGGCTTGCAGGGTATGACGTAGATGTAGATGTATCTGCGCGAATTGAAGATGCCAGAGTACAAGATGTGTGTTCGAATCGCGCATTTTACAGATTTTCATTGCTTAGTCGGCCAGTAGGCCGCCAGTTTCCGAGTTGGTGGAGAATGCAGAACTCTAGGAAACATGTACTCAAGTATGTTTGGCCGGTTTCAGTAAGATTTTGGTTGTATTTGGTCAATTTTTGGTCACTTTTGGTCATTATTTGGGCAAAAATAAGTCATTTTTCCATTAAAACCAACTGGTAGGACCGCTTGCAGCCCTGGGGTACGGTTTGAAAAAGGGAATGTTTACCGCAGCTTTCCATTGCGGGCGCGTTATCGTCAATGAAATACGTGAAATGCGTTTTCACGGCGTGTAATTATATCAAGCACATTCGTATGGATTTACCAAAACTCTAATTACGATTGTATTAACGTGTACACTGGGCAGTATTAATATAAATGAACTTTCGATGGATGCAGACTGAAGTTACCCGGTTGACATTTTTGTGATCGCCTACCTTCTTTATTTAATATTTATCTCCGCCCTTTAAATTCATCCTTAAGGTAATTATATAACAGGTACATATTGAAGGAATAATGAAATAAATCCCGGTGTATTATAACATGTTAAGTATAAAGTAATCAAATTACAAAGTTCGCTGCTCGCTACACATCACGTTCGGCTGGCGAATTGCAGTTAATAAATGAAAGGTAAAACAATCGCTGAACCAAAAAGTTGCAGAAAGAGGAAATAAAAATAAATGAGGCTCAAATCATATTGTTTGCAGATAAAATGGGAAAAAATATTGCTACCAATAAAGGTCGGAGGATTTCCTCAGCGTTAAAAGAAGGAATTTGAAGATCTCATTTCCCCATTTTCATACGTCTAAGTCATTCAAAATTTGAAAGAACATCATTGACGTACCAACATTTTGTTTAACTTATCACATTCACTACGTTACACTGATGAGGAAGAACATGTTGTATAAAATTGGCAATGAGTGGCAAATATTTATAACAACATTTTCTTCTAACATCTCACTCAGAAACTCGAGTAAACACTGAGTTGGTTTACACATAATTAAAATTGTTTTCAGTATTGAGGGAAAATTTTATGTGTACTCCCTTGTGTTCGCTTATTCCATCGACATTTTCAACTTTAATAACTTTTTCAGGGATGTTTGTGGCGAGTTAATCGAGAACATTTTCCCCTCTATTAGGCAAATTTACTATTTGATGTAGTGCGTATGATGCGAACAGGTTAAGCTATGACTCGCAGATTTCTTTGTCCCTACCCACAGATTTATGACTGCATGTTTTCCAATCTATCGATGGTGTATTGAAATCTCCACCTATAATTATCTGTCGTTCGTTACTATGGGAATTGATGGACCTGATCTGTTTCTCGAGTTCTAATACTGAGTGTACATCGGAATGGGGTGGTCTATAGTAGGCACAAACACATAATACTTTCGAATTAGCACATTGAATGGAACACCATACACTTTCTATTATACAATCTGCAATCACTTCTCTTTTGCTGACTATTGTGTTCTTAACTGCGATAAATACTCCCCCTACCGGTCGACCCTTTCGATCTCTCCTGTATACCCTAAAATTTGCACGAAAAATTTCACTATCAGCAACATCGCTTGTTAACCAACTTTCCGTTTCTACAATTATTTCAAAATTAGTACTCTATAAGTTGATGGAATTCAGGTATCTTGCTTCTTAAACTACGACAATTAACTGCCACTACTGAAAATTTCTCTATTTCAACATGTCTGCTTATTGTATTTGTGGGGTTGCTGTTTCCTACATTTGATAGATTCTGTTTTTCCCATTCCACTCTATATTTTTCATTCTATGGAGAAAGTGCCAGTTTTTTGCCGTTTTCAAAAGGGCATGTAATAGTGAATAAACTCGAAGTTCAATCGTTCTGAACCGGTAGTGTTGTGTAGGAATAATATATTTAAATGTATTTTTAAACATTAAATTCCTTCTAATGCGCATGAAAAAAGCTGTTAACCAGTTTCTGAAACTACTCTTTCTTGGTTCTGAAAAGTAGTAGATGCTACATCTTGGTCTTGTTTTAAAGCTCTTAACAGCCGGTTTTAATAACTATTGAACTCATAAAGTCACATTGTGATATCGATGTGAAACGAGGTAATAGACGACCGAGTATTTCAGCAGGCTCAAGCCTGCGGTAAGGCGGCCGTCCTGGCGAGACGGGTGGTCTAAGTTTGACCGTTGTTGCCAATTACGGGTTGCGGGCCGTCCACGTCAGTGTACGTCATAGGAGACATAGAAGAAATTCAGTGCGTCAAGAAAAGGTCCTTATGAGTAAAAGGTGATAGAAAGTGGTTAGATACTAAAAAGAGCACTGTTGACACCCAAATTAGAATTCATGAAAAGAGCGAATGCAGCGATTGTTTTCGCACTTCGTTGCAATCGATAGAAGGAGCGTATGAGTACGGGTTCCAGTATTAGTGACGGTAACGGGTTCTACATTCATCTACATCTATATACATTCATATATATATATATATATATATATATATATATATATATATATATATATATATATATATATATATATATATATATATATATATATATATATATATATATATATATATATATGACATGTCTTCAGTGATGGTGACGCCTAAGTATTTAATTGAATCTATATATATATATATATATATATATATATATATATATATATATATATATATATATATATATATATATATATATATATATATATATATATAGATTCAATTAAATACTTAGGCGTCACCATCACTGAAGACATGTCATGGAGGAAACACATCAGGGAAATAACTAGTGTAGCAAACGTAGATTAGGATTATTAAAAAGGGTTCTAGGCAAATGCGATGAGAGAGTACGAGAAAGAAGCTATTTTACACTTGTCAGGCCTCATTTAGAATATGCCGCTAGTATATGGGATCCGTACGAGGAAGGTATGATAAAAGAAATAGAGCGCGTGCAAAGGAGATCTGCTAGGTTTGTTAAAGGACGTTATGATAATTGTATAAGTGTTACGAGCTTAATAGAAGAACTAGGCTGGGAATTACTATCAGTACGAAGGTTAAAATTTAGGTTAAACCTTTTAAGTAAATTCGAAACAGAGTTGTTCACAGATGACGTTAGATATATATTGAGATCCCCTGCGTATTATGCTAGGTTTGATCATATTAACAAGATTAGAGAGATAGATTGTCGTACCGATAGATTTAAAATGTCATTTTTCCCTCGTACTATAAGAGAGAACAATAGGCAGCGTAGCAAAGGGATAGGTAGGTGAAATATTGTTAGAGTAGTCTGTAGTGCATGATTCATGTAATAACAACCAATAATCCCTCTCTTATTATGTAGATACTAACCATCTAGCTGCATGTGACCCTGTTCTCTAGCATGCCTCCCATAAATATCCTAGTTGCTTTGCAATAGTGCATGTTTGGTGATCTTCACCCCCTGCCACACACCCTCGTGGTGGCTCGCAGGGTATCACGTAGATGTATCTACGTCATACTTTTCTAGCCACCAAAAGGGTGTATGGTAGGGGGTGCTTCCACACCAGGTATGCATGAATGATACTGTAGAACACGGAAATTACATGGAAACCAGCGTACCACACATGCAACGCGCCAATCAACAATCACGTAACCAAGAAACATTCTATCGTCAATCGTTCTGACATGCAAGGGATATAAAATAAACTCGAATAATTCTGGCTTAACTTTGTGAAAATCCATTCTAAAGAATTCAAATGAGATATGGTACTTTTTTCACAGTATATTTTTTTATAAGGAAGGAAAAATTGCTAACGACAATATTTTTGTCAGCCATTCCCCCCTCTTGGATATTCCCCGTGAGTCATAATACCTTTTGAGGATGACGCCCCAACCCCCGTCGTGGACGCCGCACTCATCGTCCAACCGTTTCCCCCCCCTCTCCCTAAGATAATGCTCCTTCTCCTGTCCTCCCACATACCTTCTTTCCCCCCTTTCCCCTCACCCTTTTCCTGTCACTTCCCCCTTCCCAATTTTTGTATAAATTCAGCAGCATTCTGAACTTATGTACCTGATGATGTCGCCTATGTGACGAAACCGGTCGACCTGAAATAAAACACTGTGAAAAAAGTACCATATCTCATTTGAATTCTTTAAGGGATATAAAGACTACTACTACAGGTTCAAAATATCATACATAAATAACATTTATATTAATATTATGCATAAATTAGAACGAAGAGAATATACAAAGAAAGATCTACACTCTAGCTAATCGCACTATTCCTGACGATGATCATAGGTGTAACGGTCCGGAATGGCACGCGGAAAAATGACATTGAATACGATTCGGTTCTACAATCTATCCCTCTCGTTTTATTGGCGCGATCTAATCTGCCGTAGTACCAGTTAATATTATGTTTTTTGCGTCTTCAGTAAATTGTTTCCCTGAAATTTGGTGAAGATGTTCAGCCTGTAATTTAATCTACGCTGTTATTGCTATTCCCATCCCAATTCTTCTAACAATCCACACACACTATAAAATATATCGCAACATCATTTTACAAACCTAGCTCCTCTTCTCTGCACGCGATCTAATTCCGTTATCATCCCGCTTCATATGGATCCCATACACTAACAGCATACTACAGATGAGGCCTAACGATAGAAAAAATAACAACGTTCTTTCACTTTCTCAGAACATTTTCCGAGTACATCTACATCTACGTAATACCCTGCGAGCCACCACGAGGGTGTGTGGCAGGGGGTGAAGATCACCAAACATGCACTATTACCATGCAAGTAGGATATATAAGGTAGACATGCTAGAAAATAGGGTCAATGTTTATTAGTTACTACAGTAGATTATTAGTCATTACAATTAATTGCAGTAGTTATTACAGTAAAATATTAGTTACTACAGTATAGTACAGGTTAAATCTACATAATAAGGAAGGAGTACTCTCTTGATAAAGCCTAGCTTCCTGTATGGTTGTCCGCATATTTCCCGAATATATGTATTATATTTTAAGATATGTCGTGAGTAATTGTGACCCCTAAGAGCTTAACAGACTCGGCGTTGATTATTTCCGTATTATTCATTATTTAAGCCCTACCTGGCCTATTTCTCTTTTGTTAAAATCTGACTGGTACGCACTTTTCTTACATCTACATCTACGTCATACCCTGCAAGCCACCCAATGGGTGTGTGGCAGGGGGTGCTTTCGCACCAGGCATGCATGAATGATATGGTAGAACACCGAAATTACATTAAAACCCGCGTACCACAAATGCAAAGCGCTAATTAAAAATCTAATACCCAAGAAACATTCTATCTTTAATCGTTCCGACATGCAAGGGATACAAAGACTACTACTAAAGATTCAAAATATCATGCATAAATAAGAACATCAATATTTACATCATGCATAAATAAGAGAGTAGAGAACATAATGAGAAAGATTTACTGCATGCCTATTGTCAATACTCGAACTATTCATGACGACGATCACAGCTGTTATGGTCCCGAATGGTACGCGGAAAAAATGACATTTTATACCTATCGGTTTTACAATCTATCTCTCTAATTTTATTGGCGCGATCTAATCTGCCGTAGTACGAAGGGGTTAATAGTATGTTTTTTTCACGTCGTCAGTAAAATGATTTTCCTGAAATTTATTTAGGAGGTTAAGCCTATAATTCAATCTACGCTGTGATAGCGATTCCCATCCTAATTCTTCTACCAGTCCAGACACACTAGCCAACTTATCGTAGCATCGTTTCACAAACCTAGATCCTCTTCGCTGTACGCGATCTAACTCTGATATCAACCCCGTTTCGTATGGATCCCATACACTAACAGCACATTCCAGATGAGGCCTAACGATTGAAAAATAACAACGTTCTTTCACTTTCTCATCACATTTTCCGAGTACTCTCTTGAGTTCGTTCGTTCTTAGTGGCATCTGCCACTTTTCCCACCAAATATGAATCGCAAGTTGCTCCATTGTTAATGAGTTGCTATCTTCGGAATTGGTAATACCCCTATACCCAACCACGTCGTCTGCAAAGAGTCAAACATAGTTATTACCTAAGTTTTCGAAAGTGACTCACAAAGGTCTTTGTCTTTTCCTCCAGTGATAAAACTGCACGTGTCCCTGGCTATGGATGGAAGATTGACATCCCCACCGATTATCATATGACAGTCGTTTTTTTGCGTGGTTACGTAACCCTCATATGGATTCTTTGCGCCATAGCAGCGCTCGTGGTTTTATGATTTTAAAATTTTCCATTCCCATGGATCTTTCTGAAACTTTTAATAGTCTATTTTTTCAGCTTTCTAACGCTAAAATTATATTTCTGTATGTATAGTGAGCATAGTTTTCATTTTATTGGCCTCAAATGATAAAAGTTACGTCGTTGGATTTACGGGACCGCTGCGGCGCCGAGAGTTTCCTCGTCGCAATGTCGGGGACTGCACACTAAATACTAATTTAGAACTTGTTATGTTTCGTATAAAATGGTATCGTCTATTTATAGTCATAATATTTAAAGCTTAAAACTTTATAAACAAAATTACATTGTTTAACAAAGGGAAAATTTTACTATGCCAATTTTGCTTCGTCTTTTGTCTAATAATCATAATTTTTACCCATTTATAATGATCATTGACAAAACTTCATCTATTTGCAAGAATAACTCTTAGAAACTCATGGCTGGCCTAAGGGTGTTTTTTCCATGGCCTCTGGCATTATTTTGTTTGGGTACCTTCTCCGCTCCGCGTCCCTCCTCCGCGTACCTGCTGTGGTGATGGTCACGTTTGGGGACATCCCAGGGTTACTATGTATAGAATTATACCAAACAGCAATCCCAAGGAAATTTAAGCACAATATACTTTCAGAATTCATGCAATAATGCCCCTTTACCTTCGTGCGGAAATTTCACGGTGAATGAGTAGCTGAGGCTCGGGACGACTTTTCAGAAGTTTGAATGACCACCGTGAAGAGCATTCGCACTGTTGGTGTTATGTCTCGTACCTCTCAATCGAAGATATTCCTTTGCGGTTGCGATAGTCTTCACAAAATTACTGGCGATAATAGTATTTCCCAGGACGTTACCGTTTACCTATGGATTGACATTGACCGAACTTACACGGTAAAAATCTTTTCATGATGAACAAATACATAAGACGATTTGCAACACAGAAAATTTGTAAATATATTTCCCGTTTCTTTGTGTACTCAAATGCACAGCGGTTTTTGTCGTCCAATGTTTATTAACATGAATGGGTGAGTGAGGAGGAGAAAGGTGGGTAATTCCATGGAGGTTGTTTTGAGGTGAAGGGGTGGAGACACATGGTGGTGGGTCGACTGCCAAGGATCAGGGAATACCGGGATCGTTAGGCCAGGTAAGCGTAGAAAATACGTATCGTGAAGAAAGGTTGAGAGTGCAAGGAGGCTATTAGACACAATAGGCTGCTCTTTCTTCATCCTTCCATCGCTGCGTGAGGGACAGGGAATCCGCACCTTATCGCAAAGAGCCCCGGGGTGGCCCGCCCTCCATTCCGAGAAGGTCTAGCTCGGGTGGGTCGTAGGAGATGGGGAGAAGTTCAGTTTTTGTGGGGGAAGAAAGTAGGCGGAGGATGACAAATAAGGAAGCTTAGTGGGAGAGTACGGATGGTCTCAATGTTTGGGTCAGTACAATGCTACGGAAAGAAAAGGTGAGGGGGGGTCCTCCCAGCATGAGGGTAATTTGGTCACCCCAGAACACCAGCTCCTCTTCCGTCGATCCCTCATGCAGCGCCGGACCGAAGAAAATAGACGCCATCGTATTTCATGTTTTTTTCCATTTCCTGCTCCTTCCTCCTTACCATCTACAATCCAAACTTCTTAGAAATAATTATTTTGGCCTTTCCCACCAATCCCGAAGCAAGACCTCATCTGCCGCACTCCCCCGCATCACTTTTACCTGTCAATCTCTATGGAGACATCCTCAGTGAGGGAATGGGCTCCACTGTAGGCCTAAAATACCGGCTCTTCGACCCCCCCCCCCTACCCCCCTCCAATGCGGCGCTGGACTCTTTGACGCGTCGCTGATTGTCCCACATTCCTCACATTTCACAACCCATCTGACTGTCATCCTTTTTTCAGAAATTGCAGGATATAAATTCCCAGAATGTCCGTTACATTTGCCTTGATCTTCAGAATATAGCCCTTAAAAATCATGACGGTATCACTCGTCTCTTCTCACTTCACCTGCCCTTTTGCAATTATTAACGTTTAAGAACTCAGACTTCTGCGCTCACTACAAAGATAAAACATGTAGGTGGACGTAGTGAGGGAAAATTATTTTACATGGATCCATCCCACTGTTATTCGGTCCTCATTTTTAGTATTTTGATACATTAAAAATAAAACAATGTGCACATGAGAAAGCGGAGTTTATCCAGCATTGCATATTAGAAAAAATATTTAAAACGACCATTACACACGAAATTAAAACATTCATTTAAAAATAACCGTCTACGAGACCAAAAAGAGGGAGTATTACGACAACAAACGGAAAAGAATGCAGTGTTGAAGATTTTTAGCTATAACTTCTGAAATAATGGGTTAAACCTAGCAAAAAATGGTTTAAAATAAATAAAATAGAAGCCACTAGTATTACCAAGCTGAAAACATGCTAAGAAAGGCCAAGTTTGAAAGATAATGACAAAATATAACGCAGCGCCGCTGCGGCGCCGGAAATCCAACGACGTAACTAAATTCGTAAATCCATAAGAGGGTTAATTGAATAGACTTTCTAAACCTAATATTGCGGTAACATCAAGTATTAAACAAGGGAATTTCATGAAGAGTGATCCTAGGTACGAATATTTCTTGACAAGTCGTAATAACATGCGAATAACTTCGCGCTTCCCTCGATCCATAATTTTACCTTGATATTTAAGTTTTTGGCCTATTTCGATCGGAAACTAAATCATACTGGGTGACGTTGAGCCCCTCAGGCCCGGATGTAAACATATAGTTCCCGCATCGGGTCTCCTCCCTGTTCAAAACTCACACGAGTCCGACGAAAAATTACATTTGCACCGATTGAGGCAAGTGCGGCTACTGCTTCCGGACTGCAGTGACGTCACGCGGCCAGGCAGCCATTATTTTCCGGCCCAGCCTACACAATCTCTCTCTCTCTCTTCTGTACATCTTGGGATGGGATAGGCTGAATGTAACGAGAAACGTGGAATTAACCCATATACGCCGGCAATGATTGGGATTGAAGAATTTCCTTGAAATGTAGTCTATTCCTTTTGAGAAATTACTTAAGAAACGCCCTCCTCAAACGAGGACGCCAGGTACTTCCAAGGTAATGTACCAAGGTCACGGTTATACAACAATTTTAGCTGGACCATCTAACATTCATGTCACATAGGTCATAATCTTACATACCTAGAGTATATGCCGCAATTGGGCCCGGTTGTGGAATACATAATTTGGTGTTATCCACTTCCGAAGAACACTAGCCGTATGTAAGACCTCCAACAAAAGGACAATTTGTAATAATGGAACGGACGTTGTTATCTTTCCGCAAGACTCTGAGTTTATAACAACTATAATCAAAAGTGAAATCATTTGTTCATATAGCTCGTGATCATTTCCTTTGAAAACATGGTAAGAAAGTCATGAAGTCTGTTACATTTCATAATCGGAATTGCGCGGATTCCTTCCTTTTTCAGGTAGACAATTGACGCAAATGTTATGAAACGTCAGTGGAAGTGTAGTGAAGGATTGGGAGGATACCTAACATTATTCAACAAATCAGTAAGCACTCACGTGCTAACGGAAAATTGGGAAGTGTCAGGGGTGATGCAGTTTTAACCCAAGTGTACATAATTCGTAACAATACCCTGAAGAACCACTAAGCATTCGATTTTAATAGCTAAACCGGAAAGGTTAAGCGTTATATAAGTCGCTTCGCGGAATTGAGGTCAAAGTACGTGCTTCATCCATTGCTTCATCAATGGTTAACATTTTATGCATTTAACACATTTCTTTGGGAAATTCACGAAGGGGGAACATTCATAAGAGGAACTCCCAATTCCCATCAAGACAGCATTGCAGTTATTATTCAGGTAATCTAAGGTACCTGTTAACAGTGGAACAGCGAAAATCTTTCTTCTTCATTGAAACGTGACTTCTCTGACGACGTAAAAAACATACTATTAACCCCCTCGTACTACGACAGATTACATCGCGCCAATAAAATTAGAGAGCTAGATTGTAGAACCGATAGGTATAAAATGTCATTTTTTCCGCGTACCATTCGGGACCATAACAGCTGTGATCGTCGTCATGAATAGTTCGAGTATTGACAATAGGCAGACAGTAAATCTTTCTCATTATATTCTCTACTATCTTATTTATGCATGATGTAAATATTGGAGTTCTTATTTATGCATGATATTTTGAATATGTAGTGGTAGTCTTTGTATCCCTTGCATAATGGAAGGATTGACGATAGAATAATTCTTAGTAATTAGATTTTAAATTGGCGCTTTGCATGTGTGGTACGCGGGTTTCAACGCAATTTCGGTGTTCTATCGTATCATTCATGCATGCCTGGTGTGGAAGCACCCCCTGCCACACACCCTGGCTTGCAGGGTATGACTGAGATGTAGATGTATCTGATTCATGCAGAACTTTCGAGCAAAGCATAGTTTGTATACTTAATGAAAATCACTTATATGGAAATCGCCGATATCTGCAGCCGTAGGGAAGCAATGTCCAATAGCAGATGACAATGTAACTTTATTTGAGACAAATTGCGGCTGAAGAATGCCTTTATTCACGGGAAAGACGTCATCTGACATGTAGTGAACCCTTTGAGAGCTTTCTACATGACAAGTTACAGACAATTTTTCATTTTTTCACAGAGAACATTTTATTGTTACAAGGAAACAGTATAAGCCTTCAACAATTTTTGAGCGTTCATGTACAACTCGGAATAACTTGTGATCAGTAGGGGCCAGGACAAATATTCCCTATATATGATGCTACCCTATCCCCAAAATAAACATTGACGTAAACGTTTATGCGAAGTGATTAGCAATTTTTGGAAATGACAAAAATGGTGCACATGCTTTAACACAGTGGAAACAAGTGTAACTTAAAATACGGTCAAGAGAGTACAGATAACAAGTACGACTTAACGTTCCCCCCGACTGTTAGCAAAGTGAAATGATAAATAGACGTTCAGAGAGCATTTCCTACTGTATAAGGCTGCGTCATACAAGGTGCCTACACTTAATGACAAGTGATGCCATTTCGAACATAAAGAACAACGGAATAGAAGTGGGTATTCTCAAAAATGAAATCCCTGGAATTACCAGCTAAAATAACATTGTGGTTGAGTCATGGCGGGAAGATGATGATGTCCAGACGCAAATTAACATTTCACTACTTGCATTAATGTGTAGCGGAATACATTAACACTGAAAATTCTTATGGTAAACATACCGTACGTTTCCTGCTCAACTTTTTCTACCTCCTACATAAATATTTCCATTGAATCGGTACACGCGCTTAGTCATAGCTAACCAACTTTCTCCAGATTCGGAGACAGATAATCTACGTAATACCCTGCGAGCCACCACGAGGGTGTGTGGCAGGGGGTGAAGATCACCAAACATGCACTATTGCCATGCAAGTAGAATATTTAAGGGAGGCATGCTAGAGAACAGGGTCACATGCAGCTAGATGGTTAGTACCTACATAATAAGGAAGGGATAATTACATGCATCATGCACTACAGACTGCTCTAACTATATTTCACCTACCTATCCCTTTGCTACGCTGCCTATTGTTCTCTTTTATGGTATGCAGGAAAAATGACATTCATCTACATCTACGTCATACCCTGCAAGCCACCCAAAGGGTGTGTGGCAGGGGGTGCTGTCGCACCAGGCATGCATGAATGATAGGGTAGAACACCGACATTACACTAAAACCCGCGCACCACACATGCAAAGCGACAATTAAAAATCTAATACCCAAGAAACATTCAATCTTCAATCGTTCCAACATGCAAGGGATACAAAGACTACTACTACAGATTCAAAATATCATGCATATATACGAACACCAACATTTACATCATGCCTAAATAAGAGAGCAGAATATATAATGAGAAAGATTTACTGCCAGCCTATGTTAATACTCGAACTATTCATGACGACGATCACAGCTGTTATGGTCCCGAATGGTACGCGGAAAAAATGACATTTTATACCTATCGGTTCTACAATCTAGCTCTCTAATTTTATTGGCGCGATCTAATCTGCCGTAGTACGAAGGGGTTAATAGTATATTTTTTACGTCGTCAGTAAAATGATTTTCCTGAAATTTATTTAGGAGGTTAAACCTATAATTCAATCTACGCTGTGATAGCGATTCCCATCCTAATTCTTCTACCAGTCCAGACACACTAGCCAACTTATCGTAGCATCGTTTCACAAACCTAGCTCCTCTTCGCTGGACGCGATCTAACTCTGATATCAACCCCGCTTCGTATGGATCCCATACACTAACAGCATATTCCAGATGAGGCCTAACGATTGAAAAATAACAACGTTCTTTCACTTTCTCATCACATTTTCCAAGTACTCTCTTGATAAAGCCTAGCTTCCTATATGCTTGACCGCATATTTCCCTAATATGTTTTCCCCAAGATAGATCGTGAGTAATTGTGACCCCTAAGTACTTAACAGACTCGGCGTGAATAATTTCCGTATTATTAATTCTGTAAGCCCTACCTGGCCTATTTTTCTTTTTCCAAAAGCTGACTGCTACGCACTTTTTTATGTTTAGTTCCATCTGCCACTTTTCGCACCAAGCATGAATAGCAAGTAGGTCGATTGTTAACGAGTCGCTATCTTCGGAATTGTTAATATCCCTATACACAACCGCGTCGTCTGCGAAGAGTCTAAGCTTACTTTTAACGACGTTGCTAATATCATTTATGTACAAGAGAAATAAAAGTGGACCAATGACACTTCCCTGAGGAAGTCCCGATGTAATGCTAACTGTGCTTGACATGATACTGTCTATGACAACCCTTTGTTCCCGCCCATGTAAGAATTGATTAATCCAACTAATAATGTTTTTATCTATTCCGTATGCTTCTAGTTTTGAGAGCAACTTAACGTGAGGTACCTTATCGAAAGCTTTCTTAAAATCGAGGAATATCGCGTCAACTTGAACATTATTTTCACCCGAGAGCAAGATGTCATGAACGAAGAGGGCCAATTGGGTTTCGCAAGATCTACCCTTTCGAAATCCGTGTTGGTTATTTATTAATAATTCCTCCCTATCTAAATGACTCATATTGGAGCTTACGATTAATTGTTCAAATACCTTACAGGAAATGGATGTGAGAGAAATAGGCCTATAGTTACTAGGGTCTTCCCTGTCGCCGCTTTTGAATATGTGTGTGACATTTGCTACTCTCCAGTCCTTAGGCACTACGTGATCTACTAAAGATTTGGTAAATATTAATTCTAAGTAAGGCGCTATGTCTGATGCCAATGTTTTATATACGCGAGCAGGTATTTGATCTGGACCGGGGGATTTGTTGGGTTTGATATTTTTTAGCTGCTGTTCTATGCCGCGACAATTTATAATAATTTCAGGCATACATGTTTGGGAACGAACAGGCTGAGGATCGAAAAGATGTGGTGTATAAGTACTGAAAATGCTTTTGAAGAATGAGTTTAACGAATTGGCTTTTTGTAGACTGTTAGTTAGCTTTTCCCCATTGATATTCTTAAGCGTGTGTACTGATGATTTATTTCCTTGAGTGTCCATAACATACGACCAAAATGCCTTGGGATTATCGTTCAATTGTTCTCCCAGTAATTTACTTTTGAAATCAGCCAACGCCCTTCGGCACGCTTTTTTTGCTAAGAGTTTAGATATTTTGTAATTTTCGGTGACTGTATAGTTCTTCGGAGGATTTGTTATTTTTTGCCCTTTTTAACCTAGCATGACATGTTCTTTGGTGCTTTAATGTTTTTCTAACCTCCGCGTTATACCACCTAGGCTCTGCATTGGCTCTTTTCCATTTACTTGGTATGTATTTGCTAACTACTGATCGTGTAACGTTGAGGAAAGTATTCCACAAAACCTCAGTATTACTGTTGATACTTATTTTTTGAAAATTAGTAAATGACTTTTGCAACTCTCGTTTCATGCCTTCGTAGTTAGCCTTATTAAACAAGTAGATTTTTCTTTGTGGATTATGTTTCTTGATCATGCTCACGGAAAAATTAGCTTTAACTATCTTGTGGTCGCTTATACATTAAAACTATCGGTACGACAATCTATCTACATAAGATCAGATCATATCAGATTCAGGAATACAGACCGTTCGTTACAACATCACTTCCATTAATATCTTAAACAAATCCATTAAACCACTAGATGATAACACCTAAACAGAGTACGCCATATCATTCAAATTTTGATACTTGAGTACTCAACCAAGGAAAATAATCGGTTAACGTAACACCGATTTCTACTCATGACTGCCGTTACACTATACTAATTCATTAGGGTATGATAACCAAAGTTACCGTTTTATTATGGCATGTGATCATACTCGAGTATTGTAGTCACGGAAAGCAACCGATTAAGCTAACACCGGATTTTTTCTCAGAACCGCTTATGCGTTATTATTAATATTATAATGCAGCTTCCCTCACAAAAGAAAAGATGATATTCGTGTTAGATTGCTACAGCTCCGGCCCCTGCAGATCAGTCCCCGCCCACACCTATGGGATTGGCTGAATTCTTTTCCGCAAGCACGCCGTTCCCCCAATTCCGCACCCTTGAGAACCCAGCAGTTCCGCCCCCCCTCACCCCCCCGAGCATTCTCCGCGCGCGCAGTACCGCCACCTCCTCCTCCAGTCTTTGCACAGACATTGACGGAGAAACATCAACAGCGGTCGCTGACTGTTTTGTGATTTTTCCCTGTGGTTCCCCCTGCCAGTGCAGAGAAAGACGCGGATGCCCATTGAACGAGCTAAAGTATCCATTGGAATTGGTATTGTAGAAAACCTAGGAATAAGTAGTTCAACGTAGTTTTGCCTAATATCAAAGTTTGCATGCCAATACTTTCTGTTAATTGTAGTTGTGTTACATCTGCTATAACTTTAATTGACTAACAATGGCGGAAGGTGTTGATAAGTGGAAGAAGAGTAACTTATGTCCTCGTGCCGTCGGTGAATATCTCCTTTCGAAAGGATTCTCTTACGATGTAATTCATTGCGGGGGATACTCGGAGGGCTCCGCTTTCGGAGTTGCAGCTGTAGAGTTCTTAGGGGAGAACAGTTGTATAAATTATGGAGAAGGAATAAGGAAGTGAAGGGTGTTGTGAAGAGGGGAGGAAGGGTTGTTCCCGTGGTAACGGCAGGCGCATCACCATTTCCTGTTGTGTGGAAGATGTATAGGACGCTGAAAGGATTAGCTATAAGGAGCGGTTGGAAATCATATCGTGTGTGTTCACCGGAAGGGGTAATCGGAGGAGAGATTTCGCACTCGGACATAGCCGCTTCGTCAGGCGAGGATTCCATCGCGCAACGATTGCCCAAGAGAAAGTGTTACGACGTGGTTCTTTATTACGCAGGCGTAGTCAATATTCGCAATGTAATAGTTCCCGTTATGGAGATGATTAGCACTAGGCATAACACGTCCGCAATAGCTAATTTTTTAATGGAATTTGATTATTTTGTTAAGGCGCAAATGGGAATTCGCAAAACAATTTTTAAGGCAGTTGTTTGCGACTTTAGCTTTGCTATTATCCATGCCATTGTACCCGCTTTTTGTTCACGTTTCTTGGCTCAATATCTGGAAACTTCTTTCGCGGTAATAAACGGAACGGGGAGGTTCGGCAAAGCTGTTCCCATTTTCATTTGCAGAGCGCACTTCATGCATATCATCGGAAAAAGGTTGCGAAAGTCTTACGAAAGTAAAACGGTTAGGAAAATTGTAAGAGATATCACGGCGTTAATAGTTCGGGCTAACTCCTTGCAGATCGTTGACGAGATTATAAGTTCATGGCCCTTTTACTTAACGAGAGAACGGGAGAACATGAAGATGAAGCCATTAACTTTTTCAAGTTGTTGCTCGAAAAGAATCCTCCCACAGAATACGGCGGCGAGAGTAAGAATTTTCGCGGATATATGCCGAAAGGACCGAGAGACAGGCTTTTACAAGAGGAGTCCGTTTTTTCATAAATACAATGACATGACGCAAAAGTTTAAGGACGTATCAGTAGGAAAAAGAAATCGATTCCAAAACTCTTAAGTACTGTAAGTGGTTTATTAGACGCCTTATACCCTTTCTACCGTTGTGGTCTAACATTATAGCTGGGGGAAATAAAACTGCTTTAGGAGTTAGGTACAGTAACGCTTCCGTAGAACGTTGGTTTGGAATTATAAAGAAATCAGTGTTACTTTCTGAGTTACGGTTGACGTGCGGCAGGTTTCTTAGGGCTGTGAAACCTGTCGTGTTTTCCGCGGTCAAGAAAGTGGATCTCGACATTCCAGCCGAAGAAAGAAAAGCACCCTCAGTGCCTATGGAAGAGAATCCTATGCTGGTACAGGAGCAATGGAGGAAACGAGAGCAAAGGAAGAGGATAACGAAAGGTACGTCATTCTTGGGGAAGGAAATATTAGCTTTACCGAGAACCTCCGACGAAGTTTGTAAAACTGAGGCCCCAGAGGAACCGTCACCTAGTAAGATCCCGGAATTTGCGCAGGTTCGAAGTCATGCGACAGGAGAGGTTTGGAGAATTGAAGGAGAGCAATCGTTGGTGGACCACCCTCCTATAACATTTGCGGATAATCATCTGGTTTGCGATAGAAAGTATTTCGAAAGTAACGTCCCAGGTATCACAAACTACGTAATGGGCCACGCAGGAAACAGGATGCGCGAGTACCTGGAGGACTTCCTTACGTTAGTGAACCGGAATTGGCTTTGTTACTTCATAATAGATGTTTTCGCTTGCGTCGTGATGGAAGGAAAGGAGAACATAGCTTATACGAATTGTGAGGCTACTACGCACTTGATAAATGGGACACTACAAGCAGGTAGGTTCTTTACCAATTCCAAATTGCGTGACAAAATTCTTTTCATGCCGTATAACAAGGATAGGAATCACTGGTATCTCATTTACGCGAATTTTGCCAATGGCACCGTCAAGTTTATAGATTCCTTAGGTTGTTGCCGGCGAGCCGAAGAATGGTACTTTCGTAAATTCCTTAAATCATTAACAGAGAGAGATCAAATATGTCAGAAGGTTGGTCAATTAGCATGGGAAAATGTAATTCCTCCATATCCGACTCAGCATGATTATTATAACTGGGGTTTTCGTGTGCTATTACGTGGAGATATTGGCGTCGAACGTGAGTTTTGTGGACGCACTAGATGCAGATGGCTATCGTGAGAAAATGATGAAAATAATTATTGAAGGGTTTAAAAATCAAAATGATATCTGTCCGATTTGCGATCGTGGAGGGAAGGAGAGAGAGAACCCCTGGGTAGGATGCGACGTTTGCTCTCGTTGGTTTCATATTACGTGCGTCGATAGAAATGTTTCAAAGGTCGACATGGAAACAAAAACCTGGATTAGTTCATTATGCTTAAATTGGCTTAAGAAGGGGGCAAAAACGTGCTAAAAATATGATAGGGTTGAAGGGAAAACAGGAAGGTTTATATTTTTCGTACGGCACTCTGCTGCAGTAGCAGTTTTCGTACGAGGGGTTTACTTAGAGTAGAACTCTGCTGCGGAAACATTGGAGATGCATTCGTAGGTCCGTATTACTTATACAATAAAAAGCACTGCTGCGGAAACAGAGGAGATTCATTCGTAGGTCCGTTTTACCTACACTAAAAAGTGGCACTCTGCTGCGGAAACAGTGTTGATGCATCCATCTACATCTACATCTACGTAATACCCTGCGAGCCACCACGAGGGTGTGTGGCAGGGGGTGAAGATCACCAAACATGCACTATTGCCAAGTAAGTAGGATATATAATGTAGACATGCTAGAAAATAGGGTCATAGTTTATTAGTTACTACAGTAGATTATTAGTTATTGCAAGTAATTGCAGTAGTTATTACAATAGAATATTAGTTACTACGGTATAGTACAGGTTAAAATATACATAATAAGGAAGGGATTATTGGTAGTTATTACATGCATCATGCACTACAGACTATTCTAACTATGTTTCACCTACCTATCCCTTTTGCTACTTGCCTATTGTTTTCTCTTATGGTACGCGGGAAAAATGACATTTTAAATCTATCGGTACGACAATCTATCTCTCTAATCTTGTTCATATGGTCAAACCTAGCATAATACGCAGGGGTTCTTAATATATATCTAACGTCATCTGTGAACAAATCGGTTTCGAATTTACTTAAACGACGCATGCTGATACCTCTCCAGGTATTACGTAGATGTAGATATGTTTTAATACATTGTAATTGTCCACTAAGTCAGTAGCATGGTGCTAACGGCTAATTTTATGTTGTCCTTTATGCAGAACATTTCACTCTTGTGAGCAGTGCTCTGCTCATTTGTGTTCTGCATGTCCTTGTAAAAAGGCATGAGTACAGTTGAGTGCGGACTGTAGATGTTTTAACATTATTTGTAACGTATTGCATTGTTCTTTTCTATTTAGCAGCGGAGAGCTCTCCGCTGATTACGTTATATCTTTCTAATAACACACTCCTCTGAAGCAATTACCTGAGTACTAACGGCTTATAACATTCTATTTTATTTTAATTAGTTGCGGATTGCTTACGGCTGCTTTCATTTTTTTGCATGTATTGTAGCAATCCGCTCCAGTTAGTAGCATCGTGCTAAGGGCAGATTTTATGTTACATTAAATTGCTAACATGATGCTCTTGTGAGCAGTGCTGTACTTTTTGTAGTTATGCATGTGCATGACCCCTCTCAAACCCCAAATGCTGCCTCATCGTGGCGGGAGGGTGGATCAGGCAAATGTTTCTTTAAACTGTGAAACGTCAACAGTCATGTCGTTTTCAGCCAGTTATGTGGGGAAAGCTCACAACATTTGGTCTTAAACAATTTGTGAGCCTTTTCATACACAACGCCACGCGTTCAATTACCAAAACTCCTACCTCTCAGTGGTTGTCACCTTCTCCCTATGGGTAACAATTACGCTAGAAGGTACACCATCGTATTCTTGCCCGTGCAGGTCCTAAAAGTAGCCTGAAGGAGGAGAAGGAAGGGTATAGTAACACGTACGTTTAAGCTACATAGGGTGATTTCGTCGAGAATTTCTATATGGTATTTTTGACATGCTGCATAGTTTTACGAAGTTCCCCCTCTTTTGCAAGCCTGGTCATTCTCCCCGGCTATAGTTATATGAGTTAACATTTAATGTTTCTGGGAAAATCGTCCTTCTACATCTACGTCATACCCAGCAAGCCACCCGAAAGGTGTGTGGCAGGGGGTGCTTCCACACCAGGCATGCATTACTTACTAGGCTGAAATCGAAATTACATTGAAAACAACGCACCACACATGCTAGGTGCCGAATAAAAATCTTCTAACCGAGAAACAGTATATCTTCAATCGTTCCAAAATACTAGGGGTATAAGGATTAATACTACCAATTCAAAAATGTTAAGCATTAATAACAACATCAATATTTACATCATGCATAAATAAAAACGTAGAGAATATAAAGAGAAAAATCTACTTTGTAGCTAGTGCCACTCGTCGCACTATTCACGACGATGATCATACCTGTATGTAAATGTACTGCCGAGGCACTAAATGCAAAGTGGAGAAACGCGCTCGGTGCCTTCCCCTCCTACTCTACCCTCCCCGGAGGCATTACCAGTAAAAGGCGGTACTTATAGCCTCCCTATTTCTTCCCATAGCCACAGTTTTTAAGCACTCAAGACGTTCCCACTGCGTAAACGTAATGTAGTACCAGGCGACGTTAAACCTTTGGGTGTGTATCGATAGAGCCGAATCGTACTACGGATGTGAGGGATTTGAGAGGTGACGGAACAAACCCATGTCAAACGTACATTTCCATTTTTACACTCGCGGCATCGTTCCTTTCCTCCCGCTGATCATTCCTTTAGGCCCATTTCTCACAAACTACGCCATCCTAAGGCTTCCCTTCATACTTATATCCCTTTATTGTCACTGCAAAAACGCGGAGGAACCCTCCCTTCCCCCTATGCTACTCTCCCCGAAGGCGTGACCTTTCCTCCGCGGCTGACACCGCAATTCTTTCCCTACTTGCCTTTCATTGTCAACCATTTCTCACATAACTTGCACACGCACGATGAATTTTCGTAATCTGTCAACACTTTCTTGTTATCTACGCACTTCAAATGATACCAACGGTTGCACGCGTCGCAAGCTATCCAGGAAGATCTATCTTCTGTACTTACTCTATCGCATATAGGACAAATATCTCTAACCTTCTTCGCAGCCTGCAACAACGTTTGTCTAATTTCTTTCCGGTATGCATCGGCATCTATCTCACCATCAGTCCCCGAATCACAAACTATTTGATTGATAAAATAACAAATGTGTACCCCACAGTTATACCCATCCCTTTGTTTATGAAAAGATGTCAAAACTTGTTTCCAATCCCTGTCATTAATCAATTCCTCACTACCCTCATTTAAATTCTTGACGAGACTAAGGACGTTTCTCATACTAAGGTTCAACTTATAATTACTGTTCCCTAGAGGATCGAAGTAAGCTACTGTCAAATTTTTAAAATTAACTACATAAAGACACCAATGATTCCCTCCACTGTTGTACGGCATTATCACTTTTGTACCTTTCGATATTTTTTCCCTTAACCTATCATAGTTTACTATTTTGTTATCTAACGCATAAGTTGCCATTTCGCACGAGATATAAACGATATCACTTTTCCTATCAAGTAACACTGCTTCAGCAAACGCATCAATAATGTAATTATCAAGAAATGTCCGCCCATAAAGCCTAACGAAATCATTCAAGTATAGCCTTATTTCCTCGCCTATGTAACCTAACACATACAAGTCGTAGACGTCCTGACCTATTTCATAGTACTTATCTGAGGAAACCAACCCGTTTTCGTAGAATTCAAAGTCCAGACCTTCTAATGAAAATTTCGCTCCCTTACCTACCCATTCCGTAGAATCAACCCTATCCAGCAATACCGATTCCAGACCTTCGTCATTTCTGGAAGTAGTCCTACCTTGCTCATCCCTCCTAATCTGACTAGTCTCATCCTTGTTACCCGCTGCTTCCTTCCTGTCATCTGGCACGACCTCAGCTTCCCTTTCCTTTTCCAATGGGTAAGCGGTAACCCCTTCTGGTCTAAAAGAATATCCCTTTCGCTCGCCTGTTCTCTTTCTCTTTTTTCCCCACGTCTCCTCAGCCTCCAAGTCCTGCAGTTGGTCACGCCTCCTACGCCGCACTGGCTTCTTCGGGATTCCTAGATTAAATTCTTTCATTTTTGAGCAAACAAACGGCCTAACTGACCTAACAAATCTTCCCGGACGCAAATGCAATTCACCTCCTAACACGTTCCTTGGAAGTCACTATGCTTTTGGTTTCCTAACTATATTTCGAGTTGATTTTTACCCATGTCAAGGTGGAAAGTGGATTAAGTATTTCATTATGTAAAAGTTTTAATTTACCTTTGTTGCTCCACTCTCGCGTTCTAACAATTGTTTAAGTTGGTTCGGGAAACCACTGCCCTAAAACCTCTGCCGACACAGGCATACTATACTTTATTTCGCTCTCAATGCCTTAGGTTCAACAGCACCCGCAATAGTATGCCCACCTTCCGGTGTACAACGAGATGTTCGCAATTTTATTGTAGCATGCCCTCAAAGCTCGGAGCTGTGCTTTCTTACACTTCCTCAGTTTACGCTTTTTATTGATTTTTGCATTTCACTGGAATGTTACATTTGCCTGGCTAAAGCATTGGGTCTAACAGGCCTTCATGTGAAGCACATGCTTCACGGGAAGGACAACGTAATAACCCTTGATAACAACACATTTCCTAAATGCACTTTCTCCATTTTCAGGTTTTAGAGGCCCTCCAGTCAGTACCACTGCAATGTACGTAGCGGATCAGTTGCGGTTGAAATCACTGTGGCAAAAATGCAGTAAGGAACATTTCCATTATCTCCGAGATATTCCATTTTATTGGCAATTCCGTAGTGTGATGGTTACTGCAAATCGAGGACATGGAAACCAGACACCGGCAATCTGAAATTGAAATTTTTTAACATATGTTCAGCAAAGAAAGACAGAATTTGAGTCCATGTTTGTACATCAGTCATTTACATTGTTAGATTATTTTTTTAGTTCAATGTTACGCGTACATAGCTGAAGAGGTGGGATGTGGGATTTGCATCATGTTTAAAAAGGAATAACTAATAATAATAAAAACTCTAAGCGATATAAAAGTTCTGATATTTTTTGTAATGATAAATGAATCTCCCTCATCCGAATCAGTCGCTGAATAACGTTTTAAGACCAGGGAGGTGGGATGCAACCACTGTGACGTATTAAGTATCTCCGAACGTGACAGCAATAAAATGCATCTGGAAAATTGTGGTTGGTTATGCATTTCTGAAAAGTTAATCTTGAATTATAAGATATGAATATCGTAGGAAGTAATTACTATCCATGTCATGCCTAGCTTTCGAACAGTGATAACGAAAAAGTTACCAGTGTGGCATCGTACGAAGCCCAACGTGGGATTTAACAGGGTTTTCGATAGTGTGAAGGTGTGGTCAAACAGTAACAATGACAATTTTTTTATTATACATAATTTTTCTCATAGCTGTTACTCAACATAATTAATTTCAATTCCACTCGTTCGTTACTTTGCAGCTGGTATAACAAATCTGCATTTCACCTCATACTTTTTCCTTCGATAGTCATTGCAGCGACTTCCATTTCATAGATGTCCTAGTCGACAGTTTTAATGTCGAATATAAACAATCATGTGCATTAATTTAACGCTAACGGTAAACGATTTAAAGGATTTCCAGCCATCGACTCAGAAACTGACTTCGTACTTTTTCAACGGTGACTAGTTTCACCTGTTATAACTTTGATCAAGGACCATAAATACGACTGTAATTAGTTGTTTTTCGTAAGTAAAGAGAAAAGCAATGTGTAAAACTTTAACGATATGACTGTTATGACATTTCTAGTAATGATAGATGAATCTACGCCCTCAGATTCCGTCGCTGAATAACGTTTAGGAACAGCGACCAATTAGAACTGAAATATTTCCAATAGAGGGTCATATGTGCTAAATTAATTATTTGCATTTTGTCATGTAAGAAATTTTTCATCATATATGAAACATTAAGCGATATTATTGCCATGATATTTCTTGCAATATATTTAGAATCTCCGTCCTCGGAATCAGTCTCTGAATTACGTTTTATGGACAGTGACCAGTTCGACTTCTAACATCTCCAATTGTAGGTAATATCAGCAAACTAAGTTATTTGCATCTTATTTAAAAGGGAACAACTAATAATATAAAAAACTCTAAGCGATATACAAGTTCAGATATTTTTTGTAATGATAAATGAATCTCCCTCATCCGAATCAGTCGCTGAATAACGTTTTAAGACCAGTGACCAGTTTAAACAGGAATGATTTAAATCCGCGAATTACACTATTTGCATATTGTAAAAAAATTAGTAATATATATATAAAACATTTAACAATATAAATGGTTTGACGTTTCTTGTTATGGTATTTAAAAACACAGCCACGAAGTGTCTCTGAAAAACGTTTTCCAAATAGTGACCAGTTTGACCTCTAATATCTCTAACAGTGGATAATATAAGCGACTTTAATTAGCAGCATTATTAGGTAAAAGCAGTTACTAACAACATATTAAATATATAGAGGCATGAATGAGCTGGTATTCCTTGTAAAAAAAATTAATTTCCGACCTCCAAATCAGTCACTGAATTCTGTTTTGACGCAGTTACCAGTTTGTCATTTATTATCTCTGAAAGTGGGCATTATCCGCGACTTTAATTAGTAGCATTGATAGGTAAAAGCAGTTATTAATAACATATTAAACATTCAGACACATGAATGTGCTGCTATTCCTTGTAATAAAAAATGAATCTCCGACCCCCGAATCAGTCACTGAATTCTGTTTTTGACGCAGTTACCAGTTTGTCATTTATTATCTCTGAAAGCGGGTAATATCCGCAACTTTGATTAATAGCATTACTAGAAGAAAGCAATTCAAAGCAATATTGTATACTTTCAGGGATATGAATTTGCTGGTATTCGTTGTAATCAAAAATGAATCTCCGACCACCGAATCAGTCACTAAATTCGGTTTTGACGCAGTTACAGTTTGTCATTTCATATCTCAGAAAGTTGGTACTATCCGTGACTTTATATAGTAGCATTATTAGGTGAAAGCAGTTCTTAACAATATATTAAAGTTTCAGACGTATTAATGTGCTGGTATTCCTTGTAATTAAAAATGAATCTCCGACCCCGAATCAGTCACTGAATACTGTTTTTGACGCAGTTACTAGTTTGTCCTTTTTTATCTCTGAAAGTGGGCAATATCGGTGACTTTTATTAGCAGCATTATTAGTTAAAAGTAGTTATTAATAACATTTTAAACATTCAGAGGTATGAATGTACTAGAATTCCTTGTCATTAAAAATGAATTTCCGACCTCCGAATGAGTCACTGAATGCTGTTTTTGATGCAGTTACCAGTTTGTCATTTAATATCTCTGAAAGTGGGTAACATCCGCGCCTTTATTTGGCAGCATTATTAGGTGAAGGTAAATATTTACAATACGTAAAACTTTCAGAGACAAGGATGTGCTGGTATTCCTCGCAATTAAAAATGAAACTCCGACCTCCGAATCAGTCACTGAATACTGTTTTTGACGCAGTTACTAGTTTGTCATTTTATATCTCTGAAAGTGGCTAATATCCGTGACTTTATTAGTGGCATTTATAGAAGGAAGTAAATAACAATATATTAAAGTTTCAGAGACATGAATGCGATGCTATTCCATGATTTTAAAATTGGATCTCCGACCTCCGAATCATTCACTGAATTCTGTTTTTGACGCAGTTACCAGTTATTCATTTATTCTCTCTAAAAAGGGGTAATATGCATGACCTTAATTAATAGCATTACTAGGCAAAAGCAATTCTTAGCAATATTATATACTTTCAGGGATATGAATGTGCTGGTATTCCTGGTAATTAAAAATGAATCTCCGACCTGCGAAACAGTCACTGAATTCTGTTTTGACGCAGTTACCAGTTTGTCATTTATTATCTCTGAAAGTGGGTAATTTTCGCGACTTTATTTAGCAGCACTATTAGGTAAATGCACTTATTATAATATATTAAACTTTCAGAGATATGAATGTGAATTCCTTGTAATTAAAAATGAATCTCCGACCTCCGAATTAATCACTGAATACTGTTTTTGACGCAGTTACCAGTTTGTCATTCAATATCTCTGAAAATGGGTAATATCCGCGACTTTTATCAATAGCATTTTTAGGTGAAAGCAGTTATAAACACTATATTAAACTTTCAGAGACATGAAATTGCTGCTATTCCTTGTAATTAAAAGTGAATTTCCGACCCCCGAATCAGTCACTGACTTGTTTCTGACGCAATTACCAGTTTGTCATTCGTTATCTTTAAAAATGAGTAATATCCGCGACTTTAATTAGCACCATAATTAGACGAAAGCAGTTATAAACAATATATTACACTTTCAGAGACGAAGTCGCTGCTATTCCTTGTAATTAGAAATGAATCTTCGACTTCCGAATCAGTCACTGAATACTGTTTTTGACGCAGTTTACCAGATTGTAATTTATTACCTCAAAGTGTGTAAGCGACAGATAATATTAACTATATATAACACTGTAATTTAGATGATGTCACGTAATTGCGGTAGTATTATCTTGTATCTAAATGTTGGTAGCACTGTTTTTCCAGGGATAAATTTTCGCGGCCAAGATAACGGAAGGCACATATGCCTGTTGTACCTACTCCTTCGCCACGTTGAGGCAGCAGTTAGGCTTTGAGGCGGACATGCACTAAATCTCATGCTACAAGCTAAGCATGTCGTAATCATACGACGGAAAAAGTATCTTTGAAAATTCCACCCTCAAAATGGTTATTGCCAACCCAGGTTTCTACAGCACAGCAATCATTATCAAGGTAATAAAGATAATGGTTGCTGTGCTGTGGAAACATGGGTCGGCAATAACAATTCTTGTATGGAATATACTGAGATTTCTTCCGTCATGTTACCATGTTTCTCTAAGTTACACCGTCAACCATAAATATTGTGTCACTTTGATGCTTTTCTCTAAATTACCTTCCTCCAGCATTCACTTACAACTACATATATAACTGCACTGTATAACGAGAGCTTAAATGTAATGACGAAGCACTAAATTTTAATTGGAGAAACGCGATCAATATCTTCCCCTAATATTCTACTCTCCCCGGAGGCATAGCCAGTAAAAGACGGTGCTTATAGCCTCGCCTATTTGTTCCCATAGTCGCGCTTTTTAGGCACTCAAGACGTGCCTACAGCGTACGCGTAATTCGGTTACATGCTACGTTCAACCTTAGCGTGCGCATTGACATCGCTTATCCACAGACGTCTGCCTCATCCAGTACTGACTTACAGCAATATGCTCGTCTACATAATATTCTGTAAGCCACCCCGAAGGGAGTAAATGATGAATTGCATGCACTACTTAATTTTTATTCATTCCGACGTTGCCGAACGGAATTTCCTAACTCGATCCTTGTGAAATAAGGCTATTGAATTACTTTGGAGGTACGTTGAACGGAGTTTTATTTAATTTTATAATAATTTAATGTTTAAATGTTAGTATTTCAAAAATTTAGAAACATTACAGGTAGGTTAAGAAAGAAATTAATTTATATTCCTTCCGATGTTCCCGAACGGAATGTCCTAACTCAGACCTTCCGAAATGAGGCTATTGCATTACTTTGCAGGTACGTTGAACGGCTTTTTATTTCAGTCAAAAATAATTTAATGTTTAATTATTCATAAAACAAAATTTTAGGAATATTCTACCCTAGGAAGTAGCCTTGAGAATGGGTAACGAGTCGGAACCCGATACGTCGGCTGCCTATGACTATCTTACCCGGTGGCGAGCCCGAGAAATGTACACTAATATTATTCGCCGGGAAAGGGTTAAATCATACAAAATTTTAGGAACATTGCAGGTAGGTTAAGAAAGATTTTAATTTATATTCCTTCCGATGTTCCCGAACGGAATGTCCAAACTCAGACCTACCGAAATGAGGCTAATGCATTACTTTGCAGGTACGTTGAACGGCGTTTTATTTAATTCGATTTTAATCGATTCTGCAAAATAGAGTTCAGGACATGAGTTACGACAGCGAAGTATTGTAGAAACAATGCAATGAAATGCAGAAGTAGGTCTGGTTCTTGTTATTATTAAATTTTTCGGATAGGGACGCTTCTGCGTCACGGGGTATTAGTAAGCTGTGTAGGGACGAATAGCCGGGATTTCTTATTGCGATAACCTCCCTGACTATGCAATGATAGGTGTTATGCTAAAACTATATGACTAAAATGCAATAATAGGTGTTGACTTAAACGCATAATATGGAGGAACATGACTGTGAATTTAACTTACTTCTCCCCCACCCCCGCAGCCAGGCGTTGAAGGAGGACACCCTCCTCCTTCCGTCCTCAGTACAAATTAGGGCGAGGGCGGGCTGCACTTCACACAGGATGACTCTGCATCCTCTGCATAGTAAGATCCTTATGAGGGAGTACATAACCGCCCTCATGTTTTTCAGAGATGTCCCCTGAGGAAGAAAGTAGTAGCGTGAACGATTGATGATACCTCAATATTTTGCACCAATAACTGTTGGTATTTCATATGCCGTTGATACTCACATTGTGCAGGTCGTTGGTTCCTATCATGACCAACACCCGGCAGTTGTGAATGGCGGCCTCCTGCTTAACCGCCCTTCGCAACCCGGTGATGGTCTGACCAGACCTGGCTAGCCCTATTCGGTTTGGGTTTCCTAAGGGAAATGTAACAGTGAGGTTAATGAAGCATAAAATTCGTTAAAATAGCATCTGTGATGCAGATGTTACAAATGTAGCACTTACTTTCGTGTAGCTGGAACCCCAGCCAGGTGCCGAACCGCACCGTATTAGAATCCCCAATGAGGACGCAGCCAAACAATCTTGGCTCCATCGGAAACACTGGGTTTACCAAATGGCGGTAGAACAACGAAGTGGCCGAATTGGGGGAAGTCGCAGAGCGAAGCGCATTTCTTTGATTTCCTGCTTAGTCGCCATCTGTCGGATATTGTATAATGTACAATAGATAATGTACAATGTAACTATATAGACATGACTAAAGAGTCATTCAGAAAACGTGCAAGAAATGGTATAGACACTAATCGGCAGAGTTAAAAACCTACATAGCATTCATATGAATTAATCAGATTAACTACCTGCCAACTAATCTACTTCAAAGTCTCATCGCAGCCTACAACGTCTCTTAATCGATCGCAGGAACAATGACATTTTAAACCTGTCTACTCCACAATCTATTTCCCCGTTTTTATTTTCATGATATGGTCTACCGTTGTATGTTTGAGTTCGTAAGATATTCAAAGCTTCTTTAAAAAATGAAATGGTTTGCCATGTACTTTAAGGGTTTATCCTTTTTTTCAACAGAACGGTCAGAAAAGGTCAGATTGCCTTAAAAGTTTCTGCAAGAGGTGAGTTGCGGTAACTACACTATCAGGGCGGCCCTTGGCCTAGGTATCTTGCTGATTCTATCTACTATGCAATAAGTTACGATCATCCAGGAATATAATGACATTGCTGACCATAATAGTGCTGTCAACCAAATGGGCTGGTAATTTCCTGGCTCATTGCAATAGGTATCTTTTTTTTTAATAGGAGTGACATTGGTTTTTCTTATTGTTAGGTCCCGTTGCCTTCCACGTCAGGAATGTGTATATGGTGTGCTGCGTCATCCTTGGTTAATACCTTTTGGAAGTAGTAGTTTTATAGGTTGCCTTTGTCGATGTACTTGATGCCCTCATAGCCAGTTATGTGTCCAGTTATGACTCTACAGTCGAAGATTCGCCCTGGAGCTCTCTCGCGTTAAGACCAGCATGACTGTGGTTTTTCATCTAATAATTTACCAAGGTTTCATCTTGATTTTCTCTGCAACAGGGCGCATTATTTTTTTGTTCTTGAGCGTTGAGCAAAGTTAATTTCTCTCGCCGCAAGTTCTCCTGTTTCTTTACCTAACTTCTTAGAATTCTTAAATAAACTGTGTAGCTACATTTTAATGTTCTTATATACTTCCTTCCTTCATTGACTCAGTGCCTCGAAAACCCTTTCTATTCCTTCCGATGTTGCCGAAAGGAATGTCCAAATTTAGCCCTTCCGATATGAGGCTATTGCATCACTTTGCAGGTACATTGAACGACGTTTTATTTCATTTAAAAATAATTTAATGTCTAGTCATTAATAAAACAAAAGGTAAATGTCTGCTTCCGTCACACACCTTTCTTACACTTATTGCGGGAAATTGGTGATTTTAAGGGTAATGACTGTGACATAGTTTACTTCTTGAAGAATCTCAGTACAAAACAAAAGTAACAGCAAAGTTATTAAGGCACAGGTTTTTGAGATATTCACGTTAGAAAATGACCAATTTTCGTCATTTTTCCGACTTTTTCGACGCCATTTTGTCAGATTCGCGAAAGTTCCGACAGAGGGATATTTCTACCTTCACCTCTACAATATACGCTTTGTTACCCCAGCCAACAAGGTTACGGGCTCTGTGGAGTGAAACAGGGGTGCTGGGGTGGGACAGTACACAGGCCCTTGGTGGGGATATTTGGTAGTGAAAAAGGCATAAATGACAATGTAGAAACAGTTTTCGTGATTAATGGAGGGTTGAAAGTGACGAATAGCGTTCTTTGGAGTGTAGAAATTCGTGTTTTTACGAGTACCAGCTACGATAACGCCATTTAAATATGCCTATTATATCCCCAGTCGACAAGGTTACGGGCCCTGTGGAGTGAAACAGGGGTGCTGGGGTGGGACGGTACGCGACCTCGAAATGCCTATTTTCGAAGTTGTTAATGCCATTTTTTTGACTTATGAAGTCGCTTTTATTCATTTCCAACTTCCCTATCACTTTTCTGTCATTTCCCCATGTCTCATAGCCGCTTTCTCCCATTCTCCAACCGACTCCAGAGAGATTTTTCACAGAAAATACACGTCTCTACAGGCCTCAACCGCCTATTTCCACCCTTATAATCACCAACCGTCTCGAGGGAGATTTTTTTCTAGAAAATATACGTCTCCACATGCCTACTCCTCCTATTTCCACCCTTATAATCACCAACCGTCTCGAGGGAGATTTTTTTCTAGAAAATATACCTCTCTACAAGCCTACACCTCCTATTTCCACCCTTATAATCACCAACCGTCTCGAGGGAGATTTTTTTCTAGAAAATATACCTCTCTACAAGCCTACACCACCTATTTCCACCCTTATAATCACCAACCGTCTCCAGGGAGATTTTTTTCTAATAAATATACCTCTCTACAAGCCTACACCTCTTATTTCCACCCTATAATCACCAACCGTCTCGAGGGAGATTTTTTTCTAGAAAATATACCTCTCTACAAGCCTACACCTCCTATTTCCACCCTTATAATCACCAACCGTCTCGAGGGAGATTTTTTTCTAGAAAATATACCTCTCTACAAGCCTACACCTCCTATTTCCACCCTTATAATCACCAACCGTCTCGAGGGAGATTTTTTTCTAGAAAATATACCTCTCTACAAGCCTACACCACCTATTTCCACCCTTATAATCACCAACTGTGTCCAGGGAGTTTTCTAGTAAATATACCTCTCTACATGCCTACACCACCTTTCACCACCCTTATAATCACAAACCATCTCGAGGAAGATTTTTTTCCAGAAAATATACGTCTCTACATGCCTACACCTCCTATTTCCACCTTTATAACCAGGAAGGGAAGTGTATTTAAAGGCATAATAAGGGCATATGAATGACTTGGTAACGCAGTGCAATGAATTGTTAACATAGGCTAAACCAGAAATGAAACATTACTTCAAATGTCCCGTGTTTCCAGCGTTCAAGCGACGACATTCTGAGCGGTTACGAATAACATGGAACGGAAGATTTTAGTGAGTAAATGCAACTCAGCGACTGTCGCGGCACGCTGCGCTCAAAAGTGGAAACAGTGCAATGGCGGCCGGGAAAAACGTCACCTCAAGCTTAAAAAATTTCCTATTTACCGTACATAAGTAATTCCCATAAAATAAAATTATCAATACATACCGGCATCTTTCTAGTTTTTGTCACAAAAATTTCGCGGCGATACGCTACGTGGAAAGGGTCGAAAAAAATTTTTGAAAGGTGTGTGACGGAAGCGGACATTTACCAAACAAAATTTTAGGAACTTTGAAGGTAGTTTGAGAAATAAATTAATTTTTACTCCTTCCGATGTTGCTGAACGGATTGTCCAAACTCAGTCCTTCCGAAAGTTTGCACCCGAAATACTTTGACGGTATAAAGATGTTTCATTTCATAGTATAATAGTACTATGATTTAAAGGTAATATAACAAAACTTCACGAATTATGCTGTTCAGTTTTGAAATAATGACATTCACTACGTTACGATGTTCCACAAGACATGTTAAAGCACAATTGTTAGGAAAATTAGCTTCATGATGTACCTTATGGTTACGATGTTTTTTTCTCTTACATGACCTTTAAGCACTATGTTTCCTCTTCAATTGAACAAAAAAGTTTTATGATCTTCATTGAATTTAAAAAACAAACTTGACAGTACCTTCCATATTTATTTCCGAGGAAATTCATTACTTAGTACCAATACGCAATTGTTTACGCATGGCAATTTATCAAAATATGCAATTACATGCTATTACATTTCAATTACAACCATTTCTACGTATTTCTCAGCGTAATTAACTTTTGCGTTATACGTACACGTTTATATGCCAAACCACCACCGCTACGCAAAATGTCATTGCGGAAACAACACACGATCGTGGTGCGCATTTGGAGCTGGAATGTTTTAGGCCAAGTTGAAGGTGCCCCCCCGCCACCTGGCCCGTTGGAAGCACCATACACTTGAACCGATTACCTCCCCTCAAAATATTTCACATCCGGCAGACATACATTCGAATAGAAATGATAGAATGAGGTACTCACTCTATGCTGATCGCTGACCACCGAACTGAAGTCGTCACGTGCCCCGAGATCGATCTTACTGTTGAATGCGCCCCCGCTCGTAAGTTTCCCACCGTAGAGGCAGGAGACTTACCTTCGGCGGAGTGCGATAGGAGCTAGGGTTCCGTCATTTCAGGGTTTAAGCTGCGTCATTTTTCGCAGGCTGAATTTCTTCGCAGCTGGCGACTGGAAGTGCGACGAAATTCAGATTGAGCTCAGAGTTACCGAACATTAACCATCAAAACTACTTCAATTCAAAAGAATTCTGACATTACGACAATAACACTTGTGAAAAAAGTTAAAAACATTTTACAAATGCAATGCACAGATATACTCACAATCAGACTCCAGTGTACGCTCAATTTGGCAATCACACCTGCCGGGTGTAGGCACTGCGGCGTCTCGTCGATTAGCACGGAACTCGTGCCGAAATGGCTCACCACGAAGATGATTCCTATACGACGCGCCCACACTACAATACCCTCGATTCCTAACAGGAAAATTTAAAAAAATTAAAAGGAATAAATTCCAAAATATCCCACTAAACCAATACACATGACATTCTCTCATTCACTCGAATATTTACCGCCAATTGCATTCTATGGTAGACGTTACTGACAGAATTAAGACACGCCATCCATTACCCTAAAGGTACATACATGCTCGCTGGTTCCAATGACTTCTTGAAGCTGCGACGGAGAAAATCTCCGGCCTATAATCTCCGACAGTTCTCTCCGAATGGAGACGCAAATGTAAATTGGAAAGCCTGACGACACAGAAAACCTGCGAGGCTTAAATTTTCCGGTTACAGAAATGAAACTACGACAGGTTTAAATAAATACTTCAAAGACAGGATTTCCCAACACAATATTCAAAAATTGAAAAACGTCAAAGATTCTCCAAGATCTTTACTCGCAGCACGCACGTGTGGCAGTTTTCAGATGAAGTACGTCGAATTAAGTTCGACAATTGAGCGAACTACGATGCAGAATCCGTCCTCCCCGGACACTCACTTCCGTACACCACAACCGCCAAAGGTTTTCGACGAAATGACATGACGGTACGGAGAGGAGGGCAGGGAAGTCGAGGGTTGGGAAGCGAGGAGGCAGACGATTGGCTGGAACGTCTGGAGGGCTAGAATGCTAGGGGTGGGGGAGGTGTAGGATGCAGCCGGGAATGAGGTGGAGAAGGCTAAAGTTCTGTATTAGGATTTATTAATTATTATTTGGTTTACAGAATTATTTAATGATTATTTGGTTATACAGAACTTTAGAGAAGGCTTTATACAGAGTCCTCTACATGGCCACCAAGACAACTACACCTCGGTGGCCCAATAAGGACTCTGGCATTATCCACCCCCTCCCCCAAAACCGTTCCCCGAAACTGAACTTGGAGGGGGGCAAGGGGCATTAAACTTGCCACGAGGCGAGGATACGGTAAATGTTAACGTTAAAATACGAAGTTTGAAATGCACGTCCGTACATAAGAGCAATTACATTCCCCGGTTAAAACGTGCTTTAGACCGCATAAGCCTCCACCTCAACAACATGGGACGACGGCTCATGGGACTTTTATTATATGCACATTATGGGTTTTGTATAGTCTATTTACTTCACGCATTACGTTCAAAATCCATCCTCAACTGTAGGCTTTATTCAAATTTAAATGAAGTAACAATATCTAACTACCCTGTGAGAAACCGTTGGGGTAAGTCGTCTCCCTTCCCTCCATCCTATGAGTCCCCCCTTCCTCTATCCTTCAAAGTTCCACCACGTAACCTAACACCATCTAAGCTTTGACTCGCGTAAGTTGAGTAGGCATACTGATTATCTGAAAAGAGAATATCAAGTTACAGTGAACGTGATATCTTTTAAGTGTCACATTTCAGAGACACTGAAATAAGCATTGTGCAAGGGGTAATGATATTAGTTCTTTATTTTGAATTCATGCCTCTTGAATGCTATGCGAGGGAGGAACATGATCTTTATTTAACAATTTTAAATTATGAGGAAGCACCTGTTCTTACTGGTGCTATCGAATTTTTTCAAACAAAATGAAAAAACCATAACGACTAGCTGATAAGAATTATGTTTAGAGAGATGTATTACAGAGAAATCACCTGAAGATGATGGTCATTTTTCGAAATCGAGGTTGTATTTATTTTATATGATACGTGGTATTGTAAAAGTTTGGTGAATAAACATTTGATAATGTTAATTCCATAACCACCGAGTGAAAAATGACAGTTTAATTACTGATGCTAGTTGAAGGAGGTGGTCACATGGAGACAATCTCACGTATGTCACATAAAAACACAGATCCTGATGACACTGTCGAGTCCGTCATGGGGGAAGCTTGGTGTCAATTGTCGTTTCTAGCAGGTGATGAGCAATGAAGCTGCCATACGGCTTAGCCATGCATTGTCCCCTTGCCTCTCGACGCCTTTGTCATTTTGAAGAAATTGCCCTCTATGTGTTAGTATTGTTCCCAATTCTGTGGACTTCACTCTTGCCCCCAGCTGTGGTAGTTGATACTGACCCATAATCCTCTTGACCTGTCCCATCAGAGCCTTATATTGAGACTGCTGCCTATTACCAGCATTATGCTATTTAGTTAGGATGTGAGGTTCATGTCTCAGTTGCCTTATTCCAGATAAACCGGAAAGACGTTATTCGGAGACCGTAACATCCCACGCCCAAGCCCCCAAGCCATGCTCGATCTCAGGCATTCAGTGAGTTTATTTTTCTCTCAATTTGTGCATCCATCGGTAACCAAAACTATATAATGCGTGCCACATTGATAAATTATTTAATTACAAGGCGAGTGCATGTCCAGAGGCGTATACCTAGGCGGGGGCGAGGGAAGCGTTCCGCACCGGGCCAACCGTGGGGGAGACTACCATTAAATTGTGGCAATTTTCAGTCATCCTAAAAAAAACTATAACACTGTTACATCATAATATCCATATAATAAAGAGCATAATAATAACTATTATACTTTTCAGATCAGTGATTGGAGTGTTTAATGTTGTATTTGATAACTACGTCTAGTTGTTAAAATTGTTTTGTAAAACCCAAAATTTTCGGGGGGGGGGTATTTCGGGGGGTTGAAGGAGGTGGTCACATGGAGACAATCTCACGTATGTCACATAAAAACACAGATCCTGATGACACTGTCGAGTCCGTCATGGGGGAAGCTTGGTGTCAATTGTCGTTTCTAGCAGGTGATGAGCAAAGAAGCTATGCTGGGTATTTGCTAATTGGGTATTCCCTTTATCCCCCCCCCCAGGGATCGCCCCTGGCGGTAGGCTATAAAACTATTACATTTTCAATTCACAGAGGCATTCTTTTGCTGCATCGAGTTTTTTTCTTAATGTTTTATTTGTAAAAACAGTAACATCAGTCATCATTTTGATCTAATTCTTTCCTTTTTTAACAGGCTGTATCAATTTTTCTCTCAAAAACAAATATTTTATCCTTCTAACAGACTCTCGCCCGATTTTCAGATGAAGCTAGCTAAAGAAAGTGGTGCTGATATCAGATTAAACTACGTAGCTAGTTTTGGGCAAGATCTGTTAAAAGTGGTTAATTTCTATTATCCTTGAGTGTTACAATCCTTCCGCAGCAACTAAGATGGGAGACGCTCTCAGATCGGCGGTAAAAATTTAGACTTGATCTTTTATGCAAACATCAAGACGATCTATTCCCTGACGACCTTGAAAGCATTTTAAGAACCCCGACATACTACAGTAGATTGGATCATGGGAGGAAAATTAGATAAATAGACAGCAGAACAGTTTTTCCTCACCATTGCTGTTAGTGTTACCACAAGTGAGAGGAGTTTTTCGAAACTAAAACTGATCAAAAATCACCTTAAATCTACTGTGAGCACGTTTTGTATGATAAATCTTGCCATACTCTCTATAGAGCAAATGATGTCCATATAAAGACAGATGAAATAAATTTTGACATTGTCATCGAAGAATTTGCCAACAGAAAGGCAAGAAAAGAAACTTCGTGGAAAGTTGTAGTTTTCATTTTAGAAATATAGATGGTCTTAATTTTTTACACCTTTTTTTCTTATCTTACTAACCACAAACCTCACACACCAAACATACTCTCACTTATTAAGTGCGAGCATGTTTGGTGTGTATTAAAAGCATTTTATATTTGAGCATGTGAAAGCAATACATAGTGGTACACAAAATAGTTAGTATAAATAAAACTAAGAGTGCGTCACTGTGCGAAATGTATTTTTTGTGGGGCCGGGGCATGGCTGGGGGCGCCAAACCATGGCCTCGCCAAACTCAAGGGCTGCCCCAGGGAGCACGCAATCTAGCTACCCCACTGTGCGCGTCTTCCCTATGTAAGAGGATAAAAAAGTAGGTTTCTTGGAATGCCACCTAGGGGTATACATGCAATAGGTTGTCAATCAACTTTCCTCGTCTTTCACTCGAATTTTGCCAGTAGACATTGGTAATGTCCTGAGGGGTGGGATGAGGT
Source organism: Ceriagrion tenellum (assembly GCA_963169105.1). Classification (NCBI taxonomy): domain Eukaryota; kingdom Metazoa; phylum Arthropoda; class Insecta; order Odonata; family Coenagrionidae; genus Ceriagrion; species Ceriagrion tenellum. The sequence continues at coordinate 68,279,842 of OY720639.1, forward strand.
GCCAGTTCCCAACTTTTGGCTAGGCTTTACAACTTGCCTTCTTTAATTAATATCACTTAGGAGTAGTCAGATTTATTTCAATCTTATGCTTGGATTCAAATTTAAAGATTCTTCTCCCCTTGTTATTATATGCATTATAACTCATTCTAACATGTAATTTAAATCATCAAAATAATACATTTAAATCATGCCGCCGACATCTCGCGATGTGGAAAAAATTGAACATCGATAACCAAGCACATTGGCAAGAAACATGGCGGTATTTGTGGTGTGTTTGGATTGTAGATAACTGGGCGTTTATTACTCGACTTTCACTTATAATCTGACATGATAGTGAGTACAACGTAGCATACTTTGGTATACCAAAGTCCCCAAGAAAATCGGCTGTCAATCAATCAGGAAAAGAATGGCATCGGATGCCAGGGCGCTCAACCTCCGGGAGGAAGAGAAGGAGCTCGATGATAAATTAATGGGTAATGTGTCGTAAAAGTCAATTAGAGTTTCGAATAAATAGTGACCCATGCGTTGCATTTATTCTTTAAGGATTAGTGATTTTTTTGACGTAGTAATCATAACTATTTCTCAGTTCTTTACATGTTGACAGTTTGCTGGTAACATATTTACACGGACTTAGCTTCTGTTGTGTGAAACTAAACCTTTCTCATGCTCATTTGAGTGGTGGAAATGCGTCATTTTCTAATTTAGACTGATAATCCCCGGCATGGGAAAACTATTATGGGCCTCACTTCATGAATGCATTCCGTCAGTTTGCCTAGGTGCTAAACAGGACTATAATTATACAAGTAAGAAGCTTTGAGTAAAGTACCTATTCAAAGAATGTCACAATAATTGCTGTCAACTCAAACGCATTGCTCCCTGTGCGGTGTACTGTTAGTCAAAGTATATACTGATTATTACTTTTGTACTTTTCTTCAAATCAGTAAACTAATTGATATGTACTATTATTTCTCTTATGCTCAAATTTTCGTATCAATAACTAATTCTCAGTGATTAGTAAGGCCATTTTTTGTGTTACCATATCTACTTAGGATCACAAGCCAATGAAAAAATATTATTGAAGGATGACATTTGTGCATTCCTTCAAAATATTTTCATTAATCCCCCAATTGGTTGCATTATCCATTGCAATATGGAAGCACATGCTGGAAAACTGGAAATTATATTCATGTTACTGAGTGGCCATGCGCCATTATATATTCATCTTTTCATTGCTCATGTTTCTGTCCTTGGCATACTCGTTGAAGAATTCATTGTAAGGCACAACCTATAATTAAATTTTGTAGGAAACTAAAGCTAACAGGCAAACCTCTCTGTCAAATCCTATGCTTTTCTTATAGGATTGAAAGTAAACAACTCCTAGGTAAAGATAACTCCTTTAAGTTTTGTTTAATATACCACACTATTGGCCCATTTTTCTGACTCTGAGGCTTTAAAATTGCATACATTCTTCCTAGATTTAATATGGACCTCTGTTTTAAAAGTGTTAGATGATAGGTTCTCCTGTTTGCTTGATGTGAAGTAAAATATAAATCACTGATTTATGGCCTCATCCTTCCTCTGGGGCTCTAGAAACTTGTTTCATCTTCAGATATTGTGTGGGCATATCTTCAGCATTGTGCAAATTCAAGTATAGCAGTAATCTGCTACCAACAAAGAACCATCATTAGGCCTCTTTATTATAGGCTATTAATCGATCTTGAATCCATATGAACATGTCTTCCAAAGTTTGTAGTTAATCCTTGTATCCCTTAATTACTCGTAGAGAGGTTGTGGCAAAATTCATACTCCTACTAAGACTGCTGACATTCTGTTATATGCATGAATGGATTATTTTATGTGAGGCATAAATTCTCATTCCTATGCTGCGATTTTCAAGTAAATTAAAAAATTCTATTGTTGAAGTAGTGTAAAAGTTATTGATTGAAGTTGAATTAGTGATTTTTGAACCAGAAACTCAAATTTTAAGATACAACGAAGCATTTTCAAAATTCAAATGCCAGAACAATAAACTGTTTCTCATTTATCGGGTACTAAAAATTCCAAGTCTACATCACGACTGTGAGTGATTAAGAAAAGACAAAGAAGAAACCTCAGCTCCTAATCCAATGCTTTTCTTATTGAAGAAAAATTAGGTGGAAAAAAGGCTCACATGCCCTTAGGGTACTTGGGCCTTTGTACATTAGCCTAGTGATCCTTCTTGGTCCTAAGGTGTATTTGAGCCAAATTTTGCTCAAAATCACTATGGGGTTTGGAAGTTTATGGTATTAAAACAAACAGAATGTCAGTCTTATAGTTATGGATAGATTAATCTTAAGTGCTGTCATATTTTAATACAACCCTTGACTTCATTACTTTCCAGAACTTGGACTTTTGGAGCCCGGAATGACAATCCAGGAGAAAAGAGAGCTGGCTTCAGTTGTCCTTGAATCCACGAGGATGGCAGAAGAGCAGAGGAATCAAAGGAAAAGTGAGGATGAGTGGGAATCCATGATATTGGAACCGGAGACCACTGGTGTGAAAGGTGATACTTCTCGCTCCGAATCTCCTGAGCTCATTGAGATTTCCATCAGCAAGGCAGAGCCAGGGAAGCAGTCCACCTCGGGTACCGGCAACCAAAGGAGGAGAGATGACTGTGTGCCAACACAGAAAGGAACCAGTATGAAAGGCAGGAACCGGACGGAGAAAGAATCTCGGGAGAGGAAGGGAAAGAGGGAGAGGGAGGAGGACAAGGGAGAGCTGATAGTTTTGGAGTTGGACGATGATGAGGGGGAGGAAGTACTAGGAGGAAGGGAGGGGATGGATGGAAGACGTGTGGAGCCGAGGACGGAAAATGCCTCAAGGATGTGGAATTTTTCTAGGAGGAAGAAAGAGGAAGACCGTGAGAAGGAGTGTGACACAGAGAGGCCACAAAAGAAGTTGTCAGTGAGGGAGGAGCCAAAGGACTCGAGAGGGAAGAGGGAGGTTGAGGAGGTAAAAGAACGGAAGGAGGATGAGGGCAAGGGGGACAGGCCAATGGGGGAGAAGAGGGGTAGGAGAGAGGTGGATGCACTACCTCAGGACAGTGGACAAAAGGGCAGTCCTAAGGTGGTGTCTGCTCTGGATGAGAAAACCATGGCAGTTCCCAAGGCTGCGGGAACTTCTTTCTATGGCCCCTCCTGCTCAACTAATGCCAAAGAGCTGAATCCTCTTCGTTCAGAGTTACATGGTTACTCAAGGAAACGAGGCCCACCACGAAGCCCTCAGGTGAGTTTAAGTTGTTTGGTGTTTCCTTATTAGACTTATGGTCCGTTAGAAGAATATTTAGTTATGGAATCAATAGTTATGAGATCCATGGAGTTGTAGACCACATAAAAATATTCGGGTTACAGGAATGCATCAACTATATACATAACTTTTTTTACTAATAGTTAATAGCTTCGAATATTTGATCTAATCTTCTACCACTGGGTAATATTTATTAAAGTTAGCCTATGAATTATTGCTAATTCACATAATAATTAATCAGTAAGAGCAAACAAAATGGTCATTTGTCTCAAAACAACTCTTTTATCTAGTAATTAAGTCTCCATGCGGTTTATTGTGCATCTGCCATCTTGGCTTCTTATGGAACTCGTAACTCCATGCCATAAGTTATGAAACCATTAAATTTATCGAATGTTTCTGCGACACTTACTGAATTATTGCCGTGGCTTATGGGTCCTATGACTTTATAGAATACATATGTCACTCCTGCAACTGGCCATTAATCAGACAAATCTAAAAATGTTTGACCCATGGTCTGCATAGTTGGGGAGAGCAGAAGTTATTGAAGGGATTATAAACTGCTTCATGACTCCTCTCCAAACCTGTTACCCACTGTTCATAAAGTCTTCTCAAGTTTTCTACCTGGTGAGGTATTGGTTGGTTGATGTTTCGATGACTGTCTTTGAGGCAGTTATCAAAATGTCAGCCAACCAATACTTCACCTAGTGGAAAGCTTGAGAAGACTTAATTAGCATTCATTGATCGTTCAATCTCAAGATTGGTTGACTGCATACCTCCACTCTGCCCTATCTAATGCTAGTTCCCTTACCTCCCGATATCTCTCCCTATTTATATACTTTCCTCTTTATTCGGTCCATGAACTTATTCCTGGGCCTTCCTCTGGGGACTTTTCCCTCTATTTTCCCTTCAATAATGCTCTTCACAAACCCATTGTGTCTCAGGATGTCTAATCCATGTTTCTTCTTTTCTTTATATTGTTCCATGTATGAAGTCCTTTCCTTACCTACTCTTCTGTATGCTTCATCATTTCTTATTTTGTACATTCATTTTATCTTCAGTATCCTCCTCCAGCACCAGGTTTTGAAGGCTTTATTCTTTTCTGGTCAGCTTTTCCAATGGTCCATGCTTCTGATCCATTGAATGTCACACTCCACATGAAGGTTTTCACGTTCTGTCTCCTGGTTTGTAGTTCTATCTTCTTTGAGCACATCATTTGCATTATATGCCAAGGAAAAAACCAAATCATGCATCCCACTATTTTTCAATTGAAATCTTAGGGTGAGGTAGTTCCGAGAGCCCCTCAATTATTGCTGGGCACTGCTACTCAAACCAAAGCTTTAGCAAGATGAGATATTTTTTATCATTTTTAGTCCTTTTAGCTGTCCTCCCAGTGGACAAATTGGTAAAAAAAAAATTCCACCACAAATATTATGAATGCGGTTTATATAAATGCATTGAATGACTTTTTGAGACCTAATTTTTAATCTAAAAAATAGGGGAATCGGACTAGACATGAGTCAGTCTTTTGTCGGCTTGAATCCTTGCATGCAAGAAGAAAATGTTTATCTTTCCCAGTCCACGGAGCATCACCAGAGGGCAGTGTACCACTTTCCGACTCTGTCAAAATAATGGCGTGAAACCATGAGTTTTTCCCATCATTTTCATTTAAGGCTCGTGCCTTTTATGAAACTTTGGTTTTATCATCTGCCCGTAGTCAATAAATTCTGAATGATTTATTAGTGATGTGTGCTTATTTTTGGCACTTTGTAATTAGAATAATAGAATAGAATGTTAGTTGATTTTGACCAATTTTTAATGTAGATGCAATGGTTCTGGAGGATGGGTCCTTGTTATAATAATGAATTCAAATGCCTTTCTTCCAACTTTTTGCAGATCTATTTCTGCATCCTCAGGGCTTGAAGGTTCATAACTAATGGCTGGATTGGGTAATAGTGTCAGGTATTTGTGAACCATTATCTGAAAATTATGGGAAACTATTATTTACTTATTTATTTATTTTCACTGCCCCGAATACAAGGGGTTGCCGGGACCTATTGAGGAGTGGGTTGTACTCACACATTTGACCAAAATTGGTCCGTTTTGACCCTCCATTGGGTCCGGTGATCCTCACTCCAATGACGTAAGTCGGCAGACCGCACGACGGCAACCCATAAAGCGAATCAGAGGGATACCTTATCCCAAATATTTGGGCAACAGGCTCTCTCGGTACGCAGAGATGTGCGGTAGGCTCAAGCGAAAGCGGAGCCGACGGTTACTCGTCTCAGTTGTTTGGGGGAACCAAACTAAAACGAGCACTTCGGGGAGGCGGAGGCCCTTGAGGTCCTTTTGACCTCAATCCGCCTCATTGGTGTCGGTCTCGAAGGGGCAGTGGTTTCGCTAACCTTCCCTACCCATCCTTTCCTTCCACCTCTTCCATATCCTCGGTAATAAGCGAGAGCTTCAGACCGGGGGTGGAAGTTGTAATCCTGTGGCGTGAGCCGAACCGCTTGCCCCGAATACAGCACACTAGGCCATTTTACGTGGGATGAACAACAGTAACAACAGACGAGACACAGACACCCATGTCCTAGGCAGATAATATTCCACCCAGGTGGGACTCGAACCCGCGACCCTCTGGTTAGCAGGCGAGGACTTTACCCTGCCACCACTGGGGCCAATTATATATTGAGAGATGGGACATAATTTTTTTACTACAATTTTTGAATACCATACCTTTCGGCTAGAGAGACTCCTTCCTCTTGTTTGACTTATTGCCCTAGCAAACACACTTTAGCAACCTTTCTCTCGTCGCTCAGCCCAATTGGCTGTTGATGTCATTTGTTATGAGAAAGTTATGGCTGAAGAGCCTCACGTGTATTTATCGTAAAGTAATTGTTTATTTTATTAAAATGTGAAAGCTGAAAATGGGCCTAGAAAACCTGCATGGGTCATAGGAAATTAGTAACTAGCCTAGAAATTGGCTTGTCCACGTCAAAATCTTTTTTTTTTTTTCAATTAGTGAGGAGTTGCATTTTAGGCACTGACTTTTGGTGTGTAAAATTAGGCTGTGCTCATATATATGTGTTCAACAATTAACGTTTCGAGTGCAGGCTTAATTTTCCTTTGTTCTTTCGGTAGATGGAATTTTTGAAGGCCATTGTGTACAAGAATGATGCTTGATCAGAGCGCGAGTCCTCTGCCCCTAGGAAGTATACTACCATGGCTCACATCTGTGAGTCATCAGCACTTGAAAGGGTAAATTAAGGCCATAAAATAAACTTTCTGGTCCTATTCTCATCATTCATATTGAGCAAGATGGAACATTATGACTCCCAATGTTTTGCACCAGTAATTTGTGGCCTTCGTCATGGTTGAGACCAGAGAACAATATGCTTTCAGAAAGTGATTTTCCCTCATAGTGATAATGGTGGTGCTCCTGTCCTTACGCCATCTTCAGTGTTCATACCAATTAATGGATGATTTCGCTTGTAGAAATTAACACATTGACCTGAAAAACCCTGTAATTTTATAATCTGTGATCTGTCGCTACCCTGATTCATCCATTTCATTAATTCCTTCAGATATTGTTTTTTTTTCTCTCATTATAGAATAAGAATTTGGACTTTTTCCTTCACTGCAAGTACTTTTTATCTTCTGTTCTCTTTTGCTGAATGCCCCCATCAGTACATTCCTACATATTTGGGAAACATTATAAATAACAGCTGTCACAAAGACACATGACACAAACAAATATGGACACTGAGAATGCTTGAGGTGTACTGATGTGTATTTTGTGGGCTTATGTAGTCAAAGCAGACATATTACAATTAGTCGTGCACATTGAGCTCAGGACAAGATTTCACCTTGCTGAATAGTGTATATTTGAACTTAGGAGGAAAACTTTACCTATAATTTTTTAGCTCGGTGAGCCACAGATTTCTGAATTCATTGATATAGGAACTACAAATAGTTGGTCTCCTCCATATAATTCTTCTGTGAAAATTTTACATCCCAATCAGCTCTAAGTTAGCACTTAAATTTTATTGCTGGGCACTGTGAATGGAGAAATTAGTATAGGAGATGTGTCCTGAAGTGGCGGAAGATGGAAAGAAAAATGTGATGCATGATAATTTGTTTTTCATTGAGAAGATTGAGAATTATTACCATGGCTTTGCTACAAAGTGTGTTGAGTAACCTGTTGAATGTACTCATTGACAGGTGAGTCTTCTACAACTGGCCAAGGAAGATGTGCCCCGGAGGAAGAAGTCCCTGGACGAGGCTGAGATTGAGGAATTAGTTCTTGACGATGAAACTAGTAATGAAAAAAACAAGGGTGATGAAACATTTATCAAGGCCTCCAAGGAAAGCAAACCTAGCACCGAGAAAAGGGATGATGAAGATCGGAGACTTTTCCTTGAAAAGCACATGGGGGTGAGGAAGGCGTTGCAAGAGCCGGGGAAGTCCAGTGACAGCATCATGAATGATGATGATGACTGGGAAAGTCAACCGGGAGGTTCATTCTGGATTAAGGAAACCAAGAAGAAAAATGGAGCTGGTGATGGTCCCTCAGAATTAAGGGAAGGGGCCTTTCGCAGTGTCAGGGGTAGCTCGGCACGAACCATGAGCCTCTGGGGTGGGGCCGGGAAAATGAAACGGAAGGAACAAGATGTACCCACGGAAATTGAGGAGGGTAATGAAGTGGAAGAGGACGATGAGGATGAGAGAGGTGGAGGAGAGCCGAATGCTAATGGAAGGAGCCCGCTGAGTGACTTCCTTGTAGAGGGGAAGAAGAAGCGACGTCTGGCCAAGGGGTCCTCGTCCAAGAAGTGGGTTGATGTTGTGATATTTCCTGATGCTTCATGTCCCAAAGTACCTGTTGATTCTGCTAAGGAGGCTACCAAGTCCAGTAAGAAGATACTTCTTCCTCCGAATAAAAGGTGATCATATTTTCAATATTACACTTTTTTAATTTTCTTCTCTTTCAGTCAATGATGACTGCATTAGATACGAGGGTAGCTTTTAAGTGTCGGGAATGAAGAAAACTATAAGAGGTACAATAACGCAATTTTTTAATTGTTTTTCAAAGTACTCTCCGCGATAGTCAATGCACTTTTGTATTCGATGGAACCAGTCGTTATAGCATTTATTCCATTCCGAAGTAGGGGTAGTCAAAATGGCTGTTTTATAGGCATCGGCCGCTTCTTCAGATGTCTGGAAGCGCTTTCGTCGTAGCATATTCTTGATTCTGAGGAATGTGAAAAAATCATTGGGGCTTAAGTCCGGGCTGTATGGAGGATGATCAAGAACTTCGACGTTTTGCTGTTCCAAAGACGACTTTGTGACTTGATTGGTGTGTGAGCTTGCATTGTCATGATGGAGAGTAATGCGTCGATTTGGGTTATCTTTCCGAAGCTCAGCGATCACTTCTGGCAAGCAAATGGTCGTATACCATTGAGCATTAACTGTTCTTTGATTTTCAAGAGCAATCGTCGCTACATGCCCTGATTTGGCTACGAACGATGCGACCATTTTCTTGGCAACGCTGCGAGAGCGAACAACTTTTGTTGGTTTGAGTTCACTTTGGAAGACCCATACTGAAGATTGGCGTTTTGATTCAGGCTCGTAGCTATAGATCCATGATTCATCACCACTTACGATGTTGTGAACGTGCTTTGATGCTCCTGAGTTGAATCGTTGCAGAGTATTTCGACACCATTTGACTCGAGCTGCTTTCTGTTCTTCTGTGAGGAGGTGCGGTATCCAGTGGGAAACCAATTTTTTAACACCTAACTCTTCGTGTAAGATCTTTTGAACTGAGGTCCCTGAGATGTCCAATGATGCCTGAATCTCACGATATGTAACATGACGATCTTCCAGAACCATGTTACGTACAGCATCCACGTTTTCTTGAGTGACGGCGGTTTTTGGTCACCCTTCACGTGGTTCGTCACTGAGGCTAGAGCGTCCTCGCTGAAACTCTGCATACCAGCGATAAACGGTTGTCTTTGATGGTGCTTCTTCGCCAAAAACAACAAAAAGTTCTGCGACGCATTCTTGCTGGGTGAGGCTTTGTCAAAAGTTATAGAAAATTATCGTGCGGTACTGTTCATGACTTAATTCCATCTCGTACAGCGACTTGGGAACTTTGACACGCCACTGTTTTAAAACTATCAGGCCGATCTTAATGAAACTTTGCATGGGCATTAACCAACTCAAAAAGTTGTTTATAAACACCATTTATAGTTAGTAGGTGATAAGGAATGTTCTATTCCCGACACTTAAAAGGCTACCCTCGTATGTAGTGTGATTGGTATGGGATGAAGATGGATCATAGGAAGATGAAAGTGATGAGTCGAGGGTTGAAATTTGCCTTCAAAAAAGATCATTTGACTTAACCAGGATTCAAACCCGGATCTCCCAATTGCCGGTCAGGTGTGTTAGCTAGTTACACTACTCCAAGCCACCTTCCTTCAAGGCGAATTTCGAGGAGGGTTTATGCGAACTAAATGGTCATGCCTCAAGTCTACCCCATAAACAAGCCTCCCATAAACCCCCCGCAAAATTCACCTTGAAGGAAGATGGCTTAGTGGTGTACCTATACAACTGTTACAACATCACCATGATGAAAGATGTTGTATGTTGTTGTGATGAAATATGTTATGTTTTTATTCTTAAAAAATTCTTATTTGTAATATTAATCTTTTATTACCTGTTTCTCTTTGGCACCATTAGCCATGGTATATCTCACTACATTAGCTCTTGCACTTGTAATGGCAAATATTTACCCAGAAATGGGAGGCTTATCTTAGGTCATGCTCCATGAATGCTGGCACAATCAAAAAATGATTATTTGTTGATTCTAATTCATGCTCAAATCAAAAAGCTACTAGGTTATAGTAATTGAGTAAACGTGAGTTTAACCATGAAAGACAAAAATAAAAATTTATGCCAAGTTCATAAGTAATCTTATTCATTGAGCAGATGATTGGTGAATTCTGCCATTTTTACTAGCTGGGAAAAATTGAAGCCCATTTTTCATTTATTGTGTGAAATCTGAAGTTCGTGGCCTCAAAGTGATTTCTTTGCATCAGATATTTCAGCTCTATCAAATTTCCGCTCTTAAAATTCTGTGTATTTTCTGGTGGGACAGCCATTCTCATTCCACACTATTGGATTATCACTAAATCATATTTTACTATAACAGACTATACTGTTTATGCTAAATTTCAATTGAAAGATGTATTTACCGCCTAATTCATCCTGGTTTACCATCCTAGTAAATTCACATTTTCTCCCTCAGTATTCTTTCTTTTTGATTATTTCGGGGAAAATGATAGAATATTTTTACCTGCATATTCTGTTGTAACCGTCCTACATTCCTGTATGTTCATACATTGAACCTTATTCATGAAAATCTCATAGTGCCCAAACTTTCCTACTAACCTGTTAGTATGTAATTGAGTTAAGATATATTTTGTCATTATTGCTTGAGTAACTTTAGAGAGGGCCTGTAATGGTGTACCATAACATCATTTTTGTCATTACTCATGGCAACTGATGCCTAATTTGGCATTTAGCCACTCCTGTATATGCTCTACATTTCTTGCAGTCTTGTGCATCTTTCTCTGCCTTGAGCCTTAATGTAAGGAAAATATGATTTTTCCTATTCCCAACATCTGTGCCTGGGTCTTCCTTATTATCCCATCCTGTCCGGTTTTCTTATTCCTACACTTGGTTGGATGATTCCCTCTTCTCTTCAGTTTACATGTCTCACCCATATCACTCTTGTGCTTCTTGTATGGGTCATTATATCAAGTACAAACTTTTGATCAACCTCATAGGTCTCTGGTTTGTGTCCTCCTCCATACTATTCGTCAAATATATCTTAGAAAGTAGGGCCAAAAATTTTTATAGAAACTTATTCTTGGATATCATTAAGTAACCTCTTTTATCTGGGTTGCATACCTCAACACATGTGTGGATACCTTTTAATATGTATGTGCACTCGGGGAATTTCTTCACCAGACATAAGGAAATGATTATTATATTATTTTTGTATCTAATCTCTGAATAGGTGGCGCCGAGTCAAGAGGAAAGTCAAAAGTTCATTTGGGTCCGGCAGTGAAGTGGATGAATGGATATCCAGTGAAGAAGAGCAGCCGCAAGGCAAGACTCTCACCAAGGAGCAGTTGGTTGCCAGGTTTGATAAACAGTTGGATTGTCTGAAAGTTGCCCTGAAAGAAGAGGAAATGAAGAACGCTTCTTCGAGAAACAAGTACTCGAGGTGTAAACTTTGTGAGAGAAAGTCCAATTTCAAAGTACCTCCAGGCTTTCAGGAGCCAGACTCTGATGATGAGTGGAATTTGTGGAAAATATGTTTCTTCAAGCCTCCTCCAGAATCTTCTGGTGAGAAGCTCAAATTGAACCCAAAAAAAGAGAAATTAAAACTTGATGCCACTCCTTTGACGTTCAGGTCAGCAGTGACAAGGTCTAAAACAAAGCAATTGGAAAGCTTCAGGAGTACCCGATCATCATCCAAATCACCGGCATCTTTTGAGGATGATGCGTCCACTTCTCCACCAGAGGCTCCACCAGACACTCAGGGGAAAGCTCCAATCATGGATATTGTTCCAGGCGTTGATATTTCCATTGGGGAAAAGTCTCCTCTTGTGGGTGAAGTTGTGCTCTTTGACAAGGTAATTGAGCCACGACCGTGTGTTACAACTGGCACACAAACAACTTGGGAGGATGAAGGAAATTCCAGTGCATCAGGCTCGCAAGGTGATTCTGTTGTTTCAGCACCAAAATCGAAGGGAGTTTCAAAAGTAGCCGAACCAGTCTGGGACCTGTTGGAATTAAATTCAGATGGGGAAGAAGTAGGAAGCAAGTCTGTGGGAGGAAGTGAAAGAGTGATGGAAGTGTCAAAAAATGTTACTGTGCGGAGAGTCCGGAGTGAATCTCCTGAATACTTGCCATCAGAAGATATTCCCCCGAGCCCTGTTAATGTTGATTCTATAGAATCTACTAGTAGAACTTCCACATCATTTCGGAGTGAACCTGTTGCAGTTCCCAGTCCAGTGATATCCAGAGGTCCGAGAAGGGGTAAGCTGAGGGTAGTAGATGAGGGAAGGGATGATCATTCTGTGAAGACAGAGAGTGTGCCTCCTCAAGGAAGAAAAGCTGATGTACATGTCTCTGAGGATGAAGGAATTGAAGAGGTAAGTTCTTCGTTCTGCTTTTGAGTACAGGTTTGTCTGTTTTCATTAGTTATGGGTCGAATCCTCAAGTTATTAAATTCAAATCTTGAATACTGAATATAGAACCCTAATCCTGCTTTCCTTTACCTTGTAGACTCGTGTAACACGCATACTCGTGTAAGACGCCAAGCCCACTTTTATAACGTTGAAATAAAAAAAATCAGCACATTTCTTCAGTCTCCTCACAGAAGGTTTTAGGGATCATATGTAGTACTTTTGACCAGTCCCAAAGCCATCCTTTTTCAATGTCTTTCATTGTTTAAGCTGTATTTCTCTCATGGTGAAGATTTCACAGCTTCAAGTGGCCCCACTGCCTCATGGGTTTTTGGGAAGGTCAGAGAAGTAAGGAGGTCTTGTAAGATGTGCATCATCTTTTTCAGGTATGATCACAGGGAAAAGAGGTGTGCATGGTACTTGAGTTTATGCAGTAATTATATTTCCCAGTTCCTTATCATTATTTTACATTAAGAAATAATTACTTATTAAAAAACAAATTCAAATTCATATTTACATTTTCTCGGTAATTTATGGACCCATGAGTAGTGATGGGTTTTTCACATAATCTAATGTCTAATTCCTTAGCTTCAAAAAACAATGATATTGAAAAGAAACTTGTTTTGCGGTAAAGTCTATTAGTTTATCAGAACTTACGAATGGGGAAAGATAGGTTAGTGAACACCGTTGATTTTTATAAATGAATTCTTGTGCTTTCTTAGGTATTTTCCAATGAGGTCTTTCAAAATCTTCCCCTGTATTTTATTGGGTAAATTGCAGGCTTTTGTTGCATTTCTGGATAAAATTATAAACTTCATTACCCATTACCAGAGTACATTAGTGGCTTTGCTGATGCAAGCACAGGATATGGTATAAAAATTTATTGCAAAATAGTGGGATGAAGTTGCAAAGCCTGACTCCAGTTTATGTTGATCAAAAGGTAGTATTTTGAAGATGATGAACTTTTTGAGTTAAGGTCAGAACTACCTCTCTTTCTTTTAATATTTGGCCTCATGAACATTATTTCTCTATTATAGTGCATTTTAATTTCTTCATTTTTATTTTGTTTAGTGTGTGTTTAGAATCTAATAACTCCTTAACAGATGTGCAATGTATCCCTTTTGTATATCCTTCTTGCGATATTTGCCTAGTACAGTGAACTCCCGTTTATCCGAAATGATCGGGACGGCGGCCGGTTCGGATAATGAAAATTTCGGATAAACCGAAGTCCCACGTGAAACACCCCGAATTGCATCAATACAGCGAAATATTATCGTAAAACGTGCGTACATAAAATGCTATTAATATGGTTGTGAACAACCCTACATGCTTTTGATTGAAAAATTTTTGTTGACGAGTTAAAAAGGCGCCAAAGTATGATTGAAAAGTCAAATATTTTAAATGCCGAAGAGAAAAGCTCGTTTATTTTGCGTTCACACAGAAAAAATCCGCCTCATTTGTCAGCAGGAAAAAACGAATTTTAATTATGAAAAAATAAACTACAAAATTATTAAAAAATACTAGAGATTACTCAGATATACAGAAAGTTTGTCAAGAGCACGGAGAAAACAGTGGTTTTTTAATGCACAAACTTTAAAGTAAAAAACTTTTAAATATTAAACCTTGAAGTTCTAGGACTTTCTATTAGAATTTATTTTTATTGAAGTAGATGACGCTAAAGTCACTATATATGATATATCGCAGCAAGCGACGTAGCCTTGAGCTGAAGCTCTATTCAAGTTAGCGTTCGTTCGTATGTTTGCATTCTGTGCAATCCATCTGTCCGTCCGTCCGGTCGGTCCGTCCGGTCAGTCCATCCGGTTCGTCCGACCGTCGGAATGAGTGGGTGCATGTGCAAGATTGGTACGCGTTACGGTCGGACGGACGGATGGATCATGCGGAGAGTGAACATGCGAACGATCGTTGACTTGAATAGCGCCACTGCGTAATTTACGTGGTTGATAGAGTATGTAAATATATGAAGAGGTGTTACCACCTAATAATTAACGGGTCACCATGGTATTCATTGGATGAAGATCGGGTAGGGGCAGTGGAAAATTTTGTTCGGATAAAGCGGATTTCGGATAAACGCGATTCGGATAAACGGGAGTTTACTGTAGTGTGAAAATTCATGATCACAATGTATTACGCTCATCACAAGGAACCCGGGGCTATGCTATTCGGAAAATTTTACCTCGCATTTTCTTTTAACTTCCGAGACTCAGCTGGTGCACACTAGCTCATTGTTAATACGATATTCCTGAATATGATGCTACCGTTGCTAGTTGCCTCCTGTCTTTGCTCGCAGTGGTATGCTTACGTTGTGTTTGTTTATCCAAACATTTTTAAATTATTTGGTTTCCTCTTGCAATCAAGGGGTTATAACCAGGTTAATCCAATTGTTATTTGCTTCTGAAGGTCACTTGCGCCATCCGATTTTGATCCAATCCAACAACTTGGCTTTGCTTTGTGTTCTTCGCTCACCTTCGTGAAACCTGTCCTGAGTCCGCCAGTATATTGGCCATTAGATTGTAAGTTGGGGGAGCCTTTGGCAGGAGCTCGGGCACCTAGACCTTGAGTGGTCTATTGTGCCAACCCCATGTTTAACCTGCCTGCCATATGCAGACAGGGGACAAGAGCTCCACGGTGAAGGTATGAATGGTCACCCATCCAACCCTCGTCCGGGCCCAACATTGCTTAACTTCAGTGATCTTACGGGAACTGGTGTTTCAAGGAGGCTAGGCCCTTGCCCGTTATATTGGCCATTAACTTTCCCTTCAGTGCCTTTTCAGTAATCCTCAATTTCCCAGAACTAACATGACTTGCTCTTTCTTTAAGAATTAGACATTGTCAATTTGTAATTTTACCGAAGGAAACATACACGGCCACTGAAATACAATACACGGCCGTGGAAGCAACATAAGCTCGCTTGCCTGGGTCGACCCAACGCTCCCAATGGTTCAGGGGTCTCACCGTAATGCCACACTGTTAAATGTGTACCTGATTCAATAACCTGTTGAAGGAAAACCTTGTGTATAGGGAAATGTTGCAGTTTTGTGGACAATAACACGGCCGCTGCGACGACATGGTGAGGCAGTGGTAGATGGGGAGAGGGTGGCGATCCAATAAAACCATCTTATGTAATTCTACTTTCTTTCTTTAAGTCAAGTAAACATGCAAGACTTCCTTCTGTACTTGTACCCATGTCTCAATCGCCTTCAGTCCATTCTCTATCTCAGGATGAAACATACTTAATAGATAAGTCTTATACAAGTTTTCAGTGGGTATAAATTTTCAAGTTACCATGTGATTTATTATATCACTAATAGTATTTTTTTTCTCAGGTGCCAGAACCAGAACCTGCTTCAGAGAGAGAAGATGTTTCTGAAGGAATACCATGTCCTATCTGCAGTTGTGTGTTCCCTATGTCAGAGATTGAGGTATGTCATTTTCAGGGTCAGTTAATTACAATCGTCCATATATATTTTGTATTTAGACAGTTTTCATCTTGCTATCATTGAAGTCCATCTTGTAAAATTATGCCATTGCAAAATATATCAAAATTCATAGAAGTGAAGATAATTGATGATACCCATGTTGATGATCCTTCAATTTCATCTCAAATCTCAGTCCGGGTGAATTATTTCAGTTTTTAGTCTTCGCACTCATGCTGAGGAAGAGGGAATGTTTGTTTCTAATCAGGTTTTGTGCATTCAAGAAATTGGTGGCCTTCCTTGGGACCTACAAATAATATGCTATATTTAGCAGATAATCCTCATAGTGCAATAGTGGTTTCACTGTTTGTTGGGAAACTTTTTTCACCATTGTTCACTTGTTAATATGTAGGTATATGGGAACCTGGATAAGTGGATTCCAAGGGACCAGGATTTTTTTTCACTTGGCTGATCTTTTGCTTTTAGAGGTTCCAAGGGAGAAGAGGACTTCAAAGAAGCCACACCCAAGCAACAGTATCCTTCAGCACTTATACCACGGCATTAGTGCTGGTCTGGCTGACTTACCATGCCATAAATGCTGGTATAAAGGATAGTGTTGCTTGGGTGTGGCTTATTTGAAGCCCTCTACTGCCTTGCATTGCCATCTTAGATGAGCCGCTAGGGCCTAAGATATAGTTCCCTTGTACCCGCCAAAATTGTCTCAAGAATAGGAAGCCTGGAAAGTATTGTGGTCTGGCAAACTGAAGGTCCATGGTTTGATTCCCCCTCCAGGCCTAATTTTTCTCGTGGCAATTTCAACGTATTTCACCTGCTATTTTTGAATATTTTTACTCATTCTTACGTTGAATGGCAGTGCTCTCTATTTTGTGACATTGATTTTTGTAGTCACTCGCTTCTTGTGTACTATGTGGTTACTTCTTGTTCAAGGGATCCTGAATCAGTGGCGGCACCAGTCATTTACCATTTCCTTGTGAGTTTTTCGCTTGTTTTATCACACAGTCGTTGCCAAATGTTCTCTATGCTAACATGGCCATGTAGACAACATTTAAAAACATAAAGGACCTGGAGGGCAGAAAGTGTTAAAATATGCATAAGATAGATATTTTCACATGGATTAATGATCAGGCTTGGTTAGCTTGCAAATGGACACAGGAAGTTTTGGACTGTGACCGAAATCGACTCAATACTATGAGGAGAAGAGCCTTTGATGGGCAAGCGGCCAAACATACACCTCCCCATGGTACCTGGTGGTAACTGAATAATTTTTGCTTTCTGCGAACAGCGGGAGTTGCTTGCTCCAGCGATCCAACCGACCCTTGTGGTGGGAGTTGACCTATGGAAATGTGCTTCTTTAGTTGTTTGTTTAAGGGGGGCTTGAGTGGTTGCCAGTGACCGTACATGGGCACAAATCTCGGCAAGGGAGGCTCAGGGCTGCTTTTTTCAATAAATCAATTTCAGGTTTTTGATACCAAAAACTAGGATTCTTGGTTCATTACACGGCCAAACTAATTGTGACTGGGTTTTCAATCTATCTACCCATTACCCTATTCCTTTCCTTTATCTAAATGATTCAGAGCCACCCCTTCTTGCCTATGCAAGCAAGTGACTGGTTTTCAGCAAATAAATTACTAGTGAATTATGAAAAAATACAATATCTGATGTGTAATATTAATAATTCTTGTAAAATTGAAACTTCTGTTAAGCTACTAGGTTTTAATATTGATAGCAAGCTTGCCTGCAATGGCCATGTTACAACTATTGGTAAAATAACTTTCAAAGTGACTGTTTCTTATGAGGAGACTTAAAAACTGTGTTTCTGAAGAATATTTAAAGCCTGTCTACCTTGCTTTCTTTTTAAAGTCACTTAACCTATGGCATAAGGCTTGGGGGGCATGAAAGTGAAACCAAAGGTCTGCTTATGTTGCAAAAGAAAGCAGTGGGATTGATAACCAGCTCTGCCTCCCGAGATCACTGCCATCCACTATTTTGCAAGTTAAAATTAATTATAGTATGTAATCTGTACATTTTTCCATGTTTAATTTATGTTGGAAATAATTTAAGTAAATTTATACTTAGGTCTCATGTTCATAACCACAACACCAGGGCAAAAAGACCTTCAATCAATCGGACAACCTTTCAATAAAATTTGTTAACAAACTACTGCATACAGCTAAAGTAACCAGCTTAAGCAGGTTTCGAAATGCAATTGAGGAATGGCTAATTTAAACCCCTTATACTAGCTAGAGGAATTTTTTGAACTTCACTTTTCAAGAGTGAATCTGTAGCTTGTGTCTAATGTAATTATTATTATTTTTTCAATAGTGTATTTTTTGTATTTTATATTCTTTTTGATGACATTTGATAGCATGTGTTCCTCTTATGATGAATAAAGACTATTGTTATTATGGGCAATCCCACGGGATTAAATGCATTGTCTTAGGTGCCCGGGGATTCGTCAGGTAAATTAATCATTTCCTCCGTTAACATGGAATAATGAAAATTGTGGCCCGGGAAACTTGGAAAATTCCTTTATAGTTTCTGGACTGTAGTTTGTAATTCTGAACTTACCACAGAATGGATATTTTCCCACCTGGAGAATGAAAATTTTCAGCCGGAAAACTTGGAGAAGTCCTGGAATTTGGTAATCTCTGGTCAGTGGCTTTCATTTTCTGTCTCCTTTCCTTGGCAGGCCCATGCTTCGGAGTGTGATCAAGAAGAGGAAGACCCGCTGCCCAAAGTGTTGAGGGATGGCGGGCGGAGAAGGCAGAGGGAGGACATGGGTGCGAGCGAGGTGGCTGGAGGTGAGGAAACGATTGGTGGCAGTGGGGGGGAAGAAGGGGAGGAGGGAAAGTGGGTGAAGAGTGGGGGGAGGAGGAGGAAGGGCGGGAGGAAGGGACGCAGGGGTGGAAGGGGTGGGGGGCATTAGGAACCGCCCATACGACATACGACCTCCCCCTCACTCCCCCCCTCTGACACACTCATTGTTGTGTGTTTTGAGCTCTTGAGCTGTTTGCAAGCTAAAATTCCACATTCATCTTGTTACATGAAACAACTCTTCATGGAATCAATTCCGTATTTTTAAACTTAAAGCTAAAATGGCTGTGTAATTGTTAAGATGTCTTTGAGACCTCATTCAATGTAATGCTTGTGCTTATTTTCTTGCAAGTTGAGGTGAATATAATACGCTTATATTCCACATGTTTCAGCTCACTTGCCAAACCGGTTGGTTCCTTGCAATACTTTGTGTGTTGATTTGTCATTCCTTGTGTCAGGAATGTTTTTATGCCATTTCATGATCCATTGTTCATAGTTTTGTTGTACCTAGTCTATGCTTCAAAATACATTTATGTTGCACTATATAATTTTCTTATTTTTTTAAATACCTTATGAACCGTGTTGTATTCTGTAGGTGGCCTGTATTTGTTGTGCCTGATCCACTATTGGCTATTGTTTCCCAATTATCCCCCACCTGTGGCTCGACATATTGATGTGATGCTATTTTATTTGCGTAACCTGTTAGATGCATGATTTTTGTGTGTTTCATGCACTTCAATATGTTGCTGTTATATCACTCATATTTCCTCCTTAAATAATGAGTTTTTAATTACTGTAATCAATGTACAGTGTTCATTTAAGGTCAGCTTCAATCTTTTACTAATCAGTCAGCCCCAACCCCTGCTATGGTACATCTAATGTTTTTACACCAAAGTGTGAAGGTGCTTTACACTTCGGTGTGATAATTATTTTATTTTAACACCATCCATGGGTAACAACCCATTTTCATTTTGTACTGTTGTACTACAAATCTCGCATCACCTTCAATTATAATAGAGAGAACCATGATACAATGAAACAGACCATTGCAAGTACGACTCAGGCATGCAGACCACATGCTAAGCACAATTGAACCACAATACAGGAACACAGTTGTAAGGCTACATGAAAATTTTATGTAGTTCAGTAACAATAAGTTACAAAAATGTTTTAAATATCAAGAGAGTTCTTTATTTGTTTGATATACAAAACTTCGATGCTAAAAATATCAATATTATTAGGGTCCACACGTAGGTATTACCTAATCTCTGAATTCTGGACATTGCATAATTGTAGGAATAGTTGGTTGAGTGAATGTTAAGAAAAGTCAGAATATGTTGGTACTCTGAATGGTACGAGGCTCAATAGGGCAGGACAATCATATTTGCCACTAATTATTTTATAAAGGATAACTAAATCAAAAATAATACGTCCAAATGCTAAGGTTTATATGTCAAGAACACTAAGAATACTGTATTAGGAAATAGTGTGTACCTCATGTCCAACCTTAAAGTTAATTAGGTGTAAAAGTTTATGCTGAACCCTTGCAATAGATTTATTTTGTATATCATATATAGGATTCCATATTGTTGATGCATATTCCAAATGTGGTCTAATGGGCAGTACAGAATTTTGAAAGAATCTATTTTTTTGAACACCCTAGTGTTCCTTGCAATTTGTTTAAACATTCTCAGTGCTTTCCTCCTAGAGTACTCCGTGTGTTCATTGAATGAGCCAAAGATCACTCCCAGGTCTTTGAGAGACATCTTTCTACTAATGATTATAACAAGATTTGATGCAAAAAAGTCATTTCACTCAACCAGAATTGGATCCTGGATCTCTCTTCGGCAAATACACAACCAAGATACTGTAATTATGAGCATATTTATGAACAAATATATGCCCACTTGATATATTTCTGATTTCACTCCACAGTATGGCAAATGGGTGTATTTGTGCTGGCTAATGGGTGGTTGTGAGAGAACGAACTCAACTTTGTCACTTTAAAGTTACCAGCTTTTTAAATCATATTCATTACAAAACAATACTCGTGTATTATTTGTGCATTTTTCATGTTGTACATCAAATGCGGTTTCCACTGAAGCTCTCTATATCAATTAAAAATGTGTAGCATGTCCTCGCATCATGCCTGCTCCAGTAAGGTTTTACAAAAAAATACAGGGTTGCTGCGGGCCTGGTAAACCTGGAGAATTTGTAACTTTTGAAAATAGGCCTGGAAAATTTGGAAAAGTCATAGGAAGTGGGAAAATAGTCGGAAAATTTTATATCCACCGTCAAAATCTGAATGTTTTTAAGGAGGGTGGAGTATCATTGCAGGCACTTTCTGTTAATGAGGAACGTCTATTTTAGGCATGCCTAATGGCCCGATACCTCAACTTTATCATGTATTATAAAGTGAGACTTCTACCATTGAGATTGTAAAACTCCTTCAATTTTGAAAGTCATTCACTCTGGACCGGTTCTTTTTGGAAGCCGATCCTTTTTGCTCATTCACCATTCTTTTTTTATTGGTGGTCGTGTATTTTTATTATGTTCCTGGTGTTGTAAGAATGTAAAAATACCTTGAAATACGTGTTATGCCCTAATGTTTAAGATCGTTGGATGAAATGAAAGATAGAAGGTAATATTACCAGAATTTTACTCGATTTCATAAAAATGTTTCATTTATATAGAAAAGAACTGCAAATTAGACCGCTAGCATCAGCAGATGAATTTTTGGATGCTATAAAGAACATCCTATCTCTTAAAGATAAGAGCAAAAGTAAAGACGGACTGAAAGGGATGGTTGTTCCACAAAAGTCGGTCCTTGGTCATTCTGTTCATTCCATGAATCCATTTCTCTGGACCTGTTTGTTTTTCGAATAACCCACCTCCATTCTACCACCAATGATGTAAAAATATTACATACTAGGTCATCAGTCCTTTAATGATGGTGATCAGGTTAAAAATGATGAATTTTCATGCTGAAATGCTCTGTGTTAATGACAATGTGATGGCATCCTTTCGCATACCTTTTTTTTATCTCCACCGGAGGAATAATGTTTGAAAACTTAAATAAAATGCACTAGATTTTGAGGCACATAATGCATTTTTTCAGCTAAGGTGAACGAGAATATAACATGAGTGTTTAGGTTTAAATAACATACTTGCAGTTTTCGTCAGAGGTTGGAGCACATAGCCAACATACTGTGGTGAATATGGTAACGTTGGCTAGGGAAACTTCTGCTGTTCTTGTTTCCCAAATTTTGTAGTTAATTACCTCAATTATGGCATTTCATTTACATTGTTTAATGTCTGAAGCCTGAAGATGGTTATACCCTTCCTTCATATCGTTAAAAAGTCATGCTATTATATAATGCAGGAATAGCAATAGAGGCTGGAGTGAGTGTAATTACTGGTGTTTCGTTACTAGAATGATTTGGCTTAACACTTTTTCCTAAGATTTTACTCAAAGGAGTATTTCCATGAATTTTAAAAAAATATACAAGAAAGCACTAAGCCTATACATACTACAGCAAATTTTATACATCTTAATGAAGATAACTTACAACCTTGTTTTTCCACTTGTTTTTATTTGAAATGACCCGGGATTCGACGTTCAACGTCATCTTCAGGTAATTGCAATGCAGTATATATGGGGCACACAGGCTGAAAGCCGGCCTTAGTGTGAAGCAAGAAATTGACTTCTTAATTTGCGAAGCATTTGGTGGAACAAAATCACAATGGTGACTTTAATTTGAAATTTTGCTCATTGAAAACATAGGTAATAGATTAGAGGTGCTTTAGAGCAGTTGAAAATTTTAAATAGTGCATATTTCGAAGAAAACATTGTCGATGACTTTTTGTACCCCTCACACTCCCCCCTTCTAAACCTCCCACTGCCCCTCCCCCTCAAACCTCCCACTCCACCAGACACTCCAGATGTGACAAACCTCTTCGCTTTCCCCCACCCTCTCCCATGATCTTTGGGTGTTTTAGTGTGTTGTTGTTCAACCCCACCCCAACATTCCTTTACCGTATGAGTGAATGCACTCTGAGAGTCCTCCCAAACCCCTTTAAACCTTTCCTCCTTCTTGCATATCCTCTCCGACCCTCTTCCAACCACCTACCATCCCCACCCTTCTGTATGTATAGTGATGCTTGTGCATGAATCTTTACCTGAAGATGATGTTGAACGTCGAAGCACGGGTCATTCCAAATAATCACATGGGGAACAACAAAGTTACGCATTATCATCTTTATGCTTAACGAATTCCTTAAAGTTATGCCTGAAACCTCTATGTACGTATCTTAAGAAAACAGTACTTCAAAGTATAGGTTCCTCCTTAAATGTGTGGACTAATGGTTTTTAATACTTTGCCTGGATTGGGCTGTGAAGCTTTTTTATAGTGTTTATTAATTATGCCTCTAAAATTAACTTTCAGGTCGTATTATTTACACTCATGTGGAGGGAAATTGAATGTTTTTTCCCCTCAGATTTTGAATGAGTAATTTATGGGCCCTTATCATGGCCTAAACCTAGGAATAATATGCCAGTGGCAAGGAAAGAGATTTTCTCCTTTAGTGATATTAGTGGGACTCCTTTTGTTGGAAAGTGATATTTCCCCCTTGGTGCATGTGTTAATTATTCTCCAGCCTTCTTCAAAATGTTCACTGCCCTACATGACTCATGTTGTGGTTATATATGTCCGTCTTGTGCCCCCTATGCACCATGCATGTTTGTTTTTGCGAATTTGTAACTCTCTCACCTATTGTAGAACAAGACATATATATATATACTGTTGTTCTGTTGAAGGAGCACTGAGGAGGGATGTGCTTTATGGTGAATATCTTATTTTTATTAAGTTACTTAAGTTTATATGTCTCAACAAAAATAACATTAAACATAATTGGCAGAATCCTGGGATGGTTAAAAATCAAATTCCAGGCCAGTGAAAGCGTTAAAAATCACACTATGAGAAACCTGATATTTTCACCTGCCAAAATGAAAAATTTGGCCAGAAAAACTTCGGTAAGCCTTGGAATTGCATGGTCTCTGGTCTTTAGCTACTCTGAAATAGCAAAAAAACATAACAATCCCCACTCATTGTGATTATACAGGAAATGAGAGAGATGGGGATAAGACTCTGACATGAATAACCATGATTGTGAATACTCATGTCAGTTTAATTTTGTAGATGATATGGTTTCTGTGTGGTACTGATTGAGGGTTGATCAACTAGCAACGATTTTTTAAATAGTTGGTGGGGTGGAATTTTAATTCTGCGTAACTGACTGGGTGGTGAGCTGTCTCAGCCTCTTTTCCATAACATTGTCTCTTTTCCTTAAATGCTCCAAATGTTGTTATTCCAGTTTCTGCTATTTTCCTTAAAACCTCACTGGCATATGTAAAAGTTCATTTCTTTAAATTCTATTTTTTACAGAATTGAAGTGCTTTCATCAACTGGTATTCTGCCTACTGGCAGGTCCCATACACCAACGCTGTTTCCAATTCGTTCTGTCCTGGGCCTCTTCCTTGGTTTCATTTTCACTTCTTTTTATCTTCACTTTGTCATTTTCACCCCTCTATTTCCTCTTCTCTTTCATCCCTCCACTGTTCCCTCAACTGCTGCATTAAAAATCCCCTTCCCTCTTAAAATATGTCCATTCCAGTTTCCCTTTCTCTTTTGTATTGTTTTCAGTAGTGCTCTTTCCTCCCTAACTCTTCCCAGCTCCTCCTCATTTCTTACTCTATTCACCCATTTCACTCTCTCTTAGCCTCCTCCACACCCACATCTCAAAAAACATTGACCCTATCCTTCTCTCTTCTTCCCAAGGTCCACGTTTCGCATCCATAAAACATGTCACTCAACACACAACATTTCACCAGCCTCTTACTCAGTTCTAGGTCCATACCACACCATGACACATTTCTCTTCTTATCAAAAGCTTCTTTTCCCATAGCTATTCTTGACGTAATCTCTACCTCACTCTTCCATCAGCATGCTCCCCAGATATCTATACCTTCTACCCTGCTCTATTCTTCCCTTATTTGTCATAACTTTCATATTTCCTCCACCATTCACTCTCATAAATTTTGTTTTCCTAACATTTATTTTCATTCCATAGTCTTTCATTCCCTCCTTTAAACTTTTTATCATTCCTTAAAGTGCCTGGTTGTCATTGGCTAAGATCATCAAATCATCAGAGAATCTGATGCTTTGTATCTCACGTTCTACTATTCCTAGCTCTTTTCCATTATTCATTCAAGTGCATTATTTCTGTTTATTTTTGTTATTCAAACATCATTTTGATGTGCACATCAGAAAATAAGTTTGACGTACCATATGTCCTGGCCCATAAGATGCTCTGCAATGATAAATATTGTACTGACAATTAGACCATGTCTGGTTAACCAATCATCAAATTATCCGATGATTATTCTACCACCACCCCCTCCCTTACTATTCCTTTCTCTCCTTCTCCACCTACTGCTGATTTTGTTCGCATTCACATTAGTCACGTTCAAATCAACAGAATCACTACATTTTGTCTACCTGCCAGGTTTTCCATGTCTGAAAATAAGATTCAACAACAAATGTACCACAAATTGATGGAGCGTATTTATTGCATGTTGCCAACAGACACCCATTTTAAATGGTAAAATATTCCAGAGAAGTTACTGGAATGAACTATTGTGTGATAAAATTATATTATGGGTATTTCCTCTCAATATTCGCTCTAGACTTCAAGAAGGCATGGCACTGAAACCAAGACCTCATCTACCCCACAATTGAACATAAATGGATCATCTGTCACTTTTGATATTCTGATTAGGCTTACCCTTCCATAAGCTCGGATAATTGATACTCTACTGTATACCCTTGAGGTAGTTTGAGCGAAAAATCATTTCACCCAGAAATCAATGAATTTAGTCTCATTTTTAAGAAAAATATCTTACCCAAATATACTCAAATATCAGCCACTGCTGAAAAATACCAGACTTTAAGCATGGGAAATGGTGCTTGTATGTACTCCAGAGAGACCTTATTTAAAAAATGAGGAATTCCTAATGCCTAGATCTTGTCAAAAAATTAACAGTGTGTAGTTCATGTTTCCTCATCCATTTTTGAACATAAATCATATTGTCACCCTGGTACTTTTATCAGGATCACAAAAAACCTTCCGTAATGTAAGAGTCCAAATTAATTAACCCTTTCTTGGTCGATGAACTGATCAGATTGAACTTAAGCAAAGTTGGATTTTCTCCCTCAGCCAGATCTTTATTGCTCTTTCGAGTCCTTTTTCTGGGTAACAAAAGTTAAAGAGGTTACTATATGCGTATAAAATTAATTTACTAACTGGGGAGTTCTAAATTGTTTTGTAGTCCTTCCTAGGGATGGGAGAAAGTCATTTATTCTATAAGTTCTCCACCCTGGGAAACTTGTAAAGATGGACTTTTGGGCCTGTTTTGTAGTTCCCCCATCAAAAGGGAACGGAGCACATGTTAACAATTGCATTCATTTATCAAGCACTTAACAGTGGTAAGTGAATTAAACAATGAAGACAAAAAATGAATAAATTACAACACCAGCAGGTAAGAAAATTTTCACAGTATTCCACTGCTCACAATGTGGTCTCAAGAAAGCAAAAGGAAGTGGTGAAAGTTTGAAGAGTAGCTTCGAGAAATTGTCCCTCTCATTGATGTATGTAAATAACTGGATTGAGTGCTACAGTGCAACAAATAGCTGAGAAGTGAAGCCAACATCGCCATATTGTTAGGGGTGTTGTTGTCATTGTAGCTAAGGAGAGCAAGAGTTAGAGCCGTTTATGCAGTTTGCCACGTTTATGAAAAATATTGGTTTGGAAATGTGGAGACCACTATAAAACTATGTACATACATACATACCAATCACGCTGTTTCCTTCCGGGGTAGGCACAGTCAAACTGTTTCACTCTTTAGTTGTTTTCTTTGTGTTTGTTTGTAAAAAAATGTTCTTTTGCATGTAAATGCATAGTTTTTGCAGTTTAGCTATAGGCATATATACTGTGGGGCCAACAGATGAAAAAACAAATGTCGGCAGAAGTTTGAAAATTCATGCGAAGTAAGCTAATAACAAAGAACTTCAAGGATTGACTCTTATAAGAAAATCCTAGTTTATATGTCTTAAAATATGGCTGTGGTGTGCAAGCAACGTCAATTTTCCTACAAAGAGTGCTCAATCTAGTTGGAAATACTTATGTATCGATGGTCCTTCTCATTAAGACCCTAGGCCTCCTGGTCATGATGTCCCGGGACTCTCTGATCCCTGCACTCCATCCTGTATCTTGGTGGCATTTGTATGAATGAGCAGAATCAGGTTAAATATCAATGGTTATATAATTTTCAGAACTGGTGAACAGTATACGGTGGTATACTTCAATTTTATCATTTGGTTGGTGCATAAGTACTTATGAGAGCTTTATTGAGAAGTGACATATTTTCCATAGGCTGCGAGCATCGTAATTGGTCATCCCCCACCATTGGTCATCACCCACAATTGGTTTACTTACATGTTGAGGAAATCATGACTTAAAGCCATCCACTGCTTTTCATCTATGAATCAATTTTATTGTAGCTTATCCTATTGACTGTGGGAAATTTATTGAATACTCTTAATCATTGTTTCAGTATGGAAGCATGAATTGGTTCAAGTTTGCATTATATAGTCAAAGTCATTATGCATTGTCCTTATGCAAGTGAAGCTTCATTCTGTATTGGTGACTGCCAACAAATATATAAATAATTCATGGAATCTAGAAACACTTATATTATGTGCATATCTTCGAGTGAGAAATGATGAAAGATCTCTAGGTAGCTGATGAATGTGTGATATTGGGTTTCTCTTTGGTGGTGAATTTTTATCTTGGCACTGGAGTATCTGTGTAATACCTAGAAACATGAGAATCTAGGTCTCATGGTTTGTTTAAGTGTGAAATTCACTCTGAAAAGGTCATCCACGTGTACCATGACTCAAGACACGATCTTCCCATACTGTGCTGTATGCTTCGACCAATTATGCCACCCAGTTCTTATCCATTTTTCTATCTGAAGGTTGATTGTCCTCCCTAAATCTTACATATTTGCTCTCTGCCTTATAATCTGATGAAAAACCGTTCATCTTATTATACCTTTGTTTGTTGGTTTCCTAGCTACCCAGGTATTCCTAACATTGGTTTAAGTACCACTCACTGCTCTATCAAGGGATCTGGCAGCAAATCCCAGTCCATACTGGCACTTATATTATTTGCGAATTTTTCATTTTCAATTTTTTCTTAGTTGTTGACTCTGCTATCATTACACTCATGGCAAGTCTGGCTGTAGTCAGAACTTTACCAGCTACCTACTTTAAATTTAGATGGCATTATCCTCCTCTTATGGTGGGCGCTTAAAGATGAGCTCACGTTAGACAGTTAATGGAGAAGGGAAAACATCCAGGATATGACTATATGGACAGACAAGAAGACCTTGGAATATTTCCTGGCATACCACTGAATAGGTCAATTACGAGAGTGCCCATCAACGGTTGCTGGCCTTTAATTGGCCACAATGCAGATATTGTTACTATTTTATGGATAATGCTGCAAAGACTATGTGATGGAAAGTGTGTTTAACCATATCGCATGAGGAACTCCATCTAATTTGCTTAACAAGTATAAATTCATAGGATAATCACTTTCAATGGTTGTTTGGTCAAAATTATTTGCCATGTTGCATTCTAGCTTGGTGGAGTTTTTTATTAGATATACTTGCTACTCTTTGACTGTATGATAAAAAATGGACTCATCTCATACGATGGTAAGGAAT
Source organism: Ceriagrion tenellum (assembly GCA_963169105.1). Taxonomy (NCBI): domain Eukaryota; kingdom Metazoa; phylum Arthropoda; class Insecta; order Odonata; family Coenagrionidae; genus Ceriagrion; species Ceriagrion tenellum. The sequence goes on from OY720639.1 coordinate 68,308,494, forward strand.
TTTTTTGTTGCAGCTTTAAGTATATCGTTAATCAGCATGGTGTACAATATCATTCCATCACTCTTCATGCAAAATGTCTACTTGAAAAATCTACTTTGACAAAGTACCCATACTTGGGTTCCTCATTATCATGTCAAGTGCTTTAGCCAGTTACTACCATGGCAGTTTTCAGTGTGATTAAAAGTAGTGAGCGCACACTATTCTTATGCGATGATGGTGGTGGTTATATATTTCCATTCAAGGTATTGTAACAGAAAAATGACATGGAATGGAGTGATGTTAACTGGTGAAAGGTTTGTTAATCTTCTGGGTGGTAGAGTTCTGTTGTACCACTACAGTTATAGTGTTATGCTTTGTACATAGCTATTGAGTTAATTCTAGAGTTTTTTAAAACACCACCTTTTTACCCCAGAGTAATAAAAGACAACATTATTCACACCTGATGCTGACACTGAAAATCAAAGCAAAATCAACCATTGCAGATTGACATTCTCATATAGTCTAGTGCCCATCATCTTTGCTCCAGGAGCCCAATTATTATGTTTCTCCATTATGCAAGCATCATCACTAATTTTCCAATGCACTCATGAGAGCAAAAACTGAATGGTCAAAGTTTGTCAGGTGCATTAAATCGCTCATCTTAATTGGTAGGCTGCATTATTGGGACAGTAATTGAGAGTAGTTAGCACTTAGGGTAATGGTAAAAATAACGCAAAAGAGGGAACCATAATCCCGCACCTGATTTGAAGTGTGCTGCCTAGTTCACAAGGTCTGAAACAAATGGAAGGATTGTCCCTTGTTGTGTTGCTAAGTGAGGAGCGCACCAGAACAAATGGTAAGCTTCATTTATATTTGTCATGGCTGATGACAAGTATATACACGTGGCAGTGATGAGGAAGGTATACAGATAAAAGCATACAGACAATGAGTTAACTCTCTATGCATTAATATTTCTTAAATTTAATCTTTTTCATGGTTTATGAGGAAAGTGTGCCAATATGGAATAACCATCTGCAGTAAGGTGATAGGAGAAGATTACATAGAGGTTACTAGAATGTTTGAAAGAGTTGGAAGAGAATTGGAAATGGTGACTTATGGGTTGTCTAATGTGAAGGATTGAAATCTGCCCCTGTTGGAGTTGTGCTGTTCATGAAGATATATTGAGATGGTGATGATTAAACCAATCATTATAATATAATATGTACTAAATTTCGTTCTTGAGAAGGAAAAGTATGGCTCATAAATTTACTAATTTATTGTTTTTATGTCTTTTGAGGTCCTGTTGTGCATGAAAATTTGTTGTGATGATGATTATAGCCATTCAAGGTTGTTAGCCATCCATTATCCAATCCACTGTGCTATTTATTATGCCTTTTCAGTGAGCCATCAGCAGTTTGATTTGGAAATGAGGGAGTGTGCGGAGGAAATGGATTACGAAGATGAATATGAGGCTGCCTGTAGTTCGCAGGAGCATGCTCCAAGGCCAGCACCGTTGTCGACGTATGTACCCATCAGTCAGCAGAAGGACTCGCTCATTGATTACAGTGATCAGTTCCCCCACACTGGTAGTAACGTAAATTTGCAAGCAACATTGGAGAGGATGAGACAGTCACTCCTCAAACGTGTCCGTAAGAAAACGAGATGGAGGAAAAAAAGAAAGCCCAAGTGGAGAGGCAAAAAATTCTGATTTGGTGTGATATTTATTGAATGACATGTAAAAGCATGTTTTTTTGGGAACTGATGGTGGGTTTTTGAGTTAAATGTTTGCTGATTTGTTATAAATATATATACTTATTAATGTATGAAAATCATTATTTAATGTGATTGTGTATTTTTCAAACAATGGTGTAAAATGCAGTAAGTGGTAATAATTTGCTGACATGATTATTTTAACAGATATGTATTTTTGAGAAATAACAATAACTTTCTTACTCTGGTATTTTCAAATACAAATGTGTACCTAGGTGTTGTTTATTATGTGCCACTGGTATGAAAGTTCTCTGCTGAAGATTTTTGTGTCAATGCAGTGGCTTGTGTCAAGGTTTTGGGTCGAAGAACACTTTAATTGTAATTACTTCACCTTGTGACAAGAATATTCATTGGCATAAAAAATTATCCACTTGTGCATGGCAACATTTTTTTGTTTGATTAATAAATGTTTTGTCTTTTTCAATCACAATATTCAATGGGCTCATTGTAAGTGGTGGCACCCTGTAATTCCCATGATCTTTTTAAATTTATGATAGATTTAGAGCTTGCCTTGAAAATATTTTTAACATAGTCAAATCAGTGGACCTTAAATCAGGAATCCATGAAATATCCCATGCCTTCACCTTAAAAAAATATTATGAAAATGGCAGCGGAAACTCTTCCTTCTCCCAGGAAATCTTTCTTAAGGTTGGCATACTACCTTTTATTCAAAACATTTCATATTCAGTAGCCTTAGTTTATACATAGGTTAAATTTGATTTGTGTTCTTGGAAGAAACTTGTTAAATTTATAATGGAGGAGAATAACTTTGTCAGGTTCTTGAATTTGTGATTTTACTTGTCTGGTAGATTTTTCTCTCTTCGATTGAAATGTGGGCATCAACCAGCTCACATATCTCTTTCAACTGATATTCTTAGATCAATGCCCAACCATCCTATCATAATGTTCATACCAACTTACCCTGGAGTTACTCAAAATTACTTCCACCATGCATGGAATCTTGGAATAATTTGGACTAATGATTCTCAGAAGATAGATTGAGGGCTCTGTTGGATGCTTGTGCCAATCTTGAGGACCCTTAAATTTTAATAAATGTTGCTCCCCACAAAAATGTGGGTGTTTAGGTAGCTCCACCTCTTCAGGGCATGGTGAATGAAGAGTGGCCACATTTCTTTGGGAGCCTCAAAATCTGGACTTGGTGAACACCCAGAAATTACTTCCACCTGGAAAACTGGAAATTTTCCTTGATTTTGACATAATTTTGAAATATGTATGTATCTCTTATTTCCTAGGGTGTGGGATATGACTGAGGTAATCCTAGTCCCAGGTAAAGTTGATCAAGCATTATTTTAAATTGAATTTTAATATTGCATCTGGCTCCATCTCTTCCTGCATTGAACTAATTAATGTTTAACTAATTCATTTTTCCCAGTGTTCACATCATAGCACCTGAGCTGCAAGGGAGAAAAAATTCCTGTTTAGATTTCCATGAGGAGGCAAACTATCTCAATGATGAATATCTCAGTGATGTTTTTAGAAGAGAATAAGAGTAGAAAAACTGGGATTTGTCAATTATCATCGTTATATAACAACAATGTTGGGTTTATCCACAGCGACAGTGGCTTTGTAAGCACGGCTTCGTCTCATGTGCAACAATGTAGACTTGAGGTGTGAACATGTAGTTCGCATAAACCCCTATCGAAATTCGCCTTGAATTAAGATGTGGTGTAACTTGCTAACACACCTGATCGGCAATTGGGAGATCCGGGTTCAAATCCTGGTCAAGTCAAATGATTTTTTCATGACAGATTTCAACCCTGGTGTATATGCACTCGTGTGAGTGACTTTGTAACACATCATTTGTTAATGCAATGATTGGAAATTTAAGTTCAACTTCTGAGTTCACTGAAAAATCCTTAGGTAAGAAAAATAAATTCTATTTCATTTTATTTTTTCTAATATTTTCAGTACCACTCATCACAAATGAAAATATGGCATATATGCATAGGATAAAAAAATAAAGTCATTTACATTTTTCTGTAACATATTTCAAGAGAAGTATTTCATATTTGCTCCTTGCATGGTAAAATCTAGGAAAAACATACATCATCATGACTTCTTTAAATAGCAGTAAAAGTTATAACAAGTCGATCAGGCTCCATATTATTGGAATAAAAATGTGGACTCATATGATTATGTAAAGACCATTCCTATTGGTAGGTAAGTCTAACTTGGAATACCAGTCTTTTTTGTTAAAATGTTATTAAAGCACTAGTGAAATATTCCATCTCATTAAAATCAAAAATACAAATGTTGGTGCACATTATACCTTTTCATAATGATTACCAAGAGGTCATTTATAACTGAACACCATAGGATGGGCCCAGTTACATTCACAAGGGTTCAGTGATGTGAGTTCCATAAACTCATTGGCTGCTATTCTGAATGAAATAGCATTAACACTATATGTCAGAAATAGCTTTCATTATGCTTTTGCTTTGAAAAATAGCGTGATTTTCTTCGAAACAATCATAACAAAAGCTATTTCTGGCATATAGCGTTAACGCTATTTCATTCAGAATAACAGCCATTATCACTTACATAGCCAAATCTTCTACATGTACTAAAGAAGGCCCATGAGCCTTGCAGTGCTCTCGAAATCCCCTCGATCTACATAGCAACCAGTCATCTTTCTTCTTCCAGTATATTCATTCCGGGCATGTAGAACTCTCCAGTTATCTACAAGCATCACGGTTCCAGGTGACAGCTTGAAAGCCCATGTGGCCTCCGGACTTGTAAGCTCCCTAGTAAACATTTTCAAGGCAGAGTAGAACTTGGGAATGCGATCTGCAGGAAGGGTCCTCAATGGTGCTCGGTCGTAGAGATTGAATCTGCCAGTAAGATAAGTGTATGCCATTACACCTTGATCAAACAACTATGCTTGAACTAAAAAACTAGATTCTGAACACCAAGGTCAACAGGTAGTAGTATCACTTCTGATACTTAGGAAAGTAATTATTGTTAGAGGAAATTCATCATATTCTGTCTGGTGGTATGATGCTCATTTAAAAGTTCCAGGACTAAACCTATACCACCTTCTAATGGAGCGAGGAAAATTGTGTTTGAGCTGACAGTAGTGAGGTAGGCCTGCAAAGTCAGTTTGGGAAGCCTACTCACTTCTTACGGACCAGTGCTGACAGAACTGAAGTGCTTTGATATGCATTTGCATTTTGAGGGCCGTGTAATCTCAGAGTAAAGAATGCTTGATAGTTTCAATGGAATCAGGTTTAACTCATAGAAATCTCAACAACACACATAAGATGAAAACTTAGCGAAATGTAAGAAAATTTCTTTTATGTAATACACTAGCTAAACCTGGCCACGCTTCGCTGCGGTTCAGACTGATATGAAATGAATGGGAAAATAAATAAAAGTACTATCGCAAACATAGATTCACCGAGAAAACACATCATTCTATTTAATACCCTGCTTTGCGTTGCAGTGGCTATGTTCAGCTTCAAAGCGATCCAATGGCTGACATATTTTCAAGACAATTAGTTGAGGTCGAACGCTAGCACAGATAAAAATGTTACGCTGCGCTTTTAATTAATCAGCCATTCATTTAAAGGCAGCACTGAGCAGCTTCTTTTAATTAGTTGTAACAAATCCAACAGGATCCATCTAACTTTACTTTCAAACGATTTTGTTTTAAAATGAAAATAAAATAGAAAGAAAAGCCTACTGAATTGACATCTAAAAGGTAAATAAATGGAAACCAAATGGCAATTAATGTTATCCAGATAATTCAAATGAAAACATCAAATCGGTCCAATGTATTGTGTGTCACATTAAATATCTAACGGCATATTCGTAGTTTTACTCATTAAATATATGTCTACTCACCATATCTTATTTTTAGGGTATTTGACGAAGTGGAATTTATCTGGTTAGTCACTAAATTATACATATCAAGAAGCCATTTCACTGAAATTTTTTCCTGAGCCAGTAAAATTCGGTCATTATGACGGAGAGTTGAACCCAGGGCAATGTTTTTTTTCCGGTGATTGTTCTTTCCCATACTTTAGGGCTCAAATCCCTGCAGTGTAGGATATTTGTCTGAGGACACCCGATACCTATTTCAGTGCCTTGTGGAGGGCATTTCAAAATCTGTCGGATAAGACGTTAAACTGAGGTGCCTCTCGCTAAGAGCAGGCTAATGGTGAAGCCGGGTTCCTCCCTTGCCTGCTCCCATATGACGCAAATGACCTTGGTTGTCAGTCACCACCGCAAATATCCAATCCCACCAATGGTATTAAAACTACTTTTCTAATGACACATCATGAGCCTTTTTCATCTTATATCCATATGAGGGCTGGCTTTAACAATGCTATTGGTCGTCAAGGAGACATAGAGCCAAAGTCAATCAATTTTCAGCAATTTTATGAATGTTTTTTTTCAAAATTTATATTAGATCAGTTAGAAAACTAAAATTCATTACAGGAAAAAGAATTTTCATTTATTTTTCTTTACAATGGTTTTCATCGCGACTCTGTGCGACCATTATTTCTGATTTAAATATGCTAAATAAAATGGTCTGCAGGCATCAAAAATGAACTTTATACGTATTTCTTATGGAAACCCATTGACTCGTCTGGAGTCAAACCGGAGACCATTAATCACTTTTTATTTCCAAATAAACTTTTTTCTGACCATTAGAAACATTTTAAAAAAAGAATTAGCCAAATCGGTCCAGCCATTCTCAAGTTTTGCGGAGACAAACAAACGCAGGCTGCAGGCTAATTTTTTATATATAAGATTATGGTTTTTGGATGGAACTGTGTGATAACCTCTGCAAATTTTGATATAATTCCAATAAGAATAGCTAACATCCCTGGAATCCATACATGATTGTGATCACGTAGGGCACTACAATGCATTCCTTTCGAATGAATTGAACATTATTCATTTACCATAGAGTATGTCCCCACACCTCTGAGATTGATCAGAAGCAGCTGAGTTACAAGCTTAGAGAAACCGCTAATTGAGACCAAATATTTTCTCCAGAGTTACAGCATGCGATGATGCATGACTGTGGCAGTGAATAGTAAGCAATGGTTACAGCTAAATACCAGCCTGAAGGGAACTTTTGTTCCCGCTTAAATATGGGTCTCATCTAGTGAGTAAGTACTACTACTTTAAATGTAATTTTTTCACTAAAATTTGAATTCTGACCAGCACGCCTGTCAGAGAGAATTTTCACACTCTTTTAAAGGCTATTCTGTGGGAACTCATAATTCTCTCATGTGCAATGTGCAAAAATCTGTGATATTCACCCAATTGATCTAAGTTAAAAAATTACAATGCTCTGAGTCAATCAGAACTAACTTGATGCCCATTAAAAAAACTATTTTACAGAGAGTAAAGCAGAAGTAAAATTCCACAACTATACGCAGGGCTAACACTCACCTCAACTGGATGAATTGCCCAGTAGCTTTGGAGTAGTGGAGAATGGGGCCACACTGGGTGTAATGTTTGCGATTGCCATCATCTATGTATTCACCCTCTGTCTCCTCTTCCGTGAGAATTTTATGTGCCTCAGGGTTTTTCCTCCTCAATTCCTCCGCAGCACGCAAGCCATCCACTAAAATATTCTCTCCTCCAACACCTTCATGATGAATGCAATGCAATACCAGAAGCCTGGGAATTTGAAAGAGCCAAAATATGCATTAATGTAGAATGCCTCATTATTTTTAGCATGGATTCATAATTTGCAATGACATTATCTAAGGAAATCTGTCAGTACACTCACTTTAGGCAGGGTTTTTCACATCCCCCTCCAGAAATTAATAGGATGCTGGACTAGGGCAACATGTTTGAGCTATGATAACTTAGATCTATGACATATTAAGGTGAAACTTTTGTAGATTTAGATTACCCAATCCTTTAGCCATTGATACTTTTTGACTTTCAGCATAGTTAATTGCTTGTATTTTAATATTGTTTTATGTAACAGTAACAAAAAAATTAGAAAACAATTTGTGTCACTATGAAGAGAAATATTCCCTAATGTTCGTTTACAACATTTGAAGTGCTCCTCAAAAAGCCTTCAAGTTGGGTTTGAGATGCCATCTAGAAAATTGCAATATTGTCTAGAATTGAATCCAGGCGCTCGGGATGGGAAGCCACTATTCTAGCCACTGCATCATACTGAGTCCTATCTAGTGTTCTTGTTGTTTTCACTGCCTTGAAAGCACAGCATATCTTTGCTTGCTTTTGGAGGTTTCCCGGCCAAGATTCATATAACCCTTTTATGAAGGTTGTATGGGCAAGAGATGAAGAACCCCAGAAAGAAATACCATGAGTTAGGTAGATTTTTAGATAAAAATAACCCAGTTGGTTTAAATGAGGAATTCCCTTTCTTTTGGCTCCACCTCATAAAGTCTCTCTCCCAAGAGATATACAATCCACTGCACTGGACTTTATTACTTGGTAGACTTAAGCATTCAAACCTTGAAAATTTAGCAATCAGCCTCTAATCAAGAAAATCCTGTTCCTACTCTTAAAGATACATTCATTGGGGCAATAAAACTTAATACCATGTCATACTTGATATTAAGGTTATTCTTCTTTTATAGAGAGGGAGATAAGTTCTGCTCTCTTTCAGCAGACAATTTCGCAAGCAACTTTCATACTATGGCTAGAGATATGCCATTCTGAAAATTACCGTGGTATTTTATATAATTTACCACAGCTCCTGAAAATTACCATAATTTCCAGTAATATTCACTTCCATTTCAGACATTTTTCATAGCGATATATAACAAATCTATTATTTTAAGACAAGTCTATATAATTGACATACTATCTTAATTATTAATAGAGGCACATCCAACTCATTTGTGGAAAATATATTTTTATTCATGGAATATTTGTGGGGTTATAATTTTCAATGATTTGAACGAAAATTTCTCATGCCAAAAAAGAAAACCGAATAGCACAAGGGCTGCCATATTTGTTTTATAATTTTCTTTATTTATAATGCATTAATGTAGCAATAAAAATGGTTGAAATGCCTTAAACCCATTGCTATTGGCTTTCCCATTAAATCCTCTAATAGCTATTAATTCAAGAAAATTAAGAATTACCAGATAATTATGGTAATTTTTGAAAATTACCATACTCTACCATGGTAATTTACCTCAAATGAAAATTGCAGTAATTTACCCATCTCAAACTATGGCCATTGGGCACATCAAAGATTTACCCATTGGCTGTTACTTCCGAGACTAGTATTGTAGAAGAAATGATGCCCCTTTGTCTCATGAAAGATGAAATCATACAGTTTTATGTAGCACAACTCACACTGAATGTCCTTGTACAAGGAAGATGGAAAATTGCTTATCTGGGAATATATCTTGATTTGATGGGTGCTTTACTTCTTCACTCAGTTCCACAAAGAGGTTAATAGTTCTCTCCAGCACCAACGTTTCAAAGATTTTGCTAGCATGCAATAAAATCCAGAAAAACAAAACTTTTTCATGAAGAGTGGATGGATGGGCCCTTCAAATTTCTCATCAAGAAGCTGACAGGGAGATTCTTCATTCTTTGTAAAGTCAGAATGAATTTCAGGAGGAGTAGGGCTCTTACTGGCATTCATGATACCACATACCCCGTTACTAAATTTTTCAGAGCATCTTCAGTCCAGAACAGTAAATGACGTAGGTACCTGATGAACTGGCATGCATAGCCACAAAAAGGTCATTCATTGATTTTTTGATAGAAAAATGAACAAGGCTACTTGCATATTTTGGCCCAAGTGGGATTGAACCTAATATAAAATCAACATTAAGGCATTAGCATGAGCATGCGATTTGACCACAATGTTTCACATTTATAAATTTAACGTCACTTAATTCATCAAAAAGATGGTCTTACCCAGCTGCCTCTTTGAAGTAGGTGTTGTCAGTGTGGACACCAACGTATACATTGGTGTAAGATGTGTCTGCATGGTTCATCGCATCTCCAAACTCGAACATTCCCCCAAAATGAGTGTGCTTGATTAATGCTAACTGCTTGACAACCTCCTCAGTTCCCTCCGAGCTTGGATGAACCTGCATTTCAGAACAAATGATATTTCAGAGAGCTCATTAGATAAATCAAATACTGCATTCAATAAAGTGAAGCATGCCTGTCAGGTTAAAACTTTTAATCGGGTAAAAACCATCCTTTTAAATCTCTTACACAAGACTCAGCTACGGTGAAGTCAATAGAGCCATGGAAATTAGGAGTGTGTTCATTTATGAGTAATCACTTCAGCAAAGAAGATAGCATCATGTACTTAGTGTTTGTACAAGTCTCTCCTTATATGTTTAAAGCCAAGATAGTGTATTCTTAAGGTAGCATTGCTTTTACATATTTTCTAGCAATCTAACCCATGAGCTGCCATCTATATTTCGAAGAAGCACGTATTGAGATATGTACGCAGATAATTTCAATGAAATAGAAATATTCAGAAAATAACTTCAAGTAGTCTGTGTACTTCCAGAATATCAATCAGTACTACTGGACTTGAAAATTGCATTGCCTAATGCAGTTTTTGTATGGGGGTCAACAGCATCACTGGCACTTGCTCCCTACATCTTCAAGTCAAAAATTAATATGCCACCTGAAGATGTGGGCATGGGGGCCAGCAAAACTGTAGTTGTCATACAACTCGGCTACAGAAGGGCACCAAAAACACTCGCCAAGGGAGAAGGAAATTGACATATTCAATGTTAGTATTAACAGTTAATTATTCTCTTTTTCACAACAAGAGAAAAAAACAAATCTTTTCTTTTTTGAGTAAAACCTTTAAATATTTAATAATTTATGAGCGAATTTATTGGCCATCACCACTTATCACCTTAGAAGCTGAATTTGACATATCAGCTGGTGACAGAAAGAAGGTTTAATGTAACCAAGTACAACATGTACTAACAAGGGCTCCCTTCAGAGATGTTTTCAGAGTTAGTTATTTAAATTTCAAGCAAATTAAATACATTTTAATTAATGACATGATTGAGAACATTCCTTTAATCCTACCATCAAATTATTAAAAATGCAGGCTAGGACTCACATCAGTAACAAAAGCGACTCCATATTTAACCAGAGAACGAACCACTTCCACTAAACCAGGAGACTTTTCATCAGATGAATCGGACTTCCCAGGGCCCATATATTTGGCCAATGGGACCTTTGCTATCCTACCCACAGATTCTGGACTAGAATCCCACAGGATGGGAGTGGCAGGTCCTTCTTTAACACGGCTGGTGTATCCATTAAGACTAGAATTCCACAACCAATCAAGCTGGTATTCAGAGTAATGGTCATCGGGCCCTGTGAAATATTACAGCATTATATTCGGATCCAAGCCCCAATGGTATAAAATTTTATTGGCAACTAGTGGAAGTCACCTGAAGAAATTTAACGGGTGTGAAAAACATTAAACTTCTTCACTTCTTTAAGTAAATCATTTACTATGTAAGTGTTCTCTCATTTACATGTAGTGCCCCTCTGAGAGCTACTTTGAGAATAGACATTGGAGAGTATACTTGGTGTAAATACGCATAGAATTTATTGATTACCCCCAAAGTAATCTCTCATCGGGCCCTTGGGACTCAGGGCCCTTCTTATACAGATTTTCTTTCTACATGCTATCATGGGCCTGCGGGGAAATGTGATATTTAAATGCTAGAGGCAAATCCTTATCAAATCAAATCTCTGGCTGTCAAGGAAAATTCTATTGTTGATGTCAGAGAAAACTGAGATTTTTCTGCTAAAAACATGATTTTCAGGCAAATATGAAGCACAATAGAAAAACAATTGAAAGAATAAGAAACATTTATTTAGGCATCTGATAAAAAATATCCCAGCCCTCTACCTTGAATGAAAGTACTTTCAAAAAGCAAAAAATGAAACCACTGCATCAAACCCAATGCTTAGCGTGGACAACCAGGAGGGGCCTTCAGGGGCCCCAAGGGGTTTTTAATATGTATAGCCTATATTACAACTAGATATATTTTTCTATCTGCATGCTAAATTTCAGCTCAATCGGTCCAGTAGTTTCTGCGTGATGGAGCAACAGACAGTCAGACACCATTATATTTTTATACATTAGTAAGGATAAGGATTAGAGATATTTATGGATAAATGTCAGCAGAATATCAAGCTCCTTTCTTAAGTTAGATTTTTGTGTGGCACAAAAGAAATCAGGGATCTACACAAGGAAAACAAAAACATGTACATCCTGAACAAAATTCTAAATTTCTTGTCTTTTACCCTTTAACCTTTTTCGTCACTTTTATTTCCTCAAAATGCCAGCTTAAAGGGGAAGGCCAGGTGTGAATATGAAAAATTAATGTTTTGTCAAGAGACTGCATTGAGGTGACATCTTCTGGCATGAATATGTATTATCAAACCCAGGGTATCCTAAACTGTTTGCTGAGGCAAGAGATTGCAGGAATGTAGCTGAAACCATAGTTCATCCAATCTGGAAAGGCTGCATTCCGTCGAAGGCTTCAGGCCAGTAGTGCATTGATTCACATGATTTCAGTTAGCAAAAGGGAGAAGGAAGCTCTTTATTGTCAAATCCAATAGTGAAGAGGAATGTCCTCCCTTCAAATGCACATCTAAGAAAAACATCATTCAAACTGGCTCTGCTGATGCCTAACCCAAGGAGCCAGATAAACTGTATTCCTCGTATGAACATTTTTTGATGGCCACCCAAATACCGTATGATTTTATTTCATAAGTGTGCCATTCTGTAATATGCATACCATAAATAATGGAAAAAAAACTTTGTTTTATTCCACCAATTTATTCTCAGGTATTACTAGTTTCGATTTCGAACTTACGACGCAGCGGAATCATCTTCAGGCACCTACACACTCAATTTATTGGAGAGTACTTCAATTACCTGTAACCTATGTTTACCCACAAATGAAAAAACGACTTCGTTATCTTCCACTGATTTATTTTTTTGGTACGACATGTTTCGACACATAGAGGTCATTTTCAAATACAAAAATTTTTGAATTTCAAGCAAATGTATATACCTGGAAGGGACTTGGGGGAGGTTGGAGAGGGGTAGAAGTGGGTGTTAGGAGGGGGGGGGGAAACCCGGAGAGAGGTAAAGGGTGGTGGTTATAGTGAGAATTGGGGAAAAACCCGAGAGAGGACCGCAAAAATAAATCAGTGGAAGAAAACGAAGTCGTTTTTTCATTTGTGAATATCAACTTCCACATAGTTGAGCCTGATACCATTGAACGTATATGTTTACCCATTTGTTGACTGAAGTCTGGAAGTGACAGACAAGGCAAATGTCATAATCGCTCCAGTACTGCTACAACTCCACTATACTCCTTTATAAGTAGCTCTCTAGGGGTAAGGAGTAGCAAAAATAAGCTCTTTACGTATTTTGTGAATCAAGTTCTCATGACACCAGATCCTATCTTCGGCCTATGAGTGGAGATAATCATAACCCTTTGCCTGAGCACCAGCTCCATGAGCAGCATGAGTCCACAGTGAACCATTTGATTATGCAGAGCATTAGAGCATTGCTAAAAAATTTGTTCCATACTCAGAAAATATGGACTCTGAAGAAGGTATAATCCTTATGTTTCACCGTGTATTAACAATTTTGAAATGGAATGCTATGGAAATTGTTAACCAAGTCCTCCAATAAAGGCGCTCCAAAAACAACTTGGCTGCAATTAACATAAGTTTCATTTTAAATTGATAATGAACAGTCTAATGTAAGGGGTGCACTTTGTAGCCTATTTTTTCCAAGATACATATTTAGTAAAAGATTTCAAGTATATTCAATCGGTAAACAATTAGTTGACCATGGTCATCTGCTATGACCAGGGCTGTTGCTAAGAGTAAGGGTTTTTATAATGAGGGTCCTGAAACCAGTAGAGTGGGATCCCTAGTGATGCATGGGACCTTTTTTCTTGCTAGAATCTGGCATAGCACCAGAGTAGTGTAAACATGGCATTCATTCTCCAGCATAGAAAAATATGTGGCATTTATAATTGGTGTGTGTTGAAATGGATGAATTATTTGCATCGCGTTAACATGGTATTCATATCTAAAGGGTTAAGTTCAAACAAGAAAAAATTGATTTTGAATTTATTAAATATGAAATGTTAAACATTATTATTATTATTGAGATTTATATGAGTAAAATTCCAGAGAGGAAAAATCATTTGTCTAGGCCAGGACTCGAATGTGGATCCATCGATTTCACACCAAGTACTTCAGCCAGGTAAGCTACTGTGGATTTTTGTTGGCTCCAACGGAACAAAGGGTCCTACCGGTATCCTCAAAAATATATTTATATTACTTACAGAATATTAAAGTTTATGAATTTTGTTTGGGATATCGGTATGGTAATTTATTAAAGGATTATTAATTGGGGGTCCTGAAAAGCAACCTTGTTTAGGAGAAAAAAGTTTTTCAAGCCACTCCTGGTAGATAACAAAAGAATGTATTTAAATCTTAACCCTCAAGAGAGTGAACCCCTGACCTAAAATGTTACATGGATAGCAAATAGGAATAATTGCCAATACAGATATATCTCAGCATACTTACAAAATTCTAGATATATTCTTGAGAAGAGACTAAGAAAAGGCCGGGAGACCTACATTGCCTTTGTGGATTTGTAGAAGGCCTTTGACAGTGTCGATTGGTAACTTTAGCTTTGGATGCTAAAAGAAGCTGGAGCTAAATATAAGGACAGAAGGGTAGTGTGGAGTCTGTAAAAGGAGGAATTGGCAACTATAACTTGTGGGGAACACCGACAGGAGGCTGACATCAGACAAGGAGTGAGACAGGGATGTTCTCTGCCACCCACCCTCTTCAATCCATACATCCAGAAAGTTATAGATGAGGTGAGAGAAAGGATGGGACATAAAAAAAGGGGTACAGGTACAGGGGACAAAGACTGACATGATCAGATTCGCTGATGGCATAGCAATCCTGGCAGAGAGTGAGGAGGGGCTGTGAGAGATTTTGGAAGTACTGGAAGAAGTCCTCAGAATCCACTATAATGTGACAACAGACAGGAACAAACCAAAGTGATGGTGGTGAGCAGAGATGGCATGTCGGCCGACCTGAAACTGGGCGATATTACATTAGAGAGCGTACAGGAGTTTATGTGCCTTGGTAGCAAGATAACAGCAGATGTACAGGGCAAAAAAGAGATAGTGTGTCATATCAGCCAGGCCAAGATAGCTTTTAACAAGAAAATCAAACTTCTCACCTCCACCAACATCAGTTTGAAATTGACCAAAAGCCCTTTCAAGACGTTTGTGTGGAGTGTGCTGCTCTATGGTGATGAAACATGGACGTTTGGAGAATCAGAGAGGAAAAGGTTGGCTGTATTTGAAATGTGCTACCATAGAATGATGAAGATTCCCTGGGTAGACAGAGTCACCAACACAGAAGTGATAAGAAGGAGGTGCCATGTTTGCTCAAGAACCTTAAAAGAAGGAAAGCAACATGGATCGACCATATTCTCCGACATTCTGGGTATATTGCTGACATATTGGAGGGCACAGTGGAATGGAAGAACTATACGAGGCAGGCCTAGGTTAGAATACACTGGACAGATTTTGGAAGAGCTGGGATGTACCTCATACCACCCAATGAAGGAGTTGGCCCAGGACAGAGATGAATGGAGGAGAATTGCTGCTGCTAACCATTCCTAGGATTGCAACCAGAAGAGAGAGACTTACAAAAACCTTTAACCAGTCTGACCTTTTCATAAAATTCTTTCACAAACATTCAAGTACAGTTTCAGTAACTAGCCGTAGTATGTTACTACATACTAATGAGGACTGGCTTATTTCTAACCTCTATTACTCACTGAAGGAATTTTCTTGAATTCATCTGTACTCTGGTAATTTTTATTTAGTTTAATGTAATTTTTATGAGTAATAAATCTTGATGACATCTTTAGCGGCATATGTTACAGTTTATGATGATTAAAGGTTATTATCATCAAGAGGATAATCATGATTTATTTACACTCCACATTAAGTGATATTTTTCAGCTACTTTTCATTTATCGTTATCCACAAAATGGCATACAGATGAGGGATTATGTGTCATAGAACCTATATATGAATGGACAGCATGTCCCACTCAAGTTTAATAGAGAATATTTATCCCCTGTAGTTGTCTTCATTGGGAACTAATAGGTGTTTTATGAATATTAAAATACCCCACAAATAAACTATTAGGAAAGAAATAATAAAAAATTTAGGAATTGAGGGACTAGAGTTTTAGGATATGTATTTGCAATTTGAAAAGAACCTGAGTATTCATAACTCTCTCCCGAGCAGAAAAATCACAGAATTAAAATGATCCTCCCACTGACATGGCTGATGCAATAGTAACTACTTGGAAAAGAATAACTTAATAACAGAACTGCATACTTACATTTTATTCTAAGCATGTTGTTCTCCAGTGAACATGTTGCTGGATATATGTCATCTGGGATGGATAACAAATCCAAGGCACGTTGATGAGTTGCATGATTATAGCATTTGGAGCACCTATCTCAATTTAAAGCATCAAGGTCACAGTGTTAGGTTTTCAATGAATGCAAGATGATTAAAGCTGATGTGTGCCAAGTACTTACCTACAGTGATCTCGCAACCAGATGAATGGCAAGTGAATGGACTGGCTCCAAGTAGGATCCTTCACTTCCACCTGAGGTCCATTGAATTTCAATGTATCTGTATACCATAAGTTTTCTCTCAATGAATGGTATATTTTTTCTACTTCAAGGGAAAGTGGTAGAAATAAACCATGACTGGTACTTACATTTATCAGACTTGACATCCACGTTTGGTGAGGCCCTGGAAGAATACCTCAGGACTAGTTTTGCGAGATTCGATTTGCTGGTTCCATTCAAGAGATACGAAATCCCTGTGGAGTGCTTTATTACATTATTGAACATCCACTTAAATGAACCCATTTTCTTCAAATATATTTACAGCGACCTCACGATGCTGTAAAAAATGAACAGTATTAACGATAATGAAGAAATATAACAATACATAGAATCACTATATCAGAGCTGTGGCGTATTTCAGAAAAAAAATCGGGGTGCCTGTAACTTAAATTCACAAACCGGCGAAGAAATTGCACAGTAAAAACAATTGCGATATATTGCCTGAGCGCATTACTACATGACTTCAAAATACTTTATCTTTTACAAATAAAGTTCACGGAATAAACTATTACGAATTGGCAAGTTAACGAGAACTATCTCGCAGCGCGACCACAAATTTTGAAGGTGGTGATAAAAGTCATTTAAATGTTGGGTGCTCACAGAAGCCCAACGCCCCTGACGCGACGCCCGCTCATGTTCCAAAGCCGCGCATGCTGCGTGTTAACCCTCCAGTCCCATGCCGTTCCCAACAAGTCTGTACTTCATACAAATTATGTATATACAGTTAATATACTTTCGCACTCCTACCTCTGGGTCTATGAAGGGAGGCGGGATGCTCGGAATTGACCTCGGTAAATAAGAAGTTGTTACTCCCGGGCAGCGGGACATACAATGCATTCAGTATCCACTGACGGCCCGTACTGCGTGAACTCCGCACCCTCATGTATAAATAGAACGTCTGCCAAGACACGAGACGCGTATTTTGCGAACAGCGAGACGATCCAAGGACATGTCAGGGCAGATTAATTCTCTCCGCTAGTCTGAGGTCTCAAGGACAAATTCACAGTCGGCTTCTATGTCACGTTTACATTCGCATGAAAGTTCCCGATTCATATATAGCATGGGAGGGGGAAATTTGATTCGGCGATATGTGACTGAACGCCGGCGGAAAATTGCCGTTTCGCAGTATTGCTAATGCTCCTAACCTCATTAGCTAAATAAATATCTACCTTCTTATGCCTGATACCTAATGTTTGCGATATTATACCTTCCACAAAGTAATCACGATTACTCACAATACGTCCTTGGCGGTCGTTCTCGATGAGTTACGTATACTGTCACCAGGTGCCGGGGCTCGGCGGATGTGGTAAATATTGATTTCCTGTATTATTTGATGTGGCTTCTAGAATCAGGTGATGGGCCACCATGTGTTTACTCATGAGGAATTCGAGCGAAAACGTGAAACCGCGTTCTCTATGGCAACCGATTTTGACTCAACAGACGGCAGTGCCGCCTAAAGCAACTTGAAAGAACTATTTTCATTCCAATTTTGCCACCATTGCCACAAAATTTGAATGGTCCATTAACTCAACGCATATTTACTATAATCTGAACATGTATTTTGCGACAAACCATTAAAGTTAGTGTGTGATTAGTAATCAATGTTTTGGACACATTTCATCGAGTGGCTACGTTTGAAGTGACCTATTGATTTAATAAAAACATTTGAAAATCAGCATCCTAAAAATAAATGCGAATCATTATACTAATCAATTCGAGGGAAACATGATGGAGGCCAAAATAGGACATTTTTTTGGCCATAGCTGTGCATCTAGGGCCTAAAAATGTCCCAGTTCCAATATGATAAACATATATGTCATGGCTATGTTTCGAATGCAGGAACTTCCGCATGGCAGAATTATGTTATCCGGAGATTAGATGGGGGTCAGAATACAGTGGAGCACCCTGCGACGTATTAGGAACGTGTATTCAACAATAGACTCGGGTAGAAGGCAAATTATTCTCACGACTACCAGTACTACCTTTATAATCGAATCCCGCAAAAACTTTAAAATCGGTAAAGCCATAGGGGTATAGGCAATATAAAGATTACTAGAAAGCATTATTTATTTCTGGATTCAAAGGGAGTAACTATATGCCTTAAAATATAAGCATATCCAATGCGGTATACTACTAGAAAATATGTCCTTCTCAGTAAGTATTAGTTTTTTCGATGCCATGGACACAATTCTGTTCTTGGAATAAAAATTAAGTATAAGTGCTTCTTATCACAGCTCAATCCAGCATGCGATCTTCCTAAAAGTGTCGTTTGTGGTATCAATATTACATATTTTTTATAAATCTATAAATGATTCGCTGGCTACCTCATCAAAATAAATTTAGAAACACCTCGCTGAAAGTGCAATTTAAGTTTACCGGCTATCCGGTAAGTATCGAAAGTATTGAGGTATCGCTCCAGTCGCACTGGTATCGATGGTATCCCTCCGCGGAGCAACGCGTAATCACGTCTGGCTTGTGGTAACCCGAGTAACTTGAGTAACGGTAGTTTTGCGTTACTTATAAACCCTTGTTCTTAGAAAATAACTTTTAAAGTACTTCCTAAAGTCTAAGGATATAAAATTCCAGTCGCTGGGGTGGGTAATTTAGAATTGTTACTGTAGTCGTAATTGATAGACTTGCCTTAACCTTTCCCCATGGACGGAAAGATTAATGCTATTCCATGGAAACAATACAGAGATTACTATTTCCTGAGCAAGGAGGATTATGACAACATTGGGTCTAACTCTTGTTTTCGCGTGCAATGCAAATTATGTATGCCTGCTTTGAAAACCATCGGAACCAACAAGTCGTCCTCTTCGAATTTGAGGAAACACATGAAGGTAGAACTAACTTTTGACAAAGTTTTGATGTTCTCTTGCACTCATTACGCTTTGTTAATTTCTGTGTTTATTTGCAGAGCATCCATCCAAAGGTTTTGGAGGAAATGGAGAAGAAGCTATCAATGGACGGCAGCAACTTTAAAGGAAAGAGGAAACGAGAGGACCAACATGAAGAGCATACCTGGAAACAGGCGAAGACCAATGAACTTCTAGGTGAATGTGACAAAGAAATTTGATCCGTTATCTCTTTATTTGATGTAGGTTACATGTTTCATTTCAGTGGCGTAGCGTAGATCATGCAAAGGGGCGCGTCCGCTATCAGGCTCAGGGTTATAGTGGAGGCCCATCAGAGCCAAGTAGGCTCAAGGTGATTTTTTTCACTTGAGTTCTCTACCAGCTTATTGTTAGGTTTTTGCCAGTTTTATCCTAACACCCCAATTTGTAACACATCGTGCCGTTTTCCCTCCCATAGATGTTCCGATTTAGATCCATCTTAATATCTTCGCATCAACTCCCTCTTCTTATTTCTTCCAGAATTTCTCTCTTCCTTCCTCTTCCATGTTTCCCTGGTATTCTCCCCTACAGTACCCCCAGCAGTCCTCATCTTTCAAAACGTCCTCCATCCCGATCTTTGGCCTTCTTCGAAACTCTGCCACTAGCTTCCTCTCCTCTCCAATCATATCCTTCATCTCCTCATTCATCCTTTTCGCCACCCAGCTTACCCAATCCATCCTCAAAACTCCCGTCTAAGACGCCTCTAGTCTATGTGTATCTTCCCTTTGCAATACCCAAGTTTCCAACCCATTTGGCATTACCGTCTATATAGAGTTTTCCTAAGCCTTTTTTAATATTATTTCTCAAATTCCCTAATGAAAATCCTCTTCATTGGAAATGCTTCTTTAGCCAGGGCTGTTCTACACCTTATGACCATACTGTTGAACCCATACTCCTCTTTGATACTTTGTGGATATGTAAACGGCTCTACTTGCTCTATTTTGTCTCTTGTATTCACCCTCCCACCCTTATATTCAGCCCTGCCCTTCATGCTTCTGAAGAATCTAATCACTTATATTGTTATAATGTTTGTCTGTATCCCATACATTTTGCACTGCACCTCTAAAGACATCGACTGAAATTCCTTAGATGACTGACAAATCAATGCTTAGTTATCTGCAAATCTCAGTAATTTCTTCACATTCCATCCTACCTTTATTCCTACCAAAGTCTCCCCCATGCCTCCCTCACCAATTCTCCTGAATACAGGTTAAAAAGCAATGGGGATAGTGGGCACCCCTGCTACACTCCTTGTCCTACCACAGCTCATTCCACTTCTCTCTCCCGCCCTAATCTGCACCAAACAGTTCAGATAAATATTCTGAATAAGAGGTCTACCCCTTCAATCGACCCCAATGTCTTCAGTACTTCCCTAATCTTGCCTAATCCACCCTATCAAACACCTCAAAATCTACAAATCAGGCAAAAACATGCTGCCCATACTCTAAGGTTTCTTTCTACTAGGGTCCTTATCTCCACGTATGTGTCCCAGGTTCCTGTCCCTCTCCTATGCCCAAATATGTTATTTCCAAGATATCAATTAGCCTTGCTCTCAGAACCCTCTAATTAAGTATAGCCCTAAGGATTATTTTGGCCACATGGAACATTAGGCTTATAATAATAATATAATAATAATAATCCTTTATTACGGGCAGGTGCCCAATTTCGAGAGCATGAGTAGTACATGTAACTTTTAATAAGTGTGATTCTAATAATGAATAATATGTTAATACACAACAGAAAGGAAAAAATATTTACACAATATAAAATAGATACACAGTATAAAAATAGATATCAAATATATAAAAAAAAGTAAGAAAATTCAGAAACATTCAGAACAAGTAATAATTAACCTTAAAGGAAGTAATTAAAAAAAAATAGATACAATATCAAGTAGATACAGAGTAAACAAATAGTCATCCAATATGAAAGTAATAAGAAAAAAGTCAAACACTTTGGTGCACAATATAAAATAAATATCCATGTAAAAATTAATAATTAAAAAGAAAGTCCTAAGCTTTCTAAACAAGTCATAAGTAGACTTACAGGAAGTAAAATATGTACCAAAAAAATTAACAAACTTACGAAATTCTTTAGCATCATAATTGACTAGACATATTCAGATAGACCTTGTAGACACCTTCTCCTATAGACAACCGGGGAATCATGGTGTATATCAATGTATGATATGAGTGAATTATACAGTCTTAATATGCGAACAATAGGTTCGTTAAAAGAATAATTTCTTCGACAATATTTAATATGATATAGTTTAGATCTCCTGGTGCTCGTGAATGATGCATCGAAATGCAATAATGCAAGTAAAGGCGAGCACTTGACAATATTATTACATAAATTGTACAAATACAACAACCCTGCAAGTTTTCTTCTTACTGATAAAGTATGCAGATTTATTATAACCATTGTTTCAATGTAAGGTGTGTGTGGAGTATGGAATCCGGCATAGAAGTTGATTAATCTCAGGAATTTTCTTTGTACACGTTCCAATGCATCAACATGGCAATTGTAATAAGGAGACCAGATGACAGATGTGTACTCCAAAATGGGACGGACTAGGGAGGTGTAAAGGCATCTTAATGTGTAAATATCTCTTAAGTCCTTATTAAGTCTGGTACAAAAACCCAGCATACGTAGGGCTTTAGCTACGATGTTTGATACATGCTGGTCAAAAGTCAGAGACTTATCAAACAATACACCAAGATCTTTAATCATGGAAGCACGAGGAATATGTTCATCACCAATAGAATATTTGAAGTTAATAGTTAATTTTTTCCGATAAAAGGAAATACAGTTACATTTCTTAGTATTAATGACCATCAGGTTTTTTCTACACCACTCTGAGATCTTTTTCAGACAATTATTGATTAGCTGGCAGTCATTAATGTTGTTTATAGCATTGAAAACTTTTAGGTCATCTGCATACATCAAATGTGGCAGTGGAGAGATTAGATAACGAAGGTCATTGATAAAGATGAGAAATAGTATGGGCCCGAGATGCGACCCCTGTGGAACTCCAGAGTTGACCGGAAAAGGATTTGAGAAGGTGTGCTCAATTTTTACTTGAAGATGTCGGCCCATGAGATAACTATGAAACCAATCCAGTCCACTCCCACTGATACCAAGAGATTTCATTTTATGTAACAGAATAATATGATTAACCTTATCAAAAGCTTTGGAGAAGTCTGTGTAGACCACATCAATTTGACGACCTTCCTCAAGGCCATTAATTAAGTAGTTAGTAAAAACCAATAGGTTAGACAAAGTAGACATACCCTGTCTGAATCCATGCTGCTCAGGTACAATGACATTTCTAAGCAAGGGTTCAAGTTTGTCAACAACAGTGCTTTCCATCACTTTGGCTATAACAGATTGAATTATAATGGGACGATAGTTTGATATGTCACATTTGTCATTAGACTGATGAATAGGAATGACATAACTTGTTTTCAAAACATCAGGGAAAGTACCACATTTAAAGGATAAATTAAAGAGGATGAAAAGCGGGTAAGAAAGAGCTGAATAACAAGATTTGAGAATGATAGGGTGGATTCTATCTGTGCCACTGCTTTTACTTGTATTCAAACCTTTTAGCTTGGTTATTATTTCATTAACTGTAACTGAAATAGAATTAAAGGTAATATTAACAGGAAAGGTACAAGAAGTAAGTACGTCGACTTGGTCAGTAGAAAAGACCCCAGAGAAATATTTAGCAAAAAGCTCAGCAATTGAGTGGTGGCTATCAGCAACAGCATCGTCAAGGTACATATTTTGAGGAAATGAAGTATCATTTCGCATGGTTTTCACATGATTCCAAAATGGTTTAATATTACTGGAGAGATTGGAAGACAAATTATTCATGTAAGAGCGGTAACAATCGTTAGCAAGTTTTTTGCATTCTGCTCTAGTCTTGGAAAAGCAAGTGTAATCCTCAGCAGAGCCTGTAGCCTTGTAAACAGAGTGATTAAATCGCTTTTGATTAATTAATGTCTTAAGCTGCTTAGAGTACCATTTCGGATAGGAGGAGACATGAAAATATGATTTAGGTGTGCACTGATCAATAGCATCATAGAGAGCAGAGTAAAAAGTGTCAAAGGCTTCATTTACAGATTTATTTCTCAGCAGCCCAGGCCAGTTAATGTTCTCGAGTATGGCACTAATAGATGTAAAATCGCACTTACTGAAGTCGTAATCAATATGACCTGTGTTTTCAGGGTGAGAAAAATTCTTTCGAGGAATGAAGAAATGTAGTGCTGGATGATAAACATCCGGGGGTACAAGAGAGTCGGTAACAATACAAGGGGTAACATTCATTTTATCACAAAAGGCTAAGTCCAGTCTCCTATGGATGGAGTTAAGAGAGTTGTTAACTTGAAATAATTCAAGAATGTTGATGGTCTCAAGTAATAATTTACCTTGGGGAGAGCTTAGTTGACTAGTATGACTAGAGTTAGAAAAATCACAGTTAAAATCAGGAACATTAAAATCACCAAGCAATAGTACATCGGTGTATTGCATAGTAGTCATGATACCTTCAACTGTATTGCAATAATCCTCAAAAACAGCAGTATTTGAATTCGGGGGGAGATAAACAGCACCAATTAGTAATACAGTTTTATCTAGCGAAATTTGCACAAACAAATGCTCGACGACTTGAGATGGGGTAACCAGACGCTTATAGTACAATGATGAACGAATGGCGATCAAGACACCACCCCCTCTTGATTTACTGCTCGTCAAGCTAGATCTATCTGATCTAATAATAATGAAGCCTTTTAACCCCAACTCCGAAGATACAATGTCCGGCGAGAGCCACGTTTCGGTTAAGACTAATACATCATACAATTGGTACGTAGAGCGCATTATTAGGTTGAATTTCGTCCTTAGACCTCTCACATTTTGGTAATATATATTGAGACCAGAGGACGAGATTACCTGTTTTTTGGCGTAATTTTGACGATCGAAGGAACAGAGTTGAAATATTTTATAACAATGTCCGTTTCGCCATTCTTTTTCCTTTCTTCAAGTTCTTCTGATAACTTGCTATAGAATTGCCGTTCCCGGGGGGTTTTGCCATTCCTGGCAAAGACACCGTCTTTCAAGTTCTTCTTGTTTTTCAAGACTAATAGCGCGTCGCGTGGACTCTGCAAGATTAATTTCACTGGATGCGGTTTGTTTGATTGCCTTCTGCCAAGACGATGAACGTGTACAACCTCGGTAGATAGAGAAGGGACATCCTTGAGAATATCCACAACTCGCCTACGATCACTATCGTGCGCAGCACTTTCATCAGCTATTATTATTGTCCTATAGTCATCATAGAATTTTCCTTGGTCTTCTTCAGTACTGGAATTAGTGTTGGCTTTGTGAAGCCCTCAGGCCACTCTCCATCCTCTTAAGGCCTGGTTACTCAATAGATTAACTCATATATGTGAATGCATGAATGCGTGAATGAAAATGAAAATTCACCATGTAACCATACTGACTTATATGAACACATGAATGCGTGAATAAGAAAATAGATCCTGCTCTATTTGGTTCTTGCATTAGTACATGAACTTAAGCATGAACATGTAAGGGTTAATATGTTATTTAATCAGGCCTCAAATCCTATGAATAAAATCAATAAGTTTTCATATACCATGCTTCCCTAGACTCCTTTGAAAGTATGTATGTATGTTATCTATTTCCATGGCCTTTACTTCTGATCATGTCTCATAGTGCTATTTTGGTTTCACTTAGAAACTAACCTGGTCTGATGTCATCTCTGTCGATGTTATCTTCCCTTTCAATATCTGGCACACTAGGCCTCATTTCCTACCATGTCTTATTTCATAACTTTTAGCTCTTCATCATATTCCTTCCAAAGACATTAACTACATAGTAATCCCTCTGATACTTTTAGTGCTAAGAATGGAAAAACACCCTATTTCTGTATTCCCCAACAAGTGCAACATGTTTGGTGCTTTATTGTAACATAACTAAGATGTTGGGAATATTTTCCTGTTTATACTATGTAGTTAATGTCTTCGGATGTACTTGTATGAAATTACTTGCCATTAAATTTATCTGTTTAGCTATAATTTAAAAAATTATGAAACTGCCTGAACTGTGCCACTGTGAAAATCAGCATTTTCACCATTTCCTTAGTCTTGACTTCAACAATGAATCCCCTATGGCTCTATAACTGGGATAATGGGCATGTTGCAGCCATAGCTGGAAATCTTGATGATCATCATTGTTCACTAAATGCTATGGAAGAAAATTTTCTTAGAATATAACATGGAAATAATTACATACATACTTGCAAAAATAACAGCACAATATTCATCGTTATTGTTTTATTCTATTTTTTCATATCTCAGGTTGCATTTTGATATGAATAGTTTTGATGTTGGTCCAAATTTCTAATGTTATGCTTATCCTTATGTGTGCTGTATTTCTCATTAATACAACAAAGCATTATTTGATAAGATTTTAAATAATAAGTATTGTGTGCCAAGGATTAATATTACTCTTCATTGTTATTTTCACTGATTTGCTTATTTGTTTAACAATGGCTCCAGTTACTTTACTGACAGGTTAACTGGTGCTTGGTAAATACCAAATTTGGCACAATAAGCTCTCCTCCTACTGTCATAGATTCTTACTTTATTGGTTTAGCTCTGGGATCTTTCACTTTGGATAGGTTTTCTGCTAATATCTTGGTTTTCACTCAAAACTGCTGTATTCTAGGTGGGGAGAGGGAACTGTTGTGTCAGCTTGTGGAAGAATACACTGCTGCATTAGAATGCAGTGTTGATGATGGTGATAGAAATCCACGAATAAAGCACATGTGGAGAAGTCTCACATCTACCTTCAATGAAATCTCTGGAGGACTTGAGGTGAGTATGAAGTGGTGTTTTGAATCTTTATTGCTGTTACCAACACACTTGCCTTTTGATACTTGAGTGGATCATTGATTGCCTGACTATGGATCTTGGTATTTATTTACATACATTTCTTTAATATTGTAAAATCCAGTTATAATGTGCCTCAGAATTCAGCATTTTTGGATGCACTGCAGGCCTAAGCTTGTCTCCCAAAATTATCTGTTTGTTTTTATCTTTTATTGGCTTTGTATCAAACTTATCAGTAGCCATTCTATTCTTTCAGGATCCAATTTATGATAGAAGGGTCACATGAGATCCATCATTGTTTTGCTGAAATGTTCCAAGTCAGTGCACTTCATTTTTCCTTATAAACTGCAGTATTTTTTACCATGGCCCTTGAATATCTGCACGTACAATTTGATCATAGTGAAACTTTGCCGAGTATGGCTTTCCTCATGTCGGATTCAAATTGATTTGGTGCTGTGCAGTACTCAAATCTATGCGAAGCTTTGCTGATGGTGGAATCTAATTTGGTTTTTCTGCAGTTACCTGTGGGTATAACCACAATTTTTCTTACTATACCCTGCTCTGTCTAATATAACTTAGCAATGATAACTTAAGAGGTACATCTGCAGCTGATTCAAGACTGCTTTAACTAGTTTTATGTTAACAGTTATGTGGCACATAATTTTCAATAGTCAATTATTTTGTTTCACCATATTTTGACCTGTGTTGTGTGTATCTTAATGCTGTTTATTGTATTGTTAGTCGATCATATTGATGCTGTAGCTATGCATTTCTGTTCATTATTCTCTCTCAGTGAGGTTTATGAGGTCGATTGATTTAGATGTTGATCATCCTTGCATTTAGAAACTTGCTTGGTGAAGCCATGTGTCTTTTCTGATTCCTGTAAGCAATTTTTATTGCAATTGCATGAACGAAAAAAGTAATGAAATGCCTTCAGGACTCTTCTTCCGTCAAAATACTATAAATTCTGATAAATCATTATACAATTTCAATGCCGGTTGGGGAAGTGAATCACATGTCCTACAAACCCAAGATGGTAGCCGCTGTCTCCATCATATAGTCAAGACAATTTTTACTTTTCATTTAAGTTTTCAGAAAACCCCAGAGAAAATCAAACGGCACATATCATCAGACATTCACACAAAACTTAGAGCCGTGTCCTCAATGCAGCTGCATGCTAAATTTACAATTTGTTAGCCTTTGTGCTTGGAAGCATAATTAAAGTGCCCTTATTATTGGCCTGCTGTGGTTAAAGCCTCTTTATTTTTCAAAGGTCCTGGGCAGTGCCGCTATGATGATTTTTTGTGGTATTTGCTTGTTATATTTTAGTCTTTTTTGGGTTAATGAGTAACATATATATCCTCCCATAATTACGTGATAACATAATGTGAAATTGGATTAGGGTGATATACTGGTGCTTTAACCACTTTCTTCACGTGCCCGAGAAAACCAGGGCACTGAAGACCAGCAAATTCTGATGTGCCCGAATATACTCGGGCAAGCTCTAAAAGTCCGTATCTTTCTCCTCATGTCCGAATATTCTCAAGAGCTGCTAGTAGTTCGTTTTTCTGCCATCATTGGAACATGTTTGGGTCCGTAGCTCACTCTAGCCAAACTCAAAAGGAGATTTGATGATTATATACGTAATGGTATTTTCCAGTTATTTTTCAGTGTTTACAAAGGTGTGAAACTGCTAGTAACTGCTTCAAAACTAATTTTTTCTACAATTTCTTTCGCATAGCCTGGAACGCATGCCACTGAAACTTGACGTCGCGGGTGAATTGACTACGATTGGTGGGCGAAAACGAGAGAAAAATGACAACAAATTTAGCCAGTTTGATTAACTTCAAGTAACAGTATTTATATAACCACAATTATTACAATAGAAAACAAGCCCGTAGGCTAAATACCATTAACTTGGTCTATTGAAGATGAACACAAGTCACAACTGGAACCAAGCAGATACGTCCTTCCCCTGTGACAGTCAGATGCCAATAGGCTGGGCAGAGTGCTGAGTCGATGCGGCTGACGATTGAGGGGAGTCAGCTGACTGATGCAGGAGTTGGGGATCGTAGGGGAAATCCTTGTCCTTGTTGATTGGTGGAGGTAATGGCGCTAGCGTTGAGTCGCTCGATATAGAGTGCACCACTGCATTTTTCAGTATAAAAGTAAGTTGATTGTCTCATTGCGAACAGCAACCACGTGACAGCGACTCGCGAAGACAGCAGTTAGTGGGAGGATATTCGTGACGGCGTTTGCGAGTTTTTGGCGTTCGCAAATTTTTTGGCGATGAGTGTTTTTTCTGGCATAGTAGGAGGGGGGAAATTTTGGCACAAGCCTTGTAACACCTTATCGCAGCAAGTCATTTTTCACTTGTTACAATGTTTTTATGATGTATTCATGATCTTTTTGATGACTATTACCCCTAACAATGTCGGCAATTTTTAGAAAGGATTTCTCTCGGTGCATCGTCATGCATCAAGCCTTCTTGCTGGAAACCTCTCCTTTGTAAATTTACCATCAATGGAAGGATATCAACGGTCGCAGTCGCATGCTTAAGTCCCTTTTCCCTAGGATTGAAGAAAAGGAGCCACAGAAATTTTTTCGGTGGACAAGGATGGCTATCCCTAAAGCCACGACATGCCAGGCAGGCTTCGCACCTAGGTGCGAAGTCTGTTTCTTGTCGGGGTGCCTGTGTTGGTTGCTGTGCATGTGCTCAAGATGTTTTTGGTACCCGTGATTCTACATGCGATGTTCGGAAGCTAGAGGGTGTGCAAGGGACAACGTTCGTATATAAGAGCTAAGTGTATCCATGCCCATCAGATCGCACTGCGTCCACATCATTTTCTCGTTGATTTTCAAAGTGCGCACATCGTTCTCACAGATTTGTCTGAATTCCACGTTTTCTAATATCTTGGTAGTCGCAATGGCTCTTTCTGTGGAAATATACATTTTTGTCAAGTAGTGCGGGATATTTCAGCGATGAATTTAGGGGAGGAATCGGATTTCACCCGCTTTGACTTGAAGGAAGTGGACATTGAAGACTCTGGTTCTGACTCAAGCCTTTCTGAGGAAATAACCCCAGACTCGGAAGATGGGGTGACACCGTTCCAAGTAGGAGCGTGGGGTGAATTGTCGGCATCAAATCCTCTTCCATCATCACCAAGGTTTCCTTTTGAAGGGAATTCCTCAAAGAACTTTTATCTGGACCCTGAGTAAGGTGCTTTGAAGTATTTTGAACTTCTTTTGATGATGAACTCATTGTGTTTATAGTAAGTGAAACCAATCGCTACTCTTGTGCCTTATTGGAAAATAATGCGGAACCGAGTACCTACATCTAAAAAATACCGAGCAAGCCGCCCCTAGGATGTGTGGCACGGGGTAATTCCACACTAGGCTTGTACTCATCCCAGTTGAAATCAGAATCGCGCACCTCCCAGCCGCTAAGCGCCGGCCAAAAGCAGTCAGGGAAATGATGCGTGGTCAGACCACAAACTAGGGGAGTAGTGGTGGCAAAAGTCAGTGACGCATCATGGCTGCAGAGATTTTTGGCTCCTGTAATATTACAGAGCACTGTGCGAAAGCAACGTATGAAGTGTTATTTGAAGATGCGATCAATAAGCATTGATCGCGTCTTCACACTCCTCCAGTGTTTGGTCAGAACATACCTCTATTGTTTGGCCGGACAATATCTTCCTGGAGATTTGAAAAATAAGACAGCATCTAAATTTTGTTCATAATGCCGATTACAATCCCCAAACCCACCTGAATGCTGAATTGGACAAAATTTTGAAGGTTCACAAGAAATTTTAGGGGAAGATCACGGCGTTCTACACCCTAGGGAGGGGAAAGACTTATCAAGGGTGAATTAGAATGGAATCAGTTCATGCCGGTGAAACAGACTCGCTTTGTCATCAAATTTGTTGTATTATGCAAGTGATTGGGTGGATATGTGTGGTTGAGTGTGATTTTTATGAGAAGGTAACTGTTCTCGATCAGGACTTCGGCCATAATCCCATGTGGTCACAAGTTGTGATGTCACTGACGAAGCCACTACTCGACAAAGGATATTGCTTGAACACGGACAATTTTCTATATGCCTCCTGCGTTAACCGAGTTGTTGGTTTTCCGATCCACATATATCTACAGGACTGATGAAAGCAAGATGAGGAAAAAAGGGGGAAGTGGCAGCCTTCTCAAAAGGAAAGGTAATGGAGATTTAATAGATTGCCAAGAAGGTGGTACTGCTGTCATCAGTGCATAACTGTGAGGTGATGAGAGGGTAAATAAATGAATAACCAATGGTCATTGTGGACTGTAATGACTCGATGAGAGGAGTGGACTGTGTGGACCAACACTTTGCCGATTACTCTATACCCCATAACAAGGTTAAAAAAAAGGCAAACAAATTTTTCACCTGCTATAACTTGGCATATGGAACCATTTTGTTCTCTACTGTATTACTGGTGGGAGAAAAGTGCATTTAGACTTCTGTCTTAGGCTGATTGAGGAGCAAATAGATGTGTATCGCCCGAGTGTTGTAACCCCATGAGTGGGTAGGCCACCCTCAATGACTCACCCATGGTGCATTACATACAAATTTTTCTGAAGCAATTCCTCCAAACAGAAAGTAACCCAAACAAACAGTGTTTCCAATGTTGCCGAAAGAGAGACATATGAGGAAAAAAATAACTTAGAAAGGGAACAAGTTGTCACTGTTCCCATTGTGAACTGATTCTTGGGATAGCTTCTTGTTTTTGGATTTTACATAGGGCAAAAAACATTTGAAGAAAATTTTTTGAAATGCAGGTATTTTATTAGCATGAAATAAAAACTTCATCATATTTTTTCTCGTAAAAATGAACAAAACATTTTTATTTCGAAAAACAATAGCGAAATTATGTCTACAGCACAAATTGTGTGTAAATTTTGGTAAAATTCAATAAATTTTATGGTTTAAATAAAATTGTTAAAAAAGTCTCTGAGTGCTATTATTTGCCCAAGTTATTTTGTATGTGAATAAATAACAAGATTCTTAAATAAAAAAGTGATGTTTTTTGGACCACACACCCCAAATTAATTTGTCAGGGAAGTAGATAATGAATGAAGAGCTCTCAGGTTACCTGCTAGGTCAGGTTCTCCATAGCCTTCAATTTCAAAGCTTTTCTCTCAGGCTTTTGTTGGAGTTGATGGTTTAAACCTTTTGTTTTCTCTGATATCTGGATGGTGTCTTGTGAAACTAAAAAATTTACTCCTTATGCTGTGTCCCAGGTTCTTTTACTCAATGAAAAACCTGATTGTTTGAGCAAGATGAAATAAAGTTTAGTGGAATAAGCAAGAAATAATATGTTGAAGTGACTGTGAAAGTGGAAAGTGAGAAAAGAGAAAGAAAGAGAGAAAGAAAGAGAGAAATACCAAGGAATTAATTTGCCTACCCTATTTCCTAGCCCATAAAATGTACTTTTGAATATTTTGAGTTCCATAATAGAAGAAAAAATTATATACTAAATTGGTTATAGTTAACATTATATTGGAGTAAAATGGGATTGCAACTGTGTACAAATAATTCATTATGGACAATAATGCAAAAATAGCTACTCTATACAAAAAGTTAATTGCAGAATCCCATGTGCAAAAGAATTGCAGAGAGTGCACATTCAGCTTGTGGCCACAAAGTGTTCCATGGTGAAAGTTGAGAGATGGGCAACGTCAATGGCTAAGCAAATTTGGAGACATAGAAACATACGAGGGTCGTTCAATAAGTAATGCCCCATATTTTTTTTCTCCACAATGAGCAAAAACTGAAAGTTGTACTTCTAGGTACTTCAAGTTCAGTGTTTCTCCTCCAGGTGGACGAAGTTTCAAATCATTCCAACGGATGGCAGAGCTGTAGTGAATTTTTAAAATGGCGTCTGTTAGTGATCCACGTTACAAACAGCGAGCAGTGATTGAGTTCTCGATTGCAGAGAAAGAAACTGTGGGAAATACCCATAAACGTTTGTGTGCAGTGTATGGAGATCATGCTGTCGATAGGAGCACTGTCGGGAGGTGGGGAGCACTCCAGACATGGTGAGGCGCGTGGATGTCATTATTCGTGCGGACCGCTGCATCACAGTGCAACAATTGGCCTCACAGCTGTCAGTCAGCAGTGGAAGTGTGTGTTCAATGATCGAGACTCGGATATTCAAAAGTTTGCGCAAAATGGGTCCCAAAAAGTCTCACAGCAGAACACAGGATGCAAAGAACAACCATATCATCTGATTTGTTGGAGAGGTTTGATGCTGAGGGGAAAGCGTTTCTGTCCTGGATTGTGACGGGTGATGAAACCTGGGTGCACCACTTTGAGCCGGTAACCAAAAGACAGTCAATGGAATGGCACCATCCTCAGTCACCAAGAAAGAAAAAATTCAAGACAACTCCCTCTGCTGGAAATGTCATGGTTACTGTTTTTTGGGACAGTGAAGGGGTCATTCTTGTTGATGTGATGTCAAGAGGGACAACCATTAATTCCGAAGCATACGTGAAGACCTTGGACAAACTCAAGAATCATTTCCGGCATGTTAGGCATGACAAGAGTCCGGCTGAAATCTTGATCCTGCACGATAATGCACGCCCGCACACAAGTCTCAGAACCTGGGAACACCTCACCAAATTGGGTTGGACAACATTGCCCCATCCACCATACAGCCCAGATCTGGCACCGTCAGACTTCCATCTCTTCGGACCTCTTCAAGATGGTTTGCATGGAAGACACTTCGATGATGGTGAGAGCATAATTCAAGCAGTGAAAACATGGCTTCGCGCACAGGACCAGAGTTGGTACCAGCAAGGAATACAGGCACTTGTTTCACGCTGGCGTAAGACTGTACAAATTGATGGAGACTATGTTGAAAAATAGTATGTGTAGAAGAAACATGTAGCTGTATTGTCACCAAAATTTAACACTTTGAAATAAATAGTTTCTGAGAAAAAAAATATGGGGCATTAATTATTGAACGACCCTCGTACCTTTATCTTAAACCTATGATATTCTGGTCAATTTCAGAATGGATTCTTGACATTGTAAATGATAAGAATAACTTAGTTTTTCCACATAGGTTTATTACAATAAGATAACCTAGGTTTCAATGAAGCTTGTCATCATCAGGATGACGACGAGCCTCCTGATTATGATGAGCTTCGTTGAAGCATAAGCTGTCTTGTTGTAATAAATCTATGTAGAAAAACTAAGTTATTCTTATCATTTACAATGCTAAGCAAATTCCACGAAGTCATGCTCGAGACAACGGAATGGAGACTTAAGTAAAAGAAGTGCAAACCTTTGGACCAAGACAACTATTTCCCGAAAGAAAGCTAATTTCTTACCTTAGGAGGTTGGAGCAATTTTTGTTCATGCACATATTTGTGTAAAACTTGGTTCATGTGTGCTCATTATTGATCTATTGATGGATAAATGAGAATAAAAATTGCATCATACCAATTTGTTTTATTTTTGCGGGTCAGTGCAATTTTAATTCAAAGCCTTATGGCTCATGAGATGTATTTTGTAATAATTTGATTATATCTGTACAGATTTTCTTCTAAATGCATGATAATATGACTTATAATAATGCTCGATAACTTACGATATTGCTCGTAATTTTCATATCATTATAACAGTTATTAAAAAATATTAAGGTGTTGTGCAGAATCAAAGTTTTGAAAGGAAAAACAGATTGATATGATTGCGACTAAATTTCAGGTACATTGCTGAAAACTGTTGTAATGACACTCTTTAATCGATGATAAAATTTAAAATATTATTCTATTTTAATTTAAATTTTTTCCTGTGTGGTGTGCTCCAGTGCACAAACAGATTGACTTAAATGAAACATGGTCCAATTATTATTTTTTAACTTAAATAATTATTAAAATATATGCTCAATGACCCAAAATAACTGCTCCAGTCACCTTAGGCTCATGCCAACATTTCTACTTGATTACATATTGCATATCTCATTATGTATACTATAAGTGAGGGTTGAAACATTCCTCTTGACATTTTTATATAAGTTTCTGGTGTATGATTTTATCCTCCTTTCAGCGTACTCCTGAGCAGCTGAGAACACTCTGGGAAAGCTTAAATTATGTCAACAAGGAAAGTGAAGAAAAAGAATCGGGGCCCAGGATATTGACAACATGCTCTATGAGAACGCCAAAGGCTGATAATGAGTCCTTCTCTGAGGAAGTGGCTTGGGAGACCACAGTGGAAAATGTTGAGACTGATATAGAGTTGGATGACATCAGCCATCCCATCATCATGACAGGTATGGACTAATTTATGAATGAGTGTAATGTTGTTGCAGGTCGTAATCACATGCGAGCTCTAATAATGATTGATATAATAGGAATATGAAGAGATTCATCCTCTAGTTCTGTGTTACAAAAAAATTAAGTCCTATATACTTTGGCCATGAGGCAGTAGGGGTCCTCCTTCCACATTAGGTGATGAGGGAGGGTCCATGATGAAAAGCTTGTTGTTCTCTGCTTGCTGCTGATGATCAGCAGCGTCGACAGCTGTGACACCCTCTAAGCGCTCAGCTGGCTAGGCGTGAATACAAACAAACCAAACAAGTTTTCCTCTTTGTTTTTAATTGACCTTTCAGCAGTGGCTGCCTGAGTAGGTATTCTTTCCTTCTGGACACAAAGGAAATGGTTGCAGGCTTTACTTTGTGGAAGTTATCCATTATGGACCAAATAAAAATGACTTAGTTAATTTCACTAGCTGTTTATCAGCACGACCTGGGTTTCAACACTTCGTGTGATCTTCAGGTGCAAACAGGATACCATGTTCGCTAACCACCTCAGGGAAAACAACCACCACATCAGTTTTTTTCTGAAAATCATCCACTGCAGAAAAGACAGAAGAAGATAAGATGCCCTAGAGTTGCTAGAAATTGTCCAACATTCATTATATAACCTCCCCTAGCCGACGAGCTAGTGCTTCCCTCTCACTCTCCCATATTCTCCATCCCCCTGAAAACCCAGATGACTCAAGGGCCAGTGAGCTAACAATTAATGTACTGTGCAAATGTGAATGTGACTCCTCACCCTATACCCAAGCCATACCTCCCACAGTGAACATTCTGGAAGAGTTTTCCCAAAACACAAACCATGATTCCTTCCCCCCCCTCTCCACTCCCTAACCCTTTCCCACTTCCAAGTCCTTCACCTCCCCCATGCCTGCCTCCCTTTACCCTTACCCTACTCCCACCTCCCCCCCCTCCTAAATTCCTTCCCCTCCCCTACTACGAACTTACATATATACTGTGACTAATTTTGTATTTGCACCTGAAGATGACATGAAGTATCGAAACCCAAGTTGTGCTAATAAACAGCTAGTGGTGTTAACAAAGTCATTTTTATTTGGTCCATTTCCTTCTGGAGTTGGCAAGGGATCCTTGAAATATGAGTAGACTTTTTTCAGCTAGTGAGGAGGAGCTCTAGTTGCAGAGCACTGATGGAAATTCTGTTCCTGAGGCTTGATTTTATTCATGCATAACCAACATGCCGTTCCCTTTTGCAGTGACTTATTTAAATCCTGGAACTTGTACATTCCTAAACTCGTACAAGGAGCATAGGGGCTCCAGATGTGTTGCCAGTGAACTCTGTTGGCAGTCAAAGCCGTCACCTCCCTTCACATACACCCCACCTCTCTAGCTTCCCTCTTGATGGGGTATCTCCATGTCAATTTTGGTTGGCCTCTCCTACGTTTACCCTGAGGGTTTCCAATTCAAAGCCTCTCTCTCAACTGCATCTTGACATTTTAGAAGTGTGTGGCCAATCCGTCTCCACTTGGACCTTTCGAATTGTATTTCAATCATGTCTTCTTTAGCTCTCTGCTGAAGATCCTCAGTAGATATTACTTCAGGCCAATACATGTTCAGGATTTTTCTGAGGCCTCTGTTAATGAAAACTGGCTGTATTTTGGAGATGGCTTATGTCTTTCAAGGTTTCACTACAATAGAGTAGCTCCGACTTTTGGGGTAGGCAGTGTCAATATAATGTGATTCTCATTGATAGGCCTGTATTAGGTTTCTTTTTTTAATTTCCTGTATTCTGCACCATCCTTACATACCTCTTTTGCTCCACCTTCTCTCATAAATTGCTTAATACACTGCATCCTGCTCTTAGAAGACTCGTCATGTACATCCTCTTATGAGTCTCTTTTACCATGCTTATCCATAACTCCCTTGGTCTACCCCATCTTCTTACTCCATTCACTCCACTCTCATATACCTGTTTCTTTATTTGATTGTAATTCATTCTCTTAATATGGCCAAATCAATGGAGCACACTCCTAAAATATGCTAATTACTGAAGCATCCAACCCTCTTCTCTTTCATGGCCTGCTCATTCCTAACCCAATCCATCCTGCTTTTGCTACCAACACTTCTCAGGTACCCCATTCCCACTGCATTTAGCCTATTCTTACGCTTATCCTGGTATTATTTTCCCTCTTCTCAAACTTCCTCTCAATTATTTCTTTAATTTTCATCTTCCTCAATGTGTACCTTTCTCAGAGCACTCTTAACTTTTTTGTTTTTGATACACTCAATGGTTACTCTTTTTTGCTTCTGCAAAGCATTCAATCTTGGTAGAATTTATGAGAGATACAGATGCTACAGAATCGATGAGGCCACATAAATTATTCAACTAGCCTCTTTTTTGGCTGGCTAGCCTGTCATTCACTGCTGAGTTCAGAGAAACAGTAGATGGAAATTAGAAGTTGCCACAGATATGAGCTCTCTGTGAACATTTTCAGTCATGTACACACTTAAAAAAAGCGTTGAAAACTTCTGAAATGGTTGTGGAAATGGTTACTTACGCTTTATTTATAAAGTGGAAAACTTTTAAGGCCACTTTACACAGTACATTTTATTTTATATTTTTATACACACGAATGGATGTTGATGGTCTTTCATGAGGAAAGTTGTTCTATGTAAACTAGCAAATTGGATGATTTTTTGAATGACTGAATGGGAAATATAATCTGCTATAATTCCATTTATTTTCTTGTACATTCTATGATGCATTCATTTAAACAATGGTTAAGTCCTTTATGAAGCAAAATATGGGTTAAAAAATGTTTTATTTAGTAGAACAGGAGAGCGACGATCATCAGTTGTCCGATTATTTGATTGGTTGATTGTCTGACGTTCATCCCACAACAGCCTTCTCTTCCTTTCAGGCCCCTCTCCTCCCTCATCTTCTCCCACTACCATTTTGTTCACTCTCTCAGCCAGTGATCTTGTTCAAGTCTACAAAATAGCTACATTTTGCCCACATACAAGCTTATCCTGTGCATTATCGTGAGTCACTGGAATCACTGCTCAGTATTTGCATAACCCTGGCAATTAAGCTTATATTGCTTCCGTGGCCGTTTTGTGATTACTAAGTTTCTTTTAATGGTACAATTGATATGAAATGATAATTGCTTTGGGGAAGAAGAATTACTTTGTGTGAGATTTTTTTTGCAAGAGGTGGAAGACAATTAAATGAGTATCCAAGAGAGATCTTCGCTTGTTGTGGTCCCTCTGAATTGGAATGTTCGGTAACCTTGACTTGTTTACTTGGAGACAGGGCTGAGAAAGCACGATGATACAGGACTCAGATCTCTTAAGGGGCAACCACTTATTGTCACTGAAAAGATGTATGCCAGGATTAGATATAGCTTGGGTTGAAGGAATCAGACTAGGAGGAGCTGCAGTCCCACAAGTGTCCATCATCTATCTTAACACGAGCTTATCCAGTTAAAGTACATGCTATTTCTCCAAAGTACCTTATTTCCTGAGAATAATTCATCTTGTCAGAGATGTGTCATTTTCCTTCCTCTTTCCCATCATCCATACCTTTTCCCTTATATCATATCCTTCAGTGACCTATGGCCTCTGATTACCTCCTCCATTCCTATAAATTGTGTCCTGATTTCCTCTCACAAAGTTCTCTTATTCAACAATGCTTAGCTTCTCCACATTCATATTCATTTTGGTTTTCTTTTTCTTAACTGAACCCACACCTCAAAGGCAACCTGTATGTCCATAAAATGCTTCTTCAATGTCCATTTAAATTGTCCTCAATTATTTTGCCACTATGTATTTTCTTTGAAAGTACATATGTTTATTTACATTTCTTCATCTGATAAATGAGGTCAGCCTGAATCCTACGTATTTCATTGCATTGCAAATGATTTTGTTTTTCCGTGAAATCCATAAATTAACCACTGTTGTGATTATAAATATGTATTAGTGAAGAAGTTCTGATTCTCATTTTGGTGTTAAATTAATAATGATCTTTCCATTTTTCTTTGCCAGATGAGAGTGGTTCTTTTGAGGTGTCATACCAGGATGAATTAGCCAATAGACAAAATGCCTTGAAGCAGGGAAGCAATTTGAAGTCACCTGACTTGAAGAAGAGGTCAGAGGTCGAACTAAGGCTTCGTGAGCAGCTGGTGAGTGACCAAAAAGTCCGCTTAGGTGGGTTAAAGCAGCAGATGGACTTGAAGAAAGACCTTCTTAAAGAGGAACTGGAGCACCAGCGTAAGATGAAAAAGATGGAATTTGTGCATAGAAAGATATTGAATTCCATGGAGAGAATGATGAAGCAGGAAGCTTTTCGTGCTGAGGAAAGACGAAAGGAGGAGAAGCACGCTGTTGAGATGTCCATATTGCGAATGTCGGCACGACTGTCCCCCCAGGTGAAGTTGAAGAACCCTGGAACAATCAGAAGTATTATCTCCTCCCCAGTTGTGAAGTTTGATTCACCATCTTTGAAGTGCACGGTGGATGACTCAGAACAGCCGACCAGTAGCCCGCGCTCAAGTCTTGGCATTGAGAAGCTGGCCAAAGTATCATCCATGGAGAAGAAACTCCTTTTGCTCCAACCGCCTCAACCAAGTGAGACTTATGAAATCATGCAAGAGCAGGGTGATGCTACCATGCACAATATGCAGGAGCAGGTGTGTGTGCAAGTAAGTGTTGCAGATTAGTGGAGTGGATATGGAAACATTTCAGTTGAGTTTCATTGAAAGAAGCTGTTAAGTTTGAGGATGTTGGTGCTTTGTTATTGTAAATAGTGGAAAATAATACTACTTCACCTTCAGAGAGACTAGAGAAATAGTGAATCTTCAGATCACATGGTCAAATGTTATGTACCAAGACAAATGTAGTGTTATGTCAATACGAGTTGTCATTTTTTTACCTCTTGTGATTATAGTGAGGTACATTTTTATTTGTGTATGTTTTAATAAAATTAGTGACTATTTCCTAGCCTATAGTATAAGCCCATTTAAGCATAAGGCACCAGTGTGCAGTTTTAGAAAGGTATCACTCACTTTCGTCAGTCTCACTTGGTGGTATTCCATCATTTAAAAAAATTTAAGATGTCAACTTTTACTAAAACCACTCGATTTATTAAAACAACGACCCAGGTTTTGATGTGCATTCACATCATCTTCAGGTGTGAAGATGATGTGAATGCACATCGAAACCTGGGTCGTTGTTTTAATAAATCGAGTGGTTTTAGTAAAAGTTGACATCTTAAATTTTTTTTAGAAAGGTAACTAGGGTACTAAGTTTTAAAACTACTATGAGCATACAGAAAGTGGTACAGGTTGATGGAAGGATTAGGTTGGGAACAATTTGAAACTTTGAGGGTAACACTATGTATAGATGTCGAAAAAAACTGATCAAGTTTCAGCACAACAGAGGGAATATTACTTCATCCCTGTGCTATATCTATAGAATTGATGAGAGTGACAAAATAAGAGAGATTCTTTGCCAAACTGACTGGTTCATGATTCCCTCTCTCCTTGCACCATTAATTTTCTACTCGTACTTATAAATAATGCACTGCATACAGAGGTTAATGTGACTGGAAAAGCCTGGAATATGTGTTAATCCTATTGAAATACCCAAGTAGAGAGAAATGGATGGGGAAAGAAACTAAATGGTGGATAATAATTAAGATGATTTTGCTTATTTATGTGCAATCTTGCTGAGAATGAATTCTTTGTTCAGGTTACACTTCTTACAGTTTGAGGCTAATAATTTTAATTATTTATTTCCTTGCTTTGAAATGACAGAATGATTGGTTGGAATGTTCCAAGACAGCATCTAAAAGTTATTACTCATTTATAACTAGTGTTTTCATAATATAAGTAATGTCTCTAACTTTTATCTAACATTCACTACAATTTACCTTTCCTTACCAACAACTGTTTGTACGGCATTAGAAGAGAAAACCCTTCTTATCTCCTCCCCTCATGCCTCGAGGAACACCATCCAAAAGACCACATTCTTGTGGGGCAGAGTCTGTGAAAATAGCCTCTTGTGAGTTTTTGAGCCAAAACATACCAAATTTTTGCCTGATGCTCAACAATACAGCTTTCCTGATTAAGACTGTGCTCCCAGGTGTCAACTCACATTATCATTATTAATATTGCTCTTTTCAGGTATTTCCGTTGCGTGTTTGGTTTTTTTGACAACAGTTTCTCCCCTCTTCTTGGGGGTGTCTTCAGGTCCGTTGGACATTTTTGTAATTGTTATTATTTATTTCCTGTTGTTATGTATT
This sequence comes from Ceriagrion tenellum, assembly GCA_963169105.1. Lineage (NCBI taxonomy): Eukaryota > Metazoa > Arthropoda > Insecta > Odonata > Coenagrionidae > Ceriagrion > Ceriagrion tenellum. The sequence goes on from OY720639.1 coordinate 68,349,404, forward strand.
GCGTTGCTAGTACATCTAGGACCATAGGGTGTCTCGATTGCCCACTCCTCGCTGTGGTTTCACCACACTCTCCCAGGTTGAGGCAAGTGGGTATCCATCCTCCCGATTGAAATTCGATGAATATTTAACCAGCTCTACCGCTTCTCTGATCAACCTGGGAAAATAATGATTTTCCCTTGAGAGTACTCTCACTTGGTCAAAGGCAATCTGATGTCCTGGCTCGAACCATGCATGCTCTGCAACTGCGGAGAGGCTGAATCTCCTCTTTTCGGTGGCCCTCTGGTGCTCTTTAATTCTGCATTGAATTGCTCTCCCCGTTTGGCCGATGTAGGATTTGCCACATATACATTTGATTTCATAGACTCCCTCATACATTGCAGCGGGAATTTTGTCCTTGGGTTTTGGGATGATATCTCCAATTTTCTTCGAGTTTGAGAATCTCATCACTATACCATACTTCCGAAGGAGCCTACTAATCTTTTGTGCCGTCCCTGCGATGTATGGAATTGTGGCATATGCAGCTGGCTTTTCTTTAGGTCTTTCTTTGGTTCTGTTCATCGTTAGATCATTTGCTTCCGCCAATTCCTTTTCTTTCCTTGCGGTTCACATTATCATTATTTGGTGATCAAACAGTTGAGGTAGGTTTAAATATAAGTGAATAGGCAAAATCCCTCTAGATTTTTACATTTTCCTGGCCCTTCCTGCTGATTATTTTTTTCTTATCTCTGCATACTTCCTACCCTTCTTCATTTCATCCATAAAACCTGTTCTTTTTCTTCATGTTCCCTGCTCATCCAACATCCTCCCCTCAATTTAGTATGCTTTTCCCTTCATTCATCTCTTTAACCATCCATTTTACCTCTCCTCAAGCTGGTACATAAGCTACCTTCCCTCACCATATTTACGTAGCAGTGCAGCAAGTGTGTGCTGCACTGCTACAAGTGTACATGGACTACCTACCTTAATGCCTCTGTTTGTGGTCATGCATGTAATCTGCCTCTGGCTGTGGTCGTGAACGGACGTATTTTTCGCTTGCTCGCTGAACATGCCGTCTAACTGTGTTAAATGTGGTCAGGTCCTTAAGCGCAGCAAGAATTCTTGCATCGTTTCATGTGGAAGTTGTTGCAAACAGTATCATCTTGCCTGTACCTCTATGACCGAGAATGACCTGAACACTTTGAGGATCTGCAACAGCTGTGGCAATGTCCCCCCTGCTTGGAGCAGAAGCATTCTTCCCTTGATGGCGACACACCGGTGAAAAGCAGTTTCAGCTTGATTACAGAAGAACCTGCGAGGGTGACACTGAACGAGATTTTATCCCACATCAAATCCCTGCAAGAGGAACAATGTGAGGTAAAAAAATCACTAACCTGGTGTCCCGAAACAATGAGTGAATTGAGGGAATCTTTGACTAAAGTGAACTGTGCCATCTCTGCACTAAGTGATAAACTTGATAAAACAATTAGTGATCTTAGTGAATTGCAAGTACGAGTTTCTGCACTCGAGGGGCATATCAATTACCTCGATCAAGAGTCTAAGAGAAATGTGGTCGAGATTCAGGGGTTACCGTATAGTAAGGGTGAGAACTTAGCTGCATTAATGCAAAATTTAGGACAATCACTAGGAGTTAAAATGGATCCCTCTGATATAGAGTATGTGTATCGCCTGGGCTCTCGTCCTGACACCACTAGGTCCCCAACCATTGTCCTTCGATTTATAAGGCAGATCACTGCTAGTGAGTTTCTAAGGCCGGCGGGTCGAATGAGACCTTGGGTTCAACGATATGCCTACCCAACCAATCTATATCAATGAGTCACTGATGCAGCAGAACCGAAAACTATATGCCCTTGCTAGAGAGCTTAAAAAAGCTGGAAAATTCAAGTATCTTTGGATAAGAGGAGGCAGGATATATGTCAGAGTGTGTGATGGTCGAGATCGGTGCTTGATAAACTGTTCGCAGGACCTTGATAAATTTGTATAACTCTAATTCAATGAAATTGTTTAACATATGTCATGTTAATGCACAGTCTCTACCCAGGCACTTTGACGAATTTAAAGACTACTTCTCCTGCCTCACATACCATGTCATAGCTGTTTCTGAAAGCTGGTTGAATGTAAATATCTCCTCTGAGTCCATCAAGTTAAGTAACTATCAAATAATACAACATGATAGAAGGGGCCGAGTTGGCAGTGGTATCTGTGTATACTTACATGACAGTTTATCGTATAAGATACTGAAGCAATCTGATGGTACCCCATTTAGGCCTGAATATATATATGTTTAGAAATTGTGGGCAGTGAAGGGAGAGCCATATTTAGTGTTATTTACAGGCCTCCAGAAACGGGTTACATGTCAGAATGCTTCAAACCGACGCTCTACAGTCTCCTTTCTACCTACAAAAGTGTGATTTTGTGCGGGGATATTAACATTGACATTTTGAAGAAATCACCAGAAAGTGCCTACCTTAAGGATCTGATGTTCAGTTGTAACCTGTCAATTATCCCTTATAAACCTACCCACAATCTCCAGCACAGCAGCTCCCTCTTGGATCTCTTCATTGTTGACGATATAACGAAGGTCGAAGACTACGGACAGCTTCCTATCCCCTTCTTATCAGAACACGATTTAATATAGTATATCAAATCTCGCTTCCAACATGAAGTTCATCTTCCTAAGAATGTATACTTTTGTAATTTTAAGACTTTGATCTTGCTAAATTTGAATCTGACTTATTAAATGTTAATCTCGATAACTTTTGCAGGTCTCATGTGGTGGAGGAGAAAGTAGAAATCTTTAATTCTGTGGTAATGGGGTTGCTTAATACTCATGCTCCTTGTCAAATCATTGAGACAAGACATCAACCGTCCCCTTGGCTAACTCCTGCACTAAAAAACTTAATGTCGCGTAGAGACTGCCTTCGAAGGAATTATCGACGTACCCTCCTTCCTCACCTGCATAAGGAATAGAAAGAGATTTGAAATCAGGTGCAGCAGCTTATCCGAACTGCAAAACAGAAGTATTACAATGAATGCTTTTCAGATAAATGGGATGTTAAATCTACCTGGCAGGAGTTAAGGCGTCTTGGCATTGGAAAATATAGGAGACCCCTACCTAATACAAATTTCTCCCTGAACAACTTAAATGGTTACTTTCTCACTCATCTTTTCAAGGAAGATAACCAGAATGAAAGACTCGACGACTCTACTTTAACTGGTGATAGCCTTAAGTTTTACGATTCTTCACTAATCTCCCCATTTGATAGCAAAAGGCTGTACTTACCGCATTACACTCCCGAAATTCTCTTGCTCTCGGTTAAATCATTGAAATCGAACTCCACAGGTGTAGATAGAATCTATGCGAAAATAATTAAACTCATACTTCCCGCAGTAATGCCTCTAATCCTAGATATTTATAATTGTTCCATAAATTACTCTACATTTCCAACTCTCTGGAAATCTGCAATAATCCGTCCTATCAATACAATTCCAGTGGCTAAAGATATGTCTGATTTTAGGCCCATTGCTGTGTTGTGTGCTCTCTCAAAACCCCTAGAGCGCTTTGTGTACAACTCTACAGTAGATCATCCATCTCGGCTGAACTTTTTTGACAAATATCAATCGGGCTTTCGTAAAAACCACAACACTCAGTCTGCACTAATTAAAATAACAGATGATATTCGTCGATCAATAGACGAAAGAAAAATCACAATTCTAGTTCAATTGGATCTTAGCAAAGCCTTCGATTCCATAGATCATGATATTCTACTACGACATATGGTTCAACTTCAGTTATCTCCTTCCGTTCTGTTATGGTTTCATTCCTACCTATCCAATCGGCAACAGGCTATTAAATACGGTGAATGTAAAGAATCAAGTTTTATACCTGTTCCCCAGGGAGTCCTGCAATGCTCAATTCTTGGACCCCTATTGCTCACTATATATATCAAAGACCTCACTAGCACCATATCTCATTGCGAATACCATCTTCATGCAGACGACTTGCAGATTTATCTCGAATCCCACCCAAAGGAATTAGAAAATGCTGTTCAATTGATCAATAAAGATATCCAATCTATCTGCAAATGGTTAGCTGTTAATCGGCTGAAGTTGAATCCTGACAAGACTAAGTCAATAACATTTGGTAGTCCTTCCTATCTGAACTTCATCTCAATGAGTGGCCTTCTCAAAATAAGAGTACAGAATATCCTTATAGATTACTCGACTTCAGTGAAATGTCTCGGAGTTCATTTAAGTAACACCTTGAGCTGGCAGGAGCACATTAAAGCTCTATCTTACAATGTGAATAAGACTGTGTACAAATTGAAGCACTTCAGACATCTGCTCCCAATTTCACTTCGCCAGAAGCTGGTTCAAACTCTGGTATTCCCATATTTTGACTATCGTTCAATCATTTTCTCAGATGTCAACTCCAAACTGTGCATTAAGCTGCAGCATCTTCAAAACTCCTGTCTGCGTTTTGTTTTCAACATCCGCTATGATGAACACGTCACGCCTTATTATGAAAAAATAAAATGGCTGAAATTGGATTAACTCCGAAAACTGTAAAAGGCTTTATACATGTTCAAGGTCCTGAAATCCAAAAACCCCGCCTATTTGTATGAAAATTTTATATGTAATGTAGATACAGGAAAAAGATCAACTCGTGTCACTGAGTTATTCTTAGTCCCTAAAATCCATACCTTATTATTTGAGCACTCTTTCCTAATTTCCTCCTGCAAGTTATGGAATTGTTTACCCATCAATGTTAGAACCTTTATTACAATTTTGATGTTCTAGAGAAACATGACTGATTGTAAAATTAACAACAAGGATGAGGGGTCTGGCACTACCCAGCTAATCCTCTCTTCCCCTCCAACTTCCAGGCTTGGCTTTGACTCTATCCCCACCCTCTCCTTCTCTCATTTTCTAGCTCCAAATCTCCTTTCCAATTTGACTGTGCAGTAGGAGAAATGTGTGTTGCTCTTCCCATCAGAGAGTGACAGCTTCACGTTACCACTTGCAATCGGCAGGATTGAGTCAGGATGGGTGAAGCATGATCAGTACTTTGAAATGGCTGGGCGAAGCTCTCTTTGGAATGACTTTGTCACACTTGATGTTTCAGCATCATGTTTCCATAGATGAATATGTTATCTTTGTGGACACTGAAATACTGGCGATAGAATTGCTACATGTCTCATGATTGCATATTAATCTCATAATATTGGAACAATATTTCACTCTTGTCTGGTGAGAAAGTCATCAGCTTTTGATGAGGAACATCTTTTGTTCTGGTCTTATTTTTTTATTTAGGAGGGGTAACAAATAAATCCAAACAAAATTATGAATGGTGAAATGTAGTCTTTCTTATGCTACAAACACAACCGTGCTCACACAACCTAAATTTTTCAAAGCAGGCAGATGAACATTGTTTGTGAAAGGCGAAGATTTTTCCACGGTACAATTCCACAGATTACTTCAAGGAACAGCAAGTCTACGCGGCTTTGAGGCCAAGTGAATTGGCAGACATCTTTAGAAAGTCTTGGGGATAATTAGGGACCTCATCTTGCTGGATGCTGGACTCTTCATTGGCCTGTAGGTAGAAATAATCTTAACTGATCATCTCAGTGGTAGATGCACCCAGGCTGTGTGCCTATGGTCCATTATTCAGTTATGCATTGGCTTAATAAAAACAATATCTGTTGTATGTTGGGATAATATAAGCTCAGAATTGCATTCATTGTTTTTTTCTGTGAATTTCCCACTTTTCAATGGAATGGTGCCATTATTATTGACTCCATTGTGTTTATTATACAAGCACTTTGTTACCAGTAACAGTAATGTTCTATTAAAAATTTGAGCAAAATGAAGAATGCACATCTGGGCCTATAATTTAAGAGCATGAGGCAAATAGTTTTAGAAAATGTGCAGTGTGATTGACATACACATGAAAGCTAAATTATTAAGTTAACTGATTAAAGTAAATATTAAACACCTTTTTGCTTAACTGAATACAGTTGAGTTCAAAGTTAAATGCTCACTGAAATATAACTGAATAAATTTAGAAGTTAATTTCCTGGATAATCTGGAATACAAAACCCAAAGTAAGAAAACCCAACCAATCAAAGCTTATTTGCAGGATGGGTGTCCAAGTAGGGTCGGTGCCTTAGGTGGTTTAGATAACTTTATCCTATTATCCCTGTTTTGATTGTGCATTTCAGTGCTCTACCAATGAAACTATTGGGAAAAGTAATGATTCATTCATCACTAGCAAAGATGCCATTGATTGAAAGATGAACATTACTGTAATTAAAAAAGAATAAGTTTAAAAATTAACAAATATTGTCATGATTAAATTTAATTGTTATTTCTAAATCATTGATGCCAAGTGTGGTAAGCAAATACACAGCTGGCCATGGGCCATGAGGGTAATTGGGTTGGTGTGGTGGCTAGAGTACTGGCTAACCATGCGGGCGACCAGGGTTCAAATCTCTGCAGAGGAGGATGTTTTTCAGAGGAAACCTGATCCCTACTTAGGTGTCTAGTGGAGGGCAACTCAAGTATAGTACTCCATCTGTCGTATGAGACATTAAACTGTGGTTCCCTTGTGTCAGTTAGCTGTGTTGCCTAACTTTCATTGACTTCATTTTATAGGTGTGCCGTGGAGACCTGCCTTCGATCCTTTTACTTGCATTCTCCTATTTGCCCAATAATTTTCCTTCTTTTCTCTGTCACCCTACTATCTTTCCTTAACATTCCCATCTCCTTTCTTCCTCTTCCTTATTTCTCATTTATCCTCACTATCATTTCTTCCTTTATCCTTGTGTTAACTAGGATCATTCATCATAGAATCATCGACTTTCTGAGGAAAGTTCGAATAATTACTTAATTACTTTGAATAATAATCTTCCGGAGCAAGTGAGTTGAGGATGGATCAAAAGAAAGTGAATTTATTCCTGGGAAGCCAAGGAAAGACAAATAGTACACCATGTGCTGCTGTATTTCCAGTGAGAAAAAGAATAAGGGAGACCAATTCTTCTCTTGACAAAGTGCAAGATAGAGCTGCGGGGACTGAGGAACTGGAGGCAGCTGAACCTCCTGACCTTCCCAGTGGGCCACGTGGTGTTTTTTGGATTGTTACACAGATGCAACCTTCTGTTTCCATTTACATTCAAAGTCTTGTGAGAAAGCATGGTAACGCCTTCCTCTCTCTCTCTCTCCCTCCCCATTCCACTTACCTTTTATTTAGGGCCCCACCTTATACCGCGATGCCGCTTGCACCATTCCGAGCACTCATGAAGGACCAGTTGCAAGGATATTTGAAAAGGATAATAATTCCTGTCAAAAATTTAAGTTAAAAATATGATTTTTTGGCACAGATGTAGAGCTGCATTTCGTAAATTTTTAAATTTTTTGCAGATAATAGTACTTTTGGAGGCAAAAACTTTTATACATATGCATGTGTAAACATTTTTTTTCTTATCTTAGTTGCAACTTTTCTTTCCCCTCTCCTTTCATTATCACTGTTAGGATTTTTTACAACAGCCATATTATGATTTTAATCAAACAATTGGGTGACCCAATATTTTTTCCAAGTACATAAATGTAGTACAATAAAATGTCTAGATACCTCAGACCATATCAGCAGTGCTCCTGTGAAATATTCCCAGGTTGATCCAGTTACCCCCAAGTTGGTAGGCAACTGGGCCAGTAGGGCCTAAAAATTATATGCATACATAAAATAGGAACAAACTACCTAAACACCTGTATTATGTGGTGATCTAGTTAGTGATTCATAAATACACATTCAGTCTGCAATCATTCAATGGCAACATATTACTTTTACATAACTCTGTTTAATAATGGTACCTAATTCAAGAAAAAAATATAAAATTGTGACCCAGTTACCACAGAGCACCTTATTCAATCATAATTTTTTTTGTTGATTTTGTTTTTAATGGGTAACTGTGATTTTCAAGGTTACTAGCTGTCCCTAACCTAATACAATAGGTAGAACCAAATAAACTATAATCTATGGAGGGCTCTGAAGAGAGTTTTTCATCTCCCTGTATAAAATTTCCAGCCTGATATGGCTCTTGTTTGATTTAGTACCTTGTAGTGCTATTTATCGGTCGCATTAATAATACCGACCAGTAGTTGTATCTTAAATTGTGTACTGCATGGTAGAATGTTTGTCTACGTAGAACTCACATAGTTTCTGGTCTGAACACTAAATGCTATTGTGACTGCTCTTGACCTGTTCCTGGCATCTGGGGGAAGGTACACAGTTCTGATTTAAATGGGCCCTTATGAGGTTTTCCTGTAAAGAATGAGCCAAAAATGGCACTTTCGGCAGTGAGAAGCACCAAATAGCATGCCAATATTGGCACTTTTGGCGTTTAAAGGTTAATGATCAGGCCATTGTTGTAGTAAGAAGAATCTCTGACTGCAAATATTTTTGTATGGATCTTTGCAGGTAAGGCTCAATCTTTCAGATGGGAGGCGAAGGCATGGAGGGACATTTCAACTTTAAAACTCCCCTTTTAAAAATGTACATCCCTTATAGAGTATAGTGTGAAGTAGGGGAAAATATCTTCATAATGACACCTTGCTTTGGCATACAAATGGCTGATGAGAAGCCTTTTGCTCAGGGGCAGGTATCTACATCTACGTACTACTCTGCGAGCCGCCGCATGAGCGTATGGTGGGGTGGTTAGGTTAGCATGTAAGGGATAAGGTTTAGGGAGGAGAAATGGTGACGTGTATTATGGGAGTGTATTTAATCGAGCTCAATTTTTATTGTGGTTGGTTATTGTGTGCGGAATGAACGAGTTTTTGTACCTATCTATTGGGCAATGTATCTCTCTTATTTTATAGCTTCTGTCAGACCTAGAGATGTAGTAAGGTGTCATAATAATAATAATAATAATATTTATTTCTGTCCATTGATCACATACATGATATAAGACAACAGACAAAGTCACAGAACAAAGATAACATACATGAACAAATTACAATCCAATGGGAAAAAAACAACATATGATACAAATAAATAAAAATATCTTAACTCAACTTTTTACAAATTTTTCCTCAAAAAATTCATTAACATGGTAATAACATTTATTGGACAACATCTTCTTTCATTTTTTTATGAAATAATGAGGGAGAAGGAGTTGAGTTGAGTGGGCAGTTTGTTATAAATTTTGGAGGCTATTTTGTATGGGGCATTAAAGTTAGAGGAGTAGGAGCAATGGTCAGAATGTATATCCAGTTTATTTTGGGTGTCATGAGTATGGACAGTGGCATTGGTGGAGAATTTTTCAGGGTTATTTTTTACAAACATTGCACATGCAAGAATATAGAGTGAGGGAAAAGTAAGTATGTTCATTTTGGTGTAAAGTGGCTGACCAGGTGTACGAATAGGTAATTAAACAATTCTTAGATTCCCCGCTTTTGCATAGAAAAAATTTAATCTGCTTCCCGATGGTTACCCCAAAATAAGACTGCGAAAGTAATTGTGGAATGAACCTTGACGTAATACAGAGATTTCAATATGGGGATGGAGACAACTGGAGCCAGCCATCTAATCATAAATATGCCTGCAGAGATTTTTTTGATTAGGGAATCAATGTGCAATGACCAGTTCAAACTATTTGCAATCTTTAATCCCAGAAACTTTGTATTAAGAGAAGAGGTGAGGTTGGGCAAGATAATCTCTTTGCAGCTGTGAGAAGGTAATTTTGCATGAAAGTGTACAAATGTAGTTTTTTCATTATTTATAATCAATTTGTTGTTGTTACACCATTCAGTCATTTCTTTGACAGTTGTATTGGCTGCTTCCATAAGATTTGGGAAGGAGTTGGATGTTACCAGGCTAGATGTATCGTCAGCATAATGTATTGGTTTACTTTGGGAAAGATAGTGAGGGAGGTCATTTATGAATATAATGAAGAGAAGAGGCCCCAAGATTGAACCTTGAGGCACCCCTAGGTTCACCTTCATTGGTTTGAAGTTACTAATAGCAAAGCCTTTTTGTCCAACATGAGAATAGCTCACAACCTGTTATCTGTTACTAACAAAGGACAGTACCCAGTTTAAGGCAGGCCGTTTAATGCCTAAGTTTATCAGTTTGTATTTTAAGATAGTATGGTCAATACAATCAAAAGCTTAACTTAAATAAAAGATTCCCTACGAATATGGTTTTTGGTTTAATGCAAGATGAATATTATTTAGAAGATCAAAGGTTGCAGCATCTGTAGAGCCATGCTGATTAGTGCTAAGTGAGTTATGCAGACCAAGATATTTAAGGAGGGGGTTATAAATATGTCTTTCAAAAATCTTTGAGAAGACAGACAACACAGAAATGGATCTAAAGTTATCTGGGTTAGTAAGTGAACCCTTTTTAGGGATCGGTAACACTTTTGAGTTTTTGAGATTGCTAGGAAATTTACTTGAGGAGAAGGACATATTTATTATGTCAGCAAGCGGATTTACTATAACTTTGGAGGAGGCTTTTGCTACAGAAACTGGGATCCCATCTAGACCAACTGACTGAGAATTTTTAAGTTTTTTTATGGTAGATATTACTTCATTGGTGCATGTTGGAAATAGAAAACAGGAAGTTGGAGTGATTGTATTTTTGGAAGGAAGTGGGGGGATGGAAGGGTGAATTTTCTCCTCAGAAGTTACATTACAAATATGTTGGTTAAAACATTGAGCAATTTCCATGGGATCAGACACCACCCTAGAAATTTTCAGTGTATACGATATCTTTCTGCAGCCCTCATTTTCGTTCTGCGACAATGTCGCGCCGTCGCTCGATATACTGCTTTGGGGATGCTTTCTACTGAGACATCTCTTCAATCATTGCTAGAACTGGACATTTCGATAAGCCACCTCGTCTTCCGTAGGCCATGCCATAGTGACATAAAAAAGCTATGATCTCAAACATACCCTGGAAACACAAAATGCTGCCGATGTGCATCTGCAGCGGATAGCTGCAGCGCTGCGGGTGCAATAATGCTGTCGCATGCCTCCGATTCCCAAATCTCCGTTTTTAGCGCGACAGGTGTGCAGCGGAGACGCAGCAGAAGCGCTTCAACAGCGCTTTAGGCACTCGCATGTAGCTACGCCCTTGGAAGGATAGCCATACCATTAAGAAACTAAGAATGAATTTATAATGAGTTATTGAAAAAATTAAGACTATAAGTATAAGCGAAAATACAGTAAAACCCATGATCAGCGCAAAAAACCACGAGCTTGTGATCTTCCCACAATGAGACGAGCGCGTTACCCACTATGCCACAGCTGGATAAAATTTTATTACACATCTGTATTGTGTGACATGGCTCATGTAGGGTTTCATACTCGTCGCTGGTGCCAATCCTGTTTTAGTGAAAAAGTATAACTGGTATAACTTTATTATTTCTGATGGTTGCATTTGAACTAAAAAACAATTGTTATTTGCAATATCCATTTTGGCCTTATATTTTGGGAGAAATATAACATAAAGGTCGTAAATCATCGTAAATACGTAGGGTGTCCCCTTTTTGCCTGTAAAGTCTGTGAATGAATTTTGTACATTTAAATCTTATTGTACCAACAATTGTCGCTTCAGTATGATTAAACACAATTGTAGTGATGTATGGATATACTAAGAGCATTATTGTACGCCGAAATAGGTAAGTACACTCTAGAAGGATATTCCAAAGTACGAGGTATGAGATGGTTCTTGTTTCGTCTCTAATTTTTTTTCCGTTTTTTTTTTAATTTTTTAAATAGTTATTATAAATTAGCGGTAAAAGTATTTTACCGCTAATTTAGACCAAATATGTCTAGTAGACTTTACCTAGACATTTAATAAATTTTCGTAAAAGTACTAGAAAATATACTATCAGCTACAATTTGTCCTACCCATCTTTGTGTTGAGGGAGGAGTAAAAGAGTGGAGGTCCTTTCATCGAAGGTTTCGCGAACACGCGTTGGAAGCGCATCCGCGGCACGTCCCATGCACGGACTATAGAGATTTCCATTATCCTTGGTCCCAGGTATGCATTACATATGCGCTGCAGCCAAGGAGGTTGGAAGGAAAGGAAGGTTTTCCTTCCAACCTCCTTGGCTGCAGCAGAAGGTTTCGGCAGCGCTCTAAAATTGCGCTGCCCACACGCAGCGGTGCTTCACTCAAGGCGAGCTACTCATGCAGCTTAGAAATCCCTGAGTAGCGCTGCTGGAGCTTTTGTGTTTACAGGGTAGTGATGCTAAAGGATTGTCATCTGTTAAAAATGTCCACGACTATTACCATTGTTCATATAGGATGTCCACGCCAACGACATTGACAGACATGAAGCTACAAACATTTTTTTGCGCCGTAAAGTCTTTTAATAGCTAAATACTTGCAGCCCACATCTCCAAATCTCTTGTATTCATCGGCTTTGGCGCTTATGCTGCTTCTGCTGCTCCGGCGATTATCAACGCTTATCGATATATCGCGTTGGAAATGAATACGGAAGTCAGTTGAATGTACTGGGGTTAATGGAGTACTTGTGGAGGTTAGGCGTGATTTATCATCATTGATATTCATGGAACATTGAATTATAAATATTTCTTCGAGTAAGTAATTCTTTCAGTATTCCCACGGGGTTGGAAGCGTATTCTGTGCTCGAATCACTCAACAGTTGACGGCGTAATTATCATAAGTAAGTGGAGAAAATTTTCTAACGTCTCATCGAATTCATTGTTTTGTCTGAGTTTGGTATAATAGTTGCTCTTTGAGGTTAAATCGCTACTTATTCGGTTTGATCACGTGAAATAAAGTTTGAGGATTATGTCTCGAATGTACGTTCACACAAAATTTGAACCGGTGACCGCGAATATTAGAAACGGTGTTCAATGCTCCGCGCAGGTACTGGTGACACCATAAGAAATTCTGGCCTTATACTGGACCTAGCAAACTGATTTGCATTTATGGGGCTTATGATAAATGTCATTCATTTTTTTAGGACTGTACCCATGTTGTGATGTCAACTTTTATGCCCCTCAATGTGTGACTGAACCCAGCCGCAAGTAATACTTCTTTTGCACCCAGAAACTCATGTAGATTTGGTGAAGTGTAAGGTGTGCTCAACAATCGTCTTCTACGGTAGTAATGCCTCGGTTCAGGGGATGAAGGTGTTCTTATGTGGCTGCCAGGCTCAGTGAGGCAGAGCGGGGAAGGAGCTGATGTAGTGAAGAGGCGGACAGGTGGGGGGGGGGGAGGGGACGTAAAACCTATCAAGTGTGATGTGTCTTATAACAGATTACCAGAGTTCGCAAAACTCGGTGAGGACCTGCGGTACTTGGTCGCTCGGCAAGCGTCGCTGGGCAGGTGAGGGAGGAGCTGCACAATCGCTTAATTGTAATTTAGATCTAGATGTCATTGGCACACCCCTTAACTTCATCAAATCATAACTCTTATGTTGAAATTAAGTACCATAAAATAAGTACTACTTATTATGTTAAGTACTATAAAATAAGTAAATATCTATAAGAAAAGAGGTACTATTCCCTGGCAGAGTTTGAAACCACAGTAAATCCTCTGTTACTTAGAATATATATTTTTTGATGTGTTCTATGATTTGTGAAAAATCCTACGGGACAAATAAAATTACGATTATGTACTGAATTAGCCCCCTTTTCCGTCCCCAGAGGAGGATATATTTGCATATTGAGGCTTGAAGGTCAGTTTTCATCACAAGTGGCATCTTTTTACCCAAATATCTGGTCACTTCAACCAAACTAAAATAAATGACAGTTTTGGTGTTTTCAGTCGAAATTTCGAAACTTTGAAGCAAAAATTCTCTCAGAAGATGTTAAACGATTTTGAAAAGAATTTTATGTCTTCAATGTCCATGTGGGTGGGCCACTTTTTCTGGGTGTTACATTTCGCTCTGAGGGACAAGTGGAAAAACGACCCACCCTAGTGCCACTCTCCAAATGAATGTTTCAAACTCACTATCCTTATTTTTAGTCCTATTTTCTTTGACTAAAGAAGTTACCTTTTCATCTTTAACACTTTGTTTGGCATGATGTCTGTTGTGCTGTTTCCATCCCATATGATGGTGCTTCCAAAGTAGGGGAAGGAATTAACTTTTTCTAATTTCTTTCCTGTAAGTGCAACTTTTGTGTTCAGCTTTTCTTTTCTGCATTGGCAGTTTTAGTCTTCTTATTTTTTGTTACGCTATATTCTTGAAGTTCTTGGTCCATTGCGCCCAGTGATCTTTGAAGATCAATACACTGCTATGACTATGGTGTCAACTGGGAAGAGGGGCATATTTATTTCCTCCCCATAATCCTTAATTATTTTCAAACCCATCAATCGTGTTGCTTTCATGGTTTCATTCAAGTGCATGTTGAACAGTGCTGGTGAGAGGTTGCATCCTTATCTTACTCCTTTGTTATTTTTAGTAACTATTTTTTCTATTTCTCATTTGCATTGTGATGACTTGCTTCTTATGTACATGATAGGCTGTTCTTCTGCCCTCGTAATCCATTTTTAGTTTTTCCATCAGCTTGAACATCTTGTTCCACTCAATGTTGTTGAAGGATTTCTATGAGTTCATGAACGTTACATGCAGTGGCTTCTTCACATATATTGTTTTCTCTACCATTGCTTTCAGGCAGAATATAGCCTTCTTTATTCCTCTATTTTTCTGGAATTGGAATTGGTTTTTTGAGAGGTTGCCTTCAAATTCTCTCCTTATCCTTTGACTCATGTTATCAAACCTTCAATCCTCAGTTTGAGAGTCAAACACACTACTTCTGGGCCACCCTGACCCTCCAGAAACATATTTATATAAAAATAACCAGCTGCATTAAAAACCAATGATTTGAGAGGCAGTTGTCAGATTTCGAACTTCCATGCTAGGAGCAAAATTCAGCCTGAACTGAGAATCGAACCATGGACCTTTGGTTTTCCAACCAATGTGCTGACCACTACGCTATCCAGGCTTCCTGATTCTGGTGGCAATTTAGGTGGATACAAGGGAACTAGATCTTAGGCCCTTGTAGTTCCCTTGTATCCACCAGAATTGCCATGAGAATTTGGGAGCCTGGATAGCATAGTGTTCTGTGCATTGGTCTGGCAAACCATAGGTATGTGGATTAAGGTTTCTTGGGTATTCTGCCGGTTAAGTTGGTCCGTGTCGCCTGATGTTTTGGAGAATGACTTGTTCTCCATCCTCAGAGGTGTTGAATGCATTATTCTCCATTTTGGCCATCTGATTGGTTATGGCCTATGCACTCCCCTGAGGATGGAGAAAAAGTCGTTCTCTGAATCCTCTGGAGACACGGACCTACATAATTGGTGTAATACCCGAGAGACCTTTATCCAGCTGATACGCTGGGAAAAGATCTTTCATCAAAGTTCTGTGGTTCGATTCCTGGTCCAGGCCGAATTTTTCTTGTTGCAATGTCAACACATTTCACCAGCCATGTTTGAATATTTTCCATGCCAGATTCAATGAAAAAAATTTACAAGCAAGAGAAGTCAGGCGCTATAACTAAAAATGACCAATGGCTGGCACTCTCTGACATGAACTGTACTCATTGATGTTTAGTCATGGACACAGATCATTGTAAGCTGGATTGAGCTGAGGAGGGGGTTTTTTTAGTAAGGCTGGTGTGGAGTGGGTGAGCTTTGGATATGGGAGATTGGTAGCTATAGAGTGGAGGAAATAGTAAGTTGGGTGGTGGATGTGGTGGAAGCTTTCAATCCGAGCATCAGGAAGTGGCTTCTGTCTCCAGGCACAGAACGCAGGGTTATGACCTTTGTGCTATAGTGTGGTGAGAAGGTGCTGGTCTACTTGTGCTGATTGCATAATATAGATGGCTGACCTGGTGAGGGAAAGGTTGTGACTTGAGTTGGTTGCTCAACTTGCTACTAAGAAGTGGCATGACAAAAGAGGCATATATAATTTTGGGTCACAGACACCGTGGTTTTGTTGGCATGTTGTTAGTGCACATATTGGATGTGCCTCAGGCAAGTCCTTTGGCTAAGTTCACCAAGTAAATAGTCCTCAGAAGGGAAACTTATTTGAATTGGAGAAAAGAGGAAAAAAGTGGAGGAATGTGTAAAAATGCAACCAGCTTAATGGATGTGATTAAGAGAAATGGGACTCGTTCCATCATAAGGAAATTGTGTTATGAGTTAGGGTGTTGTGGATTTTTGAAATAGTTCAAGATGTAACTTTTATCTTCATCTAAACCTACCTTAACCTTCCAGCAGGTGCATCTTAATCAGTCACACAAGTTGATGCTTCATGTACTGCATACATAATGTCTATTATTGAATGAATCAGATGTTTTGTTAAATACTCATTATTTTCATTGGTTTGTGATAATATTCATTTATATTTTTTTCTCTACATTTTCATAATTTTAATTATTATGTCTTTTAATTTTTGTCAATTAGCCAATGAATTTTGTTCTGTGGTGTATAGTTGATATGGAGGCATGCAACAAAGGCTTGTATTTTTTGCAAACAAATCTACTTCATGAAATACATTTTACAGGTTTCATAGAATGTTCTATTTACACAGCTTACATCTGCCTCTTTTCATAACACCCTTTGGAAGTTATAGTTTTTTCTTGAAGGTGCTAGTAGTGCTTGAGGTATCTGTGCGAAAATAGGTCTGCTTAGCCGAGGTCCATCTTAATGAAGATTGTGAGTTTTTGAGATCCATGGCGTAGTCTTTTATGAATAATCTTCTTTGGTACTGTTCTTCACCATGTTGTTGATTGAAAATGTGAATGAGTCTGTGCCTACTATATTCAATGAAACAAGAAATAAGTGGGGCAAATGGAAAGCAAAATTTGGAAGAGGGAAACTTCATTTTGAAAAATTGGTTGTTTTAAGAAGTAACATCTGCTTTACTGGAAAATTGACTGTTTCCTTTAGACCTTTAAATGAGTAAATTTTGATTCTAGAGTGAATGTATTGGCCTCACTGGTGTTGAGTTGCCTTTACCTCCCGATCTCAGGGCTCTTGGTTAGAATCCTGCGCGGGTGAGATTTGCATCACCTAAAGCCCTAGTTACATGATACATTAACTGGTATAAGTTAATGTGTGAATGCATGAACGTGTGAATGAATTCTAAAATTCACCATGTAACCACACCAACTTGTACAAATGCATGGATGCTTGAACAGGAAAATTGAACCTGCTCTATTTGGTTCATGCATTGTACATGAACTTGTACATGAACACGTATGGGTTAATGTATCGTGTATGTACGTACCAGGCCTTAAGGTATTGATGCATGAATTAGTTTGTTTTTGCCTGTTAACCCTTTTGCTATGTGTGACGAGAATGTATCGTATTGGTTGCCTATCTCTCTTAATATGACAAGGGTATCATGTCATCCTTTTCATGATGTTCTTCATCTCTTCGCATGCAGGAATAAAATTCCATTGCAGCAAAAGGGTCAAAATGACTGATGTAAAAGACCCTTGAGGCAATTTTCAGAATCACTTATAAAGAAAATAAATCATATCATATAAATATTGCATGTGCAACATAAATATGTAAGTTAATGCTGCATTATATAATGTTAGTACTTAGATGCTAAGTGAAAGTTGCATGTTCATTCATACTTAGGCTGCTGGGGCAGGGACAGCATTTTGTATCTGGTTAATATAAAGACACTTGGTACAGTAGTAGGGTGTGGTGTCCATAGAGGGAGGGGCCTCATATAGCACTGAATTATTTCCGGAAAAAATCATGCAGAGGTGATGAATTATCAGCACTTACCATCAGGTCCCTCATAGGACTACAATTTGCTTGCACATAACTGGAGTATTTGCTATAATGGGACTTATTCTTTCTGAATACAAATATGTGAACTCACGCATGCCAATTCAACAAATAATGCAGCCTCTCATAACTGTTAATGGACTGTAATTGGGATTAAATTGTTAACGGAAATTATTTTAACATTTTCATGTGTGGGTTAATCCTCATTTCTTATTTTACATGTGTAGTGTGCACAAGTAATTACTATGTTGATTATTTTTTTAGAGAGATGGATGCATGCAGTTATGTGAAGCTGAACTGTGATTTGGAACTGAACCTCCTTTGGAACCTAAATACACTCAAATATAGTTGATAATAGTTGCTCAAATTCAGGAATACAACAGGTACCTTTACATTTTTCAACTGCTAATTTTTACTGTAGATTTGTTGTTTGTATATAACAGTTGATGTCCTGGTGTGTAATTAGCTGACTTATGCTGGGGTAGATAACACAGTTCAGTAATCTTACTGTTGTAATTATTTTAGTAACAAATTATGAGCTAACATTTTGTATTAGAAGCCTTCCATCGGTTAGGGTTTTCGCTTGCTTTTTATTATGCGAAGAATAAATTAAATTTTAAAAAATGAAAATACCTGCATGAATTTGTTATTCTGAATGGTTGAATGCCTTTTTAGCTAATTGACAGATATCAACTGGTGCTCTACCACAGTGATAGGTGTTTGAAAAACTGATTTTGCTCTAGGGAAGTAAATGCAGCGAGTTTATCAGCTATGCATTTGAGGCGCGAGTTTATCAGCTATGCATTTGAGGCTTTGTAAGAGCTAGGCTGCAAGGAGATATGAAAAATACCACTCTGTGATGACTAAAGCATATCTTTTTGTTTCAATATTTTTTTAAATTATCAGCATAGACAATAAACAAAATTATTGTGCATATGAAAGTGGACCTTTTGTTCAGAAAGGTGGCTGAAAATATTGTCTTTGAAATCAAATTCTATAAAGCAGTTACAGATGAATTGCAGAGTTAGTCACCTCCTATGAGAAATGTGTGGTGGCGTGACCTGCTGCCTTGAAATAGTGTACATTTTGTGCCATGAGAAACTTGTGCTGTCCGTTGAACATAGAAACATCAAAATGTGGCTTTAGTAAATGGTACATAGAAAATTTGATGTACAGTCCTATGTACATTTTTATGGGATTACCTCCTTTTTAAAAGCATTTGCTTTACGATGCCTCTGAGTTTGCAAGTAGCTGATGTTTATGGTGGCCCCATAAACCATCCATTTCTTCGTATGTTTTCTCTGGGCCTGTAATTTTTGTTGATCATGCAACTGGGGCACTTCCAAGACGTCTCACTTTTCCATAGATTCCTGCCTTTAGATGACTTTTTCAAGTACCCATTCTTGTCTTACTCCTCATTCATGCTTTTGAAATGGTAATAAAAACATAGTTACTATATTATTGTTCCTCATCTTCAAATAATATTGGAGTAATCGGTATTTTTTCCATTATTTTTAGCCTTATCTTAGATCATGCAATGCATGAAACTGAATTCGTTGTCACTGCATGGAACTGACTAAACTGAGCAGAGACTGGGTCGATGAATATTTAATAAAGACAAACACAGCCTTTGAAATGGACATCTTCTCCCACAATGGAGCATATTTTGCATTAAATAAGAAATTATGGTATGCCATCAGGCAGAATACCAAGATAACATCACAAACTTTCAGGAGCTAACTCTCATATCACTTGCAAATTGCTTGGCTGTGGTTGTTACAAGGGATCACTTGTAACAGCCACTTGATCAGAATGGCGAGTATGGCATAAGAATGGCGTGCTCTTGAACAAAGTCCATTTTATGAGAGCTTGTGAACTCGTGGCACCCCTGGCAGTAGTGAGGTCCTTTTTGACGGCCAGGGGAGTAGAGGGAGCCTTCAAGTGAAGTCAAAACTGGTCAGGGAGCATGAGGCCCCTTTCTCGCCATGCAGGTCTGAACATGAAGGCATGAGAAGTCCTGGAGATAGGAGGATGGGAATGGAGTTGAAGTTCTGTTACCTGTGGCAATTGGCGGCGATATCCCAGTATACCTAATTCACGATGCAAATGGAGGTAATAGGGACCTTACTAACATTCACAGTATAAAAGTGATCCCTTGTAACTACCACAGCCAAGCAATTTGTGAGTGATAAGAGAGTCAGATACTGACAATTTGTGATCTACTGCAGTTCGTGACATAAAGGCAATGAATGACTATAAGGTGAAGAGTGGGAAGAGATGATAACGCTTAAATTTGGCACAATCATTATTCTGAGTGGAATAGCGACCATGCTATTCACCTCCATTTCAACTCAAGTGGCTATTTCCAAGACAATGATGACCCAGTCTCTATTTTGTATTCTGAATTATGTAAATAGCCACCAGAAGTTGCTCTTCTATCCGGGGTTGTAATTTGGTATTATGATGGTAGATAGCAGTGGCTAGGGTCAAATTAAAAGCCTGGCCATCTGCTATTCTGAAAAGTGATGGCTATTTCTCACACGTGCAGTGCAAAATCTGCCCTTTATAATGTTTTCATGCATTTTTCTTTAATTAAAATTGCAAAAATATCAATTAATTGATGCACAGAAAAATTCTGCAATTAAGATACATTTAATTGAGAGAACGATCGTATATATTCTATTTTGGTGCATTTGTGCCCAAAAATTTACTAAACATAATTTGCCCCTGGCCTCTGCGCACACTAATTATGAACTGAAATAATGTCATACTCCGTTATACATTTGCTTGCACAGTGGCATTCTAACCATTGCTATTATTCAGTGAAGGCCAACACTTCTTAGATATAGGCTCGATTTTCGATATTTCCTAGGGCATGTGTCAACATATTGATAGTATAAGGGTTGAGTTACATGGAGTGCACTAATTCAGATGAACTTTTTTGCCAATCATTTAATGTAATAGTTAACTAGGATAAAATCAAACTCGTAAGGTGTTCAATCTCCAGTGTTGCCCCACGAGATGTGTCAAAAATCACATAATAACATAAATATAAAATGATATAAAAATCACATTCTCTTTAATGCATATGAATCATAAAGTGTCATCAACTAGCATGTTTTAGGTGTCTACCAAATAGTCCATTTCCTACAGTTACAAATGCAGCAAATTGATTTCTGTATCACTTGAAATTAGGCCATAAATAGCTTTAAATGCTCTCCTGCTCACGTTGCTGATGTCCTGTAGCATCCAATTATGAGGTCAAAGAGCATGCAGTGAGACCTCCCAGCTCATAACTGCCTAGATAAACCATCATCACCTAGAATAATGTACATTGCAATGCTGATAGCTCTCTGCCAAGAGAATACTAAGGAACTTGTAAGTTAAAACTGTCTATCAGTAAGTTTTACATACATACATCGACTCCTGGAAAGGTAAAGTATGGGTCGCTGCTTTTCTTAAATTTATATGGGAAAGGATCACTCCATGGGTAATTTTATCATAGGAATCACTGGCATAATTGGCATAAATAACTAAAAATTTAATGAAAATCTCATACATCAGTAGACTCACATTTTCATGCTTATATTTACCATTCTACCATTTTTCATTTTCATTTTCATGTTTATATTTACCATGAGCTAGTTGTGTCCGTCATTTTTCACAATATATTGCTTCATGCATATAAGTTATATTAAAGCTTATAACAAGTAACAAGTATTACAATTATTTATTTTTGAGTTGAAACAAGTCCTACATTACTGGTGGGAAATAATATTTCATCAAAGAGAAATTGAAATGCTCTAAAAGTTTGCTTCTCATTGGTTGCTGAAACTCAAGTTTGATTTGAGCATAAAGTTGTCATTCTGGAAGCCATGGAATTTTTAATGACTCAGAATTGGGCAATTTATATCGTACCTCAAATCAGAATATCGATTGAGACAGTTTTAAATAAATGCTTTATTCTTGGTTTTTTTTGTGAAGACGTAATGTATCTTAATTGTGAATTGAATATAAAAAATTAGGCTATGAACAGTCTAGGTTGGTCTGGGCAGGTAAAGCAGAAGGTGACAGCTCTCTTCCCCATCCTAGTTAAACTACAAACCTTGAAATGCCTATCTTTCTTTTCTTTCTTTCTCTCTCCAATCTTTTGTTTGCTATTAAAGAGGTTGAATGAGCATTATCCTTTTCTATAGGATTCTGTTATGCTAGACTTTTAAGAAAATCTAATGCACTATTCCTTACTTTAAAGGCTTATTTTTTGGTTGCTTAGCTTTTTTATTGGAGAATGATTTATTCATCATAATACGAACAATTTGTAGGGCCATCCTCATGAAGTACATTAGCCATTGCCTCTATGAGCGAGTTTTTCACAGAAGTTGAGGTGCAAGATCAATTCCTCCCATGGAATCATTGTAATTTCCCACTCGAACCATTCAGTCATTTTTTCACTCCTACCATGTTTGGAAAATACAACTAAGTGCCGATAATCCAACATTCAATCATCTGATTGTTGGGTTATTCAATCATCTGTCCCTAAACTGCTAGCTCTTCCTTTTGTCTTCCTTTTCTTCCCCATCTCCCCTCCACCTAATATTGATTCTGTTCATAGAAGCAGCCATGTTTCAGTCCAAAAACTCTTAATAATTCGCCCATGTAAAAGGTTTTCCTGCAGGAGGTTGTTCGGGGATCGGGTTGGTGTGGTGGCTAGAGTACTCGCCTACCACACGGGCGGCCAGGGTTCAAAAACCCTGCAGAGGCAGATGTTTTTTAGAGGGAGCCCGATCCCTACTTGAGTGTCTTGTGGAGGGCACATCAAGTAGACTACTCCAATGGTCGGATGAGACGTTAAGCCGTGGTCCCCCTGGCATCTTTCGTTAAGAGCAGGCTAATGCCGATGCCGGGTTTCTATCCACCCTTCCTCTCTTACCTATCCCCTATGGTGCAAATCACCTTAGCCGATGGTCGCCTCCCCAAATATCCAATCCAGGAGGTTATTCAATTATGCATGTCACAGTATCACATCATGGGGAGTCCTCTGAATCAGGGAGTGAGCCAGGCCAGGCATGCGAGCAAATATTTCTTCTGTGGCCATGGGATATTAGTATTGTTTCTTTCTGCAAAATTATTAATTAAAATTATGTATCCTTCAGGAAAGGGGAAGTTTGTCATGTGTGATATTTCCGAAAAGCTCTACATTATTGAAATTGAATCAAAGGGTGAGGCAGTTGACAATTAAGCGGTGATCTTCAGCAGATGCATTGCTATTACATGAAATTTAATAAAAATATTCTAGTCTATGTATCATTATCAAATTGTGCAAATGCACTTCTGAAGGAAAAAGTTATGCACAAATTTTTTTACAGGTTTAACCACTTACTTGCTCCCGGGGGTTTGCATGCCATAACATTTTTGTCTTTGCTATAAAAATTATCATTGTGCATAAATGGTATTTCCTGAGTAAGGAAAATGTTGAAGCAGATATTTCACTATGTTTTGAAAATGACCATGGCTTCCTGCAGTTATGTATTTGCTCTTGCACTAAAAAATTACCTATTGACAAGGGCATATAAAATGCATTGTATAATCCGTTCTGGTACCTTTTCTTCCACATTTATTTCTTAAACACTAAACATCCTTTCCACAACATCACGGGATCTTCTAAACTCAATTCACTATCATAATTGTATATATTGGGCTCATGGTTCCCAAAAATGCTTTAAAAATGGGGGTTATTTTTAGCATACAGGGCCCATGGGTTGAGGTTCCTCTGGATATAGACTCCTGCTGAAGTGTAAACATTGATAAATTACCATGAAGTGGTTATGAAATGTGTTAGTCCTGAGTTCCGAGAAATCATAGATCATTGGGTTTTGCCAATTTATATGGAATTCTGTTTAGTCTTCCATTGCCTATGAAAATAAAATTCCCTCATAGATTTTCAGCCACTCCCTGTTGGACGAATGATGCTCTTGTGTGCAGTGCCTGGTGGGTAATTTTGCTGCTGATAGGAATGTTATTGTAGATTACATTGAATCAAAACTTAATCCAATGCAGCCATTGATATTTTAAATTATTCATGCCAGGGTGGTTTATTGTAGATTTTACTTTAAACACCTCATTCCATGCCCATCTGCAATGACAAACTCTCCCAGTAGGGCTACTGGGTAGTGTAACCATCCCTGTCTGCTCCCTGTCTTTTAGTCTAGCTCACTTTGATAGGCCTGAGATTTGTTTCTCCGTGTGGGTGTCTGGGGTTCACTTGAGAGGTCTATGACAGGCGTTGAATACCAAAAAATCGTTCGTTTGTTCTGGGAAACCACTTTGTAAAATTTGAACGCTGAGTATAGTGAATGAATGATTTATTCCCGTTTAATCAGAGGGAAGAAAACATAACTTTGGCCTACTGGCCAAATATAACATGAAATCTAAAATAAATACCTTTCCTCATACCATGAATCAATCACCCTTCAACACAAATCAACCACCTTTTTAAACAAACTGGAAAATCTTTCAGCATGAATGAATAATTTTTTAAGCAAAATGATTCTTTGGCACAAAAATGAATAATTTCATGAATTGCCTCCTCCCCATTTACTGTAGCTCGAGTAGTGTTGAGCGAGATTATGCAATCAATGAAGATTCTTGGGAACAAACAAGCAAACAGTTCCCTTGTCTGTGACTGGAGGTTTTCACTTTTAGCTTTGAGACCTGAAGATGGTGCACATGCTCGTGTATAAGTTGAAGTCCACAATCACCGAACCTCGCTCCACGTGGTCCTCCCTGGTGGCTGGCCTCTGGTCCTGACACCTGACTCCGGTGAAGCACGTATTGATGTTGGTGGGTCGACTAATCACACATTAATTCAGTCGCTCTTTCTTCATTTTTTCACTCACTCTGTCTGCCTCATTGCCTCATGGTCCCTGCTTATACACCTGCTTTGCGAGTGTGGCAGGTACTAAACTTCCTAAATCAGAGGGGGGATGACTATGTTCGACCATCACTGTTAAACCGATCATGATTCTCCATGACATTTAAACACTTGGAGGAGGTAGTGGTTTTCTGTCATGGTAGGGATGTGCATTTGAACCCCAAAAAACACTTCCTGCATGTCTTCTTCTTTAAATAATCTCCAGGTCCTTTGAAAAAGGTGAAATGGCTGGTAAGGCAGATGCATTGGACTCCTAAATTTGGGCAGTTTTGGGGCTTTCCCAGGTTCCCTGGGTTCCTAGAAGCGCAGAGTATGCTGCTGGTGACTATTGCCACCTACCCTTCTCTACATGCCTGGCCCTGGCTAATGGGACCCAACTTCTTCTCTGCAAAGGTGCCTTGTTGAAAAGGATTGAAACTTGCTTAAGGGAAATGGAGCACAACACCTCATCAAGCCCTGTTACTCCAGAATGCTTGGGAGACTGTCAGGATTACATCTCTCGCTTAACATGAATTTGTCGTCACTATTTTCAGTTTAACAAAAAAAGCCATGAATACACTTATTTACATAGCATGACCAAATTACTCATTTAACATGATTGCTTGAGTTAATGATTGGTTTTTGTGAAATTACCATTCAATCTAGTTTTGAGTACATCAGGGACAGCATTCACTGCAGAATCATTTCTACGGTGTATAGTATAATGTAATAAAATATCATTAACCCCTTCAATTCTACATCTAGATGAGGGATGAAAGGTGGAGCTTGTAACCTGCCTATCCTTTTTGAATAATGATACATATGTATATTTATTGCCTGGTTCATTACTCTCTTGATAATGGACGGTGGTCCAGCTTAAATTTACTGTGGTGGAGAGAGTGAAAAATTTCACCCTTTCAAGTACCACATGAAATAGGTTTATCTACATTGAACAATTCAGGTATCAAATTATAGATATCTCACTTCCTTTACTTTTATAATTATTTTGTGAATTAATTTGTTAATTGGTCTCAATTCAAATAGATTCCCATGATGTACCACATGCACATTGTACATAAATACATATAATAAACCTTGCAAATTTTAGTAGTCCTGTGGCTTCCCCCCCATATTGCATTACAGGAAATGATGCGAAGTGGTAAATCGCAGCAGGTGGTTGTCTCCCCTGGCGATTATTCTCTCCATGCTGTCGGTTGTGTTGTCTTCACCTGTTTGGGCGTCCTCACTCATCTTTTATCATGTCCACTTTCTTTTTCACCAAGCTGGTGTTCTCCCTGAAATTCGTCCTTTCTGTTCTCCTGCGAGCCAACAACAACCCCTCAGTCACCATAACTACTGTGAGTTTTTAAATGTATTTTTGGTCCCCATTATTACGCCAGGTGTACTGCCAACCTATTGGCATCTAACTGACAGAGTACCAATGGTATTGTTACAAGCTGTAACAATGGAAGCAATCATTTATCAGGCTTCATGTTCCAGTTCTGCTGTATATGTCTGCATTGAAGCACAATAACAGTTTCTCCCACTTTAGATGAGCCATTCAATGTCAATGGAAGCAGTCATTTCAATTTTGTGTTGTGAAAACTCACTGAGATACTTTAATTATTACTTCTACATGCTATTAAATACATTTTAAAATACTGCAACATGTGTAGACTACTAAATTAAACTATGATAAACTGGAGGCATTTGAGATGATGATGCAGTTTTATTTGCTTCAATGCTCTCAATTCCTTGCAATGATTTGCTGGACATTACACCTTGAATATCAGGTTTTATGAGGTCATCCCTTTAGGGAACAGCCTGGGCTAGCATTTTGGCCTTTTTAGGACTTTTTTCAACGGCGATGCCGGAGGGAATTATAACAATTGGAGATTGGTTCTTGGCAAACTACCACAGTGCTTTTTATCTATGAGGGTAAATGTGCCATTTATTCCTGATTTATCTCTGAATTTGGGCTGTGTCAAAGGAGAACACCTGGATCTAAGTGAGCAAGGATAAAAATAATACCATTAAAATAAGAATGAATTCACCACTACCTGTCTTAGGTAAAAGAATCTATAAGTTTTTCTTGTTGACATTTTTTCTGACTTCATTCAGTTGTCTAATAATTAGTGCTGTGCAAATCAGGGATTTTATTTTCAAATCGAACCTAATCGAGTCTCCCTAAAAATTTTCCAATCAAAGTGAAACGAATTGGATTTCAATTTTGGTAGTGAATAAAGTCATATTTAATAATTCGCTTGCTAATTGAATTTGAATCTAAATGAAATGCAAAAGCTTATGCAAAGTTGCAGTAATAAAGATTTTCATAAGATTTCAGGGCCTAAAATAAGCTTATATATCTGTAGTGGCACAAAGAATAGTAAAGAATAAGAAGTGGTGTTTGAATTTTCGTTTTGCATGAGGATAACACCCTCAAAACGGATGGTGTGCCATTTGGGAATGAGTGCCATGATTGAATGCATGTAACGATTCGAAGATGAATCTATCAGATACAAATATTTGGAATTATTCGGTTTTGAAGCTTCCCAATTCACAGGTGAATCAAATCGAATTAAGCCTGATTCGAGTTGATTTGAATTGATTCTGAAGCATTCACACAGCTTTACTAATAATGCAGGTAAATTGACTCAATGGGACTTGGGAGAAAAAAATTGTCTCAAATAAAATTAACATCCATGCCGTGAATCCTGTATGATCATACACATGAATTTGATTATTTGTTCTATGAGATATTAGGTGCATCGAATTGAACTGTGTTAAACCTTTGTTGTACTTATTAAATTAAAATGATGAAACCAGCTGTCTTGCAACATGATTGGAAATGATTGTGATAGCTTCCTTCGCATGGCGAGTCTCTATCAGCTGTTGGCCATTATATATTTTAAAATCTGAAATAAAGCATTTTGTGAACCTGAGGTTTCACAGAGGAAGGAGAGAGAACTTAAGGTAACGCATGATGCTAGAAGCACAAAAAGTGCAGTTAGAGAATTTTATCTCAAGTCCCATTACACTGCATCATTGGTTTTAAATTTCCATTGGTATTAACACCTGTTGTATTTACATGCTAACAACTACAATTGATAAGTTTAGCTTCTGAATAACATTTCTATGAATATATTAGCATAACCACTTCAATTTTATTATTGTAGTTTAATGTAAAAATTATCTTATTCCTGTAAATATTGTTAATAGTAGTAAAATGTAGACTAATGACACTAATGAAATAACATTTAAATTTGTGTCTATAAAGTTTTGAGTAGTGTATTATTTCTTGATTTTTGTGTGATTAATCTTTGCAAAACTCCATGGAATACCCGTTTTTAGGAAAATGTTTATTTTTAAGTAATGGTTAAACAGTGAATTATTTATGTATCCGTTTTTCGTTTTCATGATTGAAAATAGGATTAGTATAATTTGATACGAGCTTAACCTATTTCCAGTCATTTTGATACATGTTATGGTGTAGATTTTATTTGTACTTGTGTATATTTTTTTGTTTTAGTTTTCCATCAATGTTTTAGAGAGTCAGTTGATAGTAAGCTACTTGGATATTACCTGCTCTCATGTTCTGAATTTGTGATGATGGAGTCTTTTATTAAATGAGTAAGTGTAATATGGGAGGTGTACTTGCAATCAGAAGTTGGAAATACATCTACATGCTACCCCATGAGCCGCTGCATGGGCATTTGGCAGGGGGTGGTAGGACACCAGCCGTGTAAAGATATAAAAATTTTGGAGGTGAAATGGTGACATGTCCAATGAGAGTGTTTGGAGGAGCTCAGTTTCTATCGTGGTCGCTTATTGTGCGCGGAAAGAACGAGTTTTTATACCTATCTGTTCGGCAGAGTATCTCTCTTATTTTATTGCATCTGTCAGACCTAGAAATGTAGTGCGGCATCATGATAATATTCTCTGTGTCGCTCTGAAACAGCAGTTCTGAATATCTCAAGCAGCCTAAGCCTAGCGTGCAGTCTCCGAGTCTCTAGGGGCTCCCACCTTAATCCCTCTGACAGTTGTGTAACACTCTTATGTTTGTTCGTAGCAGTTTTTAACGAAGCGTGCTGTTTTTCTTCGTATTTTGTTAATTTTTTTGGTTTAACCTTTTTGACCAGGGTCCCAAATGCTAGCGGCGAATTCAAGGTGTGGCCTAACCAGAGCGAAGTAGCATCTCTCTTTGACTTTTTCATCCGAGGACCTTCCTATTATACGTTTAACTAAACCTAGTTTCTTTAATGCTGCGCCACGTATGTTCTGTATGTGTAATCCCCGCGATATATCAGATGTTAAGGTAATTCCAAGATATTTGACTGGATCTGAAGATTTTATGTTTACTCCACCCACAGTATAGATATGGCATTTTTGTGATGACTTTCGCAGGTAGTGAACTGTGGTGCTTTTACTAATATTTCGTTCTAAACACCACTTCTGGCACCACAAATGAACGTTGTTAAGGTCCGATGATAGAGCCTCAAAGTCCGCGTCTTCGCTTATTTCACGGTAGACAACTGTATCGTCTGCAAATAATCTTAATTTACTAATTTTCACTATTATTCTATTAACTCCGCATGATTGCAATTTATATATGTGAGTTTTTTGCGAGGAACCTTGTCGAATGCCTTCTTGAAATCAAGGAATATCGCTTCGACTAGCTCAATCGATTCACCTGATTTTAGGATATCATGAAGGAAGAGCGGAAGCTGTGTTTCGCAGGCCCTGCCCTTACGTAAGCCGTGTTGACTGCTATGTAAGAAGTCACGTTTATGCAGGAACGGCATAATATTACTAACGACAATGTGTTCGAGGATCTTGCATAAAGGTGATGTTAGCGATATAGGCGGGTACTTTCCTGGGTCACTTTTTTTCCTTTTTTGAATATCTGAATGACGTTGGCTAAAACACAAGTAGTCGCATGTCGTCGTTCAGATTTCAAAAATATGAAAATGCCAATATTAATGTCGGCGATGTGACTTAACGGAAAAACGAATTGATGATTGAAAGACAAGCATAGAATAGGATACTTAAAGAGAGAGATTCCTTAATATTTAAACGTGTGAGTTAACACTAGAACGACGAACCTAGCCATTTTGGCAGTTTTCGTAATTCTTTCCACCGCTGTGCCCATAAATGTATTTTTGAAACTTTGCTTTCTTGACATTTTGCTCATTTTAGAGATCTTTACTTTTGTGAAGTCACAAATTTACCTGGCGTATATTTTAAGAAATTATTAGGAATTTTCCTATAACGACGAACGAATCCATTTTGGCTCAAATATATTTACTGTCGACGCAATGTGTTTCAGCCATAATATTGTTTAGTGTGATAACAGAAGAAACAACAATGAAAAAAAAAACAGAGTAAACCAGGTTAATCAAAAATTTATTGCCTAGTGTTACCTTGTTGCAAATAAAAAAATGACCCATTTAAGAT
The DNA here is from genome assembly GCA_963169105.1 of Ceriagrion tenellum. Lineage (NCBI taxonomy): Eukaryota > Metazoa > Arthropoda > Insecta > Odonata > Coenagrionidae > Ceriagrion > Ceriagrion tenellum. The sequence goes on from OY720639.1 coordinate 68,379,552, forward strand.
GTTATTTCACGTGAAGGAGACAAAACTGTTCGCTTTTTCCGGCAATATTGAAAAATAATAGGTACTCATAAATAGGTAAAAAAAACGAGTATTTTTTGTAATTTTTACTAAAATAAAAACATTTAAAATAGTCGAGCAAAACATATCCTCTTTTGTGATTTCGTTTCGTAACCATGAATACCTCGCGAGATTCGAAATTCTCAAACAGCCCTAATAGGCTAAGTCTGTCCTTCTTGTCAGTACCCAAGTCCCGTCGTTCTAGTGTTAAATAGAAGTATGTATTACATGACGTCCAGCATACGCCGTGCGACGGACTGAGGGACGGTACGTCTTAGCGCCTGAATGTATGTGCACTCTTATCACACATGTGCACCAAATAACATACCGGTCACGGCGTCGATCGCTGAAAGGAATTGGGCATATCTTGCGCGTAGTAGGGGCAATCGTTGGGTGATTAGGGTAGTTCTTAGTCTAATACGTAAATAAAAATGATCAGCAAATATCATATGCCAAAAATTCAGTCCAATTTATCGATTATACATGAATTTATTCACTTGCATATTGTAAAATATTCTGAAAATCAATGAAATACGAAATTATGTCGAAGTTTAAAAACTTAAATAAATAATATTTCTATTGATTCATGTAGTTAGCTGTATTTTGAACTTGGCTACGTATTTCAACGCTAAAAATAAATTTATATTCCCTAGTTTTAAGTAAATATTCGGTCAGTTACCCCGAAATTGCAAGGTTTGCTTTGAATATGTCCAAAAATCTTTTTATGAAGTTTTTTGAGGTATCTTTAGAATAGCTCTCTATTTGAAAGAAATTTCACACTTGCGTTTCTTTGTTTGCCGTGTAAAGCAAGGTGAAAACAGCCGAACGTAATGAGCAAGTTCCTTGCTGTTTCCCTAGATTTTTCATTTGCCATGCGACATTTTTGCATTCCAAATTGTATTAGCGATCATGCTACAATTTTTGCCGTAGTATACTTGCGGTGATGAACAGAATTTTGCCAATAGGGCTCAAGAGTCATATTTTTAGCTACATCTGTTGCTATCCATTTAAAATACCAGTGCTTCCTTTCGGGCGCTTATTTTAGTTAGCAGGAAGGAGTGTTTCGCCGGACCGATTCCCGGGCTCTTACGCTGTGCGTTTAATTCTATGAGATCTGCTTATGGCGGAAGAAGAATCGGCTCTAAACTGAAGGGTATGGGGCAGGAAATGGGACTTGAAATTGGGTGACGGTTCAAAACCCGTCACAATTAAGTAGACCGTGTAATAAACCAATTAACCTGGTTTTTATTTTTGGCATTAGAAATTCCGATTCCGCTTCATCATTATAAGCAGCTCCAAGTCTTCCTTGCTAAGGTTCGAACCTGCGCACGTTGACCGGCTACCATTTGTGCATCCCTTAAGCAAACAACGGAAGGAGCGAGTTTCCGTCTTTCTTCCCCCCGCCACAACGGTTGGTTTCGGGCGCTTGTCTCATTCGTTTCCAAGCTGCCACTTTCAAGCTGAAACGGATGCTGCTCTATCAGCGACGACACGGAATGGTTTTTCTGTCCGCAGCCTCTCCAGCAGATCTGTGCGGACGATGTGTGGTAAGCGAGATAATTCCCCAGTCACAATATAGAGCATGTTTTAATATTGTTTTTAAATTAAGCTGCCGTGAGAATATATGGAAAAACTTTATTTGAATTACTGAAAATTCTCAGAAATTAAGTGAATTATCACATTTTTTCCACGCCGTTTGTAAATAACGTCGACGGATTTTTTTCAAATCCGTTGATGATATTTTAGTGAATAAGCAAATGCCGGACGCGGTGGCGACGGGGTAAAGTCCTCGCCCGTTAATCCTAGAGTCGCGGGTTCGGATCCCGCCTGGGTGGAATTAACTCCGCTCAGGGCATGGGTGTTTGTGTTCTTCCGTCGTTGTTGTTATTCACTCGATGTAAATTGACCTAATGCGCTGTATTTGGGGTAAAGATAAAATAAGATAATATATCAATAAAAGTGATTTATTTTAATAATTAGCTGATAAAATATAAAAACTACGCACATTTTTGACGAGATGCACGTATTTTATACGTTTCTTAATATTTCCCTTTTTCGCGCCAATTGTCGTCGTAATGCTGCCAGGTGATTGATCCGTTTTTGAACAGTATTTACCCACTTCACATCCCTTACTTAGTCTTCTTATTTACTGCAAATAACTGTATTTTTATTTCCCACTAAGTCTCCCCTAAGCTCCTTGTACCTCCTGCCTGCTCTCATTTCGTATCAGTGTCCATCCTATGCCGCATGTATTGAGAAATGGAATATAATCAGAATCCTTATTAAAAATCCATATTAAAAGTTGCTTCGTACTTTTCCCCAATTATAATTTTGGAAACGTACGAAGCATCTTTTAATATGGATCCTATTATCTCTATCGTCTCAGGCTTAACTTTGTGGAAGTTCATTTCGTAAATGAAAATGAAAAACTTTGTAATATTCCACCAATTTATTTTATGGTACAACTAGATTCGTCGCAGCGGCGACATCTTCAGGTACCTTCAGGTTTTTCATTTTCATTTACGATAATTACGTAAGGTACCTGAAGATGTCGCCGCTGCGACGAATCAAGTTGTACCATAAAATAAATTTGTGGAATATTACAAAGTTTTTCACTTTCATTTATGGATCCTATTATAAGATTTTTCATGAAGTGATGTCTGAAGTTGTTTAGTTTATTTGGAATGTAATCAGTCGAAATATCATTGGAAGTGGAGGAAGTGATTGAAAGAAAACATCGATATTATGGAAGAAAGTGATCAATAACCTAAGGCGGTTATACATCTGTAACGTTAGATATCTTCTGATAAATTCTATTATCCATTTTGCGGCAATTTTTCATTTTGCAATCATGATATCCTCTCTTTCCTGAGTTGACAGCACACCTTCCCTCACTCCGAACGATCTCCTTTACATCTTTGTCGACAAACCCCTCAAACAAGCCAGCCTAACCAAATATTGCTGTAAATAAGAAAACAAGTTTTCCTTCAAAGAAAAAAGAACTCACTGAGTCAACAACATGAATAATAACGCTAGCGAAGACCTATCACAGAATTATAAATTAGACGAACTAGAAATATTAGGGAGAAGAATCTAGAGGAAAATTTTAGGTTCAACTAGAAACTCAAAGGCCTGAAATCTTAGAAGTATCAGTGAAATGCCACAAAGCATAGAAAAAATAAAAGAAACAGCAAGGAAAGCATAGAAAAAATAAAAGAAACAGCAAGGAAAAGAAAACAAAATTTTGGTTATTTACGCAGCATGAAAGATAATAGGCTAGAAAAACAGATCTTCATGTATTTCAGGAAATAAAACGAGCTGGTTCCGAGATATTAGAAAGATTTAGAAATACGCGACATAAAAAATAGAAAAAGCAGCAGAAATAGATATACACATTAGGAAGGCGATCGTTAAAGTTGGAAGGATTCCAAGATAAAAGCTGTAAGAGAAGAGGTGTGAAATAGTCCGAAGAAAGAAAAAAGAGGCATGATGAAAAGATGTTGTAAAGTTGTTTGAAAAGAAAACAGCAAATAAGATGGAATTGAAATTGGTTTCTAATTGGCCAAAACAGAAAGAAAAACTAGCAAAAATAAGTCCAAAATCTTAACGCCGAAGCATCAAGCGTTATATATTGAGTTAAGAATAACAGGGCACTGATGTTTTTATAGTATCGCCCATCGATGCTCATCTCTTGCGAAGAGGACTAAGGTCCTTTCCTAACGGTATTTGAAGAGGGCAGGGAACGGAGTAGGGGGAGCTATAGCGAGTGGGGGGGGGGTGTCTAGGGTTTATGGATGGAATGTGGTGGATCTGCCGGAAGGAGAAGGGTCTCGGAGTGCCGAGAAGCCAAGTGGGATTTGGGGATATGGCTCTCTCCCATCCCTTCCTTTTTTCTTTCATCCTCTTTTCTTATTTTTTACCCCCTCTTATCCTTTCTGTCGTATTTTTTCCCTCTGGGCTCCTCCGAGATGAGGGAAGTGGGGTTTGGATAAGTCGGAGGAAACTCTGGGAAGCGTATCTTGTTCGAGAGAGGGGGTTTATCAGCCGAGGAGCGAATGCTGGGTCGGTTTGAGTTTAAAAATTAGTATTTGTCGTATTCGATGCATTGTCTTGTTGGAGAAATATTTGATAAATACGAACCATTAATCTGCATCTTCATTCTGTACTCCGAGGCACCTCGGAGTTTGTGGCATGGGGTGACAAGACACCAGCCACAAAATGCGAGAGGATTGGGGAATGTGGGGGAAAGGAGAGGGGTGAATTGTATGCTAATTTTGTGTCATATGTGATGATAACGGTCTATTTTCTAAATGTAATAAATAATATTGCATAGAAAGAAGGACTTTTGGTACCTATCAGTTTGGCAGGGTGTTAATCTTATTTTATTGTGATTTTCCTTTCTTCTGCTGCACACTTCTGAATATGCCTACTTGTAACCGCTTGAAATTCACCATCAAAGTCTAAAATTATCTCCTAAGCCGGCCTCACATGTGACGTTTTCTCCGCTTTTTCTTCTCGTGATTCACTACGTTTCATAAACCTTTCGCGTCCCGCGTTCAACGAGAGTGAACAGAGTCAGACTGTTCTTTATTTTATATATTGGAGACGGACGTTCTCTACCGTCGATAATTAAGTGATTTTCTTTTGTTTATGGCAAAATGTGACCGAAATACGACGCGACTTATTTTCGCTCTTTTTGTAGTGTAGGATTTCGTATTCTATTGTACATCAGTCGCTTGTTTTGTCTGATACAACTGTGACTACTAAATTCAAACACTCAAGGGCTCCAGCGTTTCGTAAAAAAATGTGAATGATGATGAAACACAGCTTCTTGCCTAGAAAAAATCTTGACCGGAATTTTGCCCAGGATCTCCCAAATGCCAGTTAGCCATTCACACCAGTAAGCTATCTTAATTCATGGTGAATTTCAGCAGAGGTTTCATGGCAAATTTCTTCGTGTATCTTACTAACCGAATGCGTGACTGCTTGCTATATAGGTAATTTGTGCAGTTTTCCGTGATTTGAAGCGTCCATGGTTTTAAATTTGTCACAACATTCCCCTCTCCGCATTAAGTCTTGCTCTGTTGAAAGCATGGAAAAATTGTTCATTTACCATCGTATATATGTATTGTACACGCTCATAAACGGCTGTAGGACAATTACTAGTACAAGAAATGACTATTAAAAACTAATAATCAACAAACAAAATAACACAATTAAACAATTGAATAACAAAAGTATCACTTGACTATAAAGAAACGGAACCAAACTTATAGATATTGATAGGCGAGGGCAGTATTACGAGGGGAGAGGAGTGCGGCAGGTACGTCATGAATTGAATGGGTTGAATTCAGGAACTTTTTTTTTTTAGTGTGGCGTTACATGTAGGGGGAAGTCTGAAGATGAAAGACATTCGGGAGAAAGAGAGACGTTGGGTATTGCAATGAAATTTTTTTTACTCGCGTCTTTTGGGAAGTAACCGTGGAGAGGGAAAAGGGAAAGAATCCCAATGAACTATAGTTTCTGTGGAAGTTCTTTTTGGAAAATATGCCATAGAGAAGAGCATGGTGGTCAGAGAGGGAGGACATGCCTAGAAGCTATCATCAAATAACGAGGGATTGGTTGAGATTTTATGATTGGCGATACTTATTACGACGATGGGGAGGGAGAAATTCATTGGTTTTTCCAGAAGTATTGAGTTCATTCTACAATGAACGTAAGCCGTACGACTTACGCTGAAAATGAGCCGTAAGGCCGTTTCGTAAGCCCTAGGGTGCTGCCGTAAGGACGATAGTCAAATCCCATCATTACGGCTTATGGTCGGCGAATCTGTCAGTTAATATGAACGCGCCGTTACTAATGACGGTGTCAGTCACGGCCCACTGCTTTTACGGAAGCAGTTTCGAGGTTGGAGGTGAATATCGGATGTTTGTAAACATGAGAGTGAAAATTTGAGAAACTATTCTCGGAAAACTTACATACAGTATATATGATATTCCGTGCTACGCGGGCAATATTTTGACACTCATTTGTCTTCGATATCCGTGTCGATCTCTTACGGCGTTGAAGATTGACTGCCTTAAGGAAGTCCTTGCGTCTTGAGTGGCTTTAGTTTCACGGCTCTTGCGGCTTTAGTTCCACGGCTTAAGTGTTACGGCTTACGAGAGACAGCCGAAGAAAAAGCATTTAGATGAGCTACCGCTCCATGACGAAATATTATGACCAAGATAAAATTTGTGACTTCCACAATTTATTTAAAGTCACGACCAGTTTCGGCTGTCAAGCCATCTTCAGGACAGCCGAAACCGTTCGTAACTTTTATATAAATTGTGGAAGTCACAAATTTTATCTAGTTTATTATGACGTCCTTCCTTCCAGGGAAAGCTTCCCTTTTCGATATGACCAATAATTATGCTTACGAAAGCACACATTGAGAAATGGAATATAATCAGAATCCTTATTAAAAATCCATATTAAAAGATGCTTCGAACTTTTCCGCAATTATAATTTTGGAAACCTACGAAGTATCTTTTAATATGGATCCTAGTGTAAGATTTTTCACGAAGTGACATCTGAAACCGTTAAATTGATTTGGAATGTAATCAGTAGAAATATCATTGAATGTGGAAGAAATGATTGAAAGAAAACATCGATATTATGGACTCGCGACTCTAGGGTTAGCGGGCGAGGACTTGACCCCATCGCCACCGCGTCCAGCATTAGCTTATTCACTAAAATATTATCAACGGATTTGAAACAAAACCTTCGACGTTATTAAGCAAACTGCGTGAAAAAATGTGATGATTCACTTAATTTCCTAGAATTTTCGAAATTTTAAGTAAAGTTATGACTTTGATTTTCACAGCATCTTAATTTTAAAATAAAATTAAAACATGCTCTATATTGTGACTGGGGAATAACCTCGTTTATTTATTTATTTATAGAGTTTAACGTTTGCCCAACAAAATAATTACAGGGCAAACAAAACAAAAAAGAAGAAAGTACGGAACGTATTGGAATCAATTGAAATTTAGAGAAATTTCGAAATATATCAAGAAACTATATCATTTATCAATTTCCAAAAGAGACTTCTTTTTTGACATAAATCAATTATATCACAGCACATGTTAAAAGATCGGCACATTCTATTCAGTGGTGAGTTTTCACAGTAGTTTGACTTTACCATGCTCAACTTAAATTTCCTTGATAACCTCACATTGATACTAGGCACTACAAAATTAATTTTTCTAATTAAGTCACTATTTTCTCCAGTATTAAGTAAATTATATAAGTAAGATAGATCACACATTATTCTTCTTTTTTGCAAATATTGAAAATCAAACACTTTTACCTAAGTTTCGTAGCTAACATAATTTTCATACATTGGATAAACATTATATTGGGTATAATATAGATGACGCAAAAACCTTTTTTGTACCCCCTCCAATATTTGAACATGTTTCTTAATGTGAGGATTCCATACTACAGAAGCATACTCCAACTTACATCTTACAAAGGAGAAGTACAACATTTTGAGGTATTTCTCAAGAGTACAACATTGAGAGAGAGAGAGAGTTTACCACACATTGTCCGTACTGATCTTATATCACGCAAGGAAATGCTTTGTAAAGAAGACGCACGATTTCCGTTTAGGGTAAGGATCTGGAGGTCCAGAAATCGCCCCGCAGAGTTCCACGCAAGGGAAAACTCCTTGCGTTGCGGTCGGCTTTGCCCAGCCTTTTTGGATGATGTCTGGATCCAGTGGTCATGTGGGTGTGTAGGGCTGGGGGGAAAGAGGGAGAAGTGTGGCGTTGTGGAGTGGGTATTTTTACGGCATCGCGGGGAAGGAAAGAGATACATAAAAAGATAAAATAAAAGGAGCGGAGGAAAAAAATTGAAAAGGAAGAGGCAAAGAAAAAAAGTAGAAACGGCGGTTAAGTGCGGACGCCCGTGCGCGAGAAGGAGAGAAATAGAGAGAGGGATAGGGGGAGATAGCGATAGAGAGAGGGGAGCTGGCTCGCCACGGTGAGGGGGAGGTTTGGTGGGAGGGAAGAACGGAGGTCGCCCCCGGACGGAGGAAGCGAGCCGCCGGTGGTGGTGCCCCGTCGCGTCGGGGGAGGGGAACCACTGACGTGAGAGCGCACGAGAGTGTGTTGGGGAAAGGGGCGGGAAGGAAAGGGCATCGCGCCCGCCCGGGCGTGTGGCAGGGGGCGGGTGGGAAGACAGTCGACGGGAGGTTTTATTTTTTTTTATATAATGGAGTGGGGAGGAGGGATAGCGCAGCCCCCTCCACCCGCTTTCCCATCCCGACCTCCGCCTTCCCCCTCCCCCGGAGCTGGCAACACGAGACGGCTGAGCCTGTGCTCTTCGCCCCCCCTCCACTTTAACCGCTCCCCCCCCCTGGAGACCGCCCTTCGACATTCCTTCCTTCCACTGCCATTCCTACCCTACCCCTATCTTATCGTCTCTTCCTTTTCTTTCTCTGTTCTCTGGCCTTTGGAATCGCCTCTCGAGTTGGCCTCACTTCTCCCTCTCTCCTGCTCTTCACAGTGCGCCGAAGGATTGGCGTTTCTCCCGTCATCTTCCCATGCCAATATTTTCATGCATTCAATTCATTTATTATCGTTGGCCTTTCTGGCTCATGAGGTATTTTACATTGATATTACATTGGGATATATTTCAAAAAGGAGATAAGTAGATGAGAAAAGTATAAAAATAGAAAAAGAAGAAATATGTAGTAATAATTACAAAAGATGTACATTACACAAATCTCATAAAGGGTGAATTCGCCAGTTTTCAGCTTAAAAATGTGTATACATAACACTCATGTTGAAAACATCCTTCTTACATTCATATTTACACAATATTTTATAAGTTAGGTAGAGCAGTAATTCATAACTATAGTAGGTAGCACAGTTCGAAAATATATCAAAGAATAAAATTACATGTATAAATTCTTTTCCACTTAACGTAAATTGTTAGAGCAGCGTGATTAGTTATACAGGGAACTGCCATGCATTATTAAGAAGTAGCTAGTACACTTTGGACTTCAACACTCGTATTGATTTTAAGTTTCTTATTTCTGACGGTAATGAATTCCATATTCTAGCAGCTCTCACCATAAAATATTTATTGAGGTGAGGAGTTCTGTGTCGGGGGATATGAATGTCAGCAGAGTGATCCCTAGTGGATATTGAAAGAATATTTCTTTTCCAAGTGAATCTTTCGAACAGATAAGGTGGGTTACCGGAGGATAGTATTTTAAAAGTATGGCAAGTGAGATGATACAGGCGACGTTGTTTATATTTCATTCAGTTTAATTGATACATGGATCCATTCATACTGGAATCGCAGATAAAATGGGTAAATTTCATTGAGAATTTATTTTTCATGGAATGCGCGTTTAAGTTTCAGTATGTTCCTTCCCTAAACCAGTTGTTGTCGGGGCTCTCGTTAGCTGATGACTTGACTCGGCAAATATTCGAATATTAAACTTGGTTCTCTCTCTCTTGCTCCAAAACATTAGACCCTTGCAATTCCAAGATGTAAGTTACGAAATGAATGAATGGCCTTGGCTCACTTTTGCGCTGAATCCTCCAACTGTCACTTTTTCTCACATCCTTATACTGAAATATCTTATCTATTCTCATGTCTCTATTCGTCATCTAACCACCATAGTTTGTAGGTCAACACGTGTCATACAGCTACGAGTTAATTTCTCTCAGCATATGGTAAATAAAAAAATAGAAGAAAACTTTGCAAAAAACAGGCTTACAGTATTATAAAACACCGCATAAATATTCTGAACATTTCGACTATCCAGTCATCCTCGTTTTTGATAAATCCTAACACCGACGAAGAAGCCTTGACCGTCGGATTGCTAAAAAACTTCTTTGCTAATATGTATTTTTTAATTTAGCATGCCTGTTTTTCAAGTAAATTAATTTTTGTGCCTTTTTAGGTATTCATCGTAATCTATATCTCCTTTCTATATCACTTTCTTGACATCATATTTATATTACTACAACTCATCTTCAATTTGTCGTTTTTTTAAATTTTCATGTGCCTGTATTTTTAAAGTATATGTTTCTTACCATGTTTGCATTACTCTTCATCATCTTCTCATTCTTACGTCACTGTTTATCCATTCATATTCTACTCGTCACTGTCGTCCATTATGCCATTGCCTGCATTATCTATTCATATGCGACTCAGCATGATTTTCATATCCTTACAAAAATTACCACGTATGAATCTATTTATTCATACGCGCAGCTCATTCGTAAACTTACCAAAAAGGACCATGAAACGGAATGGAATGAATCAAAGTTGACGAGCAAAACTGTTCAATAAGAGTTGGTTGCTAGTAATGCAGTACAAAATAATGAAGATCCAACGGCCGATAAGCGAACCGCGGAGCCTTTAGTTTTGCGATTACGGGTATCTGTATATGTGCTTGCGCGAGGGTATTCATATGTGACATAACTGTCTTGCTTAACTTACCGGCAGGAGAGAAGACAAAAAGGTATCGGATGCGAATGAAACGAGCGTGCACGACCCCGAGATGGAACAATGCCTCTTGTGAACGCATATATTGAAACGAATTTGGGATCGAGATATCCCAAGATGTTTGTGACGGAATTCCGTCCTTGCCGAGGATTAGAAAATAATTATGATAGTTTCTACTTGGATAACTTTTCCTGGTGCACTGCCCCACCTGACAGGAAACGAGATGATTGCGAGTAAATCATGGTTCGGAAAACGGAACCATATGAAAAAACGAACCAATCCTGCGTTTTTTTTTCTTTGGTGAGTTCCTTCGAGTGTACTCGTATACAGTACAGGGCGTGCACGCTACGTGTGCTAAGTATTGCATGATTGTAAGTATGGACTATAAGTCCAGAGCGAGCCGATTGATATGACTTTCAGCCCGTGAAATCACAAAATTTTTCCTTTGAAGCGTTTATTCTTTCTCGTCCGGAGGCTTACTGCCCGACCCCTTCCTTGTTCTCCCTTTTAAAGGGAGACGGGTATTTGACCCCGGACACATACATTGATACATAGGCACTTGACTCGGGATGACGGGCCGCACCGAGCCGGGATCGGCTCAACTTTGGACACTGTATGATTCGTGGCGTTTACTTGTGTTATTCCGTTAGCCTCATGTAATATCTAACTAACATCACCCTCGATGGAATTGAAGTCGTAGAGGCGCAGCTAATGCTAAATGCCGTTTCATCGTGAGCATTCTTTACTTATGATAAGCGGAGAGAATTGGTTTTTCGTCATCAATGGTTCTTCATTCTAAGATTGGTTGACTGCAGCCCTCCACCCGTCCCTATCTAATTCTAGTTCCCATACCGCCCGGTATCTCTTCTGTACCTGTTTTTTCATTGAACTTCAATTGTCAGTGAGAGTTCACGCAAAGACGAACATATTTTTTCTTTTTTTCGGACACCCGATATCCGCTACACGAAAAATTCAGCACTTGCACATTGGTAATGATATATATATTTACTCGTAAAACTAAAGTTGAAGCTAATTAGAAAATAGCGATTCTAAACCTCTTTCATGATCTCTAAATTGACGTATTTATCTCCTGGCGTGTATATTTAGAATTCTCCCTCTCGGAGTCAACAATTCTACCCAATGGAGGGTTTTGCATTGTTACTGGTGGGTTATTTCATAAGCCACTTTATAATCTTTCTCCTTTGTATTTTTACTGGTCGTAAATGTGAATTTCTCGGAGCCTTTCACTTGGCACCGACTTTCCTTCACCTTCTGACCCTGCGTATTGTGTTCCGCATCTTATACGGAAATAGATTTCATTACTCATGGCCTATTTTAGATCCCTCGAGAAGAAAACATGTCTGCCAGAAATAACGGCATGATATTTCATTTCTTGTTTTGCATTCTGGCTTCCGACCCTTGACTTTTATTCTGTTGGTCCCATGAGTTGAAATTTAAGGCTTTTATGGGCCCTTAAATGTACAAAAACTTCTTCCTTTTAATATATTCTTTCGGTGAAAGTGTTTTCATATAGTTTATATTCGATTTAATGGGCTGGTGGCGTTGTATTTGGTGAAAATTTCGCTGACTAAATTCGTAAAGTAGAAGATGTATTGATAAACTTACCACCACGGTTTATGAGGAAGTAACTTCAACCATTTATGATTAGAAATTTTCTCACGTATGTTATCGAAGTGGAAATGTCTGTTTCAAATGAAATGAATTAGGATGGTATTAAATGAATTCCCTTCGTAATATTCCCTAATGGTATTTATTACTCCGAACAATGTTTCGACTTAAATTGAGCACATTGGTAATTAATTAGCTTGAGTCGAAACCTAGGTCGGAGTAATAAATACCATTTGGAATATTACCAAATGAATTCATTTTAAAACATTACAATGTTGTTCCACCAAGTGAAGCCAGAAAATTTATTATATATTAGGAATGAATTAGAATTTACCGTTAATATTCTTAGTGTGGGTACACTTCTTTCTCTAGGTTTACTATTCTTCATTACACTGCTGTATGTTTATTGGGTTAGTATGCCATTGATCCCAAGATGCTGTTAACTAAAGGAATTTTATTAAAGAGTATTTATGCATTTATTATTTAAATGAGGAAGAATAGATGCTTCTCAAAAACACAGAATATTATTTTTTTTCGTAAGTTTATTTCGTTGCTGTCATCAAAGTTCTCGTGCCTGTTGTAAGCTGTCATCATCGACGATAAATCTACCATTCTCTGTTTCATGCCACTGAGGACTAGAATTTTCTTTTCCTAAACCATCCTCGCTTACCTCAAATTTCCTCTGGGCAGGGGGAAGAGGGGGCAGGATTGTGGCCTCATCCTGCCCAGGTAATATAAATCAAAGTCAGTCCCGTATTGATATTCAGTTAATAGTCGTTTCAACTTTAAGCACACATTAATGAATATTCCCTAGTCATGTAGCATTTGTTAAAAGTTATTGTTCGTAAGTTATGCAGATGTAACCAAAGGCAGTGCTTAGCAGAAGTTGATGATAAAAAGAAAGAGGCAAGGCAAGGCAAGCCAAACTACTTCTTCCGTAGATTGTTTTCTTCTCCGTTTAAACTCGGCTGCTCATATCTAAGATGAACGTTAAATTTGATGGGTACTCAGAGAGTGGGTTTTGTGGAGCACATGATGGATAGACAGATATTTCTTTATTTCCTTAAAAATTGTTCATATTAAAATGTAACAATGGTCAGGTGCCATCAAAATAAAAGTACAAAAAACATACATGCTGAAACAGTTATTTAACCAATACATAGTACTCTGTCATGAGGTTAGAGTTTTAATATATACTCACATTTATTTAAATTTGTTTAGATGCTCTAAGATTCATCCGCCGAATAATAACAATTCTCCAATAGTAATTAACATTTTTTGTTTAAATGTCTTTTAACAAGTAATCATTTTTATACTCATTGGGAGTGTATTAAACGACTGTGTACCTTTTATCTTAGGCTGTTTTTCAAATAATTTTAATCTATGCTGTAGCACAATATTGTTTTCTATGCCTCTGGTTTCATATTGTTGTACCTCCTTACTGCATTTTAGCAATTTTAGTTCAAATGGGCGCACATAAGCGTTTTAAATACAAGAAATGCTGGAAGGGGCATAATTGCTAGCTGCTTAAAAGCTAGTTTACACGTGTTCTTTACTTTTTGGTCGGCTACATATCGGACCTCCTCCTTCAGAAGTATTAAATTCCGTTCAAAATTTATTTTTTTCAGACCAGACGTCAGACCGTCGGTTACTGATAAATATCTAATCAGAGAGTTTTAATTCAGGCTTTAATGAAATTAATAGAACTTCCATAACTCTTAGTTCGGTAAGGCTAATTTTTGATTGTTCGATAGAAATGTTGCCGTTGTTCTTTGGGTTTCACGTAATGAACACTTGTGTGACTCGAAATGTTTTCCAACTAGAGTCATTTTCCAGGTACGGAGGTATGTAATTAGATTTATCGAAGTCTAGTTTGGAAGGAGCTCTTGGTTGTGTAAGGCTGGCTAATGTTTGATAGTTTGAAAGAAATGTTTTCGTTGTTCTTTCCGTTTCCCGTAATTAACAACTCTGTGACTCGTATTTTTTTTCCAACTCGAGTCATTTTCCATTTACGAAGGTCACGTCAGGATTTCTCAGGGTAGGAAGGGAAAAGAGATGGGGTCAGAGGTCATGGGAAAGGGGTAGGGCTTGCCGACTCCGAAGTTCCCCTGAGCGGTGATTAAAATTTGAAGATCTGGATGACTTATTGAGGAGGATGTCTTCTTCTTATTCCAAATCTCTTTTCCTTCCCCCTCACCCTTTCTCCGTCGTGCTTCTCCCCTTTCAGCTCCCTCCTCCCTAACCCCATCTCCGCAGTAGCCTCGAAGGATTCTAGGAGGATTAACCCCTCCACACAGCCGGTCCCCCCCACGTCCCGCCCCTGAAAGCGTCTCTCCCCTCACCTCCCCCACCCTGCCACACGCTCTTCTCCTCCCCTCGCACCCCCTCCTCCCGCTAACTCTTGACCCATCGCGTCTCTTTCCCCCAAAGCTCCCTGAATTCGGCTCCTCCCTACCCACCACTCCCCCCCGTGAAGGGGCGCGGAGAACGGAATTGGTTTGTTAAAGCGGGCCCATTTTTGCATGTATATAACCAATAGCTCGAATCGATAGCACTTGATTGATAAAGTTTTGGGAGGGGCGGTCCCGTCCCGTTTTACGGGGTCGGGTCGGGGTGTGCGAAGGTGGAGGGGAAATCTTTTTTTGGGGGCGTGCCAAGACTTGGAGGAGTCGGATTTGCGAGGGAGAGATTCGGGGAGGACATAGGGTTGTTGGAAGTGGGACCGGTCCATGATAAGTTTGCAATAGCGAGTATACTCGCAGAAAACTGTTAAAACTGTCACGATATTTCGACTTTCTGATGGCTTTCGGGGTATTGTTGAATGTGATATCACAAAATGTATCAAGCATATTGGATATTGGTAGCTAGTTTTCAGCAGCAAACATATGTGAAGAAAATTATTTAATTGGCTACATTGTGTCGAATTGCTGGTGGCATTCGAGTGTATTATAGTACGCGGCGTTGATCTATCAAGAGCATTCTGAGACATAATTTAAGAATCATAATTGGTCATTTGGTCGTCGATTGGTTGACTGCAGCCCTCCACCCTTCCCTATCTAATGCTAGATCCTTTACCTCTTGATATATTTCCCTATGTGTTGTCATATTTATTTGGTATGAACTTATTCCTTGGTCTTCCTCTGGGGATTCCCTTTATTTTTGCTTCAATTCTGTTTTTCACTAACCCATTGTGCCTCAGGGTGTGTCCATTCCATTTAGTTCTTCCTTTCTGTATGGTATTTCGTATGGTCTTTTCCTCTTCTCTTCTGTACACTTCATCATTTCTTATTTTCTCCGTCCATTATATCTTCAGCATCCTCCTCCAGTGCCAGGTTTCGTAGGACTCTATTCTTTCCTGGTCAGCTTTTCATATGGCCCATGCTTCCGATCCATAGAGTGCCACGCTCCACACGAAGATTTTCACATACTGTTTCCTGGTTTGAAGTCCTATCTTCTTTGAGAATAATTTAGTATTGAATCGTAGAGTATTTGAATTTAAGGATATTGCTGAAAAATCGTTCAGAGCGCTAGATGCCCACAAGAAACAGAGCTGGAAAATTGGTAGTATCAGGTGTAACTTTGTGGTACGAATAAAATATGAATTACTTTGTGGAATCTGTTAACATTGTAATGATGACACTTAACTTTGTTTGTCCACAAAACAAACTTGGTTTTTCATTTGTTTTTGTGGAAAAATAAAGTTGTGTTATCATTCTAAGGCTGGAAAAGTCTAGACTGTACAATATAACGACACCTGTCGCAGCCCTAACACCCGAGTACCATATCGATGGCATTTAGGAGAATTTGGTGGATGAGACTTTGAAGAGGGGGATTATTAGAGGAATTACGAATAGTAGAGCGTTTGTGAAGCAATTCATGAAAATGACTAACAAACAATAATAATCAATCTGAGTCGTGATGTGGTGCAAGTATGTATGGGAAAATAGGAACTTTATACTTTTTTTTTAACAGTCGATGTTTTTCATGGTTGTCATGGCTGACTTAGAGACTGACCAGAAGTTTAAACATTTAAACTGGTCGCATAGAACTTTGATTTGCGGAAAACTGCAAACTGTTCATTTTTGTCGAGCAGAATAGGTAGGTATAACAGGAGAGGGAAATGTGGCAAAAAATTTGAAACGTCCATATTCCCCAGATTAACTTACTTATAATTAATTATTTTAAACCATTCTGTTTGATTATGGATGCCCCGAAAGGGAACGACGTGATGAATACGTGCGTGTGCATTGCACAGGGGAAATTAAACTTCCTCGCCGGTGAAAGACGCCAAGTTCTTCAATGCCCACACGCTGGGCACATGCGTTGTACTCTGTACAGTCCTCTTCAGATGTAAGATCGCTTGTTATTTCGGAATAATTCACCACAATGAGCGGAGAATATTTTCTTTACCTTTAAAGTAAGTGAAGGGATTTATTTCCGAATAACATCATGTAACTTTATTAAATGTTATAAGAATGTTATTTTTTTAGAATGGCAATCGATATGAAATTAACTTATGTTAATGCAAACTCGATTCGGAGTGGTAGCTATTGAAATAAATATTTATTAATGTCATCTTATTATACGACATGGGAATTAAGCAGTCCTTTATTTCAATTTTATTAAATGCTAGTTCAAACGTGTGAATGTTTCCTTCACAGATTCCTGCTTCATTGCGTTGGGATGACAGTTATAGTTTGTTCATGTGTAAAACAGTCACCAAATTCTGCCCAAATTTCAAATTTGAGGCCACTGTTATTTCAGCGCCGGATTTTCCTTTCTCATTTATCGGAACTGGATGAGCGCCACAGAGGACTCAAAGGGTATAAATAATGTTATAAAAACGGTTGTTAATTTTATATTGACCTCACTGAAGAGAGTCCCTGGACCTTTTTCAGAGCAATGTGGGAAAGAATTTCACATGCAAAAATATTTATGATCAAACGTGGCGCACTAGGTTAGAAATAGGTACCTGTATTGTCAAATTTCACTTTCAGAATGTATTCTTTTTAATCGGTATTTTTGCGCTTTCAGAAGACAGTCAGCTGCAAAAGTAAATACGGGAAGTTTAGCCTGCACCGCGGCTGGGACCCAACTCGTCCCAGTTAAAGGTGACGGTTAAATGGAACACCAAAGTATGTAGCACTTCTTCCACAGGTTTAATTTTTAAGGTAAAACGCGTTTCAGCTGTCAAGCCATCATTAGGTACCTGAAACGCTGAAACGCGTTGTATCTTAGAAATTATGCCTGTGGAAGAAGTGCTACATACTTTAGTGTTTCTTTATGATATCCTTCCACTAAATCTCGCCGGACACAGTTACGTGACGGTTAAAGTTTTCATGTGTTGGTAAGATTGTTGGTTTTGGTTGTCATTTGAAAATATACACGCTTACCAGCCTCTTTCTATATAATTACTTGAGTAATCGCAATGGGTGCCATCTTGAGTTGACGGGTCCTGACTCCCACCCTGATTATGATTACCAAAGAATGCATCTACATCTACTTACTACCCTGCCAGCCGCCGAATGGACGTGTGGCAGGTGGTGTTAAGATACCAGCCGTGTAAATAATGTTAAAGGTTTTGGGAGGTGAAATGGTGACGTGTATTATGTTAGTGTATTTAGTGGAGCTCAGTTGTTATTGAGGTCACTTATTGTGCGCGGAAATACGACTTTTCGAACCTATCTGTTCGGTCATGTATCTCTCTTATTTTATCGCTTCTGTCTGCCGTAGAAATGTAGTGAGGCGTCATGATTACATTCTCTTTGTCGCTCTGAAACACATCAGTTCTGAATTTCTCAAACAAGCTAAGCCGAATGCACAGCCTCCGAGTCTGTAGGAGTAAATAAATCATAGTAGGTTAAAGAAGTTGGGAGCGTTCAGTAGGTTGCGTTCAACCTTTAATATACTGGACACTAACCAGTATTCATGTATCTTCCTATGGTTCCCAATCACCTCCTCCTCCTCTCTTTTCTTCGACTCTTCTTTAGGGTCGCATATTCCAGATTTTCTGAAAAATTGAATGTAGCGTCTTTGATGTACACTCTATAAACTGAAATGTAATTGCATTAGTGTATCCAAGCTATTTTTACTGCAATTTAGCCTTGAAAGTGAAATGTAGTTTATCAACCTTTGTGTCTTCCACAGTTTTATTTTTATGAGTAAAACCGGTTTCGGCTGTTAAGCCATCATCAGGCACACTCCTGCTCTAAAATTTCTATTTTCAACCGAGTGAAATCGTCAACTTTTGAATCTTGAATGTGAAAATTTTTGACATGGGAAGATTGCTCAGATTTCAGTAGAAAAACGTCAATTTGAACGAGAAAGCATGCTTAAGCTTTGAATTAAAACTGTTTGTAAGTGGCAAAGAGACCAGGGAAATAAGTTAAAAAGTGAAAGATAGGAATGTTACTGCCTATTCCTTTCGCATTATTGCGAATTACTGCCGTAATCAAAGTCAGATTGCGATAGTTCCCTGCAAATGACGGTGCAGTTGGCTTCTAAGACTGGATAATTGTTATTAAACATATATTCATGGAATGATTTGCATTGTTTGTGCCTTAATCGAGGTTTTCTGTGGGTAACCCATTTCATCAGTGGAAGCTGGATGTTTTAAACTGAATGAATAAAAAAGTTCAATTTAGTATTTGTCTTGACTTAGTCAAGCCAGAGCCATCTTTAGGTAGTTTGAGCGAGATTTTTCCCTAGTCATAATGGAGACCATATTCGAATTTTGTTTGGATTTCAGCGGCAAAAAGAAGCATGAAGTAAATAAT
Organism: Ceriagrion tenellum; assembly: GCA_963169105.1. Classification (NCBI taxonomy): domain Eukaryota; kingdom Metazoa; phylum Arthropoda; class Insecta; order Odonata; family Coenagrionidae; genus Ceriagrion; species Ceriagrion tenellum. The sequence goes on from OY720639.1 coordinate 68,398,523, forward strand.
ATAATATTAATAGCACTATAATATACATTTATACGACTGAAATTCACAGATTTTACTAATAAATGTCTCGATAAATCTTTAACTTGACTTTTTTTTCACGCGGCACGTTTCAGATTCCTTTGCTACAGATTAATATTAATAGTACTATAATAAACTTTAATACGACTTAAATTCTCGGATATTACTAATAAATGTCTCGATAAATCTTTAACTTGACTCGTTTTTTTACGCGACACGTTTCAAATTCCTTCGCAAAAGAAGTTTTTTTGTGATTATGGAAATATGCCTGCGGTGACCATATGACCTTTGTACATAGTTGACTACACTGTTGATTTTTTGACGAGATGTAGGTGTCAGAAATTCCTCATTTTGTAAATTATTTCTAACAAGAGTGCATAGACATACAATTTCCCAAGTGAAATGGCTGGTATTTCTGGAAAATATCTCAAAGTAGTTCGGTAAGGAGCTGATGTTATGGTATCATCGAGAGGGTGGGACATTTTTCTTTAAAATGAGACAAAATTAATTGATTTTTAAGTGAAATGATATTTTACTCAAACTACCTTAACCGTGTGTATTTTCAAATGCACTATCATAATGCGAAAACTATTCACGCCAACTTAGTGTGGTACGAGATCGGTCCGAGCCGCGGCGCTGGCAGCAATCCCCACGTTTACTTAGGCCGTTGAACGTGCTCGCGATGGTTTGATCTGAATGGGAAACTTAAGGCTTTCGGTGGAAATTGGAAAGAACGGGAAAGACGCATGGGAGGAGTGAGCACCACGGGATACGCTCGGATGTGGAAATGGTTCGGTCGTTCTGGGGCTGGGAATGAAATGACTCGCCCAGAGGCTGATATATCGAAAGAGACGGAAAAGCGGGAAGGAGATATTGGGCAGAGTCCGCTGTATGGCATTCTCAACGCTGCTCTCCCTCTCCGGGTGGTTAAAAAAAGGCAATGCGGAGGTCTCTTGATACGGGGATGAGATGCGAGGATGTATAGCGATCCCGATTGCATACGTAATTGAAGCAACGGGTCTTCCGATTTCCGGAAGACTTCTTTACTGCTACTTTTTTTCCACCTTCCACGGTTGATTTTTTTCTACCGATTCCATGTATCTCTCCTTTCGGCCTCTCTTTCTCCCGCAGCGGCCGATATAAAAAAAAGACCAGTTCGCATCAGGACACTTCTTTTTTTTTTACATCTCCACATGTGGGGACGCGGGCGTCAGGTGTGCGATTGAAAATGAATTTTCGGGAAATCGTCCCCGGAAGTATTTCGTCTCCCCGGGTGTGCGCCACATTTTAAAGTGTGGCTAGCGGAGTGTGCATGCATCGGAGAGTCGAGTGACTTTCAGCCTGCGTGGGAATGTATTTCCCCCTGTGCCATTCATGCATACATACAACAAATTTTAAGCTATCCGGGACTAGCCACGGAGTTCCACTTTACGGAGTCACCCGCAATGCCCAAATGTGCGAATTTCCACAGAGAAAAAAAATCATCCGCCTTGACCGGGATTCGAATCTGGATCCCTCGATATCCGGCCGAGTGCTTTAGCCACTTAAGCTATCGAGGCGTCATCTTCCCCTGTGGATTTTTGTGACCTTTACGGGACTAGATGTTCTCGACTCGAATCCACAGGGGAAGAGGACGCCTCGGTAGCTTAACTGGTTAAAGCACTCGGCCGGAAATCGAGGGATCCAGGTTCGAATACCGGTCAAGGCGGATGAGTTTTCTCTGTGGGTATTCATACATACATATCACGCTATTTCCCTCAAGGAAATAACAGTCTAAGAGCACAGGGAAAATGGTTACTATTAGCATTAGGTCTAGCAAACTGGATCTGTTCGTTAAATTTCTTTTGGGGTCCGGTTTGGACTAGTGGTAGCTTGTTCCGAGGTCCGGTTCCGAGGGTCGCCGGTTCGAGACCAATCGACGGCAAAAATTTTCCTGGCTGGCCAACTACCTTTGGCACGCTACTCGAATTACACCCCACTACTGAGAGGCAGCAGCCTCAGCAGAAGTAGTTGATAGCGCAGATCAAGAAGATAGGACCTGTATCAACAGCCATAGCTACGGGCGTGAGTGAAGTTCACCGAATCGGCCGAGGTACTGTGATGTGAAAGGCAACCACCACAGTAGTCTTACTAGAAGATGCAGCCCTGCATTCTAATTATATATATGGTGATCACCAGGTAAAATAATCCCCCAATCGGTTCTTTGGGTGATGTCTACTGGAGGGGTGCATCAGTGAGGACTAACATGTCTCTTCCTTGTATAATAGACTGCTTCAAATAATCCCCCAATCGGTTCTTTGGGTGAGGTCTACTGGAGGGGTGCATCAGTGAGGACTAACATGTCTCTTCCTTGTATAATAGACTGCTTCAATTAGCATTCATGGATTGATGTACGAACGCTCCTCAATTCGTATAACTTTTGATATTTCTCCTCTTGAAATAATCCTATCACATTCATCCGTACAATCCTCGGTCTCGTCTTCATCTCGCTCCGTTCGCTCCTCAATCGATATGATGGCTAGAGCGATTTTTGTTTTTACGTAGGTTTGAATTTTACTTCGCAAACGTGGTCTCATGAGTGACATATATGGATAAAAATGAAAAAAAAATGCGTCATATTTGCTTTGCATCATCTTGATTTCTTACAATTCAATGCAATTTATACATAAAGCCTTTAGATGTATGACAAGTATGTGTTAATAATACGATTATGTATCGATTCCGTTTAATATAATCATTGTAGGTATTCACAGATATATCAATCATATTAACATATTCTTGTGAATTTCTTCTGGTCCCTCAGTCTCATTTTTTGGCTTGTCAGCAGGTCCCATTTTTAACTAAATCATGTTCAGTTGTAATTGTACATTCAATATGAATCAATGCGAACGCCTAGAGGTTGCTCTGGAAACACTGTTACTCGCTTAAGACGTATCTATTGTGTACATGGTCTAAGATTCCTTCGCATAAACGCATGCGCGTTAATGAAATGTGCTCCTAGGAAGCATTTCGACTGACTTCAATATTACTAAAATGTGCAGTCAATACCCACGAATTCCGCTTCAGCCCCCTTCATCTGTTTCACCGTTTGACTCTCGTTCATTTTCTCAACTCGGCCAAACACATGGAAATATTGTGTTTATCATTTCTTACTCCTTTCATTCCGAGTGTCATTTGGTATTCCTCCTCGTCAGTCTCCCTTACCGTATTCCTGCAGAACTTAGGCGGTATTGCCTTTCCCCTTCAACCGTTCACCTTATTGAACCCGGTTTCACTGTTCGACTCTCGTCTGTTCTCTCTACTTGGCCAAATAAGTTAAAATATCGTGCCTATGCGTTCCAACGTAATTCAATTCTAGTGAATTTCCTGTACTGTGATGACTCTATCTCATGCAAACCCTGGCGGTCTAAGATAATTAACTTACCCCCAAACCTGATGTGAGTTATTATTTTAGCCGTTTATCAATGTATGTATACATGCGATATATTTTCGATCGGTCGTCTATATTAAATACTAACAGAGCGATAGACTGTATTTCTCTCTTGCCTTGTTTGAAAAAGAAAACCATGCTTTCTTATTTGTGTCCTTGTCGTTATAATTTGATTGGCTGAGTCGCTGAATTAGTTTAGAGGAATAGCTTGAGAAACTAATTTAACCCTGCCTGGTGCGCTTTTTCACTACCTTTTATTTATCCTTTTGCTTCAAAGCGTGTTCATGGACCTAACAGTTATGTGTGGGCGAGATAATATTGCGAAAGAATCTTAAGTGAGCTAATGTTATTGATGGCAGTGAAAAAATGTCTTTTGTGGAGACCTGTAATTATGGTTGAATACGGCGCTTTCTTTTTATTGGTAAGTGTTTTATTACATTAGCACATTTTTAGTGGAAAGTATTGAAATTTTCAGTTTTGGTGACTTGTAATAATGATTGAATATGGCGCTTTCTATTTTGGGTAAATGTTTTATGTGATTATCACGTTTTGTAGTGGAAATCAATAAAATTTTCAGTTTTGGTGACATAATTATGATTGAATGTGGCGCTTTCTATTTATTGGTAAATGATTTGTATGATTAGCACGTATTTAGTGGAAAGCAATGGAATTTTCAGCTTTGGTGACCTGAATTATGATTAAATATCGCATTATAAATTTATAGGTATGTGTTTTATGTGATTACCTCGTTTTTTAGTGGAAAGCAATGTAAGTTTTAGTTTTGATGACTTGTGATTATGATTGAATATGGCAATTTCTATTTATATGTAAATATTTTATGTGATTAGCACATTTTTTGTGTGAAGCAATAAACGTGTATTGACTCATTTAGAATACGGATGTCATTCGTGTTTTTCTTATTTGACTAATTTACTTTCAGAGCAAAGAAAGGAGTCTCATTTGTCACATGAAAATTGTCTCATTCGTCATTACGTCGTTGCAATTTCGAAAGCTGTATAACAGTGTGACGGCTATCAAATGAATCAGTAAGTCTTGAAATAATAGTCATATGAAAGCTATTAGTATCAAGGTTAACATTATTTGTTTTTGATAATTTTTCTCTGCTAGAGGATTTGAAAGGGTGATATTCAAACAATCCTTTGGAGAAGAGGAGGGAATCAGTAGGTCTCTGTGGTTGAAATTTTTATCTGACGACAGTTTATCTCCATCCATAATTAATATAAATGTAGCCATTGTTCTAGTTTTCGCGGATTCATATTTGAACGGAAGAAATTGACGCGCGTTCAGTTTTCGACGGCATCGAGTTCCGACTTTCCTCAATAGGTGGCCTCACTGTGGAAGGAAATTCGTTCCGCCCGAAGCCTCGGCGCTTTGGAATGTAGCAGCACGTACTTAATGCATGCAGTAAGATCGCTTTTGATGAGAAACCGGTTCTATTTTCTTGGAGTCTTAAATTCAACCTTTATTTTTGGTGTATGTTGTTAAAATGCATTAGTTCCATGGAATTGAGTATTCCATTGAAGTTCCATAACTTACTGGGAGTGAGTATATTTGAATTAATAATCGTAGTTTACACTCTTCGGTGATTCTGGTGACGAAGGACTCCTTTAATAAATTATCAGAAATGATTTTATGTGGTCTATGGTAAATTTAAGTACTTAAAGTAAATTTAAGTCTACACTTTGATGGATTTGAAATAATACTTAATGAATCGCGTCTTGTTTATGAAATAATTCACCCCTGTGTTATATGTGGTAAAGGATTATTCGGGAATAATTTGAAAGTTTCGCTTTTAAATTCTATGGTAAATATATTTTTTTAAGATGCCGTCACTTAAATCGAAAATGGCTTGAAATACCGAACTTTCATATTTCGTCCGATAGATGTTAGATAATCTCCGACTGCTTTCTTTTAGGTTTGTTTCATAACTTTTGATAATTGTTGAAAAAATTAATATTACGGCTACAGGCAGATATAATGCTCACGACTGAGTCAGAATTCGATCAGAAAAGCCATTTGAACAAAAAATATCAAATTTACTAGAGTGCAGTTCATCGTTTCGTTTTTCAGACGATGAATAGGTCGTTTTTTCGTCTCAAATTAGATTTGGAATTGTATTTCCATATCAGTTAATAACTTTTTGTCATCAGGCTTTACCAATATGTCCATCTTCGATTCAGCTAGGCAAACGTAACTTTCGTCCGAATATGATGGTAAATTATGGTTGAATATTTTCTTAATCAAGAGTTTAATCTCATAGAGAAATATTTTAATGCAGCTTCCCATAAATGGGACTTATAGAAAAAGTATTTTCGAGGAAAACAACCCGGTAACAGGGAACATCATAAGAACTAGTGCTGTAAATCAAGTGGCAGAACTTCAATTGATTGACGGAAAACTTAATCGCTCATGCTTTTTTTCTAAGCATTTGAACCAAACTGCCGTTTAAGGCGCTGTTTTAGTCTTGTTAATTTTTTGTATGCGTTGATTGAATGAGATTACGTCATCATGATAAATTAAGATGATTCATTACCATGAACAATAATGTTTCATTTTTTAACATAATTTTAATACTTACATATACTCCAGGGTTGAAATTCGCTATGAAAAAATCATTTGACTTGACCGGGATTCGAACCCGGATCTCCCAATTGCCGGTCAGGCGTGTTAGCCAGTTACACGAATTTCAACCCTGGTGTATATGCACCCGTGCGAGTGACTTCGTACCATATCATTTGTTACATGCAATGTTTGGAAACTTGCATATACTGTTTGTATTTTGATGTCAGCAACGTGTGACGTCAATATGTTTTTCTCTAAGTGCCAAAAACGGCACTACAGTCGCGCTTGCTGCGCGACACTTATCTATGATTGAAGTAATAATTCGTTCATGGTTGATAAAAGTACTTCGTTCCGGTTCGCATTCGAACGTTAAGTGCTATCTGCGCTATCCGTCTTCATATAAAAACATGCCATATTTTGGAATATATCTCCTCGTTGTCCGTTGCAATCATTGAGGTGAATACAGAGGGCACTGCGTCATCAAACTGGAGCCTGACAGCCAAAATAACGACTCTATTGTTTAACCCTGCTCTCTCCTTACTCTCCTATGGATAGGAACGACGAAATGGACGAATTAGCGGATGTAAAGCAAGAATATCGACAATCTCTTTGAAATCGAAGACAAGTAATGGCCTATTCAGGCTTCGTTCACACGGTGCGACTTAACGCCGTGCGTCGTGTACGGCACAACGTCGTGTTTGTTTAGTTGCATTAGCGTAAAGCTATCTGTACACACGTATCGACCAATTCCAACAATGCACGGCGCCGCGCCGTCCACGACGCACGCGTGCAGTCGATACGTGTGAACCTGAACCTAACTCATCAAACATGCATTGGTTTCTTAGAAATATGGATTCTAATCGATTTTACCCTAATTTTCAGCGGGAATTCGGATTATTTTTTATTGATTTAAATAAACAAACTGCGTATGGAGAATTCACATTAAATAAGTAAGCGCATGCTTATTTATAGTAAGTTATCGATGGAAAACATCGTAACATTGCTGAATTAGTGCGTTAGCCCGCAAACAAAATAGGAAAATGAGGGTCAAGGATGATGGCGGATTGGCTTCAGCTTCTAGCATTGACCAACATACCAAGTGCTCTCTTCATATACTTAAACGGTAGTGATACTGTGTGAAACAGATCTCTTAAATAATCGTCAATATCATCTTTAGCCCGCTTAAGGATAGCTATTTTGGTGTACAACTAAATTTTCTCTATCGTAAAATGAAGGTAATGCATTTTTTTCGTTGTAGTGTACTTGTAGAATTTCGTCTATCTGGTTATGTCAACAGAATCCTACATTTCCAAGTTCTTATTTGTCACTTATAAAAGCGTAAAAGCAAATTAGATTCCGGATTGTCTGTGAAAGATTCGGAAATGTAATTTTTCGTCTTTTAATGTCGTGTTTATGATGAGAAACTGGTGAATAAACCGCGCTTGCTAAGAAAATCAAACAAACTCTTTGAAGGATGTAATATTAGGTTTTGCCATCTCTTTGCGTCATTATAATTACGTAAATACAGTTAATAAAGGAATTGTGAACTGAGTCTATTAAAATGGTGGTGTACATGGCTCCTACCACGACTTGGTTAAGAGAGAACTTGCAATATTCGGGGTTTTCATGGACCATATTCTACTCTCTCAATAGCTCTGGCATCTAATCACTGAGTATAACAGGAATGAAAAGCTAGAACATCTTATTTGTTATGACTATAGTTTATACGAAGGTTGTTAACTAAACATAAGATGCCTGATATAGTTTACAATTATATCATGGAAACTGGTACACCTACTCTACTGACTCTGACTCTACTGACATGACTAAAAAGAGAAAACTCTTAGTATTTTCCACGCTTGAAACTTTAATTCCCGTCCCAGGTTTCGACTGCCTTGCAATCATTTTCAAGGTTTCTTGAAAATGATTGCAAGGCAGTCGAAACCTGGTTCGGGAATTAAAGTTTTAAGTGTGGAAAATACTAAGAGTTCTCTCTTTTTAGTCTTATCGAAGACGTTGAATTCAACGTTCGGAAACGATTAAAAATATCTTTCTTCGTTTCCAGATTCTTGGTTTTCTTTGACTAGATTTCTTGGTATGTTGTCAAAATCTCAAGTTCCTTAGTGCTCGAGTTTAGTTGTGATGAAGCCGAGTGGAATACACTTTTCTAACGAGAGGGATCTTTGCAAAATGAAACCCAAAAGCATTGTATTCCTCTTCATATTTCAGTGGTAGCTTTAACGGCCGTATAGTCGGTGTCATAATAAGCAGTGTAGAAAATTTACCAGTTTTCCATTAGTCCCGTCGAATGACTAGCTGTTGTAGCTGAGTCCTGGTGCCTTATTCAGTTAGGTTTCTGGAATTTCGTGCCCCCATAATGATGGAATGTTGGCTTTGCAACCGTAATAAAGTTAAGATAATGCCATGTAAAGTTGAGATTTGTCGATACCGTGGTCCATGACACTGTCGAGGTAGAGTCCGCTCTGTATGAGACTCCATGGCTTATCCCCCGCGTGACATTTAAAATTACTCAGCCGCTGGAAATAAATTCCGCGCTACCCCAGTGAAACTGTTTATTGAAGTTTCCGCAAATCCTCTCTAGTTCGTAACTTTGGCGATAAATTTCTTTGTACCTCTGTATGAGAAGACCTAAGAAAGGGCTTAATCTCGGTTGAGGATGAAATTTTTTCTCCAGAATATGTGGGTACAGAAATACATCAACGGTGCGGGGCTGATGCCAGAAAGACTTATTTATCCGCGGATTGAATGCCAGCCACCACGTCTATTGACGAAAATAACGGTGATGTGTCTGCAGTTCTGCGATAAAATAACAGGGTTACCTTTCATTGTCCATTGTGTGAATGTCATGTTGTGTGGTTAACCTGAAAGAAAGCGCTTTCACGAGCTTGTTCTTGGTGGATATTCAATCTTGTCTTGGATCTGAGTTCATTAATTGTGGTCAAGCTGTCAGATTGTCAGTTTTGGATGGACGTTAACATCCATGTTTCACCGGCGTACGGCCTTGCCCTAAGGGGCCATTCAACCACCACGTGGCCAATTTTAGGCCTTTTTTCGCCCCCCTCCCCCTTGTGACCAGACGTGACCATGGTCTTAACCCCCCCCCCCAGGGGGTCACGTGGTTATATACAGAAATTCTCCTTTTCTCTATTTTTGAATATTTTCACCCCTAACTCTGCTGAAAAATGAAGAAGAACAAAGAAAATGAAGCTGAAATGTTCAAGGAGTGTGTATTACTTAAAATAACGGTTAGACTACAGAGTGAAAATCAGCATCAATTCATCATCATAATTTTGTTCATCCAAATCGGCCACGTGGTACGCCGCCAGACCCCCCCCCCTTTCCCCCTCGTGACCAACCGTGGCCAAGACTGAAACCCCCCCCTTCCCCCCCAAAACGGCCACGTGGTTGTTGAATGGCCCCTGAGCTATCGCTCTCTTCATTCTTTCCTCATCTTCTCACTGTCCTCTACCCGATTATCAAGGCCAGTTTTTTCTTTATGAATATCGGTAGATATTGTGCTGTCCACTGTGTTTTGAATACACTACACGTGGTTCGACTTCTATACATCGACATCCTCGGGTACTATTTTTGATTTATCCTGAGGATGACGAAGTTTCTGTGAATATTTGCTGTCTTGTGGGGAGCTGCGTTCCTTTCCTGTCGTCTTGACATACGAAATACATATGCCAGTGGAAACCTTACTAAGGCGGAGAAGTGTTTGGATAGTGGAACTATTGCGATTAATTCCGAATCAAAAAGTTCTCATTTCCTCGGAAAATCATCTTGTGCAAATGCAAACAAATCGGTGTGAGCTATATTGGCAAACAACGAAGTCTTTTTTTTTCTATATACTGTCTACGTTAAGAGGTGAGCTGAAGGAGTTCGGAATGAACGCTTGTTTTTGCGAGTCCGACCAAAGTCCAATTATTGAGAAATTTTGTTGAGGACGGTGTTATCCGTATGTAGTCTACACATGTTTATTTAAATATTTCCTGTACGTCACATTTAGTATTATTCGTGGATTCTGCAATCCTAGATTTACGGCAATTATACATTTAGCTACAAAACTTCGTTCTTTCCACGCACAATAAGCGACCATAATATAACCGGAACTCCGATTGAAACCCATAATGTACTTCATCATTTCACCTCCCAAAACCTCATCCTTTATACCTTCACGTGGCTGGCGTTCTAACACCCCCTGCCACACGTTCTGTCGAACTTACTACATATCATGAGACGGCACGCAGGGTGGTATGATGATGTGATGTTACTTTCTCAATCCTGACGCTTTAAGTTGATAACTATTGATCCACGACCAGTGTATGGCATTTATTGGACAGAAACGCAATGCAGTCAGTTGGACCGAAAAATGTGAGAGCTGTTTGAATACTCAAACATGCTATCTTTCAACAGCAGAGTGTTCGAGTCAGGCGAGGGCGAATCTATGGTTGATGAGCGGGTGGAGGTACCGAATGTCTTCCACGAGGACTCTTGACAGGACCTTCTGCCCCTTCGCTCCACCTTGATTTCTCGTTTTTCTCTCCCTGTAGTCATGTTCCTCGCAAAAGAGTGCCGCCAAGTTTTAGTAACCCTATTCACCAACGCCAGGTATGTTCAAGATTCTTTCTTCCCCCGCGCCATTTGATGACTGCAACAAGAATGGATTTAGACTCTTACGATCCACTTTTATCATGTCTGGTTTTGCGTTACCATCAAGGCGACTTGGTATTTACTTTAACCTGAGAGTTTGGTTACATCCCTCTGTCACTTTCTCTTTTGTAGAATTTCTTAATATTTATTTGCCTGGATAAAACTTAGTCTGGGATGGATTTGAGGTTTTCCCAGCGAACGATGCTGATGGAGTTTTTTTTTTGGGTTTCCAACCGAATCGCCAAGTTTAGGTAACCGTGTCCGTTGTCGTCAGATATGTTGAATATTATTTCTTCCCGCGCACCATATAATACTGTAACAAGAATGGATTCAGACGCGGACCGCTTTTATCACGTCTGCTTCGGGTTGTTAGCGAGGTGACTTAAACTTTATTTTAACTTGATATTGACTGAGTGTTCGGATAGAGATCTTAGATAAAGCCTCGTATGGGTGAAGGATTTGATGTTTTTTTAGCGAGTTTAATTTTCTAAGCAGAAAAGTTGTATATGTAGTGGTTTGCCTGGTATAACGTTCTACTTTCACTGTATCAGCAGTATAAGCGGATATTTTTCGTTAATTATCTATATAAATAAAATGACATTAGTGTCCTTTCTCGATGGAACTGAGAGTCCAACTTACTGCCTGTGGGCCATCTCGGCCCGAATGAAGAGGATAACCAAAAATGCCACTGCTAGGCGCAAACTATAGACTTTGACTTTCTCTAACCCACTACGCATCCTTGGTTCTAAATTGTTACTTATTTAGCGCCATTCGTACTATAAATTCATACAACTGAGGCCTGATCGTATAGTGCCCGGGTAGCCGTAACCGCTTGGCGACGTAGCCTTTACATTACATCGATGTTAACTTAGAGTCTTGGTCAAGTTGATAACGTTAGGCTGTAGGTTATTTGACCCGAGTATCATCAGTGGGAGAATTTATAATCAAAGATTTTCATACGAAGAATTCGAGGTTTTGAAAACCGGGCCTAATTCTTCTGTGACACCTCATTAATCATTGAAACGTGGGGATGATTTTGAAACCCAAATTGGCGGGGGCACACTGATTGCGGATAAAGGTTGCCGCATGTGTCATTTGCGAAGGAAGTATTTTTCAGGTGAGCAACGCCTAATCTCACTCTAATCTGCAGGATAGATTTGGTATTCACAATGGAATGGCATGTTTTTTCTCCTCCCTCTGTCTATAGTTCACGTCACGATCACGAGAGACCCTTTCGCTTATCCTCGTGCCAGAAGGTTTTTTTTCTCAATCCATTGGACAGTTGAATCAGCGCGAGAAATTGCGTATCAAAGCGGAGCGAAACTCGACCGGCGGAGCCAGAGTCGTGCGCTGCATCGAAATAAGCGCATTTATTCCGCTCAATTGCTTTAAAATTATCGGTTCACGAGCGGATTTGGTGCTTCAATTATCGCCCAGTTTCCGGCCAAAAAAACCGCCCAATCATTTGATCTAATAGGGCACGAAAGCATTGGTTGGCTGTGCAAAAAATGAGCGAGTGCAATCCGAGGAGAAGTAAGGCCTTGGCAAAAGAAATGCGAAAAGTGTTTGCCACAATTCAGTTCTTGTCCCTTTTTTGTCTCGATTGGAGTGGTTGTAAATTATTTTTTTCGTTATTTTTTTTAAGTTTCTAAAGTGATAGTTGCTGAAGAAGTCGGTCGATTTGCAAAAGGTCCGTTGCTTTTCATTCATTCAGTAGGACTATATTTTACGATTAGTGCGTTGGTGCTACTCACGCAAATCATGGGGCGAACGTAGAAGAATCAGGGAAAGACGAAGAAGTCTTTTTATTCAGAAGTAATGAGGGACTGAGCGTTGAAGTGGTCGGAGCAATTTTTTTTTTCGCGTACAGGTTTGCCTGAAACTTTGACGCGTGCTTTCTCTTTCCATTTTTTTCTCTCTGGATTCGTCCGCGTCGTTGTTTTCCGACAGCGTTTCTCCTCCTTTCCTGTAGGCGTCTTCAGGTCGAAGAAATTTGACGTGTGCTTGTTTGTAATATGTTTAGTTAGAAGCGAAAACAGTTGTATGTTCCAGCATGGTTTCTTTGTAATCGAATACAATTTTAACACCAAATCTTACTGCCTTTGGCAAATATTTCGAAATAATTTGATTTTATGCGTACAGGTTATCTCCTAGACGCGATATGACATTTTTGTGTTATTAAAATGGCTCCTAACAAATATCGAGGTAGCATGCCGAATAGGGGTGCCGATTTGCTCAAAAGCTAGAGCGCAAAATCCTCCCCAAATTCCTATTTTCCCCTAAAATTTGATTATTCCTTCCGGCTTTCTTGTATTAAATTTGAATAATAAATAAATTTAAATAAAAGTATCATTAAAAGGTAATATTTATAAAAAGGGAAAAATTATAAGATAGAGCTAAAATCTTTATTTTTATCCTAAAAAAATCGAATTCTATATCTTTTTATGCATAATCTTTTATGTATTTCTAACTTTCTTGAAAACTTTTTCAAAATCTTACCCCTCCTGCCTCAAAAATAAGATTTAGAATGCCTCAGATTACGTTTTTCAATATCGTTTCTAGATTTTTTAATTTTATTCAAAAATTTTCCTTCTTTGTCATTTCATTAATTTTGTAAATTTCCTCCCCCCGCCAAAATTGCCTTGTAACCCCCGCGCAGGCACTCCTGATGCCAATTAAAATACGTGTATACTTATGATTTATTTCTAAACTTTCGGATTCCGCGGCGCAAACCCAAGTCATAAAAACAATTAATATTGGGCTAAAATTTAAAAATTCAAATCTTGCATCAATTGTATTACTAAATTTAAGGTTATTCACTCAGGTTAAACAGATGTACTCAATCAAGTTTAATAAACCAGTCGGTAATTTGTGGAAATTGGCGATAGATTACATAATCTCAAGACGAGGGGTACGCAACTTCAAATAAGTGTACACCGCATTTCCGTTTCAGCCATCTCTATCCATTTCCATCCATTTCCGTCAATTTCCGATTATTTCTATCAATTTCTGTCCATTTCTGTCCATTATTATCCATTTCTGCCCATTTATAACCATTTCTTTCCATATATATCCATTTCTGTCCATTTATATCCATTTCTAACCATTTCTAATCATTTCTGTCCATTTCTAACCATTTATATCCATTTCTGTCCATTTCTAACCATCTCTGTTCATTTCTATCCAATTCTTATAATTTCTGTCTATTTCTATCCAATTCTAACCATTTCTGTCCATTACTGTCCAATTATAACCATTTCTGCCCATTTCTGTCCATGTATATCCATTTTTGTCCATTTCTAAACATTTCTGTCAATTTCTACCCGTATAAAAATTTTCCCAGTCAAACCTATTTCGAACTGTATTCAAACAGTCATCAAGACGCGTATCCTCAAACTGACTTCAAACACACATCTAATTGGGGGAAAAAGTGAAACACTGTGACGTCACAATACGAAGCGTGTTTGAATACAGCCTGAATTCACTTTGAAGGCACTTCCGCCGCCCGCGGCTCAGATGTTTTTACGGCTTCAAACTGTATTCTAACAGTCCTCCGCGCTAGCCCCAGACTGAATTCAAACCCTCTTCCACGATGGTTCCGGACTGTAATCAAACCGTCGTCTACACCAGCTCCCAACTGTATTCAAACCGTTGTCCACACCAGCTCACAACTGTATTCAAACCCTCTTCCCCGATGGTATTGGACTGTAATCAAACAGTGGTTTACACTAGATCCCCACCATATTCAACTCTCCTCCGCGGTATTACAAGTCAGTAACTACAGTTTATTCGTCCGTCCGTCTTCCACGTTAGATCCCTATTTTTTTTTAACTGCACACCATTACCCTCCATATCGCGTACGCGACACTTCACAAGCCGGGCTTACTTGAAACATCATTCAACCGACAAGAGGACTCAGTACTTGACCTTCTAAATTCCAAACACTAAATTTATAAGTAGGGTGGGAAAACGACGAGGTAGATAATAACAAGTTCAAATGTCAGAATAAATTTCATTTAAACTTTCCTTAAATATCATATTTAATATAAATATGTAAATAATAATACAGAATTAGAAAACAAAATTACAAACATTTAAAAATCATGACATTTAAAAAAATAACAATAAAAAATGTCCCATCAAAATATCTGTTTGTACCTATAGACGAAACTGAAAAATATGCGAAGATGAAGGAAATGGGTGATTTTAAGAAGGGAAAAATGCTGTATCTGGTGAAACTATACCAATTTGTTTAAACAAACTTTACCTGGCCCAAGATCTATGATGTTCGACGTCTCGCTGGGAGTAATTAAGAACAAGGGGGAACGTTCCAGGCGTATTTCAGCCTCCACTACAGATTGAGACTGCACGTCAACAGCAGTCACCGGCGCGGGGTATCCCATTCCAGAATTGCATCCATGGGAGGAGACATTTGAGAACAAACTTTTCTCTCTCATTTCTTCGTTCTCCTTCCCGGTCTTGTTTTCTGTTGTCTTTTTTTAAACAACGTCCCCGAATCCTTTTAATCATCTCCTTCACCATGCCTGGCTGATCGCAAACCGATTCTGCTTCTCTAGGGTAAACGTCCGCATCCCTAAGTTTCTCGAAGGCCAGGTGTGCCTCGCTGCACTCCCCATGTGTGTCTACTCACCACATGAAAATAAAGAGACTAGAAATTTAAATTAACTATGATGAGACAAGGCCTCGTCATGCCCTCCAACATTCGTATGCGGTAAGAAATTGTACACTAGGCAAATTCGCATCCATTAAAAAAATTATACATGAATGCTTAAATTCGCAATTGCGTTAGCACGACTAAAGAATTGTGGGGAACAACAAGCAGTGCAACTACTATACTTTACCCACCTCCGTTAAGCACCAGAAGCACTTTCTGCATCTCTTTCTCCCACGAAATGGTGTAGTCGCTGTACCTTATCGCCAGCCCGTTTATATATTTTACAACGTCCCTCACCTCAACCGTCGTATCATCACTGTAAAAATGAAACACTCCATGCAACATTTTGTACCTTCGGTGGCTCCCCTCGAGACTCACGATACTCGCTGTGGAGTCATTTGAGCACTCATCGTACACGGCGTCGACTAAATGTGCCATGACTATAACTCAACTATCAGCTAAGATGAGGAAGGATTTCGATTCCCTTCGCGAGGACCACGTACCACGTGAAATTCAACTACTTCAACCGCTTTATCTCCGACAGGAAAACGTGTTTTAATTATGAATATGCCGGGAAGATACTTTCACTTAACCATTTATTTATCTATGTATCAATATCTTGAGTCTATAGCTACTGTTGCCATGACTCAGTAGGCTACATAAAACATACGACCGAGAGAGAGAATCGAGCCACGATGTTTATCTTAGTTTCTACGGTTTCTACATTACGCGGGTTAAACTTACCGACACAAATAATATCACACTAGCCGAAGGTGCCCGGTGAAATTCAACGGATGTGAAAAAAAAGAACTTATTTTATAAGAAAACCACAAACCCTGAAGAATACAGAAGAATACATATCTTGTACGTTGTGTTCGTTGTAGTAGACACGTTGACTGTTTCTCAGATGCACGCAGAGATGAATGACTGCTGGTCCTCTTTCATGCAAGGATAACAAAAAATGGGACGAGCTGACTCATTACTACTTAAATAGCACCCAGGTTCATGGATTGTCACCTCGTTCCCCGGTTCTCTTGAGCCGTCTTCTGAGTGAATGACCGCTTGATCGCTCCTCTCGTGTACATACATATATTGGCATTCACTTACCTAATTGAGTTGCGTTATTCCATTTTATATCCAGTGGTGGTCTTCCTAGTGCAGCATTAGAGGGTTTCTCAGTTGGTTGATAAATTTGCAAAGCCTCAAAACTGTTGTCAATATCTTTCAAGTTCATAGAAGTAGATTAGGTAATACGGATGAAGAGCGTGGTAAAGGATTAAGCTCTGGTTTCATTCTGTGATTCAAGTTTAAAAAAGAAAATTTTAGAAATACCATAACTTAACGGCAAGCTTTGAATAGTTTACCTAAAACTATACCGCTTATATTTGTTTAAAGCTATTCCGCATGAAATGAACGTAATTATCAACATTTAAGCCTTAATATTTAGCAGTACCTATATGGCAATTATGCAACATAATATTGCCTTAGAAGCAAATAAGAGGCTTAACAGTAATTTTTTATCAACGACTTGGATTAATTTTGTTAAACTAATAGTATATGGTAATAAACTTAAGGCTTTAATTACCGTTCGTTACCGTATATTTACTCACTGAGTTAAAACTTGCGAAAAACTGGACACTGAAAATAAGGTTCAGTACTCATATCTTTCGGGAAAAAAATATTTTGGCAGCAATGCCCTTGATAACACTTTGAAGTCAGTTAGAATGATTTTAAACTGTTAACGTCAGTTTGAAGTATTTTAGAATACAGTTTGAATAGTTCAGACATGGGAATCCAGTTTGAATACACTGCCTGAATACAGATAGAAGTGACTTTGAAGTAGAAGTCATTTTGAATACGGTAGTCAACACTAGTTTGAATACAGATATGGCATCTCCATTTCCTGTTGGAATACAGTCGAATTCGATTCGAATTCAGTTTGAATACAGATTTTGGCGAAAAACACCTGTTTAAACACAGTTTGAAATGTAGTTGACTGGGAAAATTTTTATTAGGGTATCCATTTCTGTCCATTTCTATCCATTTTTGTCCATTTCTAACCATTTCTGTCCATTTATGTCCATTTCTAACCATTTCTATCCAATTCTGTCCATTTATAACTATTTCTGTCCGTTTATGTGCATTTCTATCCATATCTATCCATTTCTAGCCATTTCACGACCATTTCTCAACAAGCGTACACCATTTCTCAGAGTTGCATACCCCTCGTCTCAAGATAAGAACTATACTATATTTCCACAGAGTTTAGTCCTAATATCCACTTAGGTTTCGACAATATTTGTCATTATCAAGGTATAGATAGATAATTTTAGCGAGCTTATATACATTTCTTTACTGGGATGGTAGGAGGAAGGGGTATGGTGGGTCAGAATAAGATGGCGTACGGGAGGGGAAGTTAGGTGTGATGATGTAATCGGATGGGGGGCGTGGAGAAGGAGGTTTGTTTATTAGCATGGCTTTGCGGTCGATGCGACATGGAGTAACAATGAGGATGGGTGGCCAGGATACAGATAAACATTAACAGTCGACATATTTTGACTTTTGAATGAAGCAGAAAATTCATATTGCTCCATTAAGTCCTACTTTCTGCCTTTACATTGTTTGTGTGGAACAATAGTATTAAAAAATTAAACATTTCTCGAACAAAATACTATATAGATAACTACAAAATTCTTGAATATGTGGTATTTCATGTATTTTACTCACGGCCAATGTTTCGCCAAATTTATTGGCATACTCAGGGCTTTGCAACAAGAAAGAAAGTAACATACAGCCAGACATTTACATAAATATCAACACACAAGTTGAGGCATCAGGAACTTACCTACCATTGAGCTTATGAATATCAAAAACGAAAAAAAGTAAACAACAGCTCCAAGCAGTTAAGAATTATGTAAACAGCAACAGTTAAATTAAAACAAATTAACCATTACAAATTTTTCAAAAAATATATACCTATAAAATTAAGACTTAACAATTTTTCATGCAGATTAAACTCACCCTTGTGATCATAATCAATTAAATGGTAAACGAAGTTGGACGAGTCTCCTGACGAGTTGGACGAGTTTACTCTGGCGTATTCAATGATGTACTAAAGTTGCCGACGGGCACTAATGGGTTAAGTGTGGTTTGACACTTTCTTTCGAGTTACTTGGAAAGTAATTAAAATGGGTACTCAGTGACTCATGATCCGTACTCCTGCCACTTTAAGGTCATGTTTGGCGTAATCCATCGCTACGTTTACCAATCGATCTCTGGTCGATCTGAACTCGGACCGATCTGAAAATTACTAGCGAGCCGACTCAGATCGCCATCACGTACTGACATGTCGATACATAGTGACCAATCGAATCTATTAGTTGAAGCACGATTGACCCGGTGTGTAAACAAGTGCCGAGTTGGAAATTTTAGGTCGCATTCCTGGTGAACAAAATTGCCCAATTGGAGGTACAGTAGTTAAGTGCCACGATATCTTCAACGTCGCATAAGTCGCCATTGCTGCAATCTTGTTTTCAACTGGTTAACTTTCTCTGCTGAAAGTCGCCTGTTCTGAAATTTACAAATTATCATAGCCTAAGGTATAGTCTCCGAGTGTCTAACGACTCCCAACCCTATCCATATGCTGCGAAAAACTCAGTAGCAATGTTTAATGAAGAGTGCGGATTTACTTTGTACCATATTTACTTCGCGGATTAAATCTTTCTGTGCGGGGTCCCATGCAGCGAATTCAAAATGTGGGTTGAGCATGGCAAAGTAGGATCTATTTTTCACAAAATTATAGTAAAATTATGAGGTTGTTGAAATTACGGAATATTTGCCCTTGTAGTCTCAATATTGGAACAATTGAAGTTCATTTAATTTTTCAGTATAGAGTATTCGGTTGCATGATTCGAATAGGTACTCGGTATCTCAGGTGGACGATAGGCTTTGAAATTTAGGTGTGTGGAAATAAATCACGAATGAGGAGGTCTTCAAAAGAGCGGAGGAGGTCCTTTGCATGTGGAATACAATCAGAAAACGTCATAACTCCTGGATTAGGCACATTCTGAAACATGAAGGACTGTTTCTCACCTTACTAGAGGGTTCTGTGGAAGGAAAAAAATGATAGAAGCAGACCTATCATGGAGTTCATCGATCAAATCGTAATAGGATCTAGGCTACCACTCGTATGCGGAGCTGAAGAGATTGGCTGGAGACCGCCGTGCTTGGAGAACTGCTACAAACCAGCCTTTATCTGCATCAATATCTTCATACTACCCTGCTAGCCACCTGGGCGAGTGGAAGGGGGTGTTAGGTCACCACCCGTGTAACGATGTAAGAGATGAGGTTTAGGGAGGTGAAATGGTGACGTGTATTATGGGAGTGTATTAAGTTGAGCTCAGTTTTTATTGTGGTAGCGTATTGTGCGCGGAAAGAATGAGTTTTTGTACCTCTCTGTTCGGCAATGTATCTCTCTTATTTTATGGCTTCTGTCAGACCTAGAGATGTAGTGAGGCGTCATGATAATATTCCGTGTCACTCTGAAACACACTAGTTCTGAATTTCTCAAGTTGGCTAAGCCTACCGTGTAGCTTCCAAGTCTCTAGGAGTTCCCATCTCAACCCCTCTAAAAGTTGTGAGACACTATGCTCGCTTGTAGCAGTTTTTAACGAAGCGTTCAGCTTTTCTTGGTATTTTATTAATTTTTTTGTTTAATCTTTATGACCAGGGTCCCAAATGCTCATGGCGTATTCGAGGTGTGGCCTAACCAGAGCGAAGTAGGATCTCTCTTTTACTTTTTCATCCGAGGACCTTCCTATTATACACGTAACAAAACCTAGTTTCTTTAATGCTCTGCCGCATATGTTTTTATCCCGGTTGACTTATAAAGAAGAAGAAATTAAGTATTCTGAAGATTGGAAAGGCTAGAAAAAGAAATACGAAGCACTCGGTATGGTCGGAGTGGATAGGATTGCATTGGAGGGAACTAAAAGGAGACATAGTGGGTGTTTGTGGACTGGTAGTTGTTGAATACAGGGACTGGCAAGAATGGTCGATCGAGAGAAAAGACGTATTACAAGAAATGTGAGAGGTTGGGAATGTATGTTGTTTTGAAGATGAAAAAAAGTACATTGAAAGAGACATTCATTGATTTTTGTAGTAGAGTTAAGCGATCCATTTAAACCTTCCCTGACAGACTTGACATTTTTGATGTTGATTTCTGAGTTCATTGGTCGCCCTCTACCCTTCCCTATCTGATGCTAGTTACTTTACCTCCTAGCATCTCTTCCTATTAACTTTTCTCTTTATTTGGTCCTTGAACTTATTCCTACGTCTTCCTCAGGGGACTATTTCCTCTATTTTGCCTTAAATTATATCCTTCACAAACCCATTGTGTTTCAGGGTGTATAATCCATCCTGTTTTTCTTTTCTGTATGGTGTTATATATGGTCCTTTCTCTTCTATACACTTCATCACTTCTTATTTTTCCCGTCAATTAAATCTTCAGTATCATCCTCCAGCACCAAGTTTCGAAGACTTTAAGCCTTTTCTGGTCAGCTTTTCCAAATATCCATGCTTCCGATCCATGGAGTGCCACGCTCCATACGAATGTTTTCACGTAGTGTTTCCTGGTCTGTAGTTCTATCTTCTTTGAGCACTGCAGTTGTCTTTTTCCCATGAACGCCTCCTTAGCTTGGGCTATTCTACGCTATTTCTATAGGCTATTCTGATATCCGTTGAACTTCTTTCGTCCCATGTGGTGGTACTTTCGAGATGATTGAAGGATTCCACTTGCTGATTACTGAATATAGTGCTTATATTTACCTGGTGCTGAATGTGCTGGTCAAATTGCACCAATACTGAGGGGAAGGGGTAACGGAATTGAAACGGTTATTTGAAACCCGTTTTAACCCCTTGAACATAATGCACTGTAGTCCTGTCCTATAATTTGGTTTCTGCGTCATCGATGCTGGGAGAATTAAACAATTTCGCCCCAGAATCGATTTTTTAGGCAGCTGTCTGTCAAGTTTTCTTCCCGTCTTTCCTAATAAATTTCCGCTTACTTTTCTGCTTGAGCCCTCGTCCCTCGACCTTTCTCCCATGGGTCAATGCAATGGGTCGATATTTTGTGCATCACGAATTCATTGTCTCGTTAGATTGAAGGGTGGGCACCCGATCTGAGGTACTTAATGTGTAATTGAACATTTTGGGTCGAAGGGAAAAAATTAATTTTTCGGGTGACCGCCCGTTTCTTTTTTTTTTTTCGAGGGGAGCCGTTCAGTAAGCCAATGTTTAGGGAACTCGAACCTCGCGGTCTCATTGAATGAGCCCCGTCCTCTGTCCGCAGCACGGGGCGGGGGTTTGCAGTTAGATTTTTGGTACATGGAGAGAGAACCTTGGCCAAGGATAAAGGCCGCGTCACACGAGTCGAGAATCATCCCCAATGCATGCATGCGGCGAGAAAGGGCACATGGCATCGAGCGACCGGCGGGCTTTAACATATGAACAGCTCGAAACTCGATTGTCACGTGCGCGCTGGGAAAATAAAAAAAAGAGGGAAGGATTGCGGGAAATTGATTGCCGTGCGGCGTTTGTTTCATTATTCGCCTCTGTGTGTCCCTCCTCTTCATTTTTTTTATTCATTCGGCACACGTTTCAATTCGTCCGGTACGGTCACGGGAAGGAGGGAATGAAAAATAGGTGCACTTGCGTGTGTATATGTATATATGTGTGTAAATAAAGCCGGCTGCTTTTATTTATTTTTTTGATTCTCCCGGAGTTGACCGCCGCACAGAACTATTGTCACCGTTTTTTTCCGGTGTGGTCATTTGGAGGTAGAAAAAAAATTATCGATGCCGACCCGGGATATCGTATTTTTTTTTCACCTGGGGTAAATGAATGCGTGTACGTCCTTGTTACCTGCACGAGTGCGGAAAAATTTGATGGACCATGTACGCAATATTTTACTTCGAAAAAAAAGAAGATAGGTGAACGCATTGTGATCGCGGGGAGGAGGATAAATGGCGAATTGAGATAACGTGCTGGGTCGCCAGTCGTTTTATTTTATATCGTTACCTCTCCTATGCAATAGTGTGTGCTCTTGGTTTTTGAAACGTTTATATTACCTACATATTTGATGTCATACACCACAATATTTCATTACGGTATTTCCTTTGTAAGCATAAAATAATTATTAGTAAAATATATTATTGACATCAAATATAGATATCTACGTCTACATGCAACCCTGAGAGCCGCCGTATGGGGTGTGGCTTGGAATGTTAGGACATCAGCCGTGTAAAGGTGTGTAAAGGATAAGCTTTTGGGAGGTGAAATGATAATGCGTATTTTGGGAGTGTTATGAGTGGAATGGATTAAGACGACGGAAGAATAATCAGCCCATTATATAGTCGTTACACTGCTAATGAGAGACTAAAAAAAAGCGAAAGTTAACAATGGAGTAAGTCAAGGATGAAATCTCTCACCAGCACTAAAAAAATGAAGAACCAGATGGATTGGACACACCCTGAGACACAATGGGTTTGTGAAGAATATAATTGAAGGTAAAATAGAGGGAAAAGTCCAAAGAGGAAGACCCAGGAATAAGTTCATGGACCAAATAAAGAGGAAAGTACATAGGAAGAGATACCAGGGGGTGAGGGAACTAGCATTAGATAGGGAAGGGTGGAGGGCTGCTGTCAACCAATCTTAGGATTGAACGACCAGTGAATGAATGAATTGAGTGGAGCTTATTGTTTATTATGTTCACTTATTGTGCGTGAAGAGAAAGAATATTGCGTAGAAATCTCGGAGTGCAAGTGCATGGAGATAAAATCAGCAAATTAGGCTACACTGACGTCTAAATTCTGGCAGAGGCGATAGAGGATCTGAAGGGGTTGCTAAACTGTTGGGACAAATCTATAAAGAAATAAATTTAGAATATTTATACTGAGATTGCCGGTGTTATGGTTATTGGAAGGAAGCTAGAAGATAGAATGACCATATAACTAGGGCAGCAAAATATTGCGCAGTGGAAAGGATTTTTGCGATCCCCGAACGGAAAGTATATTTTTCCGCCCTGCTTTTAGGAAGGAAAATGGAGATTTTGCTCCCTGCTGTGTTCACGTTTTATCTTGTTTTGTTATCCAAGTAACGACTTATTTACGCTATTGAAAGTCTTAACCATGGGGGTAGATGAAGAGAGAATTACTTCATCAAACTGTAGCCTGTGAACCGATATAGCCACCATATAGGTTATCCCTGCCTTATCCTTTCTTTCCTTTGGATAGATCGACGGAATGGATGAGATATGTGCATAGAGAGGGCTGTGGCTATGCTGGCCAATACTAAAATCTGAAGTAAGTTCGCCAATTCGTTGACCGTCATTTTCCCATGACGTTTGCGGGCTAACTCATTAATTTTTCAATTTAAATATTTTTTGAAGATTGGAAAGGCTAGAAAAAGAAATACGAAGCTCTTGGCATGGTCGGAGTGGATAGGATTGCGTTGGAGGGAACTAAAAGGAGACATAGCGGGTTTTGGTGGACTGGTAGTTGTTGAATACAGGGAATGGCAAGAATGGTCGATTGAGAGAAAAGACGTATTACAAGAAATGTGAGAGGTTGGGAATGTATGTTGTTTTGAAGATGAAAGATAGTACATTGAAAGAGACATTCATTGATTATTGTAGTAGAGTTAAGTGACCCATTTAAACCTTCCCTGACAGACAGAAGATTTTTGATGTTGATTACTGAGTTCAATCCTATGATTGGTTGACTGCAGCCCTCCACCCTTCCCTATCTGATGCTAGTTCCTTTACCTCCTAGCATCTCTTCCTATGAACCTTTCTCTTTATTTGGTCCATGAACTTATTCCTACGTCTTTTTTAGAATTTTTTGCGATACCTGAACGGAAAGTATAATTTTCCGTCCTGCTTTTCGGAAGGAAAATGGAGATTCTGCTCCGTGCTATGTTCACGTTTTATCGTGTTTTGTTATCCAAGCAACGACTTATTTACGCTATTGAAAGTCTTAACCATGGAGGTTGATGGAGCGAGAATTACTTCATCAAACTGCAGCTTGAGAACCGATATAGCCACCAAATAGGTTATCCCTGCCGTATCCTTTCTTTCCTTTGAAATATCTTCCTTATTTTAATATTTTTTCCATCCATATCCTACTAGAAATCAGCATGCACTTAATTCTTTACGATGTATTCCCCTTACGCATTTTGTATATTTATTTATATTCAAAGTCATCCAAATTTACGACGAAAACGATTGTCAAATTGAGTTGAGTCCATAGCCAGCAGCCAATATATGTTTCAAGATCACTCACCTTAAATCTCAACCAGATTGTTGATATTCTTGCTTTACATCCGCTAATTCGTCCATTCCGTCGTGCTAACCAAAGGTAGTTATGGAAAGAGCAGGGTTACACAATATGGTTGTTATTTCGGTCGTCAGGCTTCAGTTTGGTGACGCAGTGCCCTCTCCATGTACCTCGATGGCAAGGTCGTTCAATATTCATTGTATTCTTCCTTCGATATAGGTCCTCGCAATGTACATCAATCCACCATTAGTGTGTTTATTTTTCTGTGTTCTCCATTAGCATAGCATAGGTTGCTCGACGTTATTGTTGATTTGGAATTGTGCAATTGTATTCGAAATGACAACTTGTGCCGCATATTCGCAGATTTTCTTGGGTGTGTTATGGCGGCTAATGCTCAAATAGAACATCAACGGCGGCCACGTGGTGGAAATGGTTGCGAAGACCTCTATCGAAAATAGAATGCAATCGATATCCAACGACCTTGCTCATGAATATGATGCCTTATATCAAAATATTCCCTTATACATGGTAAAACAAAGAGTAGTCCCTGATTGGCCTTCCGCCACCAGATTTTGCGAGAGATTTAGCTTTTTTTACATTGGTTGAAGAGGAGAGTAGATGGCGTCTTGGTAAACGAATGTGAAGCATGTTTTTTTTTGTAAAAAGCCACGCTCACTTCATGCGTAAATTTAGTGAGCAGTGCTTTGTTCTTTTTCAGAGTATTACCATGGCGATTTGCTAGATAAGCCATTGCGCAACCGCTACAATTCTGCTGCGGTATACTTATTTTTTGGGTGTGTAAATAGCACAATCAATCCGTTTAATATGACCGATTGCGCAATTCGATGCCTTTCAATATTCCCCTGCGCTCAAATTGCGAAGATTCCTGCGATATTCTGTGGAACCGAAACATAGCTGACAGATAACAAAACGAGCAAATTCCACAAGTACAAATGTACCTTAGGATGCCGTAAAAGGTGAAACCTAGGTCGTGTAATAAATTCGTACTTGTGGAATTTGCTTGTCTTGTGATTTGTCAGTTACCCTGCGCTATAGTAACGTATGGTTACATCTCTTCTCTTTATTTAAAATGTGACGTTTTACAGCAGGGGTCGGCAAACTACGGCCCGCGGGCCAAAAGCGGCCCGCGAGGGATTTGTATCCGGCCCGCGGTTACATCCCAAGATGGTACTGACGTGGTAAAATATGGTTTCAAATAAAGACGTTCCCTCGCCTAAAAAAGTTTGTTCTAATCCTAATCTAAATATAAGTACGATAATTTTACCCGAAAGTACGACATTTTTCATGCCCAGGTACGATAGTTGGTTTTCAAAATGTGGCAACACTGGTGGAGACCTTGGACGGTCATTACTCCTCAGTCCTCAGGCTTAGTATCACTTTTTGGTTCGAGTTACTTATGTGAGCAGACATTTTAAAAAATGAAGTACATAAAATCAAAGTATAGGTCCAGACTGACCGAAGAGAACTTAGAATCTATTCTTAAAGTTGGTGGAACGAAATTTGAACCAAAATGGGTTGAAATCTTGAATGGAATGCAGTTTCACAAATCCCATTAAGGACGTTTTAGTTTGTATGCAGTAACAATTGTAACTTAAAATTTAGTTTTAATGGCATATTCTTGAGTATTGCTCACTAAACTGTATTAGAAGTTCATAAAATAAAAGGTATTTCTACTAAAATGTGGAAGTGGATTATTGTATTATAACCATTGCAAACAAACCGGCCCGCCAAGTTGTTAATATTTATAAATATGGCCCAACTGTTCAAAAGTTTGCCGATCCCTGTTTTACAGTGTCACTTCTCTTCCCCTGTCCCTATTTTGCCCGTCATAGACTGTGCCCTTACCCCTCACCGCCCTCCTGCTCTAGACTTCGAGTGGGGAAGTGTGAAAGGGCTGCACTTTGGGCTTCGGCGTAAATAATTCACGAACGCACACCGCAAATACAAAGCCTGTTTTTCCGTCGGGTTGGTCGGGTGTTTAAAACTTTAGGCGCCCCCGACCGTAGGGTGAGTCGCGACGGTAGTTAGGTCGGCGCGTGGATCGAAAATGACCCGTATCCAATATCGACGTCATTGCCATCGCGACGTAAACGGCGTACACGGATATCCACCACTTTGTCAT
Source organism: Ceriagrion tenellum (assembly GCA_963169105.1). Lineage (NCBI taxonomy): Eukaryota > Metazoa > Arthropoda > Insecta > Odonata > Coenagrionidae > Ceriagrion > Ceriagrion tenellum. Next base: position 68,425,378 of record OY720639.1, read on the forward strand.
TACAGGCGTAATTCTGTGTTGCCCTCTCTACAGCCGTGTCCCAATTCGTTAGGCATTAGGGAGGATGCGGTTAGCTACCTAAATATTTAGATGTCTTTCCCTAAGGGAGCTTGATTTGGGACATCCTTCGCTAGTGTTGCCGTCTACCGAGCTGGAAAAGAATGAAAAACATATGAGTAATTAATATAGGACTGAATGAAACAAATGAAACCTGAAATTAAGACATTTTTGACGCCTGTGGCTACCTTCGTATGCGTTGTGAGATTTGGAAAGTGAAATTACATTTTTTCATCCATTTCGTTGTCTGGAGAATCGTTAGTTTTTAGTTTTCGAGGTATTTAAGTTTGTGTAGGTGTTCTGGGATGTAAATTAGTTTTTTTTAAGTATACTAAGAAGACTTTTATCTTTTATAGTCGGGTTTTGGGTTGCGAAATATTAGAGAATTCTTTCAATTACAGACAAAATACTTGCCGGCCATGTTTGTCACTTTTCAACTACTTCCTCGTGTACGAGCTTCCTTGTACGACGCATGAAGCGGTTTGCATGATGGGAAATTCAATATGGAGGCGGATTTAGGATAAACTCCATATGCCCTAAATTTCACCCTCGAGAAAGGTACCTAAATCCGCTCCCCCATGATGCCTAACGAATTGGGACACACTTCAAGATGGCGTCCTTCCTAAATCTGCCGATTTAGCTGCCAAAATGGCGAATTGGGACACAGCTTAAGTATCCCGGCGAACAAGTGAAAGGCTAGCAGTTTACGTCAAATTTAGAATTCCTGCGTCAGTGAGGTATTTTGCTAAGTTCTAAGTGGGTTCTCGAGCAAACGACATTCCCCTATGCTTATCTAACTCTAGAGAAAGGTACCCGTTGAAATTCAATGGGTGTGAAAACAATGGAACGTATTTTATAGGATCTTAAAAATCCTGCAGAATACTGTCAGCGTGGTTATTTGAGGAGTTCGTACCCTGTCTTGTACGTTGTGTTCGTAGTAATAGACACGCTGACCGTTTTCCAGGTGCATTATTACCATTACCATTCGCTTCATGTAGAAATAGAAATAGAAAACAATTTTATTGTCCTGGGACAAAGTTCCTTTGGACATTGAATTAGTTTACATGCCTTCATGAGGAGTGGAATACAAAGACAAAATACAAAGCCTTACAAAAAAAAGGAAATAAACAAAAATCTTTCAAGTCAGCAGAGAGATATAAAATGAGCGAGGTGAATGAAAATGAAAAAAACAGTCTCATTATCAATAATCGAAATAGTATGTTAAAACAAAAATGTACAATCTGTAATACCTATTAATAAGAAAAAGTGAAAAGCAAACAAACGAATATTTTATGAGACAGAAAAACAGCAAATGATTATAGTGAACAAGTAACATGTAACAATAGCATCTCGTATCATTTTGTCTTCTCATATAGAGGCGAGAGACATTTGGGAGACAAAAAGTCAGCCATACTCCTTTTAAATTGTGAGACATTCCTAGAAAATTTAGGCAACGAGTTCCATAATTTACAGGATGAGATTTGGAAAGTATTTTCATATTTTGTTGTGCGGTATTTGGGGATGTAAAATGTTTTTGTTATACGGGTCGATCTCTTGTTAGTTTGGGCATTGAAAATCAAGTTTTCATATAAATAAGAAGGGGTTTTCGAGTTCAGTACTTTGAATAACATTAAGGCCTTTTGAATTGTTCTTCTCTGATTCAATTTTAATCAACCCAGATTTGCGTAATACGGAGATACATGCTCGTTGAAACGAATATTAAAAATGAATCGCATACATGAATTTTGCAGTCTTTGTAATTTAACGCTTAATTCATTAGTCATATTGGAGTATATAATTGAACAATGATCAAAATTTAATGTAAGTATTCTTGCACATTTTATTTCGTTCGTAGTCTATTTAATTCCTTTATGTGTATCGTTTATTACGTAAGTGTTCTCTCGCATACGTGCCGTGCCCCTATGAGAGCTACTTTGAGAATAGATATTGAAGAGTATACTTGTTGTAAATATACATTGAATTTATCGATTACCCCTCGAAGCAATGTATAATGTGGCCCTTGGGACTCTGGGCCCTTATTATACACATTTTCTTGCTGTGTGCTATCTTGGGCGTGCAGGAAAACGTGATATTTAATTGCCACAGGCGTGAATATCCTTTGAAAATCAAATCTCTGGTTGTCAAGGAAATATGATATTGTTGATTTCAGAGAAAAATTGTGAGATTTTTCAGCAAAAAACATGATTTTCAGACAAATACGAAGCATACAAGAAAATCTATTGAAAGAATTAGAAACTTCATTAATTAAGCCATCCGATAAAAGTATTCCAGCCCTCAATCTTGAGTGAAAGTAGTTATAAAAGGAAAAAAATGAAATCACTGCACCGAACCCAAAGCTTAGCATGAACCAACAGGGAGGTGCTTTCGGGGGCCCTGAGGGCTTTTTTATATAGCCTACAGTACAGCCAGATATATTTTCAATCTACATATATGTCAAATTTCAGCTCTATCGGTCCAGTAGGTTTTGCGTGATGGAGCAACAGACAGACAGAGACCATCACATTTTTATATATTAGTAAGGGTTTAAACATTATGACCCTCTCCAATTTGAGTCTTATTTTATTATTGTTCTTCATCTTTCCGGTCAACGCTAGCGCCTACCACTGTATGTTGGCACCGTTGCAAAATACGCATTACATCCGTGCGGACGTGGATTCCCGCTGCGATACTGGCCCAAAAGCGTTACGCAGGTGTGTTTGTCAACTGTTGCAATGATGGGTACTTTTTTTTTAATGGCGCGAAGCCCCAGGCGATTAAAGTAAAACGCTGGGGATCCAACAGGATATCTGAATTTCCTCATGCCATGTCTGGCCCTTTGAAAATTGTATAAGGCCAAACGTGGTAAAATGGAGGGGTCTAAAATTCGACAATTTCACCCGGAGATCGCAACTGGAGGAAATGAAACTTTTTCTCTGCCCTTGTTAATTTGATGTATTAAGGAAATCTACCAAAACGCGTTTCGCATTTCGTCCTCTCGCCCTCTATCAAGGCCTATTCTACATTTCTATCCCTTTTATAACGCCGGTTTCATTAAACCTTCTCCCTTCCACCTTTCTGCGGGGTAGTTTGTTGATATTTGTACACAAATTATTATTTAACAATTCGTTGTTGAAAAAAGTCATAATTTTATCGGTTAAGATTTCAATCCATGGCAGTTTTATAATTAAGTTCTAAGTTCTCCAGAGTTCGTAGAATATCAAATACAATAAAGTTGATTTTGCTCGACGTTACAGTTGACTTTTCTTGCAAAATTAATGTGGTCTATAATTTTTTGAGGAAAGTAGTTATTTGTGTAGTTTTTATAATGTGATGGTTGCTTTTTCGGGTTTTGGGCAAAGTATTTTGCTAATAATAGAGGATATAAAGTGTTTGAGAAAGAAAACTTGGGGCAGTACTTTTTGAGTAACCCCTGTATCTTCTTGGTTAAAATTGTTGGGGTACCTGGGAATAGCAATAGCCTCGACTACGTTCGGGGAAACAGATATGATCTCTTTTAAGAGTCATGCTATTTTCCCTGGACCATACAATTTATGATACCGAAGATTTGATTAAAATTTTCCCTATTATTTAAGTATATATTTTTATCTATGACTAAGAGTTGGATTATTTTTTACCCTTTACGAGAAATTGTGTTTTCCTCAAATTTTTACACTAGTCCTAATTTATAGTATAACTTATCCTTAATGATTCTAATGTTTCCGTATTTTTATACTTGCAGGGAATAATTGCCTGTCGTTTAGGATCAAAAATGAGAGCGCTGGTCGTAGAATAAGTCACTTCTCTGCTTCTAAGTTGTTGTCTTAACTGTTAAGTGCAAGAGAAGTAAGAAAGCATAGGCTAAGCCTGTTCTCCAGATATAAAAGTATAAAGGAGAATAAGAGAAGAAATGAAGAACCAGACTGATCGGGCTCACCCTGAACAAGTGCTAATCGAACGAGAAGCTCGAGAAAGACCAAGAGACTCGTCGACCGATTGAAGAGGCATTTAAGTTTGGAGCACTGTCTTGGGGTTGAAAAAATATTCGTTGAATATCTTAAAACGGAAGGCTTCGCTGATGCAGTCCGTTGGACCGAAAAACTTGTTGTGGTTTGGAGACCGGCGGAGAGCATTTGAAGACCGGCGGAGTACATTTTCCTTTATTTTTGATCGCTCTATCATTCCCTTTGACAGTTACTTTGGTCTCTTATCATAGGTGTGATGCGAGCTTTGATTCTCATACGTGCCGTCTTGCGTCCAATATTTTCCTTCGTTTGTCCGCTGGTCCCCATGCCCACAGTGTGTTCTGTTCCAAAGTTTGTCCCGTCATTTTCATATTTTAGTTCATTTCGTTTGCAGTTAAACTCGTAGTTAATCTTGCCACTTGGAGGATGATTTATTTGTGCAGTGTACAGAAAGTGTCGTGAAGTGGTTTTGCATCCATGAGGGTTGTGGTTTTTTTCTTCGCCGTGTGCCAAGGTTCAAGTGGTCGTGTGAAGTGTTCAGTGTTGTGAAGTGTTAAATGCTGTTGTAAAATGTGTAGTGTTGTGGTGGTATATGTTCTTAATTGATGTATTTACCAAGTTAGCGTGTGATATTGTGATTTGATTCTACCCTTTAAGGAAGCCGTCGGATGGTGATGGAATTTTATCCTCCGACTGATGGCTCCACCTAACTTCCAGATCATCGAGGATGGAGTATGGGGCATGGAATTGATAAGGTAAAAAGAAAATTTGAAAGCTTATCTCTAGAACCCCAGTAGAAGTATTCTAGTCTCAGGATAAGTCATATGAATCAGATGCTATTACCGCTGTTTTATTATGAAAGGTCGTGAATTTCGCCACTAAAACTCATGTCTCGTTTAATTCATGAGCCAACTTCTTAAATTAAGTATATTGTATTTTTTATGAGTTGTTTTAGTAAATTATTGTTTTGAATTTTTAAAAGCGTATTTTCGTAGTGGATTTTTCATATTTTTATTTTGATTGCAACAGTTTTAAGTACTTACCTTACAATGTATTTGTATTTTAAAGTTCAATGACATCAGAAAATGAAATTGTATTACGAACACTTTTTTGATTATTTTGAATTTCAATTACATTTTTAGAGTATTTTTTTCTGATCTGCTCTTGTTTAAAATGTGGATTGAACCATTTAATTTTGAACACAGTCTATATTTAATAATTTTTTTTACAAATTCCAGGTAGGGACAACGCTGGACGACGGACAAGAATTGACCGCAGCAAAGGTAGGGATCGTCCCAGGGGTGTACCCGAAAAGTAATTTAAAAGCAGTTTAAACCTTAATATTTGAAGACATGACGTCTATATTCAAGACAATTCTAAAAGTAATTTCCTAGATGCCATGTTCTTACCTCTCATATGTGAGTGTGCCTCTGCTCTTAATACTGGCAGACACTGTTTTGGATTCAAAATCTATGGTGATTGCAATTTCAACTTACTTGATGAGCTTGAGAATAAGACTCGGTGGGTCCAGAGGAGAGATACAGTGAGGAAGTTCTAAATGATACAATTATGTCTTCAAAGATGCACCCTGCTTGGAGGAAGAAATGTCAACCTTGGATCCAACTCAAGGGGACTTCAAACTGTGTATTACCGTTCTTATAGAGCTTGTATCTTCTTTTCAATCGGTCACATCCGAGACATGAGTTGGAAAGAGTTAGATGCATTTCTTCACTATGAAGAGAAGACTTAGAGAAGAGTTAGCTCATAAATGAAGATCTTTTCATCGAGGGGAATGTGTCTTGCTTGGGTGCCCCAGCTTGGGTGGAAGTGTTTAAAAGAAATAGAGAACCAATTCGTGGCTCTGGATTGGATGTTGTCATCTCAATGACATTTATCGATGTTAGAAAAAATTTCACCGGGAATTCGTCATCTTGCTGCATAGAAGTTACGTCCACCAAAGAACTGATTTTTAACCCTCTGGAGACTTGTAAGGAGAGGTTTCCATGGGAATTGATCATCCGTCGGATGCAATTTATTTTAATTGAGTGACATACATGAGTGACCGAGATTACGACGTGCAGCGGACCGTGGATAATGTGTGAACTCTTCCGTTTAATCTCATTCATCGCCTGCAGGGGGTGAACACCACGTAACAGAAAATTTTTGAGGAATTTATCTGTGAAGATGCAAAAATGGATATCCTTACCCGGATGTATTTCCGATTCAAAGATGACCAGACTTGGATCAAATTCAATTCATCGAAATTTAATTACGGGTTCGCCACAAGGACCGTTGAAAAGGCAAAGGGTCGTCAAAAGAACAGTGGAGATGACAGCAAAAGGGAATTGGCGACGTTGTTCAGTCTTAATATTAAAATCGAGTTTGCTGCAAGCCGAAGATTGTGATGGAACGGATAGTTTCCGAGAATGTGTGTGTGTGTGTGTGTGGATGCAGCCATTTGACATGGTACAGGACTTTTCGGATGGAGGCTGACATCTATTGACCTTCAAACTGGATTTTCTACTGTCAGCAGACTGAAATAACGACTCTAGGAAAGATGATGTAAACGGATTTTCAGTTGGAGAAAGAGAAATTTTACCTAGATCAGCAATAAAAAATGCAGATATATTGGAGATAATTCGGCGACGGTATTCGATGGATGGAGAGTCTACCCATAAAAAAGAACCCACTGACCATCAATTTCTGCTTTAAAACAGTTCTCTACATCAACGCATCTTCAGGTGCAGCATGAAAAACCGATTGGAGGGGACGCGTTCATACTCTAAAGCGTTTTACCACTCGTTAAATGTGGTCGCTTAAGTAGTATTAACATGTTCTATTACTGTGGCAGTCTACCGTTACATCTCGGCAAAAAGCCATTTTAAAATTCCTCAGGGTTACCACCTTATGGCTCATGTTGCATTCCTATTAATTTGTGGATCCAACGGGTGTGATGGACAGAATTATGCCTTTTCATCGCGAAAGCCGCGATGGAACCTGAGGGATGGTTGGGAGGTTTTTAGGTATATCCTGATTCCTACTTGGGTGCCAAGTGTACAGGAGTTCAAGTACGGTACTCTTCCTGTTGCATTACTGCAAAACTGTTGGTACCTGACATTAGAGTGGGGTTAACTGCGTTGGATGCATTACTGCGAAACTGTCGGTACCTGACATTAGAGTGGGGTTAACACCAGTATCCGGTGTCTCTTACTCTCTTCCACCATTCCTGAAATTGTCCAACCGTGGTATACAAACTTCGGTAGTTGCTGACATAGTAACGACTGGAATCAGAAGGCAGCCAGAAAAAACAGTTCAGTGAACTCTCTTTTGACGGGCAACTATTTCCCGAAAAATAGCCTCTAATGCACACATCATGGGTTATCACTCAAGCTTTGCGGATCACCTGAAGGTTCTTTTGCTTCGCTGGAATTCTCATGGCTAGAAAATCCATGTAGCGTGGGAGATAAGTGATGGATAAACGCCACGAAAATCTCTCAGCGGGATATCTCCGCGGAGAAGAAACATTGCAGGCCTAGGCCACTTCAGAAAAATAAGCAAATAATGGCTATGAAGAAAAGAAACCCATGAAACTAGAAAAAACGTTGGAATATATGGATTAAAAGGTATCCTGGAAGCTTTATCTTGACGTGGTTGGTGTGAGGAATACTTTCTTCATGTTGAATTTAAATTGCGATGAATAAGCTCAAAGAGGTAGTCGAAAAACTTGCGCTGAAAAATATTAAGACGAGAATTATTTGTTCGAGCCATTCCCCGAAGAATTGAGCGGCCGGTCAATCAATCGGTTGATGGTAAGAACGGTTTTAAAGATAGTGGAGATCAGCTGTTTGCCAGCTTCTTGAGCAAAAATAAAGTCAAACGGAGAGACTACAGTGATCCATGAGCAAACCAGTTTGGCTTAAAGGAGAACAAATTTAACGACGATGTCAAGTGGCGTCTACGATTCCAATCTCTGGGAAAACTGCGAGCTCGGAAGCTTGAAAAGTGTTGCGTTTCTTCAATCTTCTGGATATCAACGGACGATTGGGAATCATACATCGAATGGCATAATTGATTAAGAGAGTAATGGAAGGGAAGTACAGCAGACATCAAGCAGAGAATAGCCCAAGCTAAGAAGGCGTAGATGGGAAAAGACAACTGCTTTGTTCAAAGAATATAGGACTACAAACCAGAAAACAGTATGTGAAAACATTCGTGTGGAGCGTGGGACGCTATGGGTCGGAATCATGGACCACTGAAAAAGCTGACCAGAACAGATTAGAAGCCTTCGAAACCTGGTGCTGGAGGAGGATGCTGAAGATATAATGAACGTACAAAGAAAACTAATGAAGTTTTCAAAAGAATAGAAGCCGAAAGGACCATATGGAACACCATAGAGAAAAGAAGAGCCAGATGAATTGGCTATACTTCGAGATACAATGAGTTAGTGAGGAACATAATTGAAGGCAAAATAGAGGGAAAATTCCCCAGAGGAAGACTCAGGAATAAGTTCATGGACCAAATAAAGAGTACATAGGAAGAGATACCAGGAGGTAAGGGAACCAGCATTCGATAGGGAAGGGTGGAGGACCAACTAATCATAGGATTGAACAACCAATGATGATGGGAGGGAAATCAGATTGGCTGGGTTAATTACAAAGGCTTCAGCTGAGGAATGGAATGTAACGTTCTGGAAGATTTACCCTAATTTCGAAGAAAACAACTTGACAACCTGAAGATGACACGAAGTGTCGAAACCCGGGTCGTGTTATTAAACCTATAGTGGAGTATACAAAGTTTTATTTAAGTTACTATGACTTACTTCCACAAAGCCAAGCCTGGAACCATTTCCTTTGTGAAAACAACGTAGTTTCGTTCAAGGCATTGGATGGGAAACTAGAGGAAAGCAAGTAAATTACAGCGAGTGTCGGAGTGAAAAGAATAAAGAATACTTCTACCTCTTGGGTGACGGTCGAGGAAGTTCCCAGGAGTTTGGGAGAAGAAATAAATCCGATTGATAGATATTTGAATGCGAAGCGGTTCGTGTTTGGTGCACGTTTTTAAGCACACCTGGACGAGGGCACAAGTTTAAATCCATTGAGAGTGACCGCACAGAAGTTCCTGATAATGTCGCCGTTGCGATGAAACTGGTTGGCCTCTGATGAATGAGTGATGAATATAACGAAATTATTATCATGGATCGGTCGCAGAGAAGTTTTCCGGCTTGAAAGGTATCAGAGCAAAAACATTAGGTGAAAGAGGAATTGTCATATCTGGGTAAAGATGAAATAAGCAGGCTGGACAATTAAGCAGTAGGATACCAAACACGAAGAGTGCTTGAAAGAGAGACTGAAAGGCCTGGTACATATTGGACTGCTGATGAAATGCAATGTAATATCGGAGAATGAACAGTACAAATTATTTTAAGTGCGTAGTGTATAAGAAGAAACAACCATTTGAAGACTGGGAGACTATATCCTTCCGAGGAGAGGAACTTCGAGTGAAATTGATGAAACTGTTTTTCACTCGGTCTATGAGTGGATGAACGCTTTTGCAGATGGCTTTAGTCAGAGGTATATTGTAAGTTTGAATATCGTTCGCCGAGTTCAGTGTTCACAAACATAAAATTGCTGTGAGTATTAAGAGCATTGTTGGTGACGCATCTGTTCTGCAGGCTAAAAGACATGGCTACACAGGAACAAAATTTATAAGACTTTGTTGAATAATAATCAAACTAATTTATGCTTGAAACTCTGTTTGAGTCACTCTTTTTTTTGGGTACGCTCCTGCAGACCTATTTCCCCCAATCCCCGTTCTTTTTCAGTGTCCTCCCAGTATTTTCATTTTCTCCTCTTGTAGTACATCAATGGTCAACATATGCGACATGTTTCTCCCTTCTCTTTCAGGTTTAAACGTATTAAAGTCATTATTTTTCACGAATGAAAGTTCTCATATTTTTCACGTTATTGAAAGCCCTTACAAATTAGCGTAAGCGTATTTTGTCAAGTAGGTGGTAGGGACACGGCGAGGTAAACTCGACGGTTTTTCGTTCCGCATATGCGAAAGTTATTATTTTTACGAGCTTTCTTTCTTTGCGTATGTGAGCGGAAACTTTGCTTACTTTTACAGTGGGCAGGGAAACTGAGACCACGGAAATACTTGCGTTGAAAAAAATTGGCGATTTTAAAACGTTTCTGTACGATCAACGTTTAAGGCACGATCTCTTGATCTTGCCATTGGGGGGAGGGGACTCTTAGAGAAACTAAATTGTCTTCCAGCAATATCTATTTTATATATTAATAGCATTATTACTCTTTAACTAATCCAAAATGTGTTTTACTTACAGGATTATTATTAATTTAGGGAAACTGCTTGAAATGCTTTTTCTTTCCATATTAGGAACGATTTTTGTCTCTAATTATTGTGAGCCACGAAAGTGAGCATCACTGGGAGTGTTTCTAGAATCTTTTCAGGTGGTTTTTCTTAGAAGAGTGAAAGGGACGTGAATCGTGCGCCATTTGATTCCTTCTGCACCAATTATAGGAGATTCTCCTGTTCACCAATTACTAGACGCGAAGTTTGCAACGCTTGAGTTCGCTGCTGGACGATGCTTTTTTTCGAGGCTCTGGTACGTTAAGTGCTTTTAACAGCAGTAAGTTTTCTTGCAGTTTTTCATGTCAGAGGACGTAAATTTTATCAGTGATCGATGGAAGGCGAAACCTTAGTTTCAGACTGGCTATCTCACACCGTTTGCAGCAGCAAAGAATTCCATTGGATGATATTCTAGTTCTTTTGTCTGGGGTGTGCTGTTTTTTGAACAAAGCGAAATTTCAAATGCGAAATTCAGGGCTATATTTAGACGCATGCTTTTCGTTTGTTGAGCGCCAAGTGCCGTCCACTTTCTTGCACCGCGAGGTGTCCGTCCGGCAAATTAGTCTCGCTCCCTCTTGGGGAGGACAAGATTAAAAAACAGAGTCGCTCATTCGGTTATTTTAACGCGGCGACGCGTGACACTTTGTTGTTATAAAGAAACATTATCCCGCTCCGGGGAGGAAACTGGAGATCCTGGTAAAACTATTACCGCGCTGAGTGCCCCCATAAAAGGTCAGGATAACTTTCATCATCCGAATGAATACGGCTAAAAGTGTGAAAAACTTTCATCGCCGCTGCCCTGAAAAGTGAGGCGTTTAAAAATAATATACGTTTGTTCTCTTCTGAGCATGAAAGAGAATAAACAGCTATAAGGGTGAACAACGGTTTACTCTCACCGAATATGAATCGAAAGTAAGCACTTTTGCGGGTGAGCGATGGAATGAATTGAAAAGTATTTAGCGTGGCTCATAACGATCTTCGTATATCAAAGGGGCTCATGCAGAAGACATATCCCCGTCTTGAAAATATCGGACCAAAAATGTAAATATTGTCCCACCCTGAATGCTCACGGATAGTGATTTTTCCACACATTGATCGTAGCAATGTTTGTTCTCACCTGAAGTATTCTGCCTCAAGCAGTTGTGTACAAATATTATTCTTTAATTTTGTGGCAGTTTCTCGATGTTATTTTCCTTACCTTTTATGCCGAGTTTGCTCTGTAATCAACCGTCGTTTTATAATGTATCAGTGAGCCAAACTCTATAAGTGGGTGTTTAAATAACACCGTATTTCTAGGTTTAAATGAATATCTCCAGAAGTTAACTGTGATGTGATGATTTTTGGCTGGCAATTGGATTACAGAGGTATTGAAAAAAAGCGTAAATGCTTCAAATGTAACGAAAGGAATTGTTTCAGTTGGCTAGATATCTTGGGATTTAGTAATGGGCTGTGTTGTTTTGTTACAAGGATGTAAGAAAAACCACGGTTATTGAAGTGGAAAAAAACGCTCGTGATTCTAACTATGCCTTAGTTTCCTTGGATTTAGAATCAATTTTTTCCCGTGTATGTGTTTTTTTTCACTTTGCTAAATCATATGTGTCACTAGCTTTTAGTGTAGACGTGCACTCATATACATTTTCCGCCAAAAATCGTGTTTGCTGCTTATAAACTTATAAACCTTACCGAAATTCTCGGAAACTCTATTATAGAAATAAACATCAACGGTAGAAACAAAAGCTAGTGACACATATGATTTAGCAAGGTGAAAAAAAACACATACACGGGAAAAAATTGATTCTAAATCCGAGGAAACTAAGGCATTGTTAGAATCACGAGCGTTTTTTTCAACTTCAATAAGGTCGGAATGACCGAAATATTGGCAAAGGTTTCTCCTGGGGCATTTTCAGGGAATCCCATTGTTCCATATGTAAAAAGATTTACTCATTTAGTTTTTACCTAAGTTCTCAGCTCCGCACTGTTTGACTGCAAAAAAGCGTACTAATATTTACTCGAGTGAAGTCCATTGCCTCAGCTTGTCTCATGAATTGCCTTTTTCTTTCCCTAATGGGCTTTTGAATAGATTTCAGGGTTCAACTAGAAAAAACTCACACCGGGATTCGAATCCGGGCGCTCTGTATTCGCAGAGATAGTACACAATCCACTCACTATCAGAAAAATATATCACGATTTTGCTATTGGTGCACGAGATAGGAAGATGAGAGAGGTTGAGGGAGGTAAGGAGACGAGAGATGGTCATTTAAAGGATTCAATCATTGGATATACTACTAGATGATTTGTATGTTTTTTAAAAGTTATTCCAGTGCCTAACTTTTCCATCTTTGGAAAATATTATTTTCACTTTCTTGCTCATTTCTTCTGGTATCTTTTAACTCATTTGCTTCTAAATTGGTGTGTACACAAAGAATGTTTACATCCGCTAAATGCCGTGTTGTGCTTCATATTTGAAGCTAAAAAATATTTTTCCTTTGCTGCAGAAATCGAGTGTATCTTCAGTAGTGTTGTATTCATAGTGGCGAATTCACTACCATACAACTACGGTTTAAAATATATGTGCAACTTTTGCGTAAAATATTGAAAATTACCTTTATTTAGCACAAAAATGCAAAATTCTTGTGGATAATTTATATTTTATGGATTAAATCACTTGTCATCCAACGCCGTGTAAGGGTTAATTTCTGCATTGGCTATGCCTCTCTTTATATCGTCCAATATACCTTTCTTCCTCACTCTCCTAACCACGCTACCCCGGCTATATTCCCTCATCTACCCTTTTTCAATATTCTCCCGCCTTTCAAGACGTCCTCCGTCCATATGTACAAAGGATATCAATCTGTTTGAGACTCGGGAGTCTACTCGCTAGGCTTTGATTTTTTTAAAAATCTAGATAAAGCGAGTTTCAGTGCGGAGGATATGACATACATTACGAAATACCGTGCAAGCCGCTACTACGGTGTGTCGCTCGGATTCCGCACCAGGCATCCAGTGTGTGATTCCACACCAGGTATGCAGCTTTCATCTCAGGTGAAATCATAACCGCACACGCTCGCCCTGATACCCGGCGCGGGCCAAAAGCAGTCAGGATGACAATACGCGGTCAGACCATAAATTAGGATAGTGCTACGTAAACGAACGTGCTACCATGCCGTACAACTGCCGGTTTGATATAACTATTGGTTACTATTATTAATGCGACTGATGAATTATAATACAAGGTACTAAGTCATGCAGGAGCCAATTATTGCCGAATGTTTTATGATATAGGAATGAGAGAGATATTTTGCCGAACTGTAAGGTACATCAACTCCTCCTTTCGAAGCACCCGTATTGGTTGTAACATGGACAGCGTGACACGCCGTTATCAACAATTTAACATTTTTTCCCTCGCCGCTCTTTTCCTATATCCCTCCTCTTTCACGGCTAATGACTTCTGACACCCTCTGCCGCACAGTTATGCTGCAGCACGTAGTTCAGGGGCAGTTTTAAATGTTTCCTATCTTTTTCAGCATGCCTATCATCCTCCGACATGACGAAAAAATTTCTTAGTAAATTCCACGCTTAAAATTTTGTGTCTGACCTAGGTTTCGACTGCACAGCTTGAAAAAGGCTTTCAAGGTTTCAAAGTTTACCTTAAAACCTTCAAGATAAACCTTGAAAATGATCGCTGTGCAGTCGAAACCTAGGTTGGAAGTAAAATTTAAAGTGTGGAATTTACTAAGGAAGTTTTTCTTCATGCCTGCAAAACCTTCCGCAAAGTTACGCCTTAAACGATTAATTCTATCACCCTCCCTCCATTTCAATGCTTTCACTGTGATTTCCCCTCAGTAGTATTACGTATTCCTTCATGCCTTCGCCTCTCGATACGTCCATCATCCATTCTTATGTAGAAAGGATGGCTAGAGCGTCTTGAAAACAGAAATCGCAAGTGAAAGTGTTTCCATCTGCTGCCATGGGAACTCGGGAGGGCGGTTCTTAGGCGCGAGGGGGGGGGTGGGAGTGATGAGTTGGTATGGGATGGGCAGACATCGGGAGTTGTTAATGAGGAGGATTGTTGCTGGAGAGGAAAGTGGTCGGAGGGGAAGGTAGGGGAGGGGAAGATGGGTGCAGAGAGGGAGCTGGCTATATTGGGGAAGGGGTGGGTGCTCTGGGGGTGGAGTGAGGTGGAGGAAAGGGGATTTTTGCGGTGAGAGGGCGAGTAAGAGGATTATAAGGGGGGGTGGGTGTAGGGACAGAGGGTGGAAAGGTGGCGGGCAGGGAGAATAGGGGCCCCTAGGGGGTGGAGGTGGCGAGGGGGTGGGACGGGAAAGAGTGCCGGCGGAGGAGGGTCCGTCCCTACGTCGAATAATAATGGTTTTCGGCGTGTTTTTAAGGGGTGGATAAGAGGGGTGAAGGGTGGCAAGGTGTGGGGTCAGGGATGGGGAAATGGGGAGAGAGGGAGAGGAAAGAGATGGGAAAACGGAAAGGGTCGGACACTCAACGCTTATTGATTTCTTATGCTTTTAGGTCTGACTAGACTATTCGGTCGAATGGTGAAAAATTTTGCTAAAAGAAAACGAAACCTCCAAATATTAAAAGACTCTGTCTCTGACGTTACTCGACGGAACTCCTTCATAGAGTATTTTGGACCCTGCACAGAGAGGTATCATTCGCGAAGTGAATACAAGGATGCAAACGGTGTAGAAATAATGTCTGTCAGCTATCGATAATAAATTCCGGCTTAAGGATATGGAGTGGCATTCCGGACAAAATTATTTAGTCAAACAGTACACTGTACTGAATACACTATTCGGTCGAATGGTGGAAAATTTCGCTAAAAGAAAATGAAACCTCCAAAAATTACTTGACACTGTCTCTGGCGTTACTCGGTGGAACTCCTTCATAATGAACGAATAAACACCTGGCTATGATTCCACGCTTTATTTGAAGCAACACGATCTAGGTTTCAGCAAATCCTGGTTTTGCCGGATGATGGTTTGATATGCTGAAACCTAGATCGTGTTGCTTCAAATAAAGTGTGGAATTGTAACCAGGTGTTTTTTCATTCATTTACTCCAAAACTTACTTGTAAAATGCATGTTGTATGTATCTATCAGACTGTGAAAGAAGGATGCTACTTCGTGCTGGCTAAGTCACATCTCTAATACGCCGCGAGTATTTGGGACCCTGCACAGAGAGGTATCATTCACGAAGTGAATACGTTACAGAAGTTGTAGAACTTGTGCGTCAATTATCCACAGTAAATTCCCGCTTAAGAATATGGAATGGCGTTCCTGATAACATTATTCAATCAAACAATATACATAAAGAGGAGGTGGTGAAAAATATATTAACTAAAATCTCGCTTTAGTTATGTTTATTGACCTTGAGGCAACACCAGTGAAACATTTGCGGCGTTGCACTTAAGGAACTAGGTTTCATCCAGCGATTTGTAGGAGGGTTCTACGATGACACTGTGAAAGATGGGTGCTACTTCGTCCTGGTTAAGTCACATCTCCAAGACGCCGCGAGTATTTGGGACCCTGCACAGAGAGGAATATTTGCGAAGTGAGCACAATACAAAAGGAAGCCTTACACTTAGCTGAATACTTATACCAGCGTACCGACCGTGTCATATAATTGAGGGAATGATAAGGCTGGGGACTCGGGTTCTACACGTTAGGCTTAGATTGCCTCAAAAACTCGGGTTCGGCTGAATTTCGGTTTCCTGATCGGGTGAGTTTCTGCACGACACGGAGAATATTATGTTAACCCTGCAATCTATCTGCCACACGCCCATGCGGCGGCTCGCAGGGTAGTATGTAGATGTAGATGTATCTCTAGAAATTATGGGAGTGACAAGATGAGAGGGATACTATGCCGAACTGACAGGTTCAAAATTTCCTTTCTGACTCTTATCATCGGCGAATATTTAAAAAAAGATCTTGATTATACTTAAAGATTCATCGTTGGCACACAAGCCACCTATTTCCACTCTCTCCTCCATGTTCATTTCCTCATTGCTTACAAAGGCTGGCACTCTAACCCCCTGCCACACGCCTCTTTGGTCTGCACAGTGGGTAGTATGTAGATGTAGATTTATCATTTACCCTGAGCCCTTTGTGCCTTGGATATAAATTCACATTTAAACTTATGGCGAAAATTGTAAAATATTGTTGCAACCTCGAATACTGTCTTTGAAAGCGTATTGAAAATCCTTTTTTCTTAAGTACCCACAGCGTATAAAGGAAGCATTCTAAAATTTTAACGTTTATCATGACATAAGTTATATAACATTAACCCTCTATGGACGAGCGAGTCAAATTTGTTACGTTTCAAAATCATTGAAATATCTGCTTCCTAAGAGGCTTTTCCATTTAGTAGCTGCGCTAAACATAATTGTAACGCTAGGCATTATGTGTGTGTGGAAAGTTGCGTCTCTTTCGGCGGTTTGTCAAACAGTTTAAATAGATGAATGTGTGACGCTATTCTCTGACGATGGCGGAGCCTGGCGGAGCTCTGAATTAAAGAGTTTCATTTGTCGTTTAAAGCAAAAATTGGGAAAGTTTAAAAATGGTAGTTTATCAAGGTAATGTTGAAGTATACCTTGTGCATCTATTATTATGTAAAGTAATATTTTGAATAAAATATAAACAATACAAATAAGTCACATTTCATAATAAATGTTGTAATCAAATCAATTGGAATTTAAATAAATGCTTAAATAACATTTTTTCAAACAAATATAGTAGAAGTATTTTTTTTCTTGATGATGTTTCATAATTTCGTCCATTATGGGTGAACATGACATATGTTCGAGAGTGTGTGAGTGAGCCAGTAAGGAACGACTAAGGCTCTCATAGTATTAGGAATGTATGAGCTCCGGCTTTCGTTCAGTACTACGCTGTCTAGTTCAGATGAGTATTACTTCAAGGACGTTCCGTTTGTCTCCCGTCCGGATGGACTCTAGACGAATGCTCTACTTGAAAGCCCCGATGGGTTTTTACTGACTCTCGAAGAGGATAGACCATCCTCTCGTGCCCATCAAACTAGCTATTAGGATTTCCAGTTGTTTGCTTTGGACTAACAGTAACTGCTACCGAGAACCTGATTCGTTCACTAAGAGGTCATGTTCATTTCCAGTTTTTACATCTACAGTTAAATGATTTCTGGGAAAATGTAATTGAAGGTGATACGTTCTCCCATCCGTTGCACTCGCGAAAAATATTCGACCGTCTAGGGCCTTTGAGAGAAAACCTGTATTATTTGTTCGAGTTAACGTGAAGGCTACGCCACCCCGCGTTTATCTACTACCAGACCCGCGTCTCCCTATATCCGGTCTGGTGTGTTAGTCGTATACATTGAGCTCTGTTATGTCCTCTGTGCTACAAGGTGGGCTTGAGACGAGAATACCTAGTTCTTATTGACCCCCCGAGCAATTCTCTTCCAACTAATGTGGCTTGGTGGTGTTACAGACGAACGCACCTGACTGGCAATAGGGATCGATCCGTGTTTCAATCCCGATTCAATAATCTAGATGATTATTCCCTCTCAACTTGTCATATGAACCACTCAGACTGATGACTCGCCGTACCTTCCGGCTAATTTTCATCACAGATTGTTTTTAAGTACCTCTTGTAATAATATGTACTTTTTGCAATTTTGTTTCTACAAATTAAAACTTTTCCTAGTGTTTTGAACCTTTGCTCGATAAGATAACAGTTAAATAAGCACTTTAATAATAATTTTGACAAATTTCATTCGCCTATGATTTATTTTTTATAAAAAACGTTATTTCTTAAAAAAGAAATTTCTTCAGTTTACAATTTAAAATTTGGAGTGAAATTTTTATGAGGAGCGAGAAAAATCCGGTTGGGGTAGGATGGGTTGTGCAGGGCTTTGGCAGTATGCACGAAAGAATTTCCTCAATTGTTTCTAGGTGTTTATCACAGTTGCAAGAATAAACCTGTAGCTTTTGATTAAAGGGGAGTAAAGGTTTCAATACCTTTATCGTCACGGACAGTCTTGGACATGCATTTCTTCTTCTCAAGTTTATCTGCAGGAACACCTCTCGAAGGAAATCTCATGGGATGTGAGAAAAAACATCTCCCTCCACCAATTTTTCGGCTGAAAAATCATTCTTTCTTTCGTATCTGACTTCAGCTGTCATTATTTGACGATGATGTTGGAAAAACATGTGATACTCAATTCGCTGTCTCTCATGAACGAATGACTTAATGCAGCTCTCCGCCTTTCTTTCACCAATAACTTCCCGGTCTCTCATTTATCATTATCGTTTTTATATTTCCCGATCCTTGTTTCGTGTTCTGCTCTCAAGGGCCCGCCGTGTCGTTCTCCTCGTTTACTCGGCCTTCCATTGTTATCAACAGAATAAGATCATCTCTCATCTTATGTCCAAATGACTCAAAGGATGATTGATTGATTTCGTCCACATCGGCCGTAGCCTGTTGTAAAAATGGGGGAGAACTGATCCCAGCTTAATAAGTGTTACGTCTTTTACCAAAGTTTCATAATATCTGTAAGAGTAGTTTAATTGACGTAGCTTAGATCATTTAATACGTATCTTGAATGAATACGTATTCTCTCTCAACTTCTCAACAATTCATCCTATCAACAACCCCTTAACTCCCTCACAAAAAATAAACATTCAACGATAAATTAAAACAGAGAGAAAATTTTAAAACACAAATGAGAAAGGCAAAATGACCACCATATCATAAATATCATAAATAAAACATCATAATAAATGAAGCCAAATGTACTAAGCGACGTATGCTTGGTGAAGGGAATAGCACTAAACGTTACTTCATACCCTTT
Organism: Ceriagrion tenellum; assembly: GCA_963169105.1. Taxonomy (NCBI): domain Eukaryota; kingdom Metazoa; phylum Arthropoda; class Insecta; order Odonata; family Coenagrionidae; genus Ceriagrion; species Ceriagrion tenellum. The sequence continues at coordinate 68,444,598 of OY720639.1, forward strand.
TCCTTGGCGGGTAGACGCTGAAAGACTAAATGTCAACGTTAGTTCCTGTCACATCCGGGAATGTCGACCGAAATCCCGCTCTTGGGCCTTACACAGTTAGAACTCAACATGGTCGAACCTCGAAAATATCCGATCCGTCCAAATCTTAAATTTCCAAAAAAATAATCATATCTGAAATTTTTGGGGCTGTGACGTCAAAATTCCATCACTGTCGAGGTTCGGAAAGTCCGAGGCCTTACCGAATAGGGACTTTGGGCCCATCCGCCGTGTCTGTCCCAAACGCTTTTAATATCGTCACTTGGACCACCCAACACCTTTCTTCAGCCAACCCCTGGCTTCTCCCTCTTCTATTGCTTAACCCCCATCCGTTTGACCGACACCCCCTCCTACCCTCTCTCTTTTCCCCCTTCCCCCACACAATTCTCCTCCTCCCTCCCCCCATTCACGCGCATCATTTACTCATCGCTCGTGCAAAGGGCGGCGTTAGAGGAGACGGTATAATGCGTGGGGGATGAGGAAGGAATTTCGGCTGGGGCAGTTTGTATGTGTTTGAGTGCGCGCTCTCCACAGAAAGAGGGAAAGAGAGAGATAGCCAAGGGGGAGAGGAACGCGGCAGGTTTTAGGGTCCGCCGCCCCTCCTCCTCCTCCCGTTTACCCTCCTTACCCTTACCAGGGTTCGACGGCCAAGAGGTAGGGGAGGGGCGGAAGGGGGGGGGCACGGCAAATAGGAGGTTCTTTCCGCTTGGCTCGCCCAGATTACCGCGTCTGCCCCGGCTGATGAGCGGGGTGGAGTACATGGGGGATGGACGGAAAAATCGTTCGGCGCGCCCGGACGGCAAAAGCGTGGGGAAGAGAGGTCTTTTTTTTTGGTGGAGTGGGTGCGTAGAAGTGGAGGTGAGGGAGGTATGCCTCCTGGGCACCCGTGGTCGCGCCTCCTAATTGGGAGATTTCAGAAGGGTTGGATGGGCCCGAGGTGCGTGCGGGGAAGGAAATTGAGGGGGTGAGCGTGGTTGGGGAGAGTGAGGTGTGGGTCAGAGACCGTCTATCCTTCCCTCCCTCACCCCTCTTTCCACGCTGTAAGATTGCCGACCAGAATTCTCTTCGTCTTGCCTGAGTTGCCCAACCCCTTAGTTGGCATTTCTTTCTTCCTCCTGTTCCTCCCACCCACCACCCACTTCCTGTCTACTTTTTCATCCCTATGTCCCATCCCACATCCACAAAGTCAGCAATGAACCTTGTATCTAGACGCGCAATGTGGCTGAAGACGTCGTGGACCAATGGGGGCGCTCGGGGAGGGATCATGATGGGACGCCGAACAAGGTGGAATTAGAGGACGCGCGGCAGTTGCACGCAAGATGTAAACGAGAGTGCATACAATAAACTCCGTTCACCATTTGCCTGATTGTCGTTTATCCTGGGATCCCTTCCTCTCTTTAACCGAACCAGCCGGCGTTACAACGTTCTCATTTCTTCTGTATTTCTCACTCAACCCTCCCATCTTTTATCTTATCGCATATCTTTCCGGGAACGCTACGACATATTTTAAATCCTCACGAATATTCTTCCCCTTCGTTTCTTCGAACACCCGCCCCGCCCCCCCTTGATGTCGTCCGGTTTTGCGCATTTCGATCTGTCGGCCCCGGTGGCGGCGGGGTCAAGTCCTCGCATGCTAATCCGAAGGTCGCGGGTTCGAGTCCCGCCTGGGTAGAATATTATCTGCCCAGGACATGGGTGTTTGTGTCTCGTCCGTTGTTACTTTTATCCACCCGATGTAAATTGGCATATTTTGCTGTATTCGGGATAGTGAAGATAAATAAATAAATAAATAAAGAAAAATAAATGTGTTAATAGTTGAAATTGACGTCCTGTGGCAAGATCCTGATGAAATCAATCATGTAATCAAATAAGTCTCACTCGCAAATTTCCACAAGTTTATTTAAAAGAAATCGACGTGTTTCGATCTACTTAAAGCTATCTTTAGGTGAAGACTACATTGCTTCTCAACCAGTTTCGATATATTTTGTCCAGTTGTGGACCACTCTCTACTCATTCTAGTTTCTCTCCAACTTGGTTATAAAAGAAAGCTGTCATTCGGCCCGTTTAGTAAGCTTTTCAGTCAAGAGTGGTTGTTTGAATTGGAACCAGATACTTGTGGATGGCTTTCATCGTCAATTAATTTTCCGGCTTGTTTTTAACTTGGGAGTTGAAGAATCACATAATTTAACTCTGCTGGTGATGGCTCCGAACAATTGGGGTGATATGATATATGGCTTATCTGTTGGGATTAAGTTTCACGTCGCCAGGCTAGCCGTCAAATCTGGACTAGCATTCGGACTGAGTGGAGCTTCGCCACGTTCGAAGTGTCGGGGACCAAAATATATCAGTTTAGAAACCGCGGTTATCGCTCACTTCGAGAACCGTTCATGACTTAGTGATGATTTCTTTCGAAAACTAAGCCTCCCGAGCTGCTGGAGGGTGTCTTTGGAACTGGAGCAGTTAGTGTCTTACGGATTTCAATTTGCTTTAGTGTACTGCTCACTTAGCCACGAAAAAGCTCACTTGGTTTCCATTCGTTTCAGATCTTGCGCACCAGGCGGCGCTCTTCGAAAGGGAACAGAGTTCATACGTGATAAACAACAAAGGAATTACTAGATACGCATCCGCGCTTGTTTTTTGCCGTGCCAATCTTTAGCATAGGCGTCAAAACACGGACAATGCGACGTGTTTAATTACTCAGTGATCAAAATCTGTAAAATACGTATTTTGAACGAATTTGATGAATATGCGCAAACCAGAATGATTTGGCTCTTTCCCGGCGTATAATATTAATGAAATCCTGGTGGGTCTTCTGCAATATTTGGCATTTGTTGGTCGACGTTTCAATGCCTACCTCCGCCATCGTTCTCAGGGCATGTCAGTTGGAAAATTCTGCATCCTGTGCACTCCAGCGGCTCAGGACAGGTCGAAACTGACTAACGGGCGCCAGTTCTCCCTCTCTCTCGTCTGGATTTTGCGGACCGCGGGTTTCCAAGCCTCGCTTAGTGCGTAGCCAGTGTCGCGATTGAAATTTTTTACTTTCCATCCGGATCTCAATTGCCTCCTTCGACGACTGGTCCCAGTAGCCGTTGGATCGGCTGTTATATATCGTCGTCAAATATAATGCAATGGTCTATTGTGATACTGTGTTCTACCACAGCGGAATATTCAGGACTTCATCATGCACAAAAAATGTCGCCGTGACTGTGTGTACCTATCGAATGTACCTAACTACCGTCAGGTTAGCTAATGTTTCACCCGCGATTATTGTTTCATTCATCTTCGTTGGTGTTGGATGAAGTTTGGAAATGTTTTCCGATCTAGGTATCAACTTTAACGCCTTAAATGGAAAGCTTCTGTAATGCTGATTGATCGTCCCCTCAGGCTCCCTCAGTCCAAATTAGAGGGAAATGCAAGGGAAGGCCACTTTCTATTAGCCGCATCTCACTTTGTATGTGTGAAAATGGCGCTTATACTGAGGACTAGATTTAACCCTAACGCGTAGCTAATCTGCCAGTATTGTGTTTTTCATTAGTTGAATTATACATCTGTAGCGAAGTGTTGTTGATCATGTTGTTCTCGTCAGCTCCCACTATCAATTATTTGTGAGTAGCCAAAGTCTGGTTTATGAGAGGCTGTTCCTTGTGGAGGAAAATTTCAAACTCTCAATCTTTCAAAACTGCAATGGCTGAACAACATAAGAAGACGATGACTACCGAAAAGATGAAGAATGGCGCAGCGAGTTCAACACCGCAGAAAAACGAAAGCCTGTTCGCTGATGCTATTTTCGGTCCTGATGTAACAGTTGCGGAAATCGACGCTAGGCAGAATATCTCCATTAACCTGGCAAAAGTGATAGACATAGCCGATGCTTCGTTTGCAGAATACGGTCCAGATGAGCCACACCTCGATCGCAAGATCGAAAAGGCTGATTTGCGTTACTACGTAACTGCTATGACGTGGCTAAGGTTGATCGATATGAAAGCCAAACAACTGCGAGATGTACAGACGCCTGTCGAAAAGGATCTACGAAAGGCAACACAGCACTGTGTTCAACATCCCATGACCAGTGTACGTATTCTTGGCGGCTATCGGTCATTATAATGATAAAATGGAGAAATTGACAGAGCTAGAGATACCACCACTTCATGTGACTGCTGCCGGAGGAAAAGGAGAATATCACGCTGCTGCTATACACCAAGAAAATCACAACCTTTTTGTGGAAATACCCTGCTTAGGCATAGTACCCAGTTTTATGAGCTAGTTCCCGTGAGGAAAAAATAAACAAAGTTTTCAGAGTAAATAATCTTTTATTAAAGCAAAATCTCTCTGGGTTATTGAGATGGCAAATAATCACCAGGATTAACGTCCAAAAGATAAATTCCTATTATGAGATTTGGAAAAGCTGCGATTAAGATTTTCTTCACGAACTGAAAACAATGGTGAAAAATCATCCAGATATCTCAGTGATGGCAAAAAATGTCAGAGAACCGGAAGATCCTCGAAGTGATTAAATCGTCCTCTTCGTAGGAACTTGCAATCTGCCTCTGGGTTCTCTCGTAGGAGGTGTTACTGTGATGAAAAACATCACCTGATGACTACAAACGCTAATGAAAGGGAAGAGAGGGCGGAAATTTTGAAATTTGTAGATATTACGAAATGTATCCACAGTGATTAGTCTCCGCGGCCACCTCCCTTTAGGAGTCACATCTTTAAGCGGCCGTTTTTTTTTCAGAATGGGATGAATTTCCAATACGTTTAAGCAATATAAATTTTGCTTTACTGAACTGTAATGCCTCCTTTAAGCGGCGGCCACCGGTCCCATGAAATACTGGCTGCTTTAGGAGGTAACTGCTGAAGGGAGGGAAACATTGCCGTGGAAATGTTTTCCATTCCAGAAAAAATTGGCCGCTTGAGAGGTGACCGCTTAAGGGAGGTGAGCGCTGAGGCAGGGTTCACTGTAGTTGATTAATGTTTAGAAAACTTAAGTTACGGTGTGTGACAAAAAAGAAGACGACATAATCGCTGTGATTTTGACCAACAAAAACTTAAAGCGTCATAAACTCGAGTTAAATTTCATTTGAACGTCTTCCCCTGAGTGGCCACTTACCCTATTCATCCCAAGTTCGCACGACGGAGTTTGACTTTTCCTAGTCCCGCCGCGCAAATTTTTACGTCCTCCTCGTACTGCCTGGTTCGTAGAATCTCCTCCTCCTCCTCTTTAGAATATCCTCCATTCCTCCCCACCTCTGCTCCTTACCATCAACTTGTTCCTCCCGTACCGTCCTCCGACTGTCCCCTGACACCCTCCTCCGCCCACCCTTATTCCAGCCATCGCCCTCCGTCACTCCTTTACCCTCTCTCATTTCCATTTCAATGAGTCCGCACTCTGCGGGACATCGACCAGTGACGCCGCGGCGGATGAGGGCGCCGTCGTCGTGTGAAATCCCACACCTCCCGCTTCCCGCACCTCCTCCCCGCTCCCGCGCCGTCTAAACTTCTTAAACCCCTTGGAAGGCCGGTTTATGGGAATTATCATGGAAAAATTGAGGTTAGCGTCGAAGCAGCGCGACTTCTTGGTGCCGTGGAGGTAACGGAGGCGTATATATAATACCGTCTCATGAAGCATACTCAAAAGTTGGAAAAATTTGTGAAATTTTGGTTTAAATTAAGGGGAGTTAAATTGAAATGAGCGTTTTGGCGAATGGTTGTTGCCTTCGATAAACAAAAAATACCTTTGTGTGTCCACGTATGCTTGTTTTCGGGTCCTAAGTTCAGTTGTTGCACCATGTCATCAGGTTGGCACAATCAACGTAGAATAATACATAGTAATTCCAGTTGGATTGTTCACACCCTGAGATACAATTGGTTTTTAGTGAACATAAATAAAGGTAAAATAGAGGGAAAAATCCCCAGAGGAAGACCCAGGAATAAGTTCATGGACCAAATAAAGAGGATAGTACATAGGAGGAGATACCAGGGGGTAAGGGAACAGAATTAGATAGGGAAGGGTAGAGGGCTGCAGTCAAACAATTTTAGGAACGACCAATAATGAATGCATAGTTAAAACAAGACTTTTTAAGGAAAATGGTATTATCGTTTTATAAACATTTATTTTTTATTTACTTGTAATGAAATTCTAACTTAATAAATTACATACGTCGTTTTTGGCACTGCGTCCAACCCCAATGCTTTTGAATTGTTTTCGGAAGTGGCGATAACGCTGCTACGCCTTTAATTCCGAGTGGTTGAGCGGGTTGAACGGATCAGTCTGTTAACGAGAGCAACAATGGAGGAGAACGACTCCTCCTTAGAAAAGAGTCATTGACGGTTCATCTCTTGGATATAAGCGTGTAATTATGAAATCAGTATTGGTACTAATGATTGGTAATTGGTACTGTATTGTCACGAACAGTGGGTGTATGGACGAAATTTCAGAGCTCTATGTGATCGGAAAGTTGGTTTAATCTTAGTTCAAGATCCATCTAATTATTATTTCATTTTGTAAAAAAATCGCCAAAAGGTAGTATTTTGTATCTCAAATTAAAATGAGGAAAATTTTTTTTATCTCAATCTTCAATTTTTTTATCTTTAATTTTGTATTTCAAATTAAAATGAGGAGAAAAATATTTTCCTCAAGTTGCTAGTATATGATTTCAATGATTTTTACGTCAGCTCACGGTGGAATCATCTAAAAGTAAGGGAAGGGTCAGGAGAACATGCAAGTTTGACTGTCAGTGTTATGGAGTCTATAAAAATTCTAAATTTCGCCTTTTTTCTGGCAATGTTTAACAATACCGTTTTCACTGATGTCGAGTGTTTGCTTTTAGAGAACACAGTTAAGGTAGAAACTTGCTAACTATTAGACGTGCAGATTTTTAACAAACCCTTATTTCAGCCAAAATAATAAACTGCCACTCGACATCTAATAAAATATTGTATTTTTGGTAGAATTTTAAATAGTTATTTGCTTACAGCTGAAAAATGGGTGGAATTGAATATGCTATGACGAAATTGTGTCGTGATTTTATCACTATTCAATTTACTTGTAAAAGTTCCTTTTCATAAAGACCTTTCATGAAAATTGAATTATATTTGGCAGAGAAATACTTTTCCTCAATGCTACTCCCAATATCGTGTTAGGCATCTTGGCTAATTACAAGTTCAACATTCCATTAAAGCATCGTGGAAATGATAACATTTTGTAGATTATTTCAGAGACAAAAAATTTGGTACTTCGGAATAAAGTTTTTGTAAACGTGTTATTATTATTTACTGAGTTCTTTTTTTTAATGAAGCTGTTACATCACTTATTGCTACATTTTGTTTGCTTGATCGGTTGGTTGTGGTGGGATTTTTGATGATGAATAAGGGAATCATAACGTAAAGAACGAATTGGACTCCTGAAATGAGGTAAATCGTGGTTTAAAATGACAAATGAGATTGCTGCATAACGGATTGCAAATTCACTAAAATTTGTCGGAAATTACAGTGAAAACAATTCTTCTGCCATATAATCAAGACTATGAATTATATCTCACTTAAGTCGATTTACCGGGGAATCACCTGCAATGTCCTTATTTTTGATGTAGACGGGTCAAAATTTCAATTTGCACTTGGTCTCGGATGTCATTCATAACGTTTCCGTGAGACCGTCTCAAAGGAATAACTGGGATGGCATCGGATCGGAGGTTATTTCTCGGTGAACGTCTCGTTTCAAGTCAACGGACCGAACTCCGTCTTTCGTGACTCTCCAAGAATCAGCTCTTCCGAAGTCTTTATCCCCCCGTTTGCGAATATCCTGGGAGTGGTTTCTTACCTCCACTGCTTTGTACTCTGTTTTCTTCGCGTTCCAGTATTTTATTCACGTTTTCCTCGTATTTCTTCGCGTTTTGAGTCCTATTCTCGTTAAGTGTGATTCACTGTGGGTAAAGCGCTAAATTTTCCCGTTAATTTCAGAATATATCTCAAATTTGGTGAATGGGCTTAGCGCATCGATGCTTGCAAGAATTGTTTGATCAGTTAGCCATTTGGGTATACAGTAGCAACTCGATAATACGTAGCACGAAAATACGAAGTTTCGATTTTACGAAGCAAAACTGTTGGTCCCAACAAAATGCCTATGCTCAATACATGGCGCTATACGAAAATAAGAAGTTTCGAAAATATGAAATTTTCGGAATTACGAACTCGGACCCAGTCCCCACAGAGAACATGAGTTCGTTTTTATGAACCTTGGGGGAATATCGCGTCAGAAAAGATATCTATTTGCCGAGGTAGACATCTAACAAATCAGCGTTGCCGAATATAATCTTTCAATTATGTAAGTGAGTACGATTATGTACGTGATGATGATGGTACAATACGTGAATTTTAGTGCATTTATCTCTCACAAGTGCCTAAGAAAATGAGTTCGTTCACACCCCACAGAAAAAATGAGTTCGTTTTGACGAACCTTTGGGGAATATCGCGCCAGAAAAGCTCTATTTGCCGACATAGACATCTAACGAATCAGCGTTGCCGAATATAATCTATCAATTATATGTAATACATGAATTTTAGTGTATTTATCTCTCACAAGTGCCTGAGTCACACAATTATTAATCAAGTTTTAGTCGTGGGCAATTTAGATCTCGAGTGATGGGAAAAATGGTAGCTTGAGGCAGTTTTCCCTTATTTTATTTTTGTTTTAAGTGTTACCTGAATTTCCATGATGTAAACAATTTTCTTTTGGTTATAACTCATGTATGACTCCGTGTACCAACTCAGTGCCATGCGATGTTTGCGGCAATTTTAATATATTGAGCGCTCGAACGGAAAATGACGCTATTAAATGATGGGAAATTAAATGATACCTGTCGCAGCCAGTATACCTAAATCCATGGCTTCACTATGTATTAACACGCGTTTACTCCCGCCATTGTCCATATTTCATGAGACAATAGAAAAAAACAGTTTCCAAGAATTTACGAGGGTATAGCTGTCCCCACCATTGATTTAATTTTGCATTTAAAACGGTTTATTTCTAATTTTGAAACAGATGACCCAATCAGGGGAGTAGCTCAACAATATAACATTGTAATGTACTAGCTGTGCCCGGCATGCGTTGCAATCCCTTTTTTTGGGTTCGAAATGGGTCCCTAAAAGAATTTGAGACCTACTATCCGCTGCAAAATTCCGTCACCCGAGTTTGAAGACTAATATCTCAAAGGCGGCTCAATCGATTTTAAAATGAAGTATGCTTTGATGTATGCTCCTGGCAGTTCAGCGCGCTCTTTTTCCAAAATAAATGTTAATCGATATTGATTAATTAACGAATTCATTTAAGATTTTATAAGTGGATTCATGATGATGAACTCAATAGCTTGAAGAAGATGCAAACGGCGGTGTTCAGGGATGCGCGGAACGGAAAATAACGCAGTCTTGCAATTTTATCAATAACTAAAATATTAATCCACTAAATAATATGAAAATTCATATAATTGTTTAGATAGTTCTTTGCTACAATATTTGTGAAGGAAATTCCGATATTTTGATCTGTGTTGTTATTACGAAGCCGTATTTGCGATGCATCCGTCCGGTACCCGGAAAAATGCGCTCAAATTCTGTTTTTAAGCACACACTAAAATCAGTATAAACTGTAAAAAGTTTTCTATACCACCATTAAACGCAGAAATAAATAGGCTTTGATCTGGTGTTCTTAATTTTAAAATTGATTGAGCCTCCTTTGAGATATTAGTCCTATGAATTCCTCGTACCAACACAGGAATTCATAACGTACAAATAATGGCATGAGTTTTCATTCCATGCCTACGCTGTGGTTTCCTGTAAATTAAATATTCTATTGCTGACTTAGTGCAAAAATTTAAGATTTAAAAGCTTGAAAATCCATTCATAGGAAATAGCGACGCGTATTCGAAAATCGAGCGCAATTATTAAATAAAAATGCAAACAAAGAGACTGCTGCGTCAAATCTTATTCCACGTACAAATAAATTACGTACTTTTTACCACAAATTATGTCTAGCTGACATATTTCGGATTGATATGATTGGACAACTCGTAAAAGATCTTCTTCGTTGCTTGCTTGTCGTTCCTCGCTTGTTTGAGAAGCTCGCGAGCCAAAACTCATTTGTTGAAGCGACTCACGCTTTACTTAGTGTACAATGGTTTTAATAATTTAGAAACCTTTGCGGACGCGCGCACAACAACTCACCAAATTTTCATCGCAATCTGAGCAATGGTATTGGAACGCATTGAAGTTGAACAAACGAACATTTTTATTTATTAGATAAGACCTGTGATGAACCGCTGAGACACATCAATTCGAAGAAGCCGTCGTCCGCGAAATATCGTCCTATGAAGTATATTTATTTGCATAAGTAAGCCAGAAAACTGAAATCCTATAATAAAATCCTCACGGAATCCCTTTCTTTAATTTCATTCCAAGACGTTGTTGGGGTAACTTCATGAAATTTTACTGGGACCAACCATTAACCCATTAATTAATATGGTGAATTCGTTGAGTAACCAGGCCTTAATACATTACTTTGATATATCATTACTGCTATCCCTGATTTCCACGAGATAAATAACCAATTGAATCAGATTTCATTGTGATGGCATGAGTAACTTTGAGCCCTTGGGATTAATACGTGGATATGACTCAACATGGGCATGAATTGGATCCTGATGCGTTCTATTTCAAAATCACCCGACATCTAGAAGGACCTAACTACGGAAATACTACTCTGCGAAAACTTATTGTCGTTATCAGGATTTTACCACAGAAAGGAGTTAGGTTTCAGCCTCAGTTGCGGTAGAGTTTTTTCCGTGACCCCTACCTCTTCCAAAGTTCTCCTTGAGTAAATTTGACGAAGTTACGATTTAAACAGTTAGTCCTAATTCGTTTTCGTGTTTTATGCTCCACATCAACGTCAAGCATAGCAGTCCTGTCAGTGGCCAATTGACCAGTCTTGTAAGTCGCAGAGGGGAAAGAAAATATCTATATAATGGAATAGAGAACGCTGAATCTGGAATATCTCCACGATGCTCACTTAGGATGAAGTTTCTCTTTCACACTATTGTGAATAAAATGTTCCGAAAATCGTGGAGTGATTCGGATATCACTTTTTAAATACGAGGTATTTCATTATCTGCTATGTTTTAGCTTGCCGAAGTTGGCGTATAAGGACGCGATTGGACAAAATGGCATTCAGCATAACAGCTGAGACGCGAAGAGATTATGCACAGAAGGATAACAAAATAATCCTGGTCGAGTTTTGCCGAATAGAAGTATAAGTACGAATCATCGAAGTGAAAAGGAAGTTGCTCATGAGTTAATGTTTCTTACTCGAACTTCAATGAGCGGTGAAACCGTTGGGCTTGGATCGAAATAATATTTCTTCCCTATTTCGTATATCCAGTAGGCGACGAGGGAGAAACTACAAATTATGACTTTTGAAGGATTTTTTCAACTAGAGTGAGTCTTTTGCTCATTTTATCTGTGATTGAGCGATTAAAGAAAGGGTAATTGAAAGCGCGGTCGCGCCAGCTACCGTCATAACTGCGTAGATGTTAGAAACATCGATAAGAATTGGATTGGTGAAGCGCCGTCATTCTAAGCGAAGGAATGTCCTGGGCGGCAGTTGAAGCGTTTATTCTTTCTCCACGAACCGTGATCAGAGGTTCTATTTTCTTCGGTATCATTCTCCACGACCTCCACATAAATATTCCATCGATCCAAAAAATATTGCCATTTAAAACCGGAAACAGTATACTCCGAGATGATTAGGATATGGAAAATGTCCGGATCACGCCCAATTTGTCGTCATGCGATTAGTAATTGGAACAAAATATAATTTCTTCTCAAGTTCGTATATCCAGCAGGCGACGGGGAAGAAACCACAAACAATTACCTCTGAAGGATTTTATTAACTGGAGTGAGTCTTTTGCCCATTTTATCTATGATTGAGCGATAAAAAGGGATATTGGAAGCGCGGTCGGGCCAGCTACCGTCTTAACTGCGTAGATGTTAGAAACAACCCCCATACCAGTTGCACGTCCTGATTAGCCGTAGATTAACAAAGCTAAAGTCTCATAAAAAATGTAGAACTTGCTTAATATAAGTCTTCTAAACAGGGCGAAAATTTTGCTAAGGAAGTGATATCGTGATAACAAGCTAAAATTCATTTGCATAGGGAACTAAGTAGTGATAGTATTTCACGAAAGTTTGTGACATTTAGCTTATGATTTAAAGGCGTTATTTCAAATGCTCTCTCGAATAATGACTATAAATCGTTTTAAAACGTCTCCAAAGACCAGAGAAGTCAGGGGGGGGGGCAAAAGGGGGAGAGGGGAAATAGTTTTCGCGATTTATTGAAAAAGTTCGAAAATACGAAACTCGAAAATACTAAGTGCCAATTTTTTGGTCCCGCCAAATTCGTATTATCGAGTTGCTACTGTATTTGTCATCGTCATCATTTTCTCATTGTAATATTTTCCACTTAAATTTAAATATAGTAATGGCGATGATAAAATATTTATGTCTGGTATTATTTTTTTTGCCAATGGAAATAATGGTATAGGTGAATAATATACCGATTTATTAAAGTCAAACGACCTGGGCCATATGTAATTATAATGAAGTGGTGTGGTTTTAGTTATCCCTAAGATTCGATAACCCGCTTGAAAGTTTTGCCCATTAAGTTGCCTAACTTCAAGGATATTGGAAAATTTGGATAGAAAGTCGCATTTTCTCCCAGAGTTGGGTGAGCAAACTAAGTAAATGCTGCATAAACTGGCGTCCCTGAAGAGCCCTTCGGCCACGAGGTGTACTAGTCATTAAATAGGTATGTACAAGAGTATGCATTGCACGCAGATATAGTATAAATCAATGTGGACGGCCTACTTCTCCGTTTCATTTCTATTTTTCTCTCGTCTCTTAGCCGGTGGAGATGACGCGGTCAGAATGTGAGTGAACATTACCCATAATCACAGTTATGAAGTAAGAAAGTTTCAAAGAGTCAGTTTTTCATTGCGTATGTAATTGTAGTAATTTTCGTAAATTTGCATGTTAATTATAAAAATGCTCTTAGGGTTTCCACAAATGTTTTCCAGTTGTGGCTGCAATGAAGTTGTCCTGAAGCCACTTCTCTATTACGTAAGGTAAAGATTCAGTTTTAAGATCAGAAGTACTTGCTAATTTCTTGATAAATGGGTACCCTTATTCCAATTACTTGCTTCTGATCTATTATGCCGTCTTTGGGATGGGAATACATGGTGGGAGAACTAAGCTGCTGTAATCAGAGAATAGCCATGAATTTATTAGTTTATTCGTATAAAAGCTTTAAACAGCATACACGTGAGAATATCTGTACGAGTGATACAGTTTTCTGTTGAACTTTTATCCTTTTTATTTGCAGTCATTAGTTTTGTTTTTTGCTGTTAAATGATTTCTACGTTGTTGTGAGAGGACGACCACTCCTTTTGTGAGAATGGAGAGCATAATAAATATTTCTGAGGAGACGAAGCAATGTCCTTGCTTATCAGATTGCCGTATGTGTGTGGAATAGATTATGTCGAACGCAGAAATGACGAAATCGGAAATCAATAAATATTTTGCTGAAGGACGTGTTTGCGATGGTTTCTGCTGGCGCTTGCAAAATAATTATTCAGCGAATATCGTTTAAGACCGCGGCAATATTGTTTCACGTTGTGGCGTTTTTACGCCCACTTCCCCGGGAAGACGCAATTAACTTGAGCTATCGACTCCTAAGGATCACATCGTGATGAGAGCGTGGGGTAAGAGCACTTGAATATGCAACCAGAGAAGCCATAGTTGGCCAAACTGATTTGCTTTAGGACGAATTGGTCTGGCTCTATTATTTTTGGACTAATGGTATCCAGAGTCTGCCCACCTCAGGGTTATCAAGCTAATACATGCGCTTCTAGCCAAATGAGTATGTGGTTAGGTCATATGCATCGGTTTTGCATTCATTCATGTGCACGACCGTGATGATTAATCGTTAGTATGGAAATAAATTGCCTATCGATGCAAAAGTTGTTTAAGTTAGCTGGAAAATAATCAATTACTTTCGTTATAGGTATGTAAAGTCGCACAGTTTTGGAATTTCTCGTTGTAATCAATATTTATGAAGTATATTAATCAGTTTTTGTATGCAGTTAAAGTAACTATCCGAGTAAATGTTTTCTTCAGAATGCTTCCACTATTTAGAGGTAGTGATTGGCGAAAAAATCCGATGATGAGCGATGTAAGGTATCACACAGAAAGTGACTTAAGGTAAGCTGTTTTAATTAAAGATTGAGACATTTGTAATTTTCACATGAGATAAAATATTCGATTGGTATGGTGGAAGGATCTGACGAAGCTGGAGGGGAAATTGATGCAAGGTATTTGATATCTCTAAGAGATACAACGCTTTTGGAGGCAGTACACCAGCCAACGAAAGAAAAAGTGCGCGATCGCATTTTTATATTGATCCTTCACTACGAGGCGTATCCAGAAAGTAAGTTTCCCTATTAAAAGAAAGAAAACATAGTTACATGAAAAAATTTATTGGCAACAGGTACAGCAATGTTTCAGGTATTTTTAGACATAGCCACCACCAGAATTAAGACACTTGTCGTATCGTGGGATCATGTTTTGTATTCCTGTGTAGTAGCAGTCTGCCGCCTGTGAATGGAGCCAGCTTGTGACCGTCGTCTTCAGCTCTTCGACGTCGTCAAAACGCTGACCGGAGGACAGAAATTTCTTGAGGTGTAAGAAAAGATGAAAATCGCTGGGAGCAAGATCAGGACTGTGAGGTGGATGATGAAACAGCTCCCAGCCGAACTTCTGCAGAACAGTTGCTGTGCGCCGGGCCGTATGTGGACGAGCAAGTTCGGCTGGGAGCTGTTTCATCATCCACCCTACAGTCCTGATCTTGCTCCCAGCGATTTTCATCTTCTCTTACACCTCAAAACATTCCTGTCCTCCAGTCAGCGTTTTGACGACGACGAAGAGCTGAAGACGACGGTCACACGCTGGTTCCATTCACAGGCGACAGACTTCTACGACACAGGAATACAAAATTTGATCCCACGATACAAGTGTCTCAATCCTGGTGGTGATTATGTCGAAAAATTCCTGAAACATTGCTGTACCTGTTGCCTATAAAGTTTTCATGTAACTTTGTTTAATTTTTTTAAAAAGTAAATATTACTTTCTGGGTGCGCCTCGTATTTGATGAATGTTGGGGTGGTTTGAACATTATTAGGTGACGAGTAGGTAGGAATCGCGAAGAAAACCAAATGTGGAGGGAAAAGCGTTGTCAGTTTTATTCGGAAAGGAATATTTTTACACAATGAAGCCAGGAACACATTTTTCTCTCCCATAATTCACGGTCTTCTTCGATTGATTCCTCTCAATCCTGTCTCTCACCCTCTTCTGATAATGGAAATTGTGCTAATAATTGTATTTTTGACGCTTATAACGAAAATACAAAACCTATTTGCCTCAAATTCATTCCATCCTCCGTTAAAATTTAGTTAAAAGGTGTGTGCGTGACAATATCATTGGTAGTCAAGTGTTCAAGACGCTCAAATGGCAGAAATAGAATAATTTCTTCACGGAATGCTCGAAGATGCTCTGTAATTGGCCAAAAAGTAATGACAAAAGTTAAGTTGTTGACTGGCAATCACGAGTTCTAAAAGTCCGCGTGATTCAATGTCTCGCAGTGACACTGTTAATAAATTGCATTTACAGGATTCAGAGGGAAACAAAATAAGCAATCGTTAGTAGAAAATACTCTCTGTTAGTAAACATACGAAAGAATTGTAGAAGTAGACTGCGTGTATTGGTGCTGTTTTATGCGTCCTCCAATATCGCAGATGTCAGAATCTTTTATTATTCCGCATTCAAGGTGGCCCTATACTTCAGAGCAACCTCAAATTTAACTGTCGTTTCCTAGTGGGGTGGCAGAAGTTCCTCGGGAAACTACGAAGGCAGCGCTGAATAAATACGAGCTGCCGTCGACAGGTTAAATCAGCAACATCCTCGTTTCCCAATCTTTCTCGAATCACGTGCTTCGAGAACATGGCGGACTTGAACCATTCCTGTGTCACAAATATGGTATCATAGTTGTTTATTATTTCCACAATTGATGCCTTAGATCTAATTGGATTGAAAATCTTCGTACCGGATTCTACCCTTCGCAAGGACTGTTGGAATATTACAACAAACTAGAAAGTAGCTCTATTTTAATAACAAAAACACTACCGGTTCATGGGAATTTTATAACAATCATCGTGACCAATGATTCTTCTTTTGCAGAGGTAAAAAAAACTCAAAATCCGCAGCTATCACGGTAAAGCAGCTACCGAGAAATGTGCAAATTTATAAAATGAGCTTTTTAATCCAGGTATTAAACAACCTTAACGCAATCCAATTACGTTTTAATGTAAAATTTTATCGAAACCATTTGCTATTTTATTTCCCCGCGGAGCATGCCTAGGAGAGATAGCCCGCGATTATTCCAACAACGCCTCGCGAGTCTGGAAAGTAAAACTACGAAGATATAAAGTCCGGAACCTCGCATCGGTTCCGGACTTGGCATTCTCGAAGCCGCACGTGGACCCGGAGATCTTCCGCACGGAGTGAGAGGGGGCGAGAGGGGGGAGGAATCTGGTCCCGGGGGAAGAGGGAGCACGGGTGACCCCTACTCCTTCCTCTCTCTCTCTCTCTCTCTCTATCGCCCTCCCCCCTTTCTACACCCCCGAAGCCGGAATCACTGCCGCCGCCGCAAGCACGTAAGTCAATTACAGCTGCGCCCGCTCTGACTCGTTCCCATTTCCGATTCCGTTAGCTCTCCTCTCTCGGTGGTCACAGGGATTCTTCCTCAGCGGGAGGGAGAGGAGGACAGATCCCGGGTGTTCGTATGTACGGCGAGCGGCGACTTCGGAATCGGTAGATAAGGAAGGCGGGGAGATAGGCAGAGGTGGCGGCGGGCTTGGTGAAAGGAAGGAAAGGGTAAAGATAGGGCTCTAGGAGAGTAGGTGGTTTAATTTTTTGGTAATACCGTAGTTTGCGTTATGCTTACATGCAGTAATTCTCATGACACCGTTCCTTTGTGATATAGGAATATTTCTTTAGTGTTCGGAAAACGGTAGGATGTAGGGTGTTTCAAAATGAATATCGGGGTTTTAAGGTTTTGTACTATTTATAACATTTACTATACCTAATATATTATGTAATTTACCATAACTGAAACATTATGAACCAGAGATCTTAATTTGGCTGCAAGATGGTGCACCGTCTCACTGGCATAACTCAATACGCATTAAACGACGTTGTACACAACCGCTGGATTGGCCGCCAGGGGCCGGATGACTGGACTTTTTCCGCATGGCCTCCACGTTCACCCGATGTGACACCATGCGATTTTTATCTTTGGGGGTCAATAGAGGATCATATGTATGTGCCTCCGCTACCAGCTGACCTACCCGACTTATGAAACAGGTGAAAGGTGAAATCTATCTTCAAACATAGCTATAAGAATCAGTTGTTGCATCAAATATCCCAGACACACTGATCGAGGTATGGGAAAAACTCGTCCATCGACTGGATGTGTGCCGTATGACGAATGGTGCTCACATTGAACACCTGTAGATAAGACAAAAACTGTTTGAGTTGCTCTTTTATTTGATGTATCATTCATAATTGTATGTTAAAAGGTTTTAATACTACTAATCCTTATAAATGCAATATTTATTTTGAAACGCCCGGTATCTTTAGGACGTGAAGCTTAGATTTTTGGCTGAAATTTTCGGTAATTAACTTGTTACACATCTTTGAGGCCTTGATTGAATTTTTTCTCACGTTGTGCCCTGGAAACGCCTGCGGAATTGAAGTTATTTTGCTGTGTTACGAAAAATTTTACCGCGAGTGGTGAAATCTATCTTTAAACATAGCTAGATGACAGTGTTTTGCTACACTTATTCTCATGTATTGCCTACGGCCTTCCTTTTCCTTGCTGCTCCAAATATTCCTTCTCTAAATAGTCTTCCACCACATTCATCCACGACTTTCTCGGTCTACTAAGTCCGTTCACCTTAAGCCTGGTATTATTCTGTTGAAACTTATTGATTTTACAAAAAAATAACTATGTAATTATTTTTTAATTATATAAGCTGCACCTTAGAATCCAGGTTAGTTTAAAAGTAATAAAAATCAGCTGATAGGAATCATCCAAATGATCTCGATGAACTTGTTATCGATGCACTTGGATGGTGGAAGGATTTAAAGAAGTTGATCCGTTACTTATTGCTTCGATTTGTTTGTTTGATTTGTTGTTTGTGGTGGGTTTTTTGATGATGAATGAAAGGGGGTGTGTTGGAAGTGTATGGAGAGGGAAAAATGGTTTTTTGACTCCTGTATTCTGGTAAATTTTAAAGTAAAAAAGAGATTGTTGAATAACGGATTTCAGATTCATTAAAAATTGTCGGACAATGCAGTGGGAACAATTGATCTGCCATATAAATCGCACTGCGAATTATATGATACTTCTACTGATACTAATTATATGATAGTATTCAATTGTGAGGGACATGGGGATGAGAGACGCAGTGTGTGTGTGTTCCGCTCTGCTTATGTATGTCTTTAGTTTTTAATGCAGATTTAGTTTGTACTTTCGGTAGTTAAGCATTCAAATTTATAACGATTTTGATTTTTTTCGATGAATGTTTACTATCTAGCTGCCTCTGCCACCTGGGTCGATTATACATGCTACGTGATAATAATCGCGCGAAAAAAGTTGCGCCTATAGTGTAGTCTCACAGAACTACCGTTACTTCCTGATCAGCAAAAACCGCATGTGGGCAAAATGTGACCTCACTCTAATGGTGAATCGACTGAATGAATCGACTGAATGAATAATCGGTGAATCGAACCATGCCATGGAAGCGATATTTTCGGTATCTTGGGACTTATAAAATTTACCCGTAGCTTTAAGTCTAAAAGTATACCGATAAAAATGCAGGTTATTGGTTTTCAAAAAGAAGAAAGGCTGATAGAACGCTCACAAAAATGCAGAAGAGAGGAGTTGAGTACAGTGTATAATCGTTCGTTAATGAAATATTTACCATCTGGAAAGGCAATATTGTTGATCGTAGGTGATATGAATATCAAACGATCGGAGAAAATCGCCAATGACGATGTTTCTACGAAGAGTTTGTGAGTAAATAAACGAAACTCTCGTGGGAAATATGGGAAGAAAGACTCACCCAACCCTTTTTGCCACACACAAACATCTTGGAAACAGTAATGGAAGAAGAAATCAATGGAGATAAATACCTGGGATGATTAAAATATGATTCGTCAGATAAATTACGAAGAGCGTCATTGTAAATACTTATTAAACATTTCGTGAATAAAAGAGCTGGTTGGAGAGATACAGCAAATCAATCTTCGGATTGATGGGTACTGATAAATTAGCATCTTGTTGAATCGAAGCGAATATCAATAAACAAAATTGCTGTGGATATTAATTAAACGTGATTTATAATTACCACTGGAACTTCAAAGGTTTGCATTTTAACATAAATTACAAATCCATTGGGATGAGAGAGAAGTGGAAATATAAAACTTCCTATATACTTTAATATGTATACATTACAGATGCAGCAAAAAGTGATGCATAAAGAAATTAAGCGATTTGAAAAATGGAAGTTCCTAACGTGGAGTTTTGGAATGAATTTTATGCTACTATTTACAGCGGCTGTTTTAGTTATGGAATAAGAAAGTTTCGAAACAACCATGTATCACCAGATATATGTATATCACCGTATATAAATATATAGCATCAATGAAGATGAAGACTGGCTTCTCGGGATTCCGTCCGGGTTGGAATGTCCATGATCAACATTTCGGCCGCTTAAACAGCAGCCTTACTCATCTCATCACCCTGAGCACGGTTGCAGTGTAAGCGGCCGAAAATGTGGTCATGGACCTTCTTACCCGCATTGAATCCCGAAAAGCCTTTCCTCATTCTATTCACCGTGAATACCTGAAATATTTTATCATCAATGAATATGTTTTAGTAACTTGGCGATTGAAAAAGTATTCAAACTTTGAGAATTTGTAAATATACTGATATATTTCTTTTTATATATTACAGTAGAGTGTCAATAATCCAGACGTCAAAAATCCGGACCGTCGATGATCCGGATTCACATACGGCCAAAAATAAGTAGAAGTGAATGAAAAACAGTACATATTTGTCAAAGGCGTCGATGAAAGGCGTATTGCAATGTATTTCATTATAATACTACGAAATAAGCTCATATTAACTAATGGTTTTATTTATCTGATCTAATTATTTAACTAAGATACTAAAGTGAATTACTGTTTTTATGGTTTTTAGCAACGTTTCTGATGCATCAAACGGCCTTTTTTTGGCTCTGCTCGAAAATCCGGACTTTTTGATAATCCGGACTGGGTCCGGCAAGAATTGATCCGGATTTTCGACGTTCTACTGTATATGATAGTGTTATTGAATGATAACCTTCAAGCACCCCGAAGAAATTATAAATCACCTATACTTGACAAGAAGGAGAGAAAGAGGCATCAGGGGCGATGAAGGAAAGGCGCGGAAGAAAGGGTTGAGAAAGGGGTAAAGGGAGAAGGGACGGAAAGAACAACAGAAAGGGCGGAGAGGGATGAATGAATGGATTTATTCGATGCTCTGGGTACATACCCCTAAAAGCAACAAAAATATAATGTACGTAACATTTTGAATTGTTATAAAATAAATACAAAATGAATACCTAATTCAAAATTTGCATAAAAACAGACATTAATTACTTGCTCATAAAATAACGGCAAAATTAAAGTAAAAATAAATAATTTGATTGCCGCTGTAACAGGTAACTCTTACATTTACAATTGATGATGAAGTGAAGACAATGAAATAAAATGATTCCATAGTACAATCCAGTTCCAAGCAACAACATTTGGAATTGTTTTTAAATAAATTGAAATTAAAATGGAAAACCTAATACAAAATTTGCATAAAAACAGACATCGATTACAGGGTCACAAGTAACGGTAGCATTAACGTAAAAATAAAAGATGGGGAGGTGAAAGATGGCAGGGGGTGTGTTGGGTGGAGGTCGGAGAAAGAGGAGTCGGTGGAGCAGCAATCTGAACGACCCGCGGGGGACGCTGCCCTCGCAGCGCGATTTCTATTTCAGATAAAGCCTCCCCGGAAGAGGGAGGGAGGACGGGGAGGAGAAATGGGGAGGAGGGTGGTGGTTGGAGGGAGTGGGCTGCGGGTGGGGGGGGAGGAAAGGGGTTAGAAAGAGGCGTCGTCGGCGTCGCATGCGACGGAAAAAACAATCAAGACGACGGCGAAAGGCGGCGGCGACGTCATTGGTGTGGGGGGGGGAGGACGATGCAATCAAGGCTCTTCCAGTGTTCTCCTCCTCCTTTCCCTGGGAAGGTGTCGAGGGAGGAGAGGAGAGGATGATGGGAAGGGGTGTGTAACATGCCAGAAAGAGGTTAGGAGTGGAGGTTGGCGGGTATTCGAAGAAAAGGAAGGGTGTTTTGGGGTGGTCGTGCGATGAGTGTGCGTCGCGTGTTCGGTGGCTGGGAGCATCATAGCCGGGCGTTATTGGGGCCCAGGGTCGAACGTAGTTTTGTGGGGAAGGGCACGCGTAAAGGTAGGGGAGGGGGGTGCGGAGTCTCGGTCAAGGCGAATGAATTCACCCTCTGTGGAATTTCGCACTTGTGTGCTCTTGCGGGTGATTACCTGAAGGTAATACTGTGACTAGTCCCGAACGAAATAATGAAGAACAGTTATTTTAGGCATTCCCGATAATCCACCTTGATTTTACTATATGTATAATAAAGTAATCGTAGTAGTAAGTACTAGCTATCTCAATATATATTTATACAACAAAGATGTATTGCTTTAAAAAT
The DNA here is from genome assembly GCA_963169105.1 of Ceriagrion tenellum. Classification (NCBI taxonomy): domain Eukaryota; kingdom Metazoa; phylum Arthropoda; class Insecta; order Odonata; family Coenagrionidae; genus Ceriagrion; species Ceriagrion tenellum. The sequence continues at coordinate 68,466,609 of OY720639.1, forward strand.
GATGAATTTTAACGCTGAAATACATTGTCTTGAAGGCAGTGCGACGAAATATCTTTACTTACCTCAATTACCTCAATTTCCGTCCGATTGAAATTGTTCCAAGCTTTTACATTATGCACTAGATATTTAGAAACTAAATATATTTTTCAGCTTAGGTCATCGATAATTTATCAGGATTATTTAGATTTAAATAACAGACTTCCTGTTTTCGTTGAAGCACATAGGCGACATATTTTGATGAATGTAGCAACGTTGCCATGGGATACTTCTGTCGTTTACTTAGTTTACTATATTTATCAGTAAACTAATTCAAAATTAGGCATTTTATTTGCATGATTAAATGTTTTAAGCCTAACGCAATTATACCCTTCCCTCAGATCGTTAAAGAATTTAGTTATCACATCCTGACAAAAAACATGGAAGGATGGAGTCAGCGCAATAACTGGTTTTGTTACGAGGTAAAAGCTTCGGTTTAACCTTTGCCGTATAAACTTTTGCCTAAAGGAGTTTTTACATGAAATAGTAAAATATTCTCGGCAACACAAAGCCTATATTTACTCATAACAGCTCATTTTATTAATTTGAGGAAAATAGTAATTCGAAGTGCAGGTTTTTCATTAACGCATTTTGACTTAGACTCCTGTATTTATTTGGTAATACCTAATTGAAATATTGAGGTGGATTACTGCCAAATTCTGAGGATAGCGTGGCTAGCTACGGTACTTACTTAACGGAGTCATCCACAGAATTAATCGCAGATACACTGTGAAACGCGAAAAACAGAGGAAGTACAGAAATTCTTCAAAGGAAGAAAGGACAAAAAAGTCATTCGCCTTTTCCTGATCTGGACCCGGATACCTTGATAGACAGTGGTTTGCCCATTTGAGGCGTCCTTCTCTTTTGTGACTATTTGTAGGCTTTAAGGGAAGAAAAAGGTTAAGGCTACCGGACATATGATGGCACAGTAGTAGTCCGAAGAGAGTGCTTAGCGCCTCTGTCCACTAGGCTTAAGCCAGATTAGGTGTTTGCTAACCTCACAAATTTTGAGTTCAACTGGACTAACGACGGTATAACCTTCACGGAGTCTCACGAAAATACATACAAGTACGGAAATTCCTTGAAAGGAAAATTCATCTGCTATAACATAGACTCGAACTCGTATCCCTCACTATCGTGCTGAGTGCGAGAGCCCATTAAACTGCACCATTCTTCTGTTTAGATTTTTGTAGGCCTTTAAGCCGATATCTAGGGATTTGATTCGAGTTTCTGCTCAAAAAGATATTTTATTCAACATTGGAATCGCTCTAATAAAAAAACCTCTGCCTCAATTATATAAAAATTCAATGCCCATGGAGAACGCGCTTCTCACGAACAGTTTTTTTCGCGAAAATGTTAATGACATCAGATCAAAAAATACTATGTTTCCATTTTTTTTGCCAATTATCACTTAAACAGCAAGTACTCAAAGTTCAATTTCCGAAGAAAAGTAACGTGGGAAGGTGAAATTATGTTAATATTACAGAAGGTCGTCTCAAGTAGGAACCTGCCCTTCGAAGTGCCATTTCCTTAAGATGTACATTTTTCGCTGCAATGAGTAAACTTGGGCCAAAAGCTACCAAATTTATTATTTTAATTTCATAGAAATACTCCTATGGGTAAAATCTTACATTACGAAGCGTTTTACCGAAATTATACGACGTTTACGGAGAACTCTCGTCGTCTGGGCTGTATATAGATAAATAACGGACACGACCGAACGTTTTGGGTGCTTTCGATTTATTGCAATGGCCGGTGGTGGACGGCGATATCCTCGCCGTGGTGATTTTGATTTGGTTTAACTCCGGTGGTAGCCCGCTGTCCCCATCAAGGCGAGCCGAACAAATGAAGAACATAATGCGTAGTTTGAATTGACGATGACACGTCATGAAAACATTAATAGGAGTGTTCATATCAATCACAATACTTTTGATGAAGTAAAAACGGCATAATTACTGGCTGAATTGATGTTAAATATACGCTCGTCCTCGTTGTTGCCGTTGAGTTTACCGCCTACGTTTCTGTTTACCGCCTACTTCCATAAGAAATCCGCTTTCGGCTTCGTTGCTCGACCTGGCGACAGCCTGATGCTGATTTCGATAGTTGGCTATCGCTGGCTATTGCCATGCTTTGATCGAAAGCGCCCTTTGAGTGCCGTTCAATCAAATTCGTTCGAAATATGTATTCATAAACGTTAACTTTTCAGCGCAGAGTTATTAAAAGACTTAAAATAAAACATCTTTGGCGTAATCGACGATAATCAACACACAAACATATTATCGAGTATCGTTGTTCAGTGCGCATCAACTCTGTCCGATTTGAATCCAATCCGTTTTGAAGTGCGGCGCTTAGTGCGCAGGTCATGAATATACATTATGGATTGTTGACTCGTCGCTAAAAACTGTTGCCAAGAAATCCGTAAACAAACAACTTTTTCGATTGAATCGCCGTCTAGTGATGAAAGACGGCAGTTCAAATGTAAATACAGTGTACAGTTCGAAAATAATCTCATCCTACCGGTTTTATTTACCAGTAATCATAATGCAGGTAATAAAAAATGTAGTACTACATGCGGGACGTAATGACACACTCTTCTAATATTGTCCGGTGTACAGATATATTTAATTCCCCTCCAAATTTAACTACACGAATGCACAACTAACTCCGTAGCTCTTCGTGAATATCGTTCTACGGCAATTCAATAATAATACGAGGTGAAAAAAGTGGAATGAATTGGATGACGGATACAAGTACTATAAGGATTTCAAAACCAAGATGCTGTAAAATCATCTAAGGATGAGACATTGCGCCAATAATTATCATTTTAATAATAAATAAAGGAGAGATTCTTGAAACTACTCCGAGGCCACAAATTAATAGTAGGTTACACATTAACATCCACATCCATATATCTAGATCATACCTTCTGATTCCTAATTCTCTCAAGAGGTAATGAACAAAAAATGTAGCTGTTAACTAACAGTAAAATAACCACACCACATAGAAAAGACTCACGATGGAAGTTTCATATGCCTTTTACACACTTCCTGTAGTAGATATTTCCTCTCTAGCATTTATAAAGTAAGTGTCAGCTGTTATTCACAGCATCAAGTAGTTCAAATCTCTTCAATAGTTATTGAATATTCACCACAATCTCGCGGTAACAACAGTTAACAGCGGCTACATACGATTCCACTGAGAAGACTTTTCTAAGTGGCACCTAGGGCTGAGTGAACTAAATGTGGAAATTGAGTCAACACATTACCTAGGCAACGATTCCGAACATTTAAATCCGTGATATATATTTTCATGGCGCAGGGTATGAAACGAATGGAATGCAAATGTTTTGCTACGTGAGCAGCGCATTAGAGCGAATGGGAAGCTTACCTAAGTGCTGAACGGGTTAACAGGAGGATGAATGGGAGAGGGTGCGGTCCGCCACCGGAAAATTTCGAGAGGACAGGGTTGAATGATCGCGCCAATTGTTTTAACCACTGGTTTTCTTTGGAATCCTCTTCACGGTGGCTGCCTTTTCCATTGTGGTCATTCAATTTTCAATTTAAAAAAAATCATAAGACCTTCCCCGGAAATTTATAGAGTCACGGCTCATTATCACTGAAAGTGATTACCGCCCACTTTCTCTCATTCCTCTGGTCCCCTACAGCATCATAAATAAAGTTAAAGATAATTCACGGCATGGACACAAAAAAGCAATTACATTACGGTATGAGGAGGGACCTTTTAGCGGCAGAAATGTTGCCGGTGAATGGAAATAGTTTATAGGAATGAGAGTGGGTAGAAATATAACATACGCTGTATGGCTTCGTTTTAAACTTAATTTTGGCTTGGTTTATCTCCATATACGAAATAACGTCCCAGTACCGCCAGGGTGTATTACTGAGTGTGATTTTCAAAGGAGGCGCGTTACACTCGTACTGGTCAAGGTCGATCCTCAGTCTCCTGTGTGGCCTTACTAGAATAGAATCAGTCAGAAAAACACAATCCACAGCTAAATCAGAAGCCAAGGTAGTGTCATTATCATCATTGGTCGTTCAATCCTGAGATTGGCTTACTGCAGCCCTCCACTCTTCCCTATCTGATGCTAGTTTAGCCTGGGATATTATGTTTTCTCCTTGGATATCAATATGGCCTTGTCTTATTTTTAATTCAAAAATGAAACAAATAAGTAATTGTCTCCGGCTTAACTTAGTGGAAGTGCGTTAAATCCATGATTAAAACAACTTTGTTTCAATCCACACAATTTTATTATACATGCGACCCGGGTTTCAGCAACTTCTAAAATTGTGAGGATTGAAACAAAGTTGTTTTAATCATGGATGAAAAAAATAGGTCAAATTAATTTTGACGAAGCCAAATTGATATCCAAGGAGGAAAGATATTATCCTATGCCGATTAGGGACTCCGTTGAAGTAACTAAAGCGAAGGATAATTTTAACAGAGAAGATGACTACTGCCTATCCAGTGCATGGAATAGATTTTGGCAGGGAGACAAGAGCCAATCACAGAGCACGGAGGGAAACAGATGGCCTCTATTAATGACGACAAAATGATGCCCCGGCACTTCGACCTGAAGACGCCCGTTGGAACACAGGCTAAACTGTTATTTCAAAAACGACGTACGTGGTGGAAACCCGAGAAATGGAGAAGCATTCATCTGAGCGCAGGGGAAACTTGCGATGGAATGCATGTTAGAGCATCGAAACTTAATAGAACGTGTTTTGACTAGGTATTAATATTTGCTATCTCACCTGAGGAATAATAACCCTGATGATGAATGCCTTACTCAATAATGATGTCAGTTGTACAGATTAGGAAATTTAAGGCGGGTAATGACATATGTTTTATTTATTTATCTATTTAAAACCAGTTTCGTCGGCTCAATTTTTATGCATTGATTCCAGGATGAATCCATCTCTGTTAGTCCAAAGTTTCACAAAGATTAGGGCACTATTTTGTCCTAGGAGTGAGAAATTGCTCCTGAAGGCGGAAGAACCTTATGGTCAACGGCATAAGAATGGAGAAGGCAACGGGAAACCACTCCATTAAAAATCAACTGTGATATCCCAAGAATGAATAGCACACCATTTCAGCATCTTTTGTAAAACATTCCGGAGTAATAGTCCCCCAATCGGATCTCCGAGTGGGGACTGCAAAAGATCAGGCAAGGCCAAGGGGACAAATCGTAGAGGACGTCCTAGATCAAGCTATATGAAGCAGATCATTAATGATTCTGGATGCGTCTCATATGGTGAAATGAAGAGGAAAGCTGAGCAAAGAGCGGAATGGCGTGCTATTGCCAACCAACCCATTGGTTGATAACCGAAGAAGAAGACATATGTAACTGACGGAGACTCGGCCTGACGTAGAAAACCAAGAAGGCTGTTGGAGACTGGTGAGATAAAAGCACTTACTTCGGAAAGTTACTTTAAATACTCTGCTGGAGTACAACTATTTAAAACCAGTTTCGTGGGCTCATATTTATGCATTGATTCTAGGATGAATCTATCTCTGTTAGTCCAAAGTTACTCTTACATTTTAAAGTGCCATTTGTTCATACGCGTTTCAACAACGATTGGAATTTTATTTACTTTGACATAATGCAGATTATCCGAGTTGATGCGATTAATTATGATCAGCACTAAATTGATTTTGATTGATCTGAAATAAAGTACGAAGTTGTTCATCAATTATATTTGTTTTTGAGTATAATCATATGTATCTTTATCCGCTCATGAAATTAAATTTACGGATGCCTCGTATCCTTTTTAATTGTATTTCAGAGGAATAATAATATGTGATTCAAATAATTACGATTGTTTAGGTCGATATCGTCAATTTATTTCCGTGTTATTATATCCCTGTTATTGCGTTGTTGGATTGAGAGCATGGTATACCTACTATAGACTGACCAACTTGCCTTCCATTAATCCTTTGAGAAGTACCAACGTTCATTTACGTTCTCGTGCCTCGTGGCCATCCAGAGAATGATTGTACATGTACGCCTTTCAAATTTGCGCTGAGCAGTAAAGGCGTACGTTCACGCCTCCCATTCAGATGCATTGTAACATGTGGTCCATCTCTCATGGTGGCTGGTGAGACCAATTTCACTGTAAAGTGTCTCTAAAGAGTCCTGCCACCTATTCCATTATTCTACCTACTACGTTCAGCCTTGAGTGAGTGCATATCACATGTAGTTGGTTCCATAGACGGAAGTTATTGCATTCAGTGCTGGTTTTTGTCCTGTTCTAGGTTAATATTTTTGTTCTCATACCACATTGTTTAGGATGTTACTCAGTCAAATTGTTGTATGTATATTTGCTTGTGTATTGTATGATATTCTTATTTTCATGGATTGTTTATCTAACAAACTTGAGTTCAAGGTGATATAATTGTAATCGGAAGTAATTTCATAAAAAAAAACTCACTTATGGGGTCAGGGCAAATGAAAAAAACACACCTCTCAAAGGGTTAAAGTGAGTTTTAAATTTTTAGAGACCAGTTGTCGCGAATGTAGAACGAACGCGGTCATGACTTACTATCTGGAAACTTCAATGATTTCTAAATGATAAGTATAACTTAGTTTTTCCTCATAGATTCCACAAGACGACCTAGGTTTCGACGATGTTCGTCAGCATCAGGTGAGCATACACGGTGAGGTTATCACCATTGACGCAGATGGAGAGAGCATTACGTCATCAAAATATAGTCTGAAAATCAGAATTACAGCCATATGGGTTATCACTGCGTTATCCTTTCTTTCCTTTAGATAGCACGACGGAATGGACATTTTGGCGCTTGTAAACCAAGAATATCAACCGTTTGGAATTTAAATCAAGAGACTCTCGAAACATATTGTGCCATGGATGCAACTCGATTTTACGATAGTTTTCACCGAGAATGCGGATTATTATAAATTTCATTCAATGAAAGAATGTACTGGGTGCGACATTATAACTTCCTTTTTTCAAAATGCAATAAAACACATTTTATGAATCAGGACTTTTTTATTTATTTATAATGTAGGTACATATCTAAAGTTTTGTTTTACACGGTTTTGAAAATCGTATTAGGGAGGTGACGCCCCCCATTGTCCATACACTGAATAAGCCGATTTCTGGCGTTTGTCATGACCCTTACCAGCATAGCAGTGGGTATGTTGGCGATATCGGCCCGGGATGTTGGCCTTTGGGTCATGTAGGGTCCTTGGACGGTTGACATAAACACGGGATTTCAAAAAAACCTATTTAAAAAAATCGCAAGACTTGAAGGCCAACATCCGGGCAGAAATTGCCAACATACCCGATGCTTTGCTGGTAAGGGTCATGACAAATTCCAGAAATCGGCTTATTCAGTGTATGGACAATGGGTGGTGTCACCTACCTGATATGATTTTCAAAACTGTGTAAAACAAAACTTTATATATGTACCTACAATATAAAAAAATAAAAAAAACCTGATAATAAAATCGGTTTTATTGCGTTTTTAAAAAAGGAAGTTATAATGCCGCACCCTGTATGCAAGGAGAATGCATATTAAAGAGGCGAATGCTTGCTGATTTGTAGTACGATATGAATGGAAAACATGTAATTGTTAATTGTAAAATTGAAAAAAATGGAAATTGTAAAATTAGTGTGCCAGCTCGTGAGCGCTAAAGGAAAATCGGGGTTGACAAAGATGGTGGATAGGCCACGCCCACGTTACAGCTTCTAGCATGGGCCATCATACCAAGCGCCCTCTCCATCAACCTCAATGGTTGGTTATCGAACAATCTTTTTATTTGGCCTTCCTATGCTTCTTTTCCTCTGTGGTTACTTACCACGAGCTATGTTTACGATGCTGTCTTTATCCATGCGATTTGTGTGTTCATTCCATTCGTGCATTTTACTTAAGGTAGTGCGAGCGAGATAGTTCCCTAATCATTATAGGGACCATATTCGATATATACGTTTTAATCTCACCAACTGTGAGAGACTCGAATCAAATATTGCGTAATTAATTATTCAATAAAATGGTTTTACGTGACAGAAATTGTAAGTTATCAAATGAAAATATCAAAATAAGTCATTAACTTGACTCTTTTTTTCATGCGGTACGTTTGAAACTCCATCAAAACGGAAGATTTATTGTGATCTCGAAGAATTTACTGCGGTGAAAATATGTTTAATTTTCAAAAGTAGTTGAGAAAACACACAAATTAAACACAGTTGATTTTAAGACGAGATCTAAGTGTACGGAATTCCTCATATTTTAAAAATTAGGTCTCTCTGTACTACACAAACGTACCATTTCCCTTATAAAAGGGCTGGTATTTTTTGGCAAATATCCCGGAAAGTAATGTGGTAAGAGGTTGAATTTTTGATGTCATTGGAAGGGTGATATATTTTTCTTTCAAATGAGACCAAATTAATCAATTTCTATGTACAATGATATTTTGTTCAAACTACCTTAAGGGTCCGTCTATATTTACCACAGTGCAATTTATTGCCATGCTTTTACTCCCCTCTCATTCCAGTAGTCTTTTGACGGTATTTTTCCGAAGTAAGTATTTCAATCCCACCAGTCTCCAACAGCCATCTTATTTTGCTATGTGGGGCCAAGTCTCCGCCTTATACAATTGTCATTACTGTCCTTTTAGTACCTTTTTACACTTTATATTTCGCTTCTACCTACATATATTGCATCTTCTACATAATTTCGTTCCAGGATCCAAATATTCTTTAGGCTTTTGTTTTTCTTGTTTTAAGACTTCTGATTCTCCATCACCTCATTGAGACAGCTCTGTGCCAAGTTATTTAAATTGCGTTTTCTGCTGTATAATTTTTCCGCGTACAGCGAGCTCACGGCTATTTGCTCACAGCGAACATCTAACTGGTAGTTAAGACGTCGAAAATTTTGTGTTTGAGGCAGATATCGCCAATGACACTGGCAAACATGACGATTCGTCTAAGTGACAAGTCACTTCCGTAAATTTATCCAGCAGGAGCTTGCAGGGTATTTAACCGTGATGAGAAAATTTTTACAGGTTCGTGCAGACCCAGCTTGGTTGCCGTTTGACATTACGCTCCTGCAAGCGACTTGCCGCAACTTTAAAATGTTCTGCCAGCGGACTTCCAGCCTTGTTCACTCATGGTATTTACGCCGAAATTCGCTTGATGCAAGTTACTTTCGCCTTCAACTCCCTGTGTAAACCCACTTTTACAAATTAAAATTGGTCGTAGCACGGGTAATGTTTTCATTATACTGATTAGATTATCTGTACGTAAAAAAATCACCTCTTTTTGTTCTATTTCCGGTTCTTAATGGAATGATGATTGTGGAAGATGTTCGAAAGAGTTCACTTGAATGAAGAAAGAGAATGAAAAAAACTAGCATCTGCTGCATGTGAACTGATCGTCCTGGGTTCCACTGAGCGTGAACACAACCACACGATTGCATGAGGACGGATATATTTTCTTGCAAATTCAACTGAACGCCCTTCAATTATTTTTTGACAACCTCGGATGATGCGTAGCCTAGGTACACCCTCAGTGGATGAAATTGTTTTCTCCGTAACTACGAGACGTGCTTAGACGTCTATTTTGGAAATTCAGCCGGTATACTCTGGAAATTTCCAATTTGTTAGTCTATTAGTGATGTGTCGTTCATGATCGATTCGTTCAAAATGATTGAATCACCAAGTGAGTCAAATGACTCATGATTCATTTCGGGAAAATGATTCGATCATTCAATCATTTTGTGTTTCCGTCTGCCGTGCGATTGAATGTGATATTAAGTGGAAAAACATTCACATGTACGTTATCCGTTATGTCTAGTCATGAAATTTCAGAGAGATATCTTCATGGGCATAAATCCATTAATATTTGGTCAGTGAGTTTGTTTGTATAGCATAGTTAGAGACAAGGCGCTCATTTTGAAAACGATGAAATTAACCCTTGTTACAATACCAGCGCATCATTACAGTTGGTAAACTTGATAAGAATTTTAATTTCCTGCTTAGTTGAAAGCTCCTAATTGAATGTAATTCAATACTACAGATCAGAAAACATTCATGCACATTAATTTGTGTAGTCTGAGCTAGTGATTTAATTTTCATGTACATAGTTTGACGTTATTCTTCTTGAATTCAGAGTCTGTGATAGTTTTTCCTCTCTAAATATTCTTGTGACTAAAGTACTTGAAAATCTCCAATTTAATGCGGATCGAAAATTTGTGGAATATGGAAATCAATCAGCCTTCCTAAATTTCTAAGCACGATAGTGATAATTCGAAATCAATTATTCAAATAGATTGATGGCATCAATTAGCATCATTCGAGTTTTTGAGTCTCTTCAATCTTGATTTATTCGAGTCTTTCGATTCACGTGAGTCATCTAAATAATCCGACTTACGAGTCATAATGAATCAAATGATTGAGTCAGTCGATTGAATCTTTTAAGTGACTCGAATCAAAATAATGGAATCACTAAAATGATCGACTTAGCCCATCTCTATAGTCTATTTGTTAATATGTAATGATTAGAGATGGGTCGGTCGCGAACGAACGAATCAATTCGAACGACTCTTTGAAGTGAGTTGACGAACGGAGTCGTTCGCGGCAATGAACCGTCGTTCCTTACGAATCGTAATGAAAATAGGCGCAACACCCGGCAAAGATGGGAACTAACTGACAGGCGAGGCCACGAGCCACCTTTGGAAGTTTGGGAATGGAAATGGGCGCACCACTCGGCAAAGCAGAGAATCAAGTGAACGACAGGAAGAAACGAGTCCCCCCACTCTTGAAATTTGAAGTCTGAGGGAGGGGGACCTGTGTTCTCGTAGAGCCCGCGGAGAGGGAGGACTCATGAGTCCTCGAGGAGTCAGATTCGGATTAGGATTCAGATTCAGTTAAGGACTCGGATTCAGATTAGGATTCGGATTCAGATTCAGTTGAGGACTCGGATTCAGATTAGGATTCAGATTCAGATTCAGTTGAGGACTCGGATTCAGATTAGGATTCGGATTTAGATTCAGTTAAGGACTCGGATTCAGATTAGGACTCAGATTCAGAAGAGGACTCGGATTCAGTGATTCCTTGAGGAGTCGCTGGCCTGAGAATCAAATTATACTCAAGGAATTAGTGATCGCGGTGGAATAATGAATTCTTGACTATTAAAATCTTGTCCGTTTGCGTTTGTTCGCAAACTTCTAAAAAATTTCCTCGATCTTTGAATAAATAAATTCATAATTCCTTTATCTGCAAACCTACTGAGGCAAATATTTAATCAAAATTATAAATTTTACCAGAAATATTTTTTTAACATTTTTGAGTTTGTTCCATTAATGACGGAGCAGAAACTTTTTTCAAAAGAATAGCATTGAAAAAATGTTCCAAAATATTTTCGCTGCATTTTAGGCGTATGCTTCCGCAACTTTCAGGAACAGTAGCCTACGAATATTTCGATGAACGCGCTGTACTTCATCCACCCAAACTTGCATTAGCAGATTTTAGCTCCTCCATTTTTTATATACTTCGATGCATTTCTTACACACTCAAAAAGATGGTGTATAATTAAAAGACTCGATTTCTCGGTTATTTTCGGCGGTGTATACCATTTTTTATAGCGAGTGATATGACTAACTATTTTGTAGGTTTTTCACCATTTTTAGAAGTCGTACATGTTTCAGCAACAAATATACTTTTTCTCGTCAGCAGTAGTTTTTAAGGCATGCTTACAGAAGCACTGCATAGTGAAACCTGCCTCAGAGGCCACCTCACTAGAGCGGTCTCATCTGTGTGCGATAAAAATTTTTGGAAAATGAATTTATGATATTCTCAATTAAATTTTTACCTCCAATCAGCGGACACTTTCTCTCTTGCGGGAGTTATTTCAAAGGCCTGCTGTTGGCCGCTAAATACAGGTTTCACTATATGTTAAAATTAAAGTTAAAATTTATTTCAATGAACCACTATAATGAAAAAAATTGAACGAGAACGAGATCCAAGAATCGATTCTTTAGATTGAACGACCGATTAAAGACTCGGTCATTGTATTGAACGATGTTGCCCATCTCTAGTAATGATAATTTTTTCTTGAGTTTTCAACGCCTCTAAGCATGGATGTGCGAAGAAAAAGAAGGAAGTTATCTACTAATTTAACGGCAGCGTGCCTATGATACTACATATCCTCCATTGTATAACCATAAAATTGTATACATTTTGGAGCATTTTATACTAACTAACTACTAACAGTTCCAATACGGTCGGGGTGATTTCATTGATTTCTCCAGGAGATGACGGGACTCCAAAGTGCTAAAGTCACGACTCGTGCTATGTCTGTCTTCATGGCAATCGGCTGGCTCTGGCCCTATAAACAATACCTACATTGCTCGGATTACTTGCGTACCCTCTATCGCACAAATTTGGAATTAAAACATATTGTAAACAAGTTTCTGTGTTTAAATCATGCGGTATCATTCCGCTTTCCCCATTCGATCCTGTCCCCAAGAACACCAGAAAAATATACTATTTCTATCTTGAAAAAAAAAAACGATTGATTTTTTCTGATTGCCGGATTATTCTGTTGACTTGTTTGTACTTGAACTCATGAAAAGCCACTCGCGGCTAGTCATCAGGTTTCTCAGTGGCTCTACCATCTAAACTCTAGAGAAACAGTCGTGTTCTGGATGGAGAAAAATAATCCAGGAGGGAATTGAACCCTCGACCCACGGATTGGCAGGCGTGGACTTTACCCCGCCGCCACTTGCGGCGTGCAATAGAACTATCAGGAGATCCAAAAACGTCGCACAGAGATCCGCACAAAGAAAAACGGTTCGTGGAAGACCAGTATAATTGCGTATGACCTCTTCCTCCTACATCTCGCCGAATACCGTATCTTTCAATCGACCTACTATAAGAGGTCGGTGTCCTATGCCCTCCCCTTCTGCCAAACTTCTTCGTGTCACGCTCGTTGGACGCACCGCAGACCTAAGTGCACATGTGTTTTTATTTGGAACAGTTTCAGCCTTTCCATCCCGTCCTTTTTTTGTTGAGGGCTGGCTTCTTTTTCTTTCTGGAGAGCTTCGCGAGTGGAGGGGATCCCCGCAGAGACAGGGGGGGATGACAAGTAAAAATCATCCGCGCTCATCTCTGTGGAGGTCGCCATTTTTCAAAAGTGTTGCCGGAACAATAATTCAGGCGACGACGGATTTGCGCGGGTCGTCACTCCCCTGCTCGCATCAAGCGGAGAGGGGAAAGAGAAACCTTTCGGCGATTGAGGACTAAAATCGATGCGACCAATTTCCCCTCCCCACCCCACCACCCCCTCCAAACCCCCGTGGGGATTGGGGGCGATTTGTTTCCTACCCCGTCCCTCTGAGTTTCCTTCCCCCCGCTTACGATGACCCCACGGGGTGAAGCGAGAGTCGGGCGATAAAAAAATAAATAAGTGTAATATCGATTTCAATGGTTCGGCAGAAAAAAAACTTGATGGGTTCCTGTGACTTTTTTTTTTATTTTTCCCCCGGAGAGCATTAACTGCGGTCATTATTAGATCTCTGCGGTAGGTTCCGTGCCGGAAATGGCGAATCGCTATCAGCGGCACGCCGAGAGTTAGTTTTTAGCCATCCGGAAAATTTCCCATCGTCAACCCATTCCCGTGTAATAGACCGTCATTATGCGCAAGGCGTTATTCTGACTGATCAGGTGTTGGGAGTGTTTGATGAAGGCTCGTTCTGTAGTGTCGAGTTATATGAAGATACTTTTCTGGTGTTTCAGCGAAAAGTAAGTGTGTAACGAGGTACTATCGAAATTGTCTGGTCACACGTTACTTGCGACAAAGCGAGGGACAGCGTGTGCTGCTGCGATTTCTCAAAATAAGGTATGTAAGAAAGAGGAACACAAAAATCTTCGCAGGTTTCCGAGTGTGGGTACGATTTTGGATCGTAATTTAGTAGTATCAAACTTTGCAGTTTGACATAAGAAGCGAAGAGTGGAGTGGAACTTGGGAGTAATGAACGAGACAAAGTGTAGGTAATACTCAGTGGAAGTGGACAGAAGGAGATGAAGAGATAAAGAAACCTCGAGATAAACAAATGAAGACTCAGTCGAACCCGTAAGGTATTTCGGATGACCTGCATCGCTGCTGTAGCCTAAGCCAAATCAACCTGCTCTTCTTCTTGTACCTCCTGTGGGTTCCCAGATAGAACTTGTTCGCAGATAATAATCCAACGTGGATTTAGGTGGTTGTGCCCTTTGGCCTCCCCCGGTCTAAGATTGGGACCTCTGTGCAGTTTCATAGCGATTTAATTATTATGTTGCATTGACCTTTAATAGATGAATAAGTACATGCATTCCAATCACGCTGTTCTCATTTGGGTGAGCCAGTAAAGTAGGTGGAACTCACATTAAGTTTTCCGTAAGTGGAAAAATTAATTTTTTTTTAAATTTTGAACCGGCCTGCATTGCTGTTTCTCGGTCTCCCTTACTCTGCTTCAATGGTTTTGTCCTTGCTGTCCTCTCCTTACATACGCGATAAATTCATGCAGCCTGATTCCACAACTCAATAACAACGTTCGAGAGGAGATGGATGGAAGACGTATTGAAAGAAGAGGGAATGCTTAAGAGCGTGGTCAAGGGGAGAACACTGCTGCTGATGGGAAGCGTGGAAGAGGATAGGAATTCTGGACGAATTAAGAGGAGGGGGACGATATGAAGAATTCAAGAGGGATCTATGCTGCTTGAATTTTGCTTCAGTTACACTCTAGCGTACCTTCATCCACGCCCTCCTGCGTATTAAGCCCGTTCTACATGGGCAGGTAATTGCTCAATCTGATGTATGCATGAAGGTGCGTCTCAGATTGGGTCCTGTGAAGCAGTGAATTGTAAGAACTCATGCACGGACGCGAGGTGGCAAAATAGCCGCTGCTCTACTTCAATTGTAATTGCCCGCCAGAGTGAGAAAAACCTCATTCTCTAATTGTGCAATTTCGTGCCCCGAGTTAAAAAAGGCTATAAACTCCTTACATTCATTCTCACAAGTCTTGGCCACTACGTTCATCCGTGACTTTCTCAATGTACCGCTTTATCTCACACCGTTCACTCTTCGCCCATAAATCCACTCCAAAATTCGATTCTCATCCATTCTCTCGACATGAGCATACCAAAGAAGCTTGCTTCTTTCACGCATGTCCTTTATCGCCGCATCCATTTCATATTATAAATGTACCGTTTATTGGACACTGTCTCTCTGGGGTTACTCGGTGGAACTCCTTCATAATGAATGAAAAACGAAGTTCTTGGTTATGTTCCACACTTTGTTTGAAGAAACACGACCTAGGTTTCGCCATATCACGCCTTAACCAGGTGTAAGCAGTTGGGTGGCTTACACTCATATTGGTACCCTTAGGGAAAGGGGCAATTTGAAAACAACAATGCGCCGTTTATTCCTGGTTTTAACCGTATACACGTCTTAGGTACCCTATACCCCGAGTAGTAAACCTTCTCTCGTTTTCTCTTCATCATCGTTGGCCTTTCAATCCTAAGATTGGTTGACTAGAGTGCAGGAAGCTGCGCGTTCTAGAGAAGTTAATGTGGTGGCTTCCCCGAAGCCTACCACTTCGTAGTGCCCCGGCCGATTCCGTGAACTTCACTCTCTCCCTAAGCTGTGGCTGTTGATACCTGGTCCGATCTTCTTAATGTGCTGTATGCACGTCAAATCCTTTTGCTGAGAATGCTACCTCTCATCAGGGGTGTCAGTTTGGGTAGCGTGTAAATGTTGGAATCAGGACATTTTTTCCGTCACTTGGTCTCCAACCTGCGACCTTGGGAAGGGGAATTAAACACACTGCCACTGAGCCACCCCATTTTTATTTTGGCATGTACAAATTTCGCTACAGATGAGCTTCGAAGTTGATTCAACATTGATTCTCTTTCAGTGCTGATGTGAATTCGGTGAAATCGTTTGATTATCTTTCAGTGCTGATGCGAATTCGGTGAAATCGTCAAAAACAGTCACAGCAGTCGCGATACTGAAACTGTATACGCCCACCACTCTAGCACCTGGTGCGATTGACCCGGTGGTCGAAAAATAAACCACATAGTGACGGAGAAAAAGTTGTATTTAGAGAAGAGAAAATTTCGAATCCTCGAGTGAACACAACGAAGCAACCTCTCCTTTGAAGAAACGTAATTTTCGTGAAAAAATTGTCTTTGGTGTGCACCCTCAGCTATGTCCTTATAGAGCTCATTTCAAAACACATCCTGCCGTCACGCTCACCTCGCTTGTAGTGAAAATTTATCCGCATTCCTACGCGTCCCGGGGTTTTGCGTGTCAACATTTGGGCAGCTGCAAGAGAGAAAGAGGAAAAACATAAAAAAATAATTGAAATAAAACTGCTAAACTATGTTCGTTAACTCGACGTCTGATGCGCGGGTGGGAGAGTGAGGTGATTAGGTGGGAGGTGGAGGTAGTTGGAAGAAGAGGCGACAACTTTTCTGAAATAGGTGATAGTATTGATACGTACACATGATCGTTCATCCCTCATGGTGGCTTTTATGTTGGTTTACTCCGCAATATTGTGCAAGTTTCTTGCAGCAATCGAAGTGCCGCTTGACATAGGCTGGCATGGCTACTAGTAGTCCAACACACATGTGCAAATCCACGTAAGCGGACAACAATGGTAGATGGTATTGGGAGGGTGAGGTGGAGTTGGGGAGGGAGAAAAAGAGAGATGGGGAGGGGGTGATCGAATTGTTGTCCGCGTGACGTCAAAGAAAGGAGAAAAGTGGGCATAAGGTGTGCAAGGGGGATGGAGGAATGCCGGGGGAGAGTTGGATGCGTAGACGTTCGTGGGAAAGGCGTCCAATTTTTTACCCTCTCCCCTCCGCCCACGAGAGAACCCTAAGCACAACCACACACACACACAATCGGCAGGCACGAACCCATCCTCGTGCCCTTTTCTCTAACCTCCCCCCGCCCCCCACCCGCCCCTGACTGATCCCTAGGATTTCCCGCCGTTCCCATGGCAGACAAACACGACGCAGGACTCTCTCCCGCCTCCCCACCTCACCCCGAGGTACTTCCGTCCCCCTCACAAACTCCCACCCGACCGATCTGGGGCGAGGAGGCTGTTTGGGGGGACGGGGAAGGTTCGTTGTGGATGGAACTGTGGGAAAACAAATGGCTGTGCCATTACGAGGAGGGCTCAGGGGGAGGAGGAGGAGTGGTTGTGTTGGGCGTGTGTGTAGAAGGGGAATGCGTCGCAGGGTATCGGGTTGGTTTGGCTGCCGGACTATCGGATTCCCATCCATGGGACCAGGGTTTGGATCCCGATTGTGGCGTGTGCCGGCCCGTTCTTGGCCACGTTGACGAAAGACACAGGCGGCCAGAGCGTTGGGGTGGACTGTCCGCGACTCAAGATTGAATTCGGAAGTGGTACAGAAAGTACGAATATATGAAAACTTTTATCTTTAAAACAATTTTCTTCATGTGCTTCCATTCAAATGACCTTCTTCTTCAACAAATCGTAAGAGTGACTTACTTTCGCAACAATGTTCGCCACAAAGCGTAATAAAACATGTGGAATGACTATTTTCTTCTTTAGCATTCTTCTCTCCAGCCTATTGGAAGGAACTGTGGCTAAATATGCCCAACCATCTAAGATAGAATTCAAATCCACTCTTTAGAATAAATTAGAATGTAAAATAATCCGTAAAAACACTTTTTATCCTAGAATTCGAAGCTTGGGAACAACTTTTGAGTTGGGATCAAGGCGGGAAAGGATACTGCTGCTGTTCGATGAATGTGCGGAAATCCATCCCATCGTATGTTTTGGCTGAGTATTCCTCAAACGAAAGCGCTTCTCGAGAAATCGCCATCGGTCTTTACATTTTTTGTTATTGGTGGTCAAATAATGTTTTCCCAAACGTTAGAAACATCTTGGGCCGACGCTGACTACGGAGAAGGTTTTCAGTGGACTCCCAAGCTTCAAAAGCTTGCAATATGGAGCAAACTTTGAGTGTAATTGCCTGATTGAGTATCGAACTGTGATCTCATTGGCGCCTTTTGTTGAGTGGGCCAATGCCGATACGGCTTCCTTTTCACTTTTCGTCAATGCCCGAAAAAAATATTCCCCATTACCCACCTTTCATATATGACGCAAATCAACGCCGTTGTTGGTCGCCAAGCCTCAAATACCCAACATTCACCACATCATGCCGGCTATGTGCTCCAACAAAAACCGGAAGACTGTTATTTAAACATATTTTATCGCATTATATTAGCTATAACCTTAGCTGAAAAAGTATATTAGGTGCCTCAATATGTAGAGCATGCTATATAAGTTTTTTAACAATATTAAATTGGTGGAAAATGAAGTAAAATGCTATGTGAAAAGATGACATTGCAATGCCATTGAAACAATGTACTTAAGCGGTAAAAGTCATCATTTAAAAACCAATATGTCATCGTTAATTGAGGGATGACCAAGTAATATTTTTGAACCATATAATAGTTGGGAGTCTTACTTTATAAAACTTGCTAAAATCGAGGTAGGTTATCGGGCATTCATAAAATAAAGGTTACTCCTTGAAGCTACTTTGACGGCTGCTATTTACGCCTTTCGGAGCATGAATGGTGTAAGCTAATTATGAACCTTTCGGAAAATGAAGCGTACAGTGAAGTAAAACATAAGCCATAAAGAACTTATCTTTAGGATTGCCCTCAAAATTAAAGCTCAAAAATACCAATTATACCACGAAAATATTTTTCATGCTCTAGTTTTAATAGTTACTGACGACGACCCCAGTGCCAATTCTATGGAAATTATTACCACATTTTGACTTCAATGATCGCAGTGATTAGTTAATAGCTCAATAAATACGGTGGTAAGATGCTTTTTTTATTTTTTTGTCAATTTAACGGCAGTTTTCGGTTCTTTTAAGTAGTTTGACATGGAAACGTAATGTATATTAGATAGAAAGATTTCATTTTTCCTCGTCTTTCGTCCATTTACACATTGAACACCATGTAGTTTTTAGCTCTATTCGCGCGAAAAATTGCGCAGACAGGTAACATTTTGTCTTTCATGTTCAAAAGACTAAAATCTTATTATCCGGAAGAGAGAAGCTAAATGCAGAAGTCACCCAGAGAGGAGAGAAATTAGAGCAAGTGGATTCCTTCACCTATCTCAGAAGTGCCATCACGTGGGATGGAAGAAGTACCACAGACATCAAGAAGAAAGAGTTCGTGAAAAAAAAACAATTGCTGTACTCAAAGATGATAGGAATACAAACCAGGAAACAATATGTGATCACATTTGCGTGGAGCGTAACACTCTATGGATGGGAAGCATGGACTGTTAAAAAAGCTGACCAGAAAAGACTATAAGCCTTCAAAACCTGGTGCTTGAGGAGAATGCTGAAGATAAAATGGACGGAAAAAATAAGAAATGATGAAGTGTACAGAAGAGTAGAAGAGGAAAGGACTACATGGAATACTATACAGAAAAGAAGAACAAGATAGACTGGATACACCCGGAGATACAATGTATTTGCGAAGAACATAAGTGAAGGCAAAATAAAGGGAAAGCCCCCGAGGAAGACGAAGGAACAAGTTTATAAACCAAGTGAAGAGAAAAGTACATAGGAAGATATACCAGTAGGTAAGGGAACTAGCATTAGAAAGGGAAGGGTGGAGGGCCGCAGTCAACCAATCTTAGGATTGCAAAACCAGCCAAACCGATCCAAAAGAAAACATATTTTACTGTAATTCTCCAGGATATGAAAGAATGGCAGTTTTTTTCGATGAAGAATTAATTTAAAGTGAGAAAATATCGAAGCCTGACTTCACCGCTCGTGCAAAATACAGAATACAGGTGGAAGGGATGCTACGGAGCACCCATATTGCGCTCCGCTGTTATTTGACAAAATGAGTGTCGCTGAGAACGCTATTATGCTCCATGCCCTCATCTACATTACACGCAAACAACCATTTCTTGCTGTTTTTATTTAAATGAACTGCTAGATTTAATTGAAAGAAGAAAATGATATCCACAGCTGGAACAATCCTAGTTGTAGGTACATTTGGTACTCTGCATCGAGATTAGCAAATTTTCTTGCTGCTAGTGGAACCATCGCACCCACGACCTTGAGGAGATATATTTGAGTAATGAATCGCCGTTAGAGTTTACATTGTACTCTAAATTTACGGCATGCTACATTAATGCGAATGACTATAATATGCCTATAGTTCATGTCACTTTTGCCCTCAATGACTCCATTATTTTTAGTTAGCGCAGATGTATTTAAGTACTCAGTAGTGCCCTCGACACACCCGCAACCAACTTTTTTACGCTGAATTCCTCCATTTATTTGTAGAATAGAATAGAATAGAAAATAGTCTTTATTGTTCTGGGACTTTAAGTCCCCTGGAACATAGAAAAGAAATAAATACATGCCATAACATAAAAGATTACAAAAAACTAAGCAATTTTACATAGGTAATCAGTCATGTTTCTCTTGAACATCGAAATTGTCATAAAGGTTCTTACATTTACAAGTAAACAATTCCTTAACGTGCAGGAGGAAATTAGGAAAGAGTGCTCAAATAATAAGGTATGGAATTTAGGGACTAAAAATAACTCAGTGACACGAGTTGATCTTTTTCCTGTATCTACATTACATATAAAATTTTCTACAAATAGGTGGGGTTTTTGGATTTCAGAACCTTGAACACGTATAAAGCCTTTTGCAGTTTTCGGCGTTTATCCAATTTCAGCCATTTAATTTTTTCGTAATAAGGCGTGACGTGTTCATCATAGCGGATTTGTATGTATTTGTACTCTCCTCTACGGATGGCACTGCTTGCTCACGGATGCTTTAAGTTAACGCGAAGTCTTTACTAAGTACTTCTGCCATGATAGTGGGAGTAAGGGAAGCGGTAGACGACTATTGGTGGTAAAAGAGGGTGGATATGGAATCAGGAAAGATAAACTAGAAATCAAAGAAAGAGTGACGATAAAGTAAAATACCTTATGAGAGTAACTCCCAAGAACTGTGGGAATTGGTTCAGAGTGAGGCCTACTAGTTCTTAACATCTCTAATGATCTTTTGTAGTGTTGTTTTTTTCGTGTTTAATTAAAAACTCTAGTAAAACTTATCAATAATCGTCACGCACTAGTAAGTGACGATCAAATTGTGCATAGGTAAAAGTTTTACAGAGTTCTGTTTACATTTTTTCTTTCTTTGGAAAAATTAGTTCTCGAGAAATTTAAATAGTAAATGCTTACTACCTACTTACTTACTTACATTACTTCAGTCATCAGTCACCCAACTCCCCGGTTTACCAATGAACTAACCGATCTGAAGGCAGGACGAGCAAGCAAGTGGAGAGTTGGGGGGGGGGGGGGGCAGGGGGATAGTACGTTCTGGATGGAACTGTGGGAAAACAAATGACTGTGTCGTTACGAGGGGATGGAAGGAAGAGGCATTGTGTGCTCGAAGGGGGAGTGCTTTGCGTTGTACTGCAAATTTGTCTGGCAGAGAGTGTGGGTTGGGTAGGTCCACACTTCAGAGGTGCCGCCGCAACCCTCTCCCCCAGTTGTCCTCCTCCTTTGGGCAGTTTTCTGTGTACCAGCCACGGACAGTGGACAAGAGGCCGCCGACAACGTCGGGGCCGGCCCCTTCCCGGCGGCGGAGAGATGGACTCAGCGTAGAATACACAATCGACAATGCTCCAGGGCGGCAATCTGGAACCCCTTATTATGTTTTCCTTCATTACTGGGCCGTTGCACTGTCGGTAGGCGTGACTAACTTTTGTGATATCTTACCTATTCCCCTCCTTACGTATAACGTGGGATTTGGGGTGGTTAATTAAAAAACAATGTGACATGTAGCTCATTAGTAATGCTTCTTGTAAGCATCATCCTTAGTGATAAATACAATTCCAGCCAACAAAGATGAACCCGCTGGACACATCATTTTTGGTACATAACTAATCTAATTATCCTCGTTTTTCACGAGAATGTATCTCGCCTGGAAAAAATGATCCCTATGTGAGGTCAACGTGCCATTGCGGCCAATTATGGTTAATTAGATTTGATTATTAATTCTAGGAAATATTCCAACCATACTAGTTTGGTATAAGGCAAAGGCTAAGAAATATAATGATGATGAAACTGAGCCGCCACCAATGTGGCACCGTTAGTTTTCGCATAAACTGAGAATCTTAGATATTGATGCTGACGAAAACCATTGCCAACGCGATAATGGATGCCGAATGGTACACTCTATGGAGATCTCAGCTGTAAAAAGTCATTATTATTATTATCGAGGTGATCTACCAATTGGGTTAGGTTTAGGTGGAAGTGAGTAAAATTCCTTGGGATTTTTACATGTACAGGGCCCTATCTTCTGAAACGATTTCCTTCTTCCAGAAATACCTATTTTCTTTCTTTTCCCTCCTAGCTTACCCAACATCCTCTCCACTCTTCTTCCTATTCTCCTCAACCCTAAGGTTGGTGGTCATTCAAATCTTTCTTTCCAGAGCAAGTCTCTTTATTTCTGCATATCTCCTCCCGCACGTCTTCCTCTTCATGCACGTCCCTCCACCAGTCCTTCCATAAAGGCAGTCATTCAGTTAAGAGTGCCGAAACAGATGTCCAATCCATCCTTCTCTCCTCCTTGAGATTGAACCTTCCAGTGTTCGCCCTTCCCCAACTCTTTCCTGAACCTTCGTTTCTCGAGAACTAATTTTTCCAAATAAAGAAAAATGTAAACAGAACTCTGTAAAACTTTTACCTATGCACAATTTGACCGTCACTTACTAGTGCGTGACGATTATTGACAAGTTTCACCAGAGTTTTTAATTAAACACGAAAAAAACAACACTACAAAAGATCATTAGATATTATGAACTAGTAGGCCTCGCTCTGAACCAATTCCTAAAGTTCTTGGGAGTTACTCTCATAAGGTATTTTACTTTATCGTCACTCTTTCTTTGATTTCTCGTTTATCTTTCCTGATTCCATATCCACCCTTTTTTACCACATATAGACGTCTACCGCTTCCCTTACTCCCACTATTATGGCAGGAGTACTTAGGAAAGACTTCGCGTTAACTTAAAGCATCCGTGAGCAAGCAGTGCCATCCGTAAAGGAGAATCCGCAAGCAACTTGTATCCTCGCTAATAATCCCCCATATTGGCTACTGCTGTCTTGTTTATCATGACCTAACTGATGAGATTAATACTATGATTCAACGGCAATTAAATATGTGTGTCAGGTTCATTTATGATCTTAAAAAAGATGATCATATATCTCCTCATTTTTCAAAGTTAGAATGGCTTAAAGTTAAAACAAGGAGGGAATTCATGCTTGCCTCCTTTTTATATAAACTTTTTAATTGTCAACAGCCTGAATACATCATGCAATTTTTTCAGTCTAAAGAGAAAAATCGAAATGTTGCAACTCGATTGTCACCAGGTTTTTTAATTGTACCACTACACCGAACCACTACATTTAATAAATCCTTTTCTGTTTTAGGGACAAGGTTATGGAATAGTATTCCTGCATTAATCAAAAACTCTAGTTCACTGTTGGCTTTCAAAAACATATTATTTAATAAAATGCTATTGCAGGATAAAATTTAATTTACTAATATGCCTCTGTATTAATTTCACCAATATACTTGTATTTTTTGTTACCACTATTATATCATTTGTTGCATGTTTCCAATTTTTCTGTGTAATCGAGCTCTGATACTAATGTTCATCTTTTGTATGTTCTTAGTGGACCAAGTGGTCCAAGAACAATAAACATTTCTTTATCTTTATCT
Source organism: Ceriagrion tenellum (assembly GCA_963169105.1). Classification (NCBI taxonomy): domain Eukaryota; kingdom Metazoa; phylum Arthropoda; class Insecta; order Odonata; family Coenagrionidae; genus Ceriagrion; species Ceriagrion tenellum. The sequence goes on from OY720639.1 coordinate 68,490,475, forward strand.
TGATCTTTAACCTTGAGGTTTGTAGCTCTCTCTGTCCATGGAATCTTAGACATTCTTCTCCAGCACCGCATTTCAAGTTCCTCCAATCTGCTCCTTTCTACTTTTCTTAAGGTCTGAGTTTCTGAGCTGTGTGTGCACGCACTCCATGCATAGCTTTTCATAAATTCTTTACGGGTTTACATTGAGACATTTTTTGAAGTCATGTGAGTTTTCTTCTTGATAAATCCTCTCCACTATCACGGCCTTAACCAACCCCTCGCCCGTCATTAATTCTTCTTATCAACTGTTTTGCCTTTTAATTACCTTCTCCAGAAGTTTTCTTTCTTTATAAACCATATTAAGCCTTTCCTCGTTTTTTTCTCTCTATTCCATCGCAATTTTTCTATTCTCCTCCTCACCAAAATCTCCTACGCCTGCGGCCAGTTACCGTCAGTTCTTGAGAGCCCACATTTCTGTCCATACGCAGTCGTTTCTGCAGTCAATATAATACTCTTAAGTAACCTCTTTCTTGAATTCTTCCCCAAGGTCTTTAACTCCTACTTCTTCCTAAACACTACTTTTAAATGAGGACCCCAGAAGTCAAGGGGTCTAAGTAACAAAATCGTTGTTTTGAGAAAACTTAAGTCAAAGTTGAAAATGTTTGGTGCAACCCACTAAGTAGTTAAGAGGCATTACCCTAGATAGCTTCACCTGTCAAGAAAATCACTTGGATCCCTTTACCACCTAAAAGATTTATATTTTTACATCCCGTTTCTTTACCTAACTTATTATTTTTTAAATGTCACTTAGATCCCTTGACTTCTGGGGTCTACAAATGTGAAATTTGTTTTCTAATGTCTTTGCTACTAATCCCATTTTCTTCTGACCTACTCCCCTAGTCATTAATTTGTGCTTCTTGTTTCGGTTAATAGCCGCCTACTTTTGGGACCAGATTCGCTTTAATGGTGCTAGAAAATCTCGTAGCTTTAATTTTTTGATAAGTTGTCCTCATTCCAAAAAGCACAAATGTTTTTGAAATGTCATTTGATTCAATTGGTTTCTAGTAATTGCGGCTTGATATATCTTCTTACGACGCGTGTTTCCTTGGTACACATCGTCACAGCTCTGATCCTCGAAGTGTGCCTGAGCGTCTCGCCGAACGATCAAGAGACGAACCGTGGAGTTGTGCGGGGGCATCTAAACGTGGAGAGACAATTAATATCTCCGCGGAAAGTGGTAGTAACCCGCGCGTAGGAAGAACTGCGGAGGCGGTGGCGAGGAGAAATGAAAAATGTGTTTCAGAATGGAGAGAATGCATAAAATCAGCACCTATTGCTGAAATTTATAATAATAAAAGTAGCATAACATTTTTAAAAAGTCATGTGATCCAAAAACGGTTTCTCTTAGTGTGACGTCAATGCCAGTAATCGTATTTTTTGCTCCAAGTGTACTTCGACAGGAATGATTGATTCCTATCTACTCGTTGTCTTCCAAAAAGGATGTAAAAAGATTATAATGCACTTATGCATTATATAATTTGTCAACCAATATTATATCAGGTCTATTGTGTTGCATTATTTTGTCGGTAACGATAGCACAGTCAAAATATAGTTTGTAATTAGTATCAACCATTTTCGGGTATACTGCTGCGTGATGAACTTTAACGGCTCAACATTTCGTTCCTCCTGCTGGGAACGTCGTCAGGAGATGTCTCGTTCATCACGCAGCAGTATACCCGAAAATGGTTGATACTAGTGCATCTAATCGCTGCGATAATCTAAAAACAAAAATAGTTTGTAATTTTTGTTTTCGAGTACGGACTCAGGATTATAATTATAATATGGTGGACAGTTCTTATCTCCTAGTTTTTTATTATAATAATTACCTCAAAATTCGAAATATTCATTTATTTTAGCATATGATATTTGTGGGCTGAGCCTTTTCCTTTGAAAGCGAGTTTCCCCGACATCTCTCATCGCTGTCTCTGATCGCCGGTTTGTCCCGAATCGTCGCGCCAAACGCTCTCCCGGGGCGAATCGCGGTGTCGAGCGTAGACATGTGCGTATTGTGGAGGCTTCCGATGGCTCCGAAGAAGTTTGAGAGGCATCACCCCCGCGCGTCGAAAGAACAGCGAGGATCGCGATGAAGGTAAACGAGGAGCCTCGAGACAAAAAGAGTTTTACGAAAAGGAGGAGAGAAACAGAGGAGTGGGGTGCGGCGGAAGGGGAAAGGGAAGGCGCAGCAGATGTGGGACGAGGCCCTGAGGGAAAGAGGAATGGGGCCGGGAAAAAGGAGAAAAGGTTGGGAAGCTGGGCGCGTTTCACCGGGAGGGATCATTTGGCAGGACCGTAGATGCACCTGAGGCCGACGGCCGCAAGGCAGGGAGTGATGGGGAAAATGCGGGCTCGGAATTGGCAGGAGGGGCATGTGAAAGCCATGGGTGGGCGAGTTTACTGCTGAGGAGGGCCTTTGGGAGGTTGGCGTCGGGAAAGGGATTGGATTAAGGGGATGAATGATCGGGAAAATGGTGGGGAGTCCTGGGTGTTGAGGATCCTGGGGGATGTTTTGGGGAGGGCTCTGTTAAGTGTTGCCGGCGGCAGTCACGCTTGCAGTGGTCGGCAACTAAGAGACGACTGTTGGGGTGAGGATCATGGTTAGGTGGAAACGAGGATATACCGTGATTGTGACTTATTGGTGTGAAGCTACACTATGGGAAATATCTCTGACTAGCATTTTAACCAATTTTAAACTGTGATTTATAGATAACCAAAGTAAATCTCGATAAATAAGTGGCAATACAAGTGGCATCTTGAATTGGAAGAATTTAAGCAATAACTCTTTGTGATCGCACAAATGTGTGAAATTCACAGTGGAAATTTGCTCTAACCAATTGAACTCCCCCGGCGTCCTCTTCTTGTATGAATCTCATGGGTGCTTTGAGGAGCTACTTGCCCTCGCAGGTACCGTGCATAAAATGCCAGAGGCACCCGTATGCGAGCGCTAAGCGCTACAGTCCACGGGACAACACTCAGCGCGAAATCAAGGGACATGGGTTCGATTCCCAGTCCAGGTGAGTGGTTTTCCACTGTGAAGTTCACACATTTGTGTGATCACTAGCGGGTGGCTCCGTTAGAGTTACTGCGCGGATAGGACCGTAGTATTTTGAAAGTGTCCTAAGTGAACACCTTTGTGTTTGAAGTTGGGGTTTACCCCGTGGACTGCAGCGCTTAACGCTCGCATACTGGTACATATGGCATTATACGCACGGTACCTGTGAGGACAACTTGCTCTTTAAAGCCCCCATGAGATTCACATTGGAGAGGACGCCTGGGTAGCTTAAATGGTTAGAGCAGTCATCGCGAAATCGAGGGATCTGCGTTCGATTCCTGTCTAGGCGAATGACTTTTTCCTATGTAAATTTCACACAATTCTGTGATCCCTAGCGGGTGACTCCGTTGAACTTACTGCGCGGCTAGTTCCGTGGTTGTTTGAAAACAATACTCTTTGGTTTTTCCTTCACAAAAACTAAATGAGAATTGTGAAAGATGCCCTTTAAAAGCACAATTTGTCCCTCATTCTATGTATTTTGTTAAGTAGCCCTGCTGATGAAATGCCCTGTCCAATTCTGCTCTTTTTGGGGAAGAATTGCTAGTTAATACTCCTTATGAGACTACAGATCTCCTCTTCATGGACCTTATAGCCCAGTTGCCTACAATTGATGATTATAGATCCGTGGAATCATAAGAGGAGGGATATGCTACTGGAGGAACTAATTATTGATTGTTCGCCAAACGCAGTTTTTTAATCTAATGCATGTAGGTTTTCAAGAACCCTCGAAACATTCAGTTTCAATTGTTGCCGTCAACTTAGATTGCAAATCACAGCCAATAGGACAGATGTTATATTCTGAAGAAGCATTCTATCCTACCTCGACTGTTGGTTCCAATCTTTAACTATCATAAGAGTGAAATTCACCCAAAATAGTTTTTAGCCAGCATTTTTAGATCATCTTGTGTTGGCTCAGGAATACTGCTGATAACTCTTTTCTTTTCTGATTTCATTCTCCAGGCATATCTCATCTTATGCCGAATTGAGTTTTCCCACCATAAAGTCAATTGCTGGCTCACACAAAATTTTACATCTCGTTGGCAAAGAGCTTCCTCAGTAGCATCAACTAGCTGCTGTATCGCAAAAAAGGGCGAACCAAGTTTAAATCCAATCTTTCTGAAAAATATCGAAATTCAGATGGTTTAAGGACTTCTTTATTCTCTTTTTAAGAAATTTACAATGCTTAGTCAACTTCTGTCGTTTTTATAACGAATCGGTTACATAAGTGAGTAGGAATCTCTATTTTTGAGGGCAATTTTCTGAAGAGAAGAATGGCTTTCCCTGTTTTTATCAACAAATTAATTTCTGTTACTGACTTTTAATCAACCCCCCACGCCTTCAACTTTTCACTGTCTGTTTTATCATTTTTGGAAAGGCTTGATCATCATATATTTTAATTCTTTTTCTTAATTGCATTCAATTTTTTTCTCGTCTTCAAATCTGTACAAAAATACTGCCATTTGGATGATAAGATCAAAATAAAATTTATTTGCTGGCATCATTTTGTCATTCTCAGACCTACCAATTTGTGCTTTTGAACGTCACACCGGCACTATCGGCGGTAAATGCAAAATCGCCATCTACTCAAGAAGTATCATTCTATCGTAATTTATTTTTCAATTCATCAATGCGCACACGTGCGGAATTTTTTTATTTAACACGAATTTGTCCTAATTTCCAGAATTAATGACCTTTCCCTAAAGACTAAATTCCATGTACTTTCTTTGCGAATGTATGGTAAGTGGCGTAATCCATTCGCCGTGAGTTTAATTTAGTAAATTATTTATTTATCTATTGAATCGAGGTCGGCGAAAAGTATCGAAGACTTTGTGTTTTTAAGTTCGCTCTTGCGTGAGTATCAAGTTCATAAATGGACTGCATAACTTGTTTTTGATTGAGATGCTAAAAGTCATCATTATTTTATTAAATAATGTTGCCTTTTTCTTTTTCAAAACTTCTGTACACTCGAATAAATTTATTCTTAATAAATTTAGACAAAATATGCCTCTACTCCCCCTGCAGTGCAACTTGATTCACAACGCCGTCTGTTTTTTAAAGGGTAAAATATCATTTTTGGATTCCTGGAATTTGTCCGCACCGAAATCTGCTATTTTTGGTTCGGCATATTGAACAGGATCCTGGGAATGGTCCCTATCCCGATATTTTGACCAGTAACGCTGGAAAACGAATTAGTGATCCGGTGTGTATCCACGCGTAGGGAATCAAAGATACGCATCAAAGAGATATAATTCGCCTTCAAAAATTATTTGACATATGGTGTAGATCTTTGCACCCGTGCGAGTGACCCCTTACCGAGTTATTTTTGCAGTTAGTGGTGAAATTGGTTTCAATAATGCAAGATCATAGAAATGGTTTCCTGAAGCGCCTGTTAAGGACTTTAAAGAGTAGTATTTTTTTGGCTGATAATCCGTGGTAGAAATGAATTATTATGTCATCATCTTGAATCCGATATTGGAGTTTTCTAATCCATCCTTTTCAACCGTTTCCTCGTCTTTTGTCGGGTGTCTTTAAGGTTGTCTGCGCGGGTTAAGATAAATGTCCATGGTTAAAGGTATTCATTGATGTAAGATTTGATACTCCCTGGGAGAATAATTACTGTGGAATCTTCTCAGGAGGCTTCCGACAGGGTTTAGTTGCGATCTCCACCGAAGTTTTGATGGATGACTTTTCCATCTTCATCTGGGCCGTTTTTACCGGCTGTTGGAGTTTTCATGTTGAAGTGCTCTATGTAAGTGGCAGAAAGGCGTAGTCTGGTCCCACTCTTAACGGATATTGGAATTGTATCATTAAAGAGGCCATAGAAGTTTGCCTGTCTGATGACAATAGGGACTAAGTACTTTTACGAATCAAATCAATTTTGATGTTACGTTGTGGAACGACGAGAAGGAATAGCTTATAATAAAAATGCTCAGTTCCAATGTTTTAGTGCTGTTTACCGGTTTCAGTGTCTGTAGCGTCATTTTCAAGACGTAAATTTTTTTATTTTGAGTTATTACCAAGTAATTCATTTTGCGTAACTTGGAATCCCATTGTCAAAATAGAGGGGCATAGAGAGAAGGCTTCATCAGTCAGAATTCACCTGACCTGAAGGATTGAGTATTCGAACCCGACATTTTAGACAGTTGGTATCAGTGGCCCTGAAGATGGTAGAAATGTCTTCCATCGAAACGTCGGCGGGGATGGAGATGCTAACCCGGTTGGAAGATCGAGAAGAATTCACTGTGAGGTATTTGTTTGCTCGCGTGAATATATTTTGCTTTGTTACCCTCCTTTCTTCCTACCTTTTCCTCTCCTCTTTCCCACTTTCACTCGGCTTTGTGCGACGTCGCATATCTCCAGCTCTGCTTTCCCTTTCACCCCTTTTACACGCGTGGGCGATTCTCGAGAAACGGCTCGAAACTTTTGGCGCCGATCCATTTGGCTTTCGTCATCCGTGGAATCCGGGGGAGCCTTTAACCTCTTTTGTTAGTGCGCTTTCCGCTACTCGCTTTTTTCTCCCGCTTCCTTTTTGCTGCAGCAGCAGCAGTAGCTTGGTAGTATAGGGTGGTGGTGTTGGAGAATGAGTAGAAGGGACCGCTCCGGGTTGTTTTTTTTTATTGCGCCCCAACTCGTAAACTTTCCCTGTATCTCCTCTCTGCTGTTTCGCCATCACTCCGTGCTTCCCCACCGACTTTCCCCCGTTCAGCCCTTACGTGAAAGGGCGACAGGTAAAATGTTTTCGCCGTAGTTCGCGGGGACGGCCACTTCTTTTTTTTTTAGGCGTTTGTTTGGATGCGCGCATCGCCCGACTGGAACGAAGAGGCGCCGGTCATCCAACGATTTTGAAAATGCCGTCGCTGTTCTGCCAATCAGCCTTTTTTGTGTCTGGTGCTCTCCTCTCTTGACCAAGTCACCGAGGGACGAGTTTTCTGAGAACTCGAATCGCTAGCATGGCTCGTATGTGAACTTAAGTTTAGATTTCTCTGGGGAATATAACGCAAAATCATGCGAAGACTACCCGAAACCCGTCAAAAAAGACGTGCCTCTCCGCGAAATCGTTGCGGGATAGTTCACGTTATTGCACTGCTAGACAGATACATATGTCTATACATTATCTAAGATCTCTTCAGATCTTCTTTGATTATCATTCACCTGATAAATGAGTGGACAATTTCTTCATTATATTTATCAATATTTTGTTCGTAGCTGTACGGCACAAAGATAAATGCCCATCATACATCTCGGAGTATATTTATCTATATTTAAAATCGTAGACACGAACCGTTTAGATTTCAAAAATAGAAACAGTCAATACGAATATTTAAATAAATATAAGTGATAAAATACGAAATTGAGTTTCAGTTACATTGAATTCTTGATTGCAGAGCTCGTAGCAGTAATACTAAGTGATAGACATGCATAGGCAATTCTATACGTGGTTGGATACGGTAGAACCAAAAATTGCCATCGTTAAATGTCGCATCTTCAAGAATGACTAGCAAAAATTAAGACTTGCCGCATAGTTTTTATGTATATAAATCGAAGATGACATATTGGTATACTATATATTCTTCTTAGGTATGGGTAGATGTTTTCATGATTCAGCCACGATTTCAATGGTGTTATCTTACCTTACGCTTACTATCGTATTCCTTTGTTTAATATTTCATTTAATCGAACCGGATGGCTATAGGAACGATGAATCGCGAGCTACTATCAGACTAGCCTTTTGGGATGTTAAGTTTCAAAACAGTGTGTGCGATTTTGTGTGACTAATGATGTAAAGTGGATTTTTCCAAGAAAAGATGCTATAACGCCAGAGGAAGGAAGCAAAATGGAGCGTTTGATGAGATTTTTGTCCAATCTTCGCATTCTTAGCTATATGCGTGAAAGTAAGGCTTCTCAGTGCCTCGATTTCTCCACAGAGCGTGGTTATGTAATCCTTATTTTGCGTATTTAACCAATATTGTGGGTGAAATCCATTGGAATTCCGGCCTAGGCTGCATTTATGGGAAGGTCATGCAGAATTCCCGTCGAACATCAATTTCATACGACGAGTGAAGACTTTTGTTGATGTTGTAAGGACCAATGCAATTGTTGTTCAATATTCTTAAACATTTACCAGGATATGGAGTGTTTTTAATGACTTAAATGGAATGGTAGAAGGAGATGTTGGAAAATGATGGGAAGTAATGAATAAAAAATAATCTTTTAGCCTGCATGGCGGTAACAAAATGGCACGCAAAGATGAAGGAAAATTCAATATAAGCTGAATATTTATGAAAAGAATGTTGGAGTCGGTATAGTAAAACTTATTTTACTTACGGGATCTGGCTGGACATTTTGCTGAAATAATTACAGGTATGGTTAGCGTGCGAACGGACACTGTGGCTTGATTTAGTTACTGGAGTAAGTAACCAGAATACTGGGCCAGGATCATTGAGGTAGATACAGAGGGTGGTGGTGGTGGCCAGTGCTAGGAGCTATAATATGGACGTGCGCTGTTCTCCATCTTTATGAACCCCTATTATTCTTCACCGCTTATGGGCTAACGTTGAAGTTATGCGATGTTTTCCATCCATAACACACCAGATATCAGTACACATTCACTTCTTTAATATGCATTCTCTCTGCATAGATTTTTGTTATTATTTAAATTAATGATAATCCGCATTCCTGATGAAAACTCTGGTAAAACAGAGTTGAATCCATAACACTGAGTAACTAATAAGCGAAGCGAACTTGACCCACTAATTTTTTTCCCACTAAATGAAATCGGCAGTTTTGTGTTAGCTTCAATGAAATCGTAAGCTGGGATTAGGAGAAATAAACGTTTTAAATGTGGTGTTTTCCACGATTATTCCTCCCATGTTCGTAGTACAATAATTCCTAAACGAGGATGTTCATACAGGTGTTGACTAATTCATTGAATAGGTAAATGTATATTTCATAATTTTAGCAAGTTTTATAATGAAATGAATGATGGATTAGGAGATAATAATGTTTGAATTGGTGCGTAACCCGTTACTGTTGGCAGCATTGCCGATTTCATTTAGTGGGAACAAGAATTAGTGGGCCAAGTTCGCTTCGCTGTAACTAATATATGCTTCGAGAGTTACTTGCCTTTAATTTCAACAGAAAGAGTATATTCTTGCTATATACCCTCAAACTATCCAATAAAAATCTTAATACGGAGCCCATAGAGACTCGGAGGCTATGCGCTAGGCTTAGCTTGCTTGAGAAATTCAGAACCTGTGTGTTTCACAGCGTCACAGAGAATATTATCATGACGCCTCTTTACATCTCTAGGTCTGACAGAAGAGATAAAATAAGAGAGATACATTGCCGAACAGATAGGTACGTAAACTCGTTATTTCCGTGCACAGTAAGCGACCACAAAAAAACTGAGCTCCACTAAATGCACTCCCACAATACTCACCTCCCAAAACCTTATCCCTTCCATCTTTACTCGGCTGGTATCCTAACGCCCCACAGTGGTCGGAAAGGCTGATTTGGCTGGACAGAAGTCAAAATTCAAAATGGGAGTGAAGTAATAGAAAATGGGTGGAATGAGAAGCTAAAATGTTCAACTTCAACGAGGAATATAATTTTCAATGGTTTGTTCCTTGTTCACCGCTCCACAAGTCCTTAAAGTGCCCGCTTTGAAGCCGGGCAGGGTTTTCTTGTGTAAGAGGGCAATGTTCGTGCTTCAGAATCTGTCATTTTGAATGATAATACTAATTTTTTACGTGATTTTGTGGGAAACGAACGTATCTTCACGTTTAATGAGTAAAATGGACAGTATTAATGCTAATAACATTGTACTGATAATTTTTAAAAAATAATTCGAATCTTGCAATAACTATGCTTTTTTAGGAATTGAAAAAAGCATAGTTATAAATAAGCATAAAAAGCCCCACCTGGCCCCGGTGCCATTTCAGAACATTTCTGTAGAAAATGGTCCGGCAAAACGTATTGAGCAAAATTTGGCTGCGCCTAGCTGCACCTTACAGAGTTTCACTCTATTTTCGACGATGACCCCAATTGTGCGAGCAGTACTTTTTCGCCTCGCCGCAGTGTGGCGCTCGTGAGGTCGGCGTCTAATAGGTACTAAAGTCGCTGTGAAAATGTTGTTGGATAAATATAATAAAACCAATTCAATGGTGGAAGTAATGGTTGAGGGACAGATCGGGAGGAAGGGTATAACGATGGGAGCGGAGAGCGGGAATGGGGTTGCCAGAGGCTTCACCGAGAAGTCCTCGTTGCGGGATGTTCTCCTGGTAAAATGTAGCGACGAGACACAAAAATGAAATGCGTTTACAATGTAGGGAGTTTATATGCCTTTCATTTTGTAACAAAAACTTGGAAAGTTACAACGAGCTTATCTTCGGCGTTCATCATTGAATAGAGAGAGAGCACTTCATTAGCAGCCAGTCTTAGGCAGGGCGCGCCCCCTACCACACGCCCATGCGGCGGCTCGGTAGGTAGCATGTATATGTAGATGTAATTCTTCCATCCCGTCGTGCCATCCTAAGAAAAGTAATGAAAGAGGAGGGATAACCATTTTGGTTGCTATTCGGGTTGTGAGGCTACGGCTAGATGACGTAATGCCCTCTCCTCAGTGGGCAGGATAGTCCCGGGTTCAAACCACTGTGAAGCGTGAGACAATTTTCAGTCGTATTTTAGATATCTTTGATCCCAAGCTCATGAATATCCTCTGTCCTAGAAGAAAGCAACTGGTCTAGAATTTCACCTTTTGTTTGTGAGGCATATCTTTGCACTTAATGTGAGATAGGATTACCTTTGACCGTTGGAATCTGCATTCACAAGCAATTAAGCTCATTATTATGAACGCATGTGTGAACATTTTGATGTTAATGAGGAGTAATGAAGGTCAAATTGACGGGGAGAATCAATATCAAAGAAATCCTGCGAAGAGTTGCTAAGAAAAGACGTGATGAATACCCTGAAAAGAAAACAAACTTTTTGTGCACAATTGTATACTCGTTAGCGCAACGAATACGTCCTGACGTACGTGAAGTGGCGATATGATGAATTGAGGAGGACAAAAGTTAAATACATTAGGATAATTGTGATAGAGGTCGGGAAAGGGAATTGCGTGGGAATGAATCTTCGGATGTATGACAGCTGATGGTGTAGGTTTTAACATTTGTGTATTACGCATTGGGAGAGGGAGGGAGAGAATTGTAATTTTCTTAGCATCTTCTTGGTGTGTGATGACATCATTAGAAGACAAGGGTAGTTGTTGAGGATAATTATTGAGTCGAGGGGCATTTGGAATATGATTATTCGAGGAGAGTTAACGGTGAAAACAGAAAATTAATTGGTATACTTTCTAATCACTTACGTTCGTAACTATTGTCCATTTGTTTCTGAATTACGGATGAGTCATAATAGGTATTTATTTGTGAAGCGGGCGGCAGCTTAATCATTTGCGCAGATTTGAGGATAGATGTGAAAGTATTTGTGGGCAGCGTAACTTGGACTTGAGAAAAAATCTAGAGAAACTTAGCATCGGTATCAGTTCAGCAGAAATGTCCGCAGTTCAGAATGTAGAGCTCTCGGGTTTTCAACTGGATGAAGGTGATTTGTGGCACCAAAGTTCTGAAGGCGTGGTCTGCCATGCCCTCAGGGTCACCAGGGTCACTAATGATGATCACAGGCCACGCCTTGAAAATGTCGGTGCCTCAAACCACCAACAACCAGTTAGAAACCCGAGAACTCTATATTCTAAGAATTTTTCGCAAAAGCCTGAAATCTTACATTGTTCTCAATTTCATTGCCGTCCAATGGACGCCGTTTCCGCGCTTACTGATCTCCTTGCATAGAACTTTAAGGATAATCAAACTTTCCAAAAAAACAAAATTGCTTATTCCCCCAGTAAATATTTTTATTTAGTCCCTGTGAAATTTATTAGTGTAGTGTGGAAAACGGTCATTTATTCATTGGGTGTTTCATCCTAAGATTGCAGCCCTCCACCATTCCCTACCTAATGCTATTTCCTATACTTCCTAGTATATCTTCCTATGTGCTTTCCTCTTTATTTGGTCCGTGAACTTATTCATGTGTCTTCTTCTGTGGACTTTTCCCTCTATTTAGCGTTCAGTTCTGTTCTTCACTAACCTATTGTGTTTCAGGATGTGTCCGATCCATCTTATTCCCCTTTTCTGTATGGTGTTCCATATGATCCTTCCTGATCCATAGAGTGCCACGCTCCTCATGAATGCTTTCATGTACTGTTTCCTGGTTTGTATTTTTCTTCTTTGAGCGCAGCTGTTGTCTTTTTCCTGTGAACTCCTTATTATCTTGGGCCTATTCTCCGTTTAATATCCGTTGTACTTCTTCCGTCTCACGTGATCGTACTTCCGAGATAGGTGAAGGAATCCACTTGATCTAACTTCTGCCCTCTCAGGCTTACTTCTCCATTAAGCTTCTCTTTCCTGATGATGATGGTTTTTTTTTTAGATATTCAGGGTATTTTTGTAGAATTGATGCAATCAGGTTTCGAAGGATTCAAGTCTTTTCTGGTAAGCTCGACAGTTTGAAAACGGTAGTGATTGTTCAAAATGGTATGCGGAATATTACAAAGAGTTAACTCTATTGAATCTTATCTGGCCATTAGGGATATGAGTCGAGAACTGTGGCGAACTTATCTAACCAATCCCTTCATGGTTGCATCGTGGGGTGAAAGTTTAACGGCTAATATCCTTAAATTCTCCGTCGCATTACTGGTAAGTGGTGACTTGCGTGGCGGCAATTGTTGGCGAGAGAATTGGATCTCCAATAATGCATTCAGCTTCGCCGGACGTCCAATCTGTAACATAGCACCCTGCGCAACTGCGTTGCATCCCGCGTAGGGTCCTGGCCGCATAGTAAAGATTTTTTTAAAAACTGTTTCGGGGGAGGAAAATAGGGAGCACTCGAGTTGCATTTCGCTCCGTCATCCCTTTTCCTCGTGCGCGAACCCACGAATTGCGTCCCGAGAGGGGGCGGGGGGAAGGGGGGGAGGGAGGAGCGGCAGTGTCACCGGATCCGCAATTAAGCCCATGTTCCCATCGGTGGGACACGAACGGGGCTCGCGTTACGCCACGGGAGGGTCGCCGGGTAACGGGGGACGGTTGCAGGAAAGGGGAGGAGGTGAAGGAGGGTGGGGAGGAGGGGGGGGGAAGCGAAAGGGGTTGTGTGGGGAGGAGGTTCGGGGGTGGGTGTATGGCAGGGGGGCGGCGGCGGTGGGGCGCGCATCTTCTGCCCCATTACTCCATTAAGTGCCTCGCCTCCTCCTCAACAATCGCTCCCTCCGTCATTCGTCACGTGACGGGGAGCTCATGAATTCTCCCGTCTCTCTCTCCCCCCCCCACACCCTCTACCCCCGCCAAAGACCTCTTTCTCTCTCTCTCTCTCTCTCCCTCTCTCCTCTCTGACACGCCTCCCCATTCGCCCTTTTACGCTCTCGATTTTGGAAGATGATTCTCTCTTCCCTCTCGCGAAGGATATAATGTATTCCTCCCCTATTTATCCGCCCCTCCCCATCCCTCCTTACCCCCTTCACCCATATTCCATTCCTATTTTCGTCCCCGGCATTCGTCTTCCTTCCCGCTTGCCGAGGACAGAACAACTGCGCACTCGGCTTACCCCGACGGTTACCAGGCACGCCCAACGCAATTCGTTCGCCGTATTTTGTTGCAGGGAATGCCGGGTCTATTGGTGAAAATTTCAACATTTTTCAAAACTTCTTCTTTCCATAATGACTTTGTCATAATGACTCTACGACCTTATTCAACTTTGATCTATCCATCTCTCGTGCAAAAACCCCTGAAATCTTGTATTGTCTCGTCTACTTGTAATATACTTATAATGTCATTTTGTTCCCCATAAATTAAGGACCTGGTTAGCTATGATCGAAGCCAACAGTTAAGTTCATGGTGAAGATGGTGTTCTCTCTTCCCGCCCTCAATTATCCGAAACATATGACAGATTGATAATCGCCGGAAGCAAACAATTTTGGACTGTATTTAAATTAATTCCTGGCCTCATGCAATGCGTGTCTTACCCACAGTCGTCTTCTGTGCAAGGTCGTTCTTGGGTGGGTTGTCCTCCAGACGCCTTTTCTATCGTAGGACTTGAGAGACTGATTCATCGCTCGAGACCCAAAAACAGCGATGGCACAAAACAGAAAAACTTCCAACAGATGTCGGTTTAATTGAAGGCCACGCATTGCTCTCTGGTGGCCATTGAACAAACAAATTAGTGGCGCGAATACCAAACAGATGGGTAGCCTTGTTTACTTCGTGCGGTGATTATTATTTTACATGTATTGAGTGTACAAAAAATGGATGTTGTAGGTTGCCTTAAAAGTCAACTGTTTTAAGACTACCATCATTTCAATATAATTTTTTAATTTAATCGAATCATTAAAAAACTATAACCAGAGTATAAAAATATGCCTTTTTCTCTTGAAGAAAACTCTTCTTCCTTCCACAATTACTTTGTCTTAAGCCTGTTACGACCCTCTTCGACTTTGATCTCTCCATTAGTAACCAAAACAAAAACCGATCGAGGAACTTGTATATGTTGGGGAGGGACAGAAGATGATTGGAAGTATTAGGAAGAAGCAGAAAAGTAGTCTTGAGGACGTATTGGCATAAATATTCCTTATCACAAAAGTTATCATGACGTATTTGTACTTCAAGAGCCCATGACATTTAAATTAAATATAACTCCGCTCAACTTTGTGGAGTTCCATGTTGATTAGTGAAAACAAGTTTTAGCTCCACTGGTCAAACTGTTCACTGACCAGTAAATTGTAAAAGTTATGTTTACTAATCACCCCGTGACATTTATTTACCTAAACCGACACTTAATCTATATAAAAAATCTTTTGTGCACATGGAGCCCATAATATTTAATTCCCATCTACGAGCATCCCAATGGAAGATGTTTTCTGCTTACTCTCATCTTCAGCAATATGTTGATAAGTTTATTTTTTTAAACCGTTCAGTCAATTCAAAAACTCTCTGAAGAGGCTGTTTTGTTGATTTATCCATATTGTATTTTAAAACTTAAACGATAAGTTTATTTATTATACTCCCTTAATATTTTTTGATGATTCGATTGCAGTTTTAAAATATTAAATTTAAATTTAAATGATAGTAGCCTTAAAACAGTTGACTTTTAAGGCTACCTACAAGATCCGTTTATTATCGTTGTATTTTTTATGTGGTTTTATTTGCATGATGGAACCAATATAATGTATTAAATAATATTACTCTAAGTCCTGTAGGACTTTGGTCAATACCAGCAGAATAAAAATGAAAACTTCTTATGAGACTTATGAAATAGAACAAGCAGGGGCAATAAATATTTCAAATAGTTCAATACTGCAGAGTCCTCAGCAAAGGCTGTAAAAGCTGAATTGAACTGAACGATGTAATTAAGTGGGAGAATTTAAAAACACTTAGTAATATTCCACAAAGATTTATTTTCCCAACCGGTTTCGACGCTGACGCATCATTATCAAGGGTACAATTCTCTTTAAATTCAATTAAAGAATTGTACCCTTGATAATGACGCGTCAGCGTTGAAACCGGTTGGGAAAATAAATCTTTGTGGAATATTACTAAGTGTTTTTAAATTCTCCCACGTTATGTTATTCCACCAAGTAGAGCCGTCAACAGTTGAGATGTAATTAAGTTTAGAACCCGCTGAACGTTGACGCTGGAGGTTTGAAACCGTAGGCGCCGAGAGTTCGTCCGAAGTGATTTTTTTGCCTCTTCTGTGAGAAAGGGAGAATGTAAAAATGAAAGTCTTTTCGAGCGGGGAGTTTTTTTATAGTCCCATGAAGAGAAATCACTGTTTACTGCGTTCTTGCAAATTGGCATCTGCCATTGTTTAGAGTAGATCCGTAAAAAGAGGATAAGGAGCTTGGAAACGGAAAAACAGGGCAAAAAAAAGCGGAGAAAAAAGCCTTTTTTCTGGGATTTTATTTTTCATCTCTCTTTTGCCACCTACTTATGAAACACATGTGCCTCGTGTATGTTCATTGCTGTTTTTTTCCAATTCAAATTTTTTTTTTCCAATTCAAAATTTTCAAAGCAATCACCAATATCCGAAAATCTGTACAAGGCTATTGTTCACTGTTATGACTGTCGATCTTCGACATGCTGTGGTTTTGTCGATATTTATTGGGCTTTTACTGTTCCTCTATTTATTTTTTCTTAGATCCTCGCACAATTTTCTCCCTCTACTTTTTTTAAGGTTTACTTCTGTTTTACATATTCAGCCTACACCTTCTTTCCTCTATCCACGTCTTTCGCCTTTCTTTATTCAAGCGTTGTTTTGCGCTCTTGTTCTCATGTATCTCTAGGTCTACGTTTTTCTTGGTGTCTCTTCTTGATCACATTCTCTCGTAACCTCAAATCCCTGGCTGTCGGATCATTTAGCTTCCTTTTACCTTCTACTATTAAACGAGCAAATATGTTCATATTTACATACATATATACCAGTCACGCCGTTCTCTTCCGGGTTAGTCACAGTCACAAAGTTTCACTCATAAATACATATTTGTACACCTAAATCTGCTTCAAAAATTTTCTCCATACTGTCATATCCTTGAAAACCCATTTTGCCTCATTGGTCCCCATACACTGTTTCATACACGCCCTCCTGTTTTTCAGACTCCTAATATTCCTCCTAAAAATTTCCTCAACCACGTTCAACCATAATTTTATCGTCCTATCTTGTATATATGTTTATATTTACTTAGGTATGTAAATATTTTCACGAAAAATACCGAACCGAATCTCATGAAATTCGGAAACGAGGAATCAATAGAACTAAAGGCTGCAAAGGCCCCAAGGCCCCTAAAATGGGTCCCTATTTTACGCGGAATCGATGCAGAGGTTTCTTTTTTTTTTTTTAATTTACTTGCATTCAATATTTTGGGTCGAAATTTTCACTATCGGATGACAAAAAGGAAGAAGTATTTAATTCTTGTAATCGATTTTGTTATACACTTCGTTTTTGCTTAAAAATTACATTTTCAATGACAAAATTGCAAATTTTTCTCTGATTTCAACAATATCACAACGTAACTATTATGGCCACGGACTGTTGGTAAAACAACTCTAATAATGATACCAGCGTTTATAACGAATGTATCTTACTAACGTGGAGGTTTTCCTCGTCAGTTCTTCATAAATTAAGAATAATATTTACAGTGTACCAAACAAAGCTTGGTATCCTGGTACTGGATATTTATCTGACGATGCACTAAAAAATGATTCTCATGTTATGGAAGGAAACACGGCTACGAGAGATCATTAAGTTACCTCATAAGTGATTGTCTTTTGTACGTTTTCAATATGGTTGGTGTGGTGGCTTCTCATATCGAAGTTTCTGTATCGCATCAAGTCGGAGACGTAGACTTGTTTGATGAATCCTGATTCCTTCATATTGTAACGTGGCGAGGGCAATTCTATAGTGGTGGCATTTGACTTGTGGGGATTAAAGAAAAATAAATTGAGTGGATGGTCTTGGTAGAAAGGGATAGGACTGAAGTGTTGGATGCTGTTGGAGAGGCAAGAAAGTTGGTGATGGAGATTCGTAGGAGTTAAAAAATGTGGAAGGAACGTGTACTGAGAGGATTTATGAATGTATGCTAACGAGGGTGACGAAAGGGAAGACGCTTGGAAAGTGCGGAAGAGATAAGAAAAGGATATGAATGTTGGACGACATCCAAATCTGCATGCTACATTGCGAACCGAAAAGAGGTGTGCGGCACGGGGTGTTAGAACGCCAGTCACGAAAGAAACGGGAGTAGGGAAAAGATAGGGGAGGACAGAGGTGACTTCGTATGACAATGTTACCTAGTGCTATTTTTGTCATTGTCACTAATGGTACTTGGAACAAGGAATTTGAGTATATCAGTTCGGCAGTGTATCTGTCTTATTGTACCGCTTCTGTCAGTTCTAGATACGCGGGGTCAAAATAATGTCCTTCGTTTCGTACAAAATATCGCCTAACCTGAAATTTTCAGATAATCCAAGCCATGCGCGAAGCCACTGAGTCTCTTAACGGCTCCCAATCTAGTCCCTGAATCAGCAGCATAGCACATACTATTCACTCTTTACGAAGCCTGAGGCTTTACTTAGCATTATATTGTCATGAGACGGAGCGGAGGGTATGAGAAACTCAAGCGAGATTTAATGGCTATCAAGTAGTGCTAGGGAAAATAAAAAGACCTCAGAAAATGGAAAGTTAGGAAGACGACCGTCCAAAAACCCATTACTCAGCTGGTAGAGCACCCGATGGTTTATGGTGATAAAAACAGCCACCTTCTTTCTCACGTCCTTTTTAGGGGATGTTAGACTTGACCCGGACCCCCCCGTTTCCCCCTGTTGTCTACGTAGACTTTTCTTTTTTTGTGAAAAAGCTGTGAAACGGGTTATTAATTGATTGCCATGGACCATCTGTAATTTAAGGTTGATTATAAGGAAAGGTAAGTAAAAGAAAAACTAATTTTGTAGCTATGATTATCTGTCATTTACTAAAAACTGTATGGTGTCGACAATTGTCTGCGTAGACATACCTCCAGCCCCTCCACCCCCAACATGGAGCTTCGTTGACAACCTTCGTACCCTCCCACCCCTGTTTGGTGTCTACGTGGATTATGGCAACCCCTTATCATCTTGCAGGTAACATGAAGGCGTAGGCGTGAAAGTCCTCCCCACTAACTACTTTTCCCGGGCGTCTTCTCTGACCTCTTTCCGCTTTGAACCTCCTCCATATATACATATTCTCCTCCTCTTCGTCCCTTAGCACCTCCAGCCCCTGCACCGCCCTCTTTCCCGGCTCCTCCCCCCGTCGTCCTCCCGGGACCAGTTTCCCGCGTCCTCCCCCAGCGCCCCCTCCCTCCCTCTCCACAAGTCAAATCATGGCCGTGGCACGCTTAATGAATTCACCGCTTCGTAAAATGGAAGCCCGAAAGTGCTCTTCGGGGAGAGGGTGGTCCGTCGGTCGGCTGGCTGGCTGGCGGATGGGATTGTCTGGGAGATAGGGGTTGTGGGGGTCGGGGACGCGTTCGGGCGCATCCCTAGGGGATAGGGAGGATGGTAAATGTGGGTAGTGGTGGGTGGCAGAGGGGGGTTGGTGTGTATGTTCCGCGGAATAGCGAGGCGTAAACGGACCGGAGAAGAAATGGGCGTTAAGCCCGGGGAAGGGGGGGGGGTGGCGTACGTATATATACGTATGAGGGGATAGTTGTGGCTTTGGCGTGGGGTATGTGGATTGGGGTTTCCTTGGGTGATTGGGGTTGGAAATCTCCCTGGTGACGATGGGTATTCTCCACCTCTCCCTCTAACGACTATATTCCTTCGTCAACCCTCCCTCCACCTCCTCGCTTGGTGATATGAAGGGGAGGCCTTTAAGAAGGGTTTCGCGCCGTCTTGGCGCACTCCTTACTCCCGCCCTTCCTGTGGAGCGCCCCTCTCAAAGACTCTTCCTCCCACCTGTGCCTATCGAGTTTTGCGTGCGCCTTTGAAGTTTCCCTCCCCCCTAAGCCAATCCAAAGGGCTCCCGAGGATTTCTCGCGCGGCGGCGTTTTAATCTCGGCTGGAGGTTTGACGCTGCCTCTCGGGGTCAGGGGGATCACGGTCGGTGGCGCGCTCTGCGGGAACCGCGTCGATTATTCGCCGGGTGCCCTTGCTTCATTCTTGGGCTAGATCGAAATCCAGCTTTGCGGCCGATGTTCCTACGTGACTTCAGTTTTTGACGCCGCTGTTGTCCGTTGCTTCATACCTGCTATCCCACATCGTTCACCCCCTTCCCATACGAAATCGCGATAGATAACCTAGTTCATTCGTGTAAACGATATTTATCTCGGACTAAGGCCCATAGTTCAAAGATCCTTCTGATATATCTTGGGGAACGCTCATAAAAAACATGTGGCACGGCATTCAAGAAACTAGGTTTTGTTAAGCGTGTAATAGGAAGGTCCTCGGATGAAAAAGTAAAAGAGAGATGCTGCTTCGCTCTGAAACTGGTTAGGCTACACTTCGAATACACCGCGAGCATTTGTGCCCCTAGTCATTAAGATTTGAACCAAAAAAATTAATATAATCCAAAGAAAAGCAGCACGCTTCGTTAAGAACTGCTACGAGCGAACATAAAATGTCCCACAACTTTAAGAGGGATTAACGTGGGAGCCCCTAGGGACTCGAGAGGCTACAATCTGGACTTAGCTTTCTTAAGATATTCATAACTGGTGGTTTTCAGAGCGACACACACAATATTATCTTACGTCTCACTACACCTCTAGGTCTGACAGAAGCGATAAAATAATAGAGATACATTGCCAAACAGATAGGTACAAAAACTCGTTCTTTCCGCGCGCAATAAGCGACCACAATACACACTGAGCTCCACTAATTCCACTCTCATAATCCCCGTTAGCATTTCACCTCCCCAAACCTTATCCCTTTCGTTTTTACACGGCTGGTGTCCTAACACCCCCTGCCATACACCCATGCAGAGGCTGGCAGGGTAGTATGTAGAATGATACGCTAGAAATAATGAAGCTTATCGTATTCTCGTATATTTTTCTGGTTTTTTCGCAATCTCCTCGCGTAGTATTCGCTAATACCGCCTAATCTGTAGTTATGGTTTAGCTTGACCGCAAACGAGTGAATTGCTTTTGCTCCGGAGAATGAAACCACTATCTTGGGCACGATAGCCCTGCTACAGCTACGGTTATGGGAGGTACTTTTCACAACGTGATTTCGTTTTGCAGCAATATTTCCTCCTTATTCTCGCACTCTGTGCGTTTACGCCTTCTACTCTTAAAGGAAGGAACGATCGATCGGTTACATCTTTACTTATCCCCTAATGCTTGATTTAAGTAGCATAAATAACCCTATTCGTAACAACAGTTCTGTAAAACTCCGCAGGACCGCTCAGGGTGAGTACGTGCGAGATATAACAACGATCGATCGGTTGCATCTTTACTTATCCCCAAATGCTTGATTTAAGTAGCATCAATAACCCCATTTGTAACAACAGTTCTGTAAAACTCCGCAGGAACGCTCAGGATGAGTACGTGCGAGATATAACATCGTTAATTTCCCACTTACCCGTCGTTGGTCGCGTCTTTTTTAATGCATATACTCGTAATGAACCATTATTGTGTATCGGGGTCGTAGTGCCGTGGTCTCTTTAGTATCAAAAGGATATTTGAATCCAAATAATAAAAAAATGATGCTATTAATGCTTGCTTCATCGAATCAAGAATGATTTTCGCTGTAAATATTACGAACTTATTAATTTAAATAAAACTTTGTATTCTCCACTATAGGTTTAATAACACGACCCGGGTTTCGACACTTTGTGTCATCATCAGGTGCAAATACAACATCTATCACTCTATATATACAGGTTCGTGGTAGGGGAGGGGAAGGAATCTGGGAGAGGAGGAGTGAGGGGAATGCTTGGAGGTGGGAAAGGGTTAGGGGATGGAGAGGGGAAAATATCTTAGTTTGTGTTTTGGGAAAGTCAACTACAATTTACACTGTGGAAAGTATGGTTTGGGTATATGGTGAAGAGTCATGATCACATTTACAAAGTAAACAAAGTTCATCAGTTCACTTGAGCTATCCGGGTTTTTAGGGGGGTGGAGAATATGGGAGAGTGGAAGGGGAGCACTTGTTCGTTGGCTGGGGGATGGTTTGTGTTTTGGGAAATTCAGCTACAGTGTTCAGTGTTCACTGCGGGAGGTCTGGCTTGGGTATATGGTGAGGAGTCACTTCACCTTTACAAAGTACATAAAATTCTTTAGTTCACTTGCCCTTGAGTCATCCGGGTTTTCAGGGGGATGGAGAATATGGGAGAGTGGGAGGGGAGCACTTGTTCGTTAGCTAGGGGGAAGTTATTTAACGAATGTTGGACAATTTCTAGCGACTCTAGGGCTCTAGCTTTCTAGTGACTCTAATCTTTTTCCGTCTTTTTCAAAGTGGAGGATTTTTGGCGCAAAACTGCTTTGGTGGTCGCAAACCATCTCAGTGTCAACAACCACCAAAGCAGTTTTGCGCCATTTCCTTTGTGATTACGAACTTAAAACAAAATTTTTTAAATTTAGAGTGTAGTGCTTTATCGAGCCGAAACATGGAAAGTCAGGAGGAAAGAGAAGTAATATCTAGAGGGTTTTTGGAATCTGACTTTGGAGGAGAACGGAAAGACTAAAATGGAGTGTAAAAATGAGATACGAGGAAGTGCTGTCAAGGATGAATGAGAAATGGAATATTTTAGGATCAGAATGTAAGAGGAAGGCGAACTGAATGGGACACGTCCTGAGGAAAGATTGCCTGCTGAAAAGAATATTAGAAGAAAAGATCGAGGGAAAGAGACGGAGAGGAAGACGAAGAAATTATATGTTGACGGATATTAAGAATGGAAGGAGTTAGGAAGAGCCGAGGGAGGCAGTGGAGGATAGACGATCATGGAGGGAGTAGCTCAATTGAATCCTGTCTGAGGACAGATTCACCTTACAAGAAAAATTCTAAGTGTTGCTGCATGACAACAATGAGCAACAGTCAAATGTTTTATGCAAATGACCATGGGAATTTTGTGAAGGGTATCGTAAACAATATAAGTTACAGCGTATTTCATCATGAAGATTTATTGTATCCCACTCAGAAGTAATTAAAGAAGAAATGTGAATTTAAAGCTAATCAACTATCAACTCATACTCCTCGTCAGTTTTTAAATAATATTTGCAAAATTAAATGGCCAACTTGGAAATGTATTATGCTTATCATAAACTTTTTTTTTTGGGAAGTGATCGACTTACATACTGTCGCTTGGGCTGTAGTGATTTGGATTTGTGATCATTGGATGGGTTTTTGCACCATAAGAAATTAAATAAGAATTTATTCGTAGCGGTTACATCTTGATTTTTTTCATGTCATCAGCCCTCTGCCCTTCTCTATCTAATGCTAGTTCCCTAACCTCCTAGTATCTTTCTACGTACTTTTGTCTTTATTTGGTCCATGAATTTATTCCGGGGCCCTCCTCTGGGGACTTTTCCTGTTATTTTACCTAGTGTTATGCTCTTCAAAAAAAAACTACCCATTGTGTCTCAGGGTGTGCCCAATCCATCTGGTTTTCTATCAGCTATTCAATATGGTCCTCTCGTCTTCTACTCTTCTGTACACTTCATCATCTCTTATTTTGTCCGTCCATTTTATCTTCAGAATCCTCCAGCACCAGGTTTCGAAGGCTTCTAATATTTATTGGTGAGATCCAAATATTGAAGTTTTTACTTGGTGGATAGTCCACATTGTAGTAATTACCACACTTTGTGGCTTCCACAAAAATCTGTGGAAGTCACGAAGTTTGGTAATGCTACAATTTATGGTCAGCTTTCCCAATGGTCCATGCTTCCGATCCATAGAGTGCTATGCTCCACACGAATGTTTTCACGTAGTTTCCTGGTTTGTAGTCCTATGTTCTTTGAGCACTGCAGTTGTCTGTTTCCCATGAACGCCTACTTATTGTGTCTTCAATTATGTTTTTCTTTCATGAACGAAGTTGATCAAAATTTTATGCATGTCGCTTGCATGCGTGCATGCTTGCGGAAAATGAGAAGCAATTAACTACGTCTTAAATTTTGTCCTTGACAAGACGCGGGCGGACGTTACGATAGTCACCTTGAATTTAATGCCTAGGAACGTAGTTAGTCGTCGTTATAGGCGTAGGTGTCTACTGTATGAGTTATTATTCTCGGAAAAACTGATCTTCAAAATAGTTATTTACGTTCCGAAATATGAAGCAAAGGCATGTTATGAGGACATCATGATTTCCTCATATCATGTTTTCCATTTGTGTTGAGAACGAAAATTTTTATTTCGGGAACTCCATCCGGTTGAAACTTTCTTCCAATCTCCTGAATTTAATTTCGTATTTCAGATTTGGTTCGAGCGAAAAAGAATTGTGAAAAACTTCCTTCTCATGCATTTGTAATTCGGGGGAAATGATAATAATCTCTGGTATTCTCGTGGGTGATGACACAAGGTATCTCGGATTGGCTGTTGTATTTATTTACCGTGTGAATTTATTGGCCTGTTGTAATCTTAGCGGAGAACTCAACCCCCTGTGTATATCTCACTCTCTGCGGCCACGACACCAACCTTGCGTGAGGTGGAAATGAGTCGGCTAGAAAATATTTATTTGCTAACTTATATAGCTTGCACTGAAAGATGTAACCCACGACGTTAATCAAACGCCGGCCCCGGTGGCGGCGGGGTAAAGTCTTCGCCTGCTAAACCGAGGGTCGCGGGATCGAGTCCCGACTGGGTGGGTTATTCACCACCCAGGGCATGGACGTATGTCAAGTTCTGTTGGTCCGGTCCCTGGAAAACCTGATGACAGGCTGAGCAGCCTATCGGGATTCCGGGGACATTCGGGCCAACAGAATCGTCTGGCAGCAAAAAAAATACTAAGGAAAGCCGCTCGTTTCGTGGAAATTGCTTTGAGCGGACAAAAAGTGTAACACTGATAATGAAAGAACTAGATTTGGTGCCGTTCGTAACTCTGAGATGACACAGTAGGCTCAGAATACTTGAAAAATTCTGATCAAATGGTATCCAGTCCAACCGGGAGGATTTTATTCTGACCCTGCGCTGTATCTGTGGAGCATAAAGAAGTAACAAATAAGATAGATACACTGCCGATCTAATAGGTGTCGAAATTTCTGCATTTCATGCACTATTAAAGATGATGACAAATACAGCATGACACAGGCATGGGACTCATCGTTAACTAAGTATGTACCACTGTTCTCTATTCTTTCCTTTTTCTTCATCCCTCTTTTCAAGACTAGTTTCCTAACACCCCCTGCAGGGTAGTATGTATGTGTAGTTGAATGCTTCTAATGGGGAGGCGTCAGATAGTGGAGTTTATTTATGCCATCAAACAAGAAAGCCAATGAGTTGTTAAACTGGTATGGGAAGGAATATATTGGGATTGGAGTAAGGGCTGAGTGAAACCCGGTGTCGGCGTTACTCTAATCCTAAAGAAAAGCGCTCGGGGACCACATTGAACGGTTTACCTGACGGACGCAGCACAGTTTATTTTATAATATCCGCATAAGAACGTGTAGGGATCGCGATTCCATTGAATAATTAGTGTCTCTTGCTGGGATTCAAAACTTTACCCTCGGAATGGGGAGCCAACACTCGTACCACCACATCATAGAAATCCCCCTTTCCTGTGGAATAAATTGATACAAATATTATATTATATCTCCAGGGATATGCTCGTAATAATTTCCTTTGTTAGAGAAAAATATTTTGTGATGTATATTTTATGTGTCTCTCACATTCTGTGCGTGCTTAAGATGGTGGGCAAGAAAAGGAAACTTGTGAATGAAATTCGAAATCGGCATTGTATGTGGCTGGAAGATGTAATAAGGGGCGATGGGTTGCTCGAGAATGTGATAGAGGGAAGGATGTTAGGCAAGTGGGGAAGGGGATGAGAGAGAATACGTTTCATGGACAGGATGAAGAAGGGTAGATAGTATGCTGAGGCGAAAAAGGATATACCAGAGGTTGATAGACCCCAGAATATGTATGAAATGCTTTGATCTTCATTTGCATCTCCCTAAGCACTTATTTTAATCATAAAATTGACTAATCTAATTGTGGACTTGCTTATTGACATTTCCAAGATCAGTTCACTTTCTTTATCCAACGATATCAAAATATCTGAATTCCAAAATGCCTGTATTCACATAATCGTATGGAAAATCGCTGCCTGCACTGCCTAATGTGGTCTCGTGTTTAATGATTATGCATTTCGACGTCAAAACTTGTTTTTTCGGTGATCACGGGTCGTTATTTTTAATACGAAGGCTGTTGATTAAGTAAGTCGATTGTATTCGTGCCATTTCATCGAGCCAAGGCGATTAGAGGCGTTAGAAGTTACCTTTATAGCTTGTTTTTGTTGTAATTCCGCATCGATATTACGTAGGAATAATCTCAAACAAACTTATCATTGTGACATCCGCAATAATACCGTGACATTAAGTCATAGTGTCTGACCACCCTTTTTTAGATGTTTAGCGAATGAAGTATGAACCATTTTTTTATGATCAATATTTCCTGCATTGAGAATTTCTGCTTTTATGATGGGAAGGATCAACGGTTTCTTGGTCGCCATACAAAATGGAGAAGAGTGTACTCGTTTATAATGTTATAGAAGCCATTGTGTATGTTGCACTGTAACTGTTCGTCGATTTTCCTCATGTATTTTCATTTTATAACTTATTGCAGTTATCAACATTTTCTATGGTTGGAAGGCGGTCTAGCTATCTACATCTACATACTACCCTGCGAGTCGCCGCATGGGCGTGTGGCAGCGGGTGTTAGGTCACCATCCGTGTAAAGATATAAGATTTTAGGAGGTGAAATGGCGACGTGTATTATGCGAGTGTAGTCAGTGGAGCTCAGTTTTTTATTTTGATCGTTTATTGTGCGCAGAAAAAAATGAGTTTTTGTACCTATCTGTTAAGGAATGTATCTCTCTTATTTAATCGCTTCTTTCAGCATAGAGATGTAGTATGGCGTCGTGATAATATTCTCTGAAACACACCAGTACTGAATTTCTCAAGCAAGCTAAGCCTAGCGTGCAGCCTCGGAGTTCTTAGGGGCTCTCACCTGATTCCCTCTACAAGTTGTGAAACACTATATGTTCGCTTGTAGTAGCTTCTAACGAAGCGTGTAACTTGTATTTTATTATTTTTTTGGATAAATCCTTATGACCAGGGTCCTAAATACTCGCAATGTATTCGAAGTGTGGCCTCACTGGAGCGAAGAAGCATATCGCTTTTACTTTTTCATCCGAGGACCGCGGGCCGAGGACCGAGAAAGATAAAAACGGGGATCGGGTTGGTGTGGTGGCTAGAGTACTCGCCTACCACACAAGCGGCCAGGGTTCAAATCCCTGCAGAGGCGGATGTTTTTCAGAGGAACCCGATCCCTACTTGAGTGTCTTGTGGAGGACACTTCAAGTGGAGTACTCCGTCTGTCGGATGAGACGTTAAGCCGTGGTCCCCTTGGCGTCTTTCGTCAACAGTAGGCTAATGCCGACGCCGGGTTTCTATCCACCCTTCCTCCCTTACCTATCCCCTATGGCGCAAATGACCTTAGCCGTCGGTCGCCTCCCCAAATATCCAATCCGAGGACCGCCCTATTATACGCTTACACCGATTGAAGTAGGAGTGTTTTGATCGGCATAAAATCTCTACGTGATATCTTTTTAAGTCATTCACCTAATTTGTTTTTCCGACATATTTCTTTTCTTTCGCCGCTTACCCAACATCCACCCATCCAACGCAGTCTTCATCGTCCTGCATCCATTGATTTCTCTCCCACTGTCTTTGGGTCTTTTGACGACTTACATTTCTTACCTGCTATTCTCACCATTTTTCTTTAGATTGTCTATCACACTTTTTCTGCCTGTAATAGAAGTTGTCAGCATCATGCATTTTAATTAAGATGGGCCTCACGCACTAATAGACCTCCGGTGACTCACACCGCAATCTTAATGAAATGAAATTACCTGAGCACGTGGCTCAGCCATGCGTCTGCTCTGGGGGAAAATTCAGTCGTCCAATCTAGTTCGCATGCTCTGCGGTTGTTATGAGCGATGCCCAAGGGAGGTCAAAGTAGGGATTAATGAAGGCGGGGGAAAATTATAGCGGCACCAGGTAAATGAGAGTGGATGTAGTGCCGTTCGTCCACCAAGTAGGCGTATGCACGCCTTTTTCTTCAGCGTCCTGCAGGCATTAGCTATGATAACAACTATGACTTCATTATTTAGGTGAGTGCGAGGTAATTTTACCTGGGATAACGCCAATCGGATTTGAAGGCTCTGCAAAGATGCCTACAAATTGCTAATAAGTGCGTTATAGAGCCTTGTAGGATCAATACATTTTTCCATTATTTCTTCACAGGATTACTTATTTAACGCTAGAACACTCGGACTTAGTCACTTTCTAGAACGTTCATGGGGTGCCATTTCTTCTCCATATAAAAGAAAGTTATTTTTTCTAATGAAAAAGCAATCTGATATGACTTGAAGAATTTCATGCACATGTTTATATATTTCGTATGATATCGAACACTTTTCCAACCATGAAATACAGGCAATATTTATTAAATCTATAGAGCATGCTAAATCGACAATTTCCGTGACTGCCAGCCGTTTTCTCCGTGCCATTGTCGAAATATGTTATTGACTGACTCCAGTGATGGGTAGTCGGATGCTTGCACTCTAGACAAGAAGGAGAATCACAAGTGTGTTCATGACTGACTGACGGTCCACCCATCAACCTAACCCTACAACTGACGGTCCACCTATCTATCTAATTTCCATCCCTTCCGCATTTTTCCCCTCTTGTAGTGGTTCACCTCACGACCGGGAGTCGCAACAGCATTACTACTAAGCCAAAAGATGGTAACTAAAAAATTTCAGATTTGAGGTTAAGAGTTGATTTTTATATGATTTTCTCTAGCACGCTTTCCCATGGATCCATGAATCAATGGATCCAATCGTCCATGGTTACCACTTCATTCAACCCTTCATAGTTACCAATTCATTCTGCTAAAAACATGAATCGAGTAAGACTAGTGGCAAAGTGTCCAACTTTCGTCCCATAGGTCATTCAGAGGCATCGCGTCGAGACTACATCTATCCATCCATACATTCGATATCAACATAAATGTATTAAATATGAAGATTTTGGTATTCAATGGAATCGAGAGCTTCAATATACAATTTATAGAAAATTTATAAATGAACTTAAGTTTAGGTGCAAAATATAAATGAGGTCGCGCCCCATGCTTTTCGTTGTGGTCTTATCATTGTGTGGTTAATTTCCGTCAATTGAATTTAATTGTTTCCAGTACTGGTCTAAATTTTCATTCACTCGAGAAAATTTAATTTTTTCTTTTTTAGTGCAATGTTAAGATATTTCTGTTTTTAGATTTTTTAATATCTATTTAGAAAAGCCTGCTCAAAAATTCTTTTATAATTTTTTTATTTTATTTTCAACCTTGAGGATTAAAAAAAACTGAAAAAAAATTAACCGCATCTGTAGCGGTTTGCTTGATATCACGTTCTGCTTTCACCTTACCTAAAGTGTAAATGTCAGTTTTCTTAGCCAAAAAATCGTATCTGTAGCGACTTGCCAGATATCACGTTCTGCTTTCACCTTATCTAAAGTATGAATTACTGTCTTCTAAGCAAATAAACCGTATCTGTAGCGGTTGATTATATATAACGTTCGGCTTTCACATTATGAGTGTCTTGTGGAGGGCACTTCAAGTACAGTACTCCTTCTGTCGGTTGAGACGTTAAACCGTGGTCCCCTTGGCGCTTTTCGTTAAGAGCAGGCTAATGCCGACGCCGGGTTTCTATCCACCCTTCCGCCCTTGCTTTTTCCCTATGGCGCAAATGACCTTAGCTGTCGGTCGCCTCCCCAAGATCCAATCCAGCAGTAACTACATGTCTTTCTCCATGAGATTCTCATTACTATTTTTACCTTATGAATAATATTCATTCCGTATTTTCCGCGCTAATTGTCTAAGCATCGACTAAAGCTTGTTATCCCTTGGAAGATTGACTAGATGATGAATTGAAGACTAGAAGGTGAAAACTTTGCATGTTATAACTCAGAACCAACATTGATGCAGTTTTTTAGCTTAACGGGGCAGATTAGGCGGACGGAGGAGGAGGAAGGGGTAGGTGGAGTGAGAATTTGGCCGTGTGGTGTCCGTTGAATGATGAGAATACACTGAGAACACTCTTCCTCGGCATCGTGTCGTTATACATGGCACTCCTGGTTTTCAATTGCCTCCAATCAAGCTTTGTGTGTGATGGAGTCGATTTAATGCCTCCTGGGCGTTCTAAGTTATTCCGTAATTAACTTGTACATTTTAAAACTTGTTAGTCTCTACTTTTTACTCGGTGGAAAATAACGGAGTTAAGGAAAATTCGTGAGAGAAAACGGCTTAGGAAATTAGATAAAAGTAATATCACCAAGTTCTCTGGACGGATAGGTCGAAACGACGCCTGCGGGCATTCTACTGTTATGATGGATGAAGGCCTAAAATTATCTCAAGAGTGATTACTCAGGAAGGAATTGAAGTAGGTGAACGATGACCATATAGATGGAGATTTGTATATATGAGGACTTCAGAAATCAAGGGGTCTAAGTAACAAAATCATTGTTTAGAGAAAACTTAAGTCAAAGTTGAAAATGTTTGGTACAACCCACTAAGTAGTTATGAGGCATTACCCCAGATAGCAGCACCTGTCTAGAAAATCACTTGGATCCCTTTGCCACATAAAAGATTTATATTTTCACATCCCATTCCTGTACATAACTTATTTTTTTTCAAAAATGTCACTTAGACCCCTTGACTTCTGGGGTCCACATATATTCTACGGTATCCGGGGAGCTATTATGGAATTTCACCTTTAATTTAAATGAAAGAAGCTTTGAAGTTTCCTCTCTGATATTTATTTGCTTGTACAACACGTTTCGATGCTTAGAACGTCATCATCAGGTACATCGGCTTCAAGCGTTGAAACGCATTGCACAAGAAATTTAATAACAGAGCGGACACTTCAAAGTTGCAAAGTTTCTTTCCTGTAGTATCGCATGCACAAATTTAGACGTATCGCACTTGCTGCTATCCATTAGTGGAAGTCGACGGGGTTTTCACTTCATAAATGATTTATCGTGAAGGTTCGGGTGTTTCGAGTACTTTCTCACTTTAAGCACAACGGAAAGTGCTCTGGCCTAATTGATTTTCATCCCATGAGCTGTTGAAAGGAAGTCCTATTAACATTTATCCTTTCCACTCGGGTCTGGAAAAATGGCATTAGAATGGAGTTGAATTAATATTATCCATTCTATCTAGCAGTTTAAAATTGATCAACAACGTAATTTTTATAATTTTAATTATTGATTCCTCCTGTCCCTCTGTAAATCAGTAAAAACGCGTTGTGGAATTTTGTATGTATAAAAACTGCCATTACCAATAGAATTTTTCGGTAATAGTGTTTTTTTCAATTACATTTTCATTTAAACTTAATTGAATTTAGACTCCATTTCACGCGATTCCATACGTAAAGTCATGTTTTATGAAATAGTTTTAAAAAAGAGATTGAAATCTACCATTTTGCCAACATTTATCACGTTCAAACGGTGGTCAATGTTTGCATTAAAGTTTTGCGAAAAAGGTGATCAATGAGACATCAGCCTTAGACGTAATTTTAGCTAGCTTCTGAGATACATTGGTCAACTTTTGTTTCTTAAATGTAAAATTTTAGTCGTTTTCTGTTGTCGGAAACTGTTTTCTTTCATTAAAAAAATTCTGAAGCTGGGAAACTCTACTGGGGAAAATGTGCAAAGTTTTTCCGGTCTCACCTCAACGCTTCCAATTTTTTTCTCAACGACCAAGTCTGAAATGGAATTTTTGCCAAGTGACGTCATCACCTGGCGAGTTTCTCCTTTTAAACGACCCGAAGAAATGGTCACAACAGGGGAGCGATCAAACGCCTAGGATAAAGGGGATTGGTCTCTTGGGATTCGAAACCCTGCCGAGAATTCAGGGTCTTCGTGGAGTCTTAAACAGCATCTTAACGGGTTTAAATTGTTTGAGAAAAAAGTACAGATTTGTGACCGTGTTTTTGAGAAACTGACTTATTTCTATCTTCGACAATGAAAATAGTTATATTATTTTTTGCTCTTTATAAACTTTTCGACCTTCTCAGTCCTTGGTACTGAGTTTTTTTTCATTTTGTTTACAGCAATTGGTACTTCAAAGCTTAAGCATTGCCTTTCAGCTTTGCAGAACATAGTTTGAGGTGAAGCCCTATTTTTTTTGCTAGAATAACAATGCTATAAGCAAATTCTGAAACGGTCCATAATATGCTGAATATCACTTTGAGGCGTTCCCTCCAAAACTTACCTTTAATGTTGCTCAATTCATTTCCTGACTACTTATGGAAATATTCGTCCTAAGGTTGATGAAGAACACAACATTTTAACTGTCCTGTGTATTTATTAATGCAAATTTAACTTTCATTATGTTTGATTATAAATACAGCTTTTTTCTTTCTTAAGTGATTGTTTTCAATGCCAAAAGATGTTGATTAGAAGCGATTTCTTCCTGGGCATTGGATGATAATAAAAAGGAAGCACTTCCTAACTCACCTTTTAATTGTAACCATTTTGAGCATTAAGAACGTTCATTTACGTCCTCTTGCCTCCTGGCCATCCAGAGTACGATCGTATATGCGCGTCTTTCAAATTTGCGCTGGAGCAGTAAAGGCGTACGTTCACGCCTCCCATTCAGATGCATTGTAACATGTTGTTCCATGTATCCCGGTGGCTGGCGAGCCCAATTATAACCATAAAGTGTCTCTGAAGAGTTCTGCCACCTTTTCCACTATTCTACTACGTTCAGCCTTGAGTACGTGTATACCACATGTAGTTGGTTCCATTGGCAGAAGTTTTTGCATACAAAGCTGGTTGTGGTCATGCTTTAAGTTAATATTTTTGTACTTTGACCACAATATTGAGGATCTTACCCAGTAAAATTGTTGTATTTATTTTGTATCGCTTGTGTAATGTATGGTCTTGTTTTCATTGATTGATATCAAACAAACTTCAGTTCAAGATAAAAAAATTGCAGTCGGAAGTAATTCAATCTTAAATGATTTAGTACTTTCCCGGCAAATATTGTGTGTGAAATTCTCTCGGAATTCATAGATAATACAAATTTTCTAAAAAAACTCACTTCTGGGGTCAGGAAAAATGACAAAAAACTCACTACTCAAAAGGGTAACTACTTCAATAATTGATGCCAAAATTCGAATTTTTTCAATAGAAATTGCGTTGCTGTTGGGGTTTTTGCTGGGAAAATGTATGACTAAATAAATTATTGGTCCAATAATCTACATACATGTTGCCTTGATTTAATTTTTTTTGACAGGTTATGGCATCGTATCTGTAAATGTGAATTGTTTATGAACAGAATACGAAGATGTGGAAATCGGTATTTGTTATGACTTACACAATTGCGATGGAACGTCCTGAATGATTTATCTACATCTACGAAATACCGTGCAAGCTTTCACTAGGGTGTGTGGCACGGGGTGATTCCACACCAGGCATGAAGCCCTCATCCAAGCTGAAATCCCTACCGCTCACGTTCCCCTGGTATGCCAGGCGCAGGCCGAAAGTAGGCAGGACAACAGTACGTGGTCAGACCAGAAACTACGAGAGTGCTACGTGGACGAACATGCTACCTTGCAGTACATTACTTAAGATACGACTACTGGTTATTATTAGTGCGATAGATGAATAGATCTACCAGGTACTAAATGTTGCAAGAGCTCTAACATGCCGGAAATTGCATGCGAGTTTAGTAGCTAGTAATGATGTTAAGATATTTAGCACTAGTGCAAAATCCTATTTTGCTTAGCTAGGGTCAAAGTGTCCTAGAATTGATCTATCGTCACTACTAGGGCTGTTCAAAAAGTAATGATAGTAGTAAACTTTGAGGGAAAATGTGTGGCGAAGAGTTGAAATGCTGCATACTATTGTGTAGCCCATTCTTTTCGCCGAATATAAAGACCATTTTGTAGTCGATCGGTGCTGTGAGTGGACGTATGTGACGATTCGTGTAACGTGTATTGATAATAAGCCCTTATTTTACGTGGGAAAATTACATTTTAAATCTTTCGACTCTGCAGTCTATTTCCGTAATCTTATGTCTGTGATTGTTTCTACCGTAATAGGTCGACTCTAGCGAAATATGTTTTACGTCCGGCAAAAAATAGTCTACGTCAAAATTTCGTTAAAGGTTTAATCTATATTTTTCCCTTCGATCGGATGGAGGTTCCCACCCTTATTCCCTCAACAATTTAGTATTTAGTTTTGACTATCAGTTTTGAAAATCATCCTGCTTTCGTGATACAGGGATATCCGAAGCGTTTTGATTCACGAGAGTCGCGAGCGAAACTCCGAAGGGACACCGCCGAAAGGGATTTCTGCACGGATGGGGCAGAGTTGGGTGGTCGGGTTGGCACATGAATTAGGGGAAGGGGTCGATGCTCGTGTGTCTGCGTGGGGATGTTGGAACCGTGTCGACCTCCACCTCTTTTCCCACCCACCCCCGCTATCCACACGGGCTCCTCGCCCTCCACGCTCCGCTCCCAAATCCTCCTCCCCTTTACCAAACCAATTTAGCCTCCGCGCTTCCAGACGCGGCCACAGGTGACGTTGCTCCTCCGGGCTTTTTGGGGGAGAGTGGGTGTGTGGTGGAGTGGGGGGGGGAGAGGGGGGAAGCGCGTGCGGGGAGAGGGGCTCAAGCGGTCGGAAGATTGAGAAGAGGTCCTCCTCCTACCTCACCCCCGGGCGCGCGTCGCCATGGAGCCTCAAACCAGCCGCATCCCCTCCACCCCCGGGCGATGTCGTCGTCCCCTGGATACCCCCATCCCAATCCCTCCCCCTTTTCGCCTCTCGTTCCGGACCATTGCATGCATCCTTAATATATACGGGACCCTGTCTCTCTCTCTCTCTCTCCTACCTCCCACTCTGGGGGCACCTCTCCCATCGCCCCGTCGCTGTGCAAACAAGAGCACGTCGGTCCCCCTTCAAGCGCGCAGGCAAGCTCGCTCATGGAGTCGAACCCTAAAAGCCACCCTCTCCTTCCTCCTCTTCCCTCACTGATGTTCACTACCCTCCTGCGTGCTGCCTATACGCATAAAGCTTTTCCAGAAATCGTCCAACTTGCACTGTGCAGAAGTGTATGTAGAAGAACAGAACGGTACTTTTACTCTTCAATCAAGTAAAGGAAACGGCAGATGTCTTATTTAGTAGTCGATTCCTCGGAAGCAATCCTTCCCAGGTAAACATAATGATCCCTAGTTCTTTGTTGAACAACTCACTTGTACATATCCTCTCTTTTTTACTGCATCTATTCAGTATTCACACAAGTTACCGTAATCATTAAGGGGACGAATTAACATGGGCCGTCTCGTCATTAGTTGTTCAATCCTAAGGCTGGTTGACTGCAGCCGTCCACCCTTCCCTATCTAATGCTAGTTCCCTTACCTCCTGGTATCTCTTCCTATGTATATACTTTCCCCTTTATTTGGTCTGTTAACTTGGTCTTACCCTGGGACTTTCCCTTTGTTTTTCCTTCAATTATGTTCTTCAAAAATCCATTGTATCTCCGTATGTGTCTAATCTTGTTTTTCTTTTCTCTATGGTGCCCCATATGGTCCTTTCCTCTTCTACTCTTCTGTACACCTCATCATTTCTAATTTGTCCGTCTATTTTATCTTCAGAATCTTCCTTCAGCACCAGGTTTCGAAGGCCTCCAGTCTTTTCTGGTCAGCTTTTCCAATGGTCCATATTCACACGAATGTTTTCACATACTGTTTCCTGGTTTGTAGTCCTATCTTCTTTGAGCACAGCATTTGTCTTTTTCCCATGAATTCCTTCTTAGCCTGGGCTATTCTCCGCTAAAGGTGTGCTCCGTTATGAAAAATGGTTTTTTAGTTCTATCTTGTTTGAGCACAGCAGAAGTCTTTTTCCCATGAATGCCTTCTTAACCCTGGCTATTCTCCGCTAAAGGTGTGCTCCGTTTATGAAAGATGGGATTCGACATAAAAATCTTTCCTGTACTTCCTGTACCTGGGAGGATGTACGGTTGAGGACACCTTAAGAGGTTTCACCCCAATGCAAATCCTCTACCCTATGCTGAATAATTAGTGCACCTCCGGTATACTGTATAATGACGCTCTACACCAGATTTCCAGTTTATTTCTAGCAAGATTGATTTATACTGCGAGCCCCTCTCCGTCGAAGTGATTACTTTGATTAAAATTTGCTATGGGAATCTATTCAAATGGATGTACGATATGTTAATACATCAGTAAAAGTAATGGTCCTTAATGTTGTACTAACTTTAACTCACTAATATGATCGATTTCTTTGGCGACGAGGTCTGTGCTAGGGAGGTTTTAAACTCTCTTTGTGCTAACGCCTGAGCAGAGAAGGGATATACGGCTAGGATTCAGCGATGTCGTTCTACGTAACGTTCCCCCAATCTCAAGAGTACTGTCTTATGAATACCACGATATTTAGATTTAATGTTATGTTCAGATTTCATGGAACTATTTGGACGAGAGAATTTCTGTGGTTTGGCAGGTAACAAATTTCAAAATTATCCTTTTGCAGTTCGTCATACCGCCAAGCTATTCTTCGAAACGTTATCTCTTTGCTTGTCTGTCGACAGATAGACTTTCGGTCGATTATTAGCTTCTCATCATAAGGGCCAGAGTTCCAATCCCGGTGGTAGAAGAGATATTCTATTGAATCGCGGTCCCTGCTTGAGTGCTGTGCGAAGAGCAGCTCTATGTCCGTCACTTTGCTCGAATACTACACTTATCGCGAAATATTTCGCTTGTCGGATGAGAAATCAAGTAGTGATAATAGCAAAGTCGGCTAATGTGAGGAATGTATCAATAATCCAGAAAAAATACAAATTTTGTAATATTTCACGCGAACGATATTCTGGTAGTATTTCTTTTAAAAATTACACTCAGGTGTTGAAACTGGTTGGAAGTAATTTAAGTTTCGGAGAAATATCACGAGGTTGAGTTTTTTCTCGAAGTTAAAATTGTATTTCATTGAGAGTGTTTTATATTTTTTTAGGAATCCATTTTCCCTCCTTTAGCTCAAGCAGGCTAACAGAGACAGCATTAAACGCTCTTAAAAACGTTTTCCATAGAATTTTTCAAAAATTATTTTTGTTGGTCCCGAAATTTTGGCGAATGGAAAATTGTATTAGAGATGATATGGCTCTAAAGGTACCTAATAGGTACATCTGGCCTTAAAAGAGCACCAAAGCCCGGTTTCTTTTACCCTTGCCTTGCCACCCACCTATCTTCGATCACCATCGCCTTTTCCTTCACAATTGTCCTCGTGAATGTCATTCCTATTGATGAAAGATTTCAGTTTTTCCCGGTGAATGGAATGAAGAAAGGTTTCTAGGAATTCCATCCCGGTTGGTAGGTCCATGACCAACGTTTCAGCCGCTTACACTGCATCCGTCCTCAGGGTGATGAGATGCCGATGAGCAGAGTTGTCCCAAATATATAGTAATCATGTGAGTGCTGGTGTCAAGCCGTTTTCCAATCAATCCAATTGATCCGTCGAGTCAATCATGAGGAAGTGCGGAAAATTGGCTTGACATCGGACCTCCGGTGACTACTGTACGCTTGGGACAACTCTGCCCATCGGTATCTCATCACCCTGAGGACGGCTGCTGTGTTAGCGTTCGAAGCGTTGGCCATGGACCTTCCAACCCGGATGTGATGCCGAGAAGCCTTTCTCCACTCCATTCACTGGGAAAACCAGGAAACTTTTATTAATAGGAAAATAATTCGCGAGGACAATCATGGAGGAAAAGGAGACGGACGACTATAATGATTGAAGTTAGATTTATAGCTATGCAAGGGTGGGGATCGGGTTGGTGTGGTGGTTAGAGTACTCGCCTACCACAGGCGGCCAGGGTTCAAATCCCTGCGGTGGCGGATGTTTTTCAGAGGAACCCGATCCATGCTTGAGTGTCTTGTGGAGGGCACTTCAAGTGGAGTACTCCGTCTGTCGGATGAGACGTTAAGCCGTGGTCCCCTTGGCCTTTCGTTAAGAGCAGGCTAATGCCGACGCCGGGTTTCTATCCACCCTTCCTCCCTTACCTATCCCCTATGGCGCAAATGACCTTAGCCGTCGGTCGCTTCCCCAAATATCCAATTCAATCCTATGCAAGGGTGGAAAGAAAACTGGCTTCGGTATTCTTAAAGGCCAAAAGTACAGCATTCGGTTCGTACCTATAGACTCATATCAGCTCTAATTCGATAAAAATGTTTTTAAGAGTGGTTAATGCTGTTTCTTTAAACTCGTATGAGCTAAAGGAGGGAAACATTTTTCTCCATAAAATTATTAAACATTCTCATTGAAATACACTTTTAACTCCGAGATGAATCACAAAATTTTGAACCAACCTCAAGCCTTTCTTCCATTTTTCCATTGTAATTTTTATCCCCTTGGGTATTTCCTCCCGTTGCGTATTTCCTCCGCGAGCTACTACGTTGAGATGCTGACGTGGCTAGTCCCCCCCCCCGTGTACTTTGAGCGTGTAAAATTATTGGCAAGTGACGACGAAAGTGAGTTTTTTGGATGGGAAACACTTGTGACGTGCTTTCAGGCCAACCTGCCCGTGGCACCCGTTCCTCTCCTTTGGATGTAACATCCCTGCCACTTCCTAGTGCAGTTTGCACCAAAGTTTGGGAGGAAATTAGCGAAGTTCGCTCCTCGCCTGGGAGTCCCGTTTCCTGGAAATATTCTCCGTCGACCCGCTTCCCCCGTTTTCCCATGGGGAGGGAAATAAGATTTTCCGCCTTGAAAATTTCGTCCCCCTCCCCCTTGCTATGCGAAATAAGTACGGGGAACCAAAAAGAAACTCCTACATCCCTGGGATGTTTTTTAAACCGTATAAGGCGTTATTTTGTTTCGCACCTCGCTCGAGGTGCGTTTCAAAAGTTAGAGCCAACCAGTAGTAAATGTCAGTTTGCTATGATGATTTGCTGGCAACCGGCGTAGTAGCTTTAACTAAAATGTTTGGCATGCGTACCAAAATGCTGTCGTCCATTCATTTCTGTTCGCCTTTGCGTGAAAGTGTGCTATATTTTGGATCGTAGGCTTTCGCAGCGACGTAAGTCATTAGGAACAGCTGTCGGTTTCTGCGTCGTCTTTGTTGTACTTAACATCTACATATTACCCAGCGAGCCGCCGTATGGGCGCTCGGCGCGGGGTGTTAGGTCACCAGCCGTGTAAAGATAGAAGGGATAAGGTTTTGGGAGGTGAAATGGTGAATGGTACTATGGTAATACTACTAAGTAGTTAAGAGGCATTACCCTAGATAGCATCACCTGTCAAGAAAACCACTTGGATCCCTGTACCACCTAAAAGATTAATATTTTCACATCCCATTATTGAACCTAACTAATTTTTTAAAATGTCACTTAGACCCCTTGACTTCTGGGGTCCACATATATTATAGGTGTGTATTTAGTGGTGCTCATTTTTTACTGTGGTCGCTTATTGTGTGCGGAAAGAACAAGTTTTTGTACCTATCTGTCCGGCAGTGTATCTCTTTTATTTTATCGCATCTGTCAGACCCGGAGTAGTAGTGAGGCGTCATGATAATATTCTCGTGTCGCTCTGAAACACACCAGTTCTGAATTTCTCAAGCAAGCTAGGCCTGGCGTGTTGCCTCCGAGTGTGATAGAGGAAAGGATGTTGGACTATCGGGAAAGTGGAAGAAAGAAAATAGATTTCATGGACAGGATGAATATGACAAGATCGTATGTCGAGGCGAAAAAGGATATACTAGAGCGAGATAGGGCACTGACAAAGTATAAAATGGGAGGAGCTTCTCTAACATTCAATAAAACCTAAATTAACCGTTAGGTTACTCCAAACAAAGTTAATATTATTGCTTAACATGTGCTTATTCGTCAAATCCATCATCATTATCCATAGGAAAGTAAGAAAAGAACAGGGCGTAACAATACGTCTTATATTTCGGTTGTCAGGCTTCAGTTTGATTACGTTGTGCCCTCTCATTTACCTCAATGTTTACGACCGATTAAATAGATTGATATTTTTTATTTCTCAATTTTAAATGTATAAACATGGATTAATTAAACAATGAGCTTTTGGTAGCTTCAAGGGCTGCCTGTTGGCAGCTACCATCATGACACGAGCGTCCAAATGCAAGACAATACACTTTATAAGTATGAATGATATTCAGGACAACTAATCATCACATTTAGATGAATTTGCCAGATTCAAGAATCAATCAAGGAATTACCTGAAAATTCAAAAATAAAATACGATCTTTTTTATAAAATTGAAAATAAAAAGAAAAAAAGGGGAAAAATAATTATTTATTTGCTTTTCTTTTACCTAAGAACGAAGTCTAAATTTTCAAGAGCAAGCAGCCATTCCTTGAGTTTTTTGAAAGAATGTAATCTCATTTTTATGACCTTTTAGAGGAGGTAGTAACATAGTGCATAATTTTGGTTCACCGTGAACATAACATTATAAATATAGATAGACGAACCTTTTGTAGAGGAAACAGCATATTTCTACGGCCACCTCCAATATGTAGTTAATCAAACCAGGTAGAGGTGTTGCCACTTCTCGAGAAGAACGTTCGTAGTACCTCATCAATGCACAGTGTCTTAGGGGGGCTCTTTATACTGCAAAATGAGGGAAAACTGTGCGTGAGTCTTTAGTCAGCCCTCACTATTCTTAGTCCTTAGTCAATACTGATTATTTCTTAAGTAGTTCATGAATTCGTGCAACGTAGGTATGTCATACGAGTAAGGTTTTTACCAAATATTAATTGAAAACTCGAATAATATACGAGAGACGTCTGTGATGAAAATCAACTCTGTAAGAATCGCGGAATCGATTAGTGAAGTATTTTTTTTAA
This sequence comes from Ceriagrion tenellum, assembly GCA_963169105.1. NCBI lineage: Eukaryota > Metazoa > Arthropoda > Insecta > Odonata > Coenagrionidae > Ceriagrion > Ceriagrion tenellum. The sequence continues at coordinate 68,531,220 of OY720639.1, forward strand.
TCGACTAGCGCATATCCACTCTGCTCTCGACCTGTTTTAAGGTGTTCCACCTGGTGCGTAGTATCTAAGACGAATAGAAATAGAGTGCGCCGATGTGTGATCAACTTCGTAGATTAAAAGAGGGAATGGAAAGCTCGCATAACAATCGGTCTGATAATGGTCCACCGATAAGAGCAGATAAGGTTTGATGAACGTTAAAATATTTCTATGTCACCTCCCACTAATCCAGACATCTACTCTGTAGCACAATTCATTCAAGTTATATCCTACCGGCATTGTCCAGGCCATCATTTCACCAATTAACAACGAAACATGGTTGAGTATGGACTGGAAATATTTCGCGCGTGAACAACTTCCATCGATCGATCCATCCGGATGCAACTGTTTGAAATCACGTGGGCACATTAACATAAACAAACGAACATTTGAGAAGTTCTGTTCAGAAAGTCCAGCAGTTCCCCGAGATTCCCTGGGTGTCGGCGTTTCAGTGCCTGAATCATCCATCTTCTTCGGGGTTGAAGGTCATCCTTTCAGGGCCTTCATTCTGCCCTGAAAACGATGGACGTAGGTATGTCATACGGGTAAGCCCCGAGGTAAGGCCCGAGTCGGGCATCGAAACATCGGCAGCTGTGCTCCCGGTGGATATCCCGAATAGACCATATTCACACCACACGTCGGGAAAGCCTCGGGTCATACGAACATGTAATCACTTTTCGATGTATCTAAACATGCCATTCCATTGAGGCAGGAAATGAAAAAGGTGTAATCAGTAGCTAGACTAAAAATGTTCTCTTTCACCTGATTTTACTGTTTTAAATGATATGAAGGTGTTTAAATGTACATTTTACCCACAGTTTTGAAATATGATTTTTTCATTACCAAAAATGCAGGGAAATGTATCGTGGAACACACATACAAAACTTATGCGACACAGCAGCCCCAACAAGCACACACCTAACCATTTTTGTCTAAACCTTTGGCATACAGGGGTCTTTGTTCCGAAGGAAAAATTATCATAATAGCCTTCCTATTAAATAATGATAGATCATACAAATAATTTGTCGGACCGTAGGTAGTTTAATTTCTGATATATCATGGGGAACACACATACAAAACGTATGCGGCACAGCATTAAAGAAACAAGGTTCTGTTAAGCGTATATAGGAATGTTCTCGGATGAAAAAGTAAAAGAGAGATGCTACTTCGATCAGCTTAAGCCGCATCCCGAATACGCCGCGAGTATTTGGGACCCTGGTCATACAGATTTAACCTAAAAATTAAAATACAAAGAAATGCTGTACACTTCGTTAAAAACTGCTACGAGCGAACATATAGTGTCTCACAACTTTTAGAGGGATTAAGGTGGGAGCCCCAAGAGACTCGGAGGCTACACTCTGGACTTAGCTTTCTTAAGAAATTCCAAAATGGTGGTTTTCAGAGCGACACACAGTATATTATTATGTCGTCTCACTATATCTCTAGGTCCGACAGAAGCGATTAAATAAGTGCGTTACGTTGCCGACCTGATATGAACAAAAACTCGTTCTTTCCGCGCACAATAAGCGACCACAGTAAAAACTGAGCTCCACAAAATACATTCCAATAATATACGTCACCATTACACTTCCCAAAACCTTAAATCTTTACACGGCTGGTGACCTAGCACCCCCTGACACAGGCCTATGCGGCGGCTCGCAGATGTAGATGTAGAACCCTTTCTCCCTCTCTTGAAGTCTTCATCATCTGACCTTCCGTCCGCTTCCCTCATTGTCCTTCTCTTTACCCATATACTTCCAATAGTAATCCTCCCCTCCTCTCCCATGTTACCGCTTCTCTCATCCCAACTTACTTGAGTTAGTAAAAAAGTTCGCATTTGTAATTTTTCCTTCTGTTTGTCTTGAAATTGAAGCTATAGACTTCGAAATAGGTTCATTCATTGCTTGTTCAATCCTAAGAATGGTTGACTGCAGCCCTCCACCCTTCCACATCTAATGTTAATTCCTTTACCTCCTGGTATCTCATCTCATGCACTTTCCTCTTTATTTGGTCCATAAATATATTCCTGGGTCTTCCTCTGGGGACTTTTTTCTCTATTTTACCTTCAATTATGCTCTTCACTAACCCATTGTACCTCAGGGTGTGTCCAATTCATCTTGTTCATCTTTTGTGTATGGTGTTCCATGTGGTCCTTTCCTCTTTTACTCTTCTGTACACTTCATTATTTCTTATTTTGCCTGACCATTTCATCCTCAGCATCCTCCTCCAGCACCAGGTTTCAACGGCTTTTAGTATGTCCTGGTCAGCTTTTCCAATGGTCCTTGCTTCCTATCCATATAGTACTACGCTCCACACGCGAAGGTTTTTACATACTTTTTCCTGGTTTGTAGTCCTATCTTCTTTGAGCACAGCATACGTCTTTTTGCCATGAACGCCTTCTTAGCTTGACCACAAGCTATGGACGTCGAAATCGGTGGAGAGCATTAAAACTCAGTGGAACTGAACAACGTTTTTGGTTTTGAGCTATTCCTACCCATCGTTTCACAACTCAACGCCACAATGAATCGATTTGAATCGTCTGAAAAACCTAACCCCCTGACAGTATTAAGGCAAATATTCGACTGCTTCGAGTCGACTTCACGTCTGTGCGACGCGTGGAATGGAATCGATGTCGGCTTCGCACCTCCCCCGTTGTTTCCTGCGGCGCTTTTTGGCGGGCGGTCCTCTCATTTCGAGCACGCCCTTCATTTGCGGTCGAGACAAGAAGTCCTCTCTGATAGCGTTCCCACTTCGATGGCTCTTCAGCGCAAGAGCGTCGCCGACGGGCACGTGCGAGCGAGGGAAGGCAGCATATACTGTTTGGGACCTCGTATTGAAGAAACTTCTGTAGGCCTCTGTCTCTGCCCCCGTGTACCCACTTGATTATTTCGTTTTTTTTTGCTTGTACTTAAGCCTCGTTACGTAAAGTCCTCGCATATCAACCCAGAGGAAGCTGGTAAGAGTGGTGCTAAGGTGGGTTTTTCACCACCCAAATAATAAATGTTAAATAATAAATATTGATCCAAGTTTCTTTCAGTTTATTGTAATTACGTACTACTAGCTGTGCCCGGCATGCGTTGCAAGGCCTTTTTTCTGGGTTTAAAGTCGGTCCCTAAACGAATTTAAGATCTAGTCCAATGAATTCCTTGTACCTACACAGGAATTCGTAACGCAAAAATGATGGCATGAGTTTCCATTACATGCCTATGCTGTGGTTTGCTAGTAAATAAAATGTCCTAATGTTTAGGTAGTGCAAAAAGTGAAGTTCTTGAGCTTGAAAATTCAATTTTAGGAAAAAGCAAATCGTATACGAAAATCGAATGCAAGAATTAAAAAAAGCAAACACATAGACCACTACACCAAATCTTATTCTACGTACAAATGATTCACGTACCTCTTGACACAAATTATGTCTCACTGATATGATTCTGATGCACGCGATATTATGTCTCACTGATACGATTCTGATGAACGTGAGCAACTCGTAACTTACGGAGTATAGAGAACTCTAAAAACAGTTTCTATATTCCTTGTCGTAAACGATTTGCTTAGTTGTTTGCTTGTCGTTCCTCGATTGTTTGAGAAGCTCGCGTGCCAACACTCATTTGTTGAAACGACTCGCGCTCCACCTATTGTGCAATGAATTTAATAATTCAGAAACCTTCTCCGGCGTGCTCTCAACAACTCACCGAAGTTTGATCGTAACCTGATGACTGGGCTGATTCTGAAGATGAAATGGACTGAAAACATAAGAAATGATGGAGTGTACAAAAGAGTAGAAGAGGAAAGGATCATATAGAACACCATACAGAAAAGACGAACTAGGTAGATTGCACACCCTTTGAGACACAATGGGTTTGTGAAGAACATAATTGAAAGCAAAATATTGGGAAAAGTCCCCAGAGGAAGACCCAGGATTAAGTTCATGGACCAAATAAAGAGGAAAGTACATGGTAAGAGATACCAGGAGGTGAGGAAACTACCATTAGATAGGGAAGGGTGGAGAGCTGCAGTCAACCAGTGTCAGGATTGAACGACAAATGAGAGAAAAAGAAATGGATGTGTTTGAAGGACTGTATTAGGGTATCTGAAGCAAAGAAAGTTAGCAAGAATAAGGCAGCGCGGAGGAAATTGTTAAATCTGATGGAAGTTTACACGTCCATCACCTAGGAACATTCTTTCCGACTGTCCAAGCTCGAAATGGGTCCGTTGACTCTCTTGGGACGTCTCTGGTGACTATGAGCACTTTTGGGCACACTATAAAAAATATTCTCCCAAGCCTTTCATCACATGCCCGTGCATAACACCGTCATTTGCTCCCTTCAATATTCCTTTTTCACTACCATTCCCTCTTTCACAGTTCCTTATTCGCTGCTTTCCACCCTATAGTTTTCTATGCGTTATTTTATCCCCTACCCCTCCCCATTGATGTAATTTTACCCTGAAATATCAGCATTCTCCATTCAACCAGCCTTTTCTTCCCCTCCTTTATTTTCCCCCACCCCTCTCTCGTCTCCCCCACCAACCTCAGTTTGGTATATATGGACTACTAAAAATTGAGATTGTACCTTGATAATGACGGATATTATCGAAACCATGGTCGGTGATAATAAAATAGTGTGGAATGTACAAAGTGACTTCTCTTTGCATGCATCATTTTTCCGCAAAGTAAAGCCTGAAAATGTAACTTGTGTTCCAGGCGTAGGTCTATCCTCGCCTCTGAATACGATCTTTCCTAGAATACAGTCCCATTTAACCTGGCCCAGTGCCTCAAAGATATTCAAAAGTGTGCCCGCGAATTCTCTTAGTGACCACAGATGGCACAGGATAACCAACGTATTTCGAGCTTCGAAAGCCGACCGATGTGAACTTCTCGCGCAGCGTATTGCGATAGTTTATGAAGTGACTGTACATATCGTGGTAGGGGTTGACGAAAACTACTGAGAGGAGGGATGAACTCACGCTTCGACCAGAATTGGTCCGAATTGACCCTCCATGGGTCCGGTGATCCCCGACTCGAGGACGTGCTAGGGCAGACCGCACGGCGTCAACCCGTAAAGTGAGTTAGAGAGATACCTAATCCCAAAGAATTGGGCAACGGGCTCTCTCGGTTCACAAAGAGGTGCGGTAGGTCTTTCGCGAAAGCGAGACCGACGGTCACTCGTCTCAGTTGTTTGGGGTAACCAAACTAATACGAGCACTTCGGGGAGGCGGAGGCCCTTGAGGTCCTTTTGACCTCAATCCGCCTCATTGGTGTCGGCCTCGAAGGGGCTGTGATTTTCCTAACCTTCCCTTCCCATCCTTTCCTCCCACCTCTTCCTTGCCCCGGGTATAAGCGAGAGCTTGCAAACCAGGGCGGAAGTTGTAATCCTGCGGCGTGAGCCGAAACACCTGTACATATCGTGGTATATACACACACACACACACACACGATCAGACGTCATTTTGTCTATCACAATTCCGCTTCCCCGGCGAATGAATGCAGCAGTTGACCTTTGGACGGATATTCCTCCTCTCACACGGAATTGCATTCAACCCTGTGATCCAATAAGGTAGTTTGAGCGAAATATCATTTTACCTAGAAATCGCTCAATTTGGTCTCATTTTAAAGAAAAATATCTCCTCCTTCCAAAGATACACAAATATGAGCCCATTACCACATTACTCTCCGAAGCATTTGCCCAAAATACCAGCGCTTTAACATGGGTGTATGCACTCTACAGAGACCTTAATACAGAAATGAGGAATTTCTAATACCTAAATCTCATAAAAAAATTAACAGTGTGTAGTTTGTCGGTTTTCTCAACTTTTTTTGAAAATTAAAGGTATCGTCACCGCTATAAACTCTTCGGAAATCAAAACAACTTCCGTTTTGAAGGAGTTTCAAACGTACCGCGCCAAAATAATGAGTCTAGTTAAAGACTTATTTAGATATTTTCAATATATTGCCTACAATTTCTGTCATATAACACTATATTATTGCACCATTTATACAGTAATATTTAATTCATGTGTCCTACGGCTGTTGAAATTAAATCGTATGATTCGAATATGATATACATTATGACTAGGGAACTATCTCGCTCAAACTACCTTAAGCACGTGCTTCGTCCCCGCGAAGCACTGATGTCGGTCCCGAAATATTCAGAAGAGCGAAACAACGCGAGATCTCCAGGTTTTCCCGGCATTCCAGTTTGGCTAGCGCCGCCCCCAACTTTTGTTTGCAACCTCTCTCTACGCGCCCCCCCAGCTCCTCACCGTCTTTCCATCTCCTTCCCTCATGGGAGTTTAATTACCTCTCTCTCTCCCACCAAAAATCCCCACCCCATCCAACCTCCAGCATCTCCCACTTCCTCTTACCTCCCATTTCCTCCGTCAGCGCCCATCCCTGCCCCCTTCCCCACATACCGGAGGGAGAGAGGGAAACACCTCGCTCATTTCCTCTCGAAAACCTCCCCTTCCACCTCCCCTAACTGGTCACCCCTCCCCCGTTATCCGCCTCCTTTACTCTCATGCGTACTCGTCTGTATAACCTAGGGGTGCCAACCGTATTCATTTTCCCCGGGCGTGCCCTCGTTCTGATGCCTAACAGCATCGACTGTCCGTGAGGATTTGATGACATGCCCTGAACTTGATAACATGCATAATATATTTCTCTCTTCTCTTGCAGTTGTCAATCCTTAGATTCGTTTTATTATACACCTCCGTTCATCTGTTTTATGAGCTTTTCTTTTCATTTCTTCATAGGATGTTGCCCCAGCATCCTTCCTCACTTGCGCCAGATAGTCTCATTGGCCTCCCTCTGTATCGTACCCCCTCCGCCATTCCCTCTAACACACTCTTCACTAGACTCTCGTGTCTCTATATATGCCCCACCAATTCTAATGTTCTTTTCACAATACTCTTACATAGTTCATTCCCCTTCTCTATCACTCTCTTGACACCTCTTCATTTTGTTTCTCTGTCCATCCAGCTGATTCCCAGCACTCGTCGTTAACACCACACTTTTATGCATCCAGTCTCCTTCTTTCTCCCTTTGCAATGGTCCAGATTTCACATCCGTAATGAGCAATGCTCCACATGAAAACTTTTATCAATTTTTTCCTTATGTCTATGCTGATGTTTCTTGCAGTGAAAAGCATTAATATATTCAAATCCCGCTTTAAAACGTCAAATACACTTAAACGGGCACGTAATAAGTACCGGTTTTTGACGGTGCGCGGGCAAAGCTCGAACTTTGATACTTAGTAACTTAAACATAAATTCTTCAATGAATACGATATTTATGTCAATGGTGGATATATATGTTTGTTGTGGATTTTGTTAGTTTTAGCTATGGATTTTAAACATAAAAAACGTTATTATTAATTTTGTAAAATGATTACATTTCAAAACTGGGGCATCGTACGATTTCGTTCTTGGTTTCATTTGCAATTCTCATCCCTTGAACGTTTCCAATGTGTAATTGCCCAAAACATCAGTATGCGCGTTTAATTTACATCGAGTGGTATTTAAAATGGACTATAGGTGAGTGGTCCCGTTTGGCGAATTGCCTGGGCAAATCGATCAAGTAAGAAGTAGTCCTGCAAGAGTCGGAGAAGTCGGAAAGAAATACGATGGAAACTATGAGAAGAATAGAAAGACTATTTGGTCAGATTTTGCGACATAAAAGCCTATTGAAAACCAGAAAAATCAAGTAATAATATCGTAATGAAGGGATTTGCGGAAAGGAGAGAGTATTGGCGAGCGAGATTTAATGGCTATCAAGTAGTGCGAGGGAAAGTAAAAAGACCTCAGAAAATGGAAAGTTGGGGAGACGACCATCCAAAAACCCATTAATCAGCTGGTAGAGCACCCAATGGTTTATGGTAATAAAAACAGCCACCTTCTTTCTCCCGTCCTTTTTAGGGGATGTCCATAATTCACGAAAACAAAAATAGACTTCTTTTTGACCCCCCTAGCCTCAATCGTGTACACTCGTAGACTTCATCCGGACCCCCCCATGTCCCACTGTTGTCCACGTAGACTTTTATTTTTTTGCGGAAAAAGCTGTGAAACGGGTTAATAATTGTCATGAACTATCTGTATTTTAAGGCTGATTTTTAGGAAAGGTAAGTAAAAGAAAAACTACTCTTGTAGCTATTATAATCTGCCATTTACTAAAAACTGTATGGTGTCGACAATTGTCCGCGTAGACATCCCTCCAACCCCTCCACCCTCAACATGGAACTTTGTTGACAACCCTCGTACCCTCCCACCCGTTTGGTGTCTACGTGGATTATGGACAGCCCCTTATGATGATAAAGTGATTTAGGCCCAGTTTTAAGTCTTGTGGCTACGTTTGACGCAAGTTCTTGTTGCAATTTCGTTAACCAGACGTCAACTGCGAATTTGGGGTTTACACACAGCATCGGACTGGCAATTAGTGAACGTGAGTGTTAAAGATGGGGAAATAAATTATCTTCGATTTAGTTTCTGAGAAAATACTTAACACTTTCAGTGCCATGAGCCGATATATCGGCATTTGCTTCTCCAGCAAAAAGTTCTGCGGGCCTGTATATCGTCTCTGGCGTAGACTACTTTTTTGAAATTAGAGAATTGTAGTAATTACGTTTGAAAAAATCGTGCAAAACTTAAAAAAAATGTAATGCAAAAATTATCTTGATTCGATTAAAATAAATATAACAGGCCGATATATTCATAAACAAATTCGGAAGGTTTTTTAATATATGCTACAATTTACTGAAAATCCCTTTGGTACCTCTCGCTAGTACCCCTGATATTCGATGGGACTGAAAGGATTATACTAGCGATCACTAAACCGGTCTCCATGAAGTCCTTTCGTTAATTTCATTATATTCACATTGGACCTAAACAATACAATCTGTTACCATGTACTCTAAAAGGTCATTAAAATGAGTTTACATTATTACTAAAACTCAAGGAATGGCTGCTTGCTATTGTAAGTTTAGACTTAGTTTTTGGTTAAAAGCAAAATAAATAAATAAATATTTTTTTTGTCTTAAATTTTGAAAAAACAGATTGTCTTCACTTTTATTTTTTTTTCAAGTTTATTCACTGTTTAATGCTCGAATCTGGCATGTTTCATCTAAATTTGATGATTAGTTGTACCCTATATCTTTCATACTTGTAATGTGTATAGTCTTTGCAGTGTGTATTGTGCACTCATATCATGATGGTAGCATCCCACAGGAAGTCCTTGAAGTCCTTAAGCTCATTTTTTTTTAAATTCATGTTTGTATACTTAAAATTGAGCAATAAAATATCTATCTATCTATTAAGGAATCACTTCAACTTAACATAAATTTGGAACATATACTCATACGGCAGAGAAGCACGGATGGCAACAACTGCAGAAGAAAGAATATTGGAAGCAATGGAAACGTGGTGCAGCAGAAAAATAATGATTATCAAATGGACGATGAGCATCGCCCAGGAAGAAGTCCTACGATGGGCTGGAGGAGAGAGAGTCGGAAAATGAAATCTTAGAGTAGAGGAATAGACGGACTGATTAGACACATTTTGCGTCATGACAGCCTCTGGAGTGCAGTAATGGAAGGAGAATACAAAGGAAAGAATCGCCAAGGGAGGAAAAAGGTGGTAAAATATGACATGGCACGAATTGCAAACCACGTCATTGTGAAGACCCATGATGAAATTGAAAGGTATGGCCAATAGGGAATAAGATTGGAGAGCTGGATCATAGATACATTCAGAATGATGACCGATAATGATGAATAAATTGGAAATGGTTAGGGCAATATTCACTTATGCACAGATTGGAGTGAAACTTTTCATATGCCTGACAAAAGCGGAGAAAATTTCACATTACCGATTTGTTTTCTTGGCAATTCAATTCTAATTTAACACGTAGCCAAATGGCCCTAGACATATAGTATTTCGAAACAGATTGAGGGCATATGTACAGATTTTCTCCCCGACGCGAAAACAAACCTACCTCATTAAAATACTGGTTTGCATTGAATATAAAGGTAGCATGACAAATAAGTGATAAGGGGAAGGCAAAGAGCTTGGAAAAGTTCCAAAGGAAGGCAGAAAGATACGTTTTGGGGAGACATAAAAGTAAGATTGTGTTTGTAGCATGTTAGAGGAATCGGGATGGAGTACACAGCAAGATAGAAGGGAAGTAAATAGGTTGTTGGGAAGTTTAAAATTTTATTCATAACATCCAGCCCGGTTGGAATTGGGGAAGAGGATGGAACCACCAAATTTTGTGGGAAAAATGACCACGCGCTGAAACTCAAATTAAGAAGGCAAAAAACGAATGCTGCCAAATACTCCTTAAATCGCGACGAGGTCTTTGAATGGAATCAGTTACCAGAAGAACTCACAAAACCATTACCAAGGAATGTAAATATAAAAAAAGTTTCACATTAAAAACCAGAGGAGTGTTTGATGTTTTATTTAGGTATACGAATTTTTAAAAACTTTATTATTATTATTTCCACCTAAACTAATGTTATGTTGCCACCAGACAATGTCTAATTGCAATAAGAATGTAATAAATAAATAAAAGAGCGTTAAAACACGTATTTACGTGTGGTTTTTCGCTATAATTTCGAATTCCCCGCCGTAAACCCAAGTCATAAGAATGTTGTGATTGCGGCGAAAATTTTAAAAGTGAATTCTTGCATCATTTACATCACAACGTTTACAGTTATTTTCAGCATATTAATGGATGTACTTAAGTGAAGTGCAGACCAAAAATATTTATCGAATTTCTTGAAAATTCAACAAATTCTCGAAAATTTATAATGTCGTGCACTCAACGTCTCACGATTCGCACCCAACTACCTATATACTCCCAAGGGTTGAAATTCGCCATGAAAAAATTATTTGATGTGACTGGGATTCGAACCCGGATCTTCCTATTGCCGGTGAGGTGTGCTAGCCAGTTACTCCTGATACGCTATTTAAACTTGAGTACTATTTTTTTAATTTCCGCAATTTTCGACAACGCCCTTCACTACAAAGAGAGAGAGAAGGAGTTGGCAGCACTTTCGCTCAACCTCCACTCCCCCCTTTGTCCTCAAGTCCTGCCCACCATGATCCTGAAACTCCACAAATACGCACAGGTGCACACCAATCACCTCATCCAACCGGTGAAACCCACCCCGAAATGCTCTCCTACCCAAAAAAAAATACCTCTCGACACCCAAATTTCCTTCATTCCCTTCCTCACCCCACCCAGATCGTCTCTCTATTCTATCCTCACAGCCTCCTCCTCCTCCTCCTCCTCGCCTTCTCACCCCATGCCATGCGCCCTTCCGTCACGAACACCCCCCCTTCCCTCTCCGCCCTTCCCATACCCACCCGAGCATCTTCTTTCTCCTCCCCCTCCCACAACACAAGCATCCACCCCCCCCATTCGAGCCCACCCCCTCGACGCCCCCGCCCAAAAGCAATTCATTTCCTGCCCTGGGAGCCGCTCTGGAGTCTTTTTTTATTCATTTTGCCCATCGTTCCCCACTCCTATCTCTCCACACTCCGTTCCTTCTCTCTTACTCCTCCTCCGACCATTCCTCTCCTTCTTTCAATCTCTTTCCCGCCGCGGAATTACGCCGGCTTCCTACCCCACCCACTCTCCTTCCTCAATCTCCCCTGCCACCCCACAATGCGAGCCACTCGATAGCGTTGAGGACCCCGGGAGGGAGATGGAGAAGCAAGGCGGGGGGAGAATACATATTTATTCCGGCACAGGAGGACAAGGGAAAGGAAAAAAAATCAGAGGTATTTATAAAACGACGCAATAAACGTGCCAAGGATTTACTCTTTCACTTTCGACACGCGAACCTCTAAACAACTCGTTTTCGACTCGAGTTCTAAGAAAACCGTTGCTCAAGAAGAGGTATAGTAAAAGCATAAGAACCTGGCACACTTCTGCGCGGCGGAGGGGAAAGGCAAAGTTGAGGGAGCGAAGTGGACAGATGAAAGGGAAGGTAGAGATGGCTGAGAACGAGGCAGGGGAGCCAAACTATTTTGCCAGGCACTCACAAGGTTAATAGGCAAGGCGTTTTGTTTCATCAATGCCATGCTTTACCAGTGCTTTTCCATGCCACTTGCAAGGAATGGTAGTACGAATAAAATTCCGCAAACCGGGCGCCACATAAATGTGACTCATGGTATTTACCCTGGCGCTAAGGTTGGCAGCAACTAGAAAAAGGATCGCTCACGGACGCTACACAATTTTTTAAAATTTTTTTATTTCCACTGTCCCGAATACAGCACAATAGGCCATTTTACATCGGGTGAACAACAGTAACAACGGACGACACAGACACCCATGTCCTGGGCAGATAATATTCTACCCAGGCGGGACTCGAACCCGCAACCCTCGGGTTAGCAGGCGATGACTTTACCCCGCCGCCACCAGGGCCGAAATTACAACCTTCCTCCCCCGCTAGTTAGGGTTTTAAAAGATCTGAGCTCCATGTTCCAAAATCGTCCACAGCGCAGCGCGTTTCTTTTGCGACTGCTATAAGGGAGAGGATGTCGATAGGCCAATGCAAGAGTGAGGGAGGATGAGAGGTAATTGCCGTTCTTCTTTTACTCCCTCATGCAGGCGTTCGATTTCCTCAATCTCTATCTCAGAATAGACTGCTAGAATGCAGCCAAGTGGGAGAATCATCGGCAGGTTATGTCCGGAAGAAAAATACAGTTTCTCAGCGTGAGGAGATGAGGCCAGAAATCGAATCCCAAACACAAAGGACGCTTGTAATAATAGGAAAATTCATTCATTGGTCGTTCAATCCTCAGATTGGTTGACTGCAGCCCACCACCCTTCCCTATCTAACGAAAAAATGCTAGTTCCCTTACCTCCTGGTATCTCTTCCTTTGTACTTTTCTCTTTATTTGGTCCATGAACTAATTCCTAAGTCTTCCTCTGGTGAGTTTTCCCTCTATTTTACCTGCAATTATGTTCCTCACAAATCCATTGTATCTCCAGGTGTGTCCAATCCATCTGGTTCTTCTTTTCTGTATAGTGTTCTCCACTCTTCTGTAACTTCATCATTTCCTGTTTTGTCCGTTCATTTTATCTCCAGAATCTTCCTCCAACACCCGGTTTCGAAGGCTTTAAGTCTTTTCTGGTCAGATTTTCCAGTTGTATATACTAGGCAGATATTTTGAAATAATTCGATGGCGTATGTATGGACTTTCTCCTAAGCGCGGAAACTTATCTTTCACATTATTATAATGATGCCTAATAAATATCATGGAATTATGTCGAATAAAAAACACTGTATTTGCATGCGAAATTCCTTTAAATGTCGACTTTCGCGCCGTTAACCCAAGGACCAGAGTAATGGCTAACCAAGCGGAGAGCTAGGGTTCCGCACTAATCTATCTACTAAAAAACTGCTACTTCCCTGACTTCCTGGTACCTTTTCCTATATGCTGCCCTCTTTATTTGTTCCATGAGCTTATTTCTAAGTCTTCCTCTGAGAACTTTTCTCTTTGTTTTACCTGGTGTTATACTTACTTACTTCCAGAGCCATGTATACACAAGTTGATATTTAGCCGCGCCAACGTATCCCCTCCCATCTCTTTCGGTCCATCGCATCATCCGCCGCAGCTCCAACCCTCTCAAAATGTATCTTTACGTGGTTCCACCATCTCTGTCTTGGTTTTCCTCGGGGTCGTCTTCATTCTGGATTTCCTCTCAAAACCTTCATCCGTCCTCTTTTCTTAACTTGTTTCCTGCCCATCTCATTCTTCTGCATTTTATCTCACTTATGATGTCGGTATTTTTGTAAAGGTCTCTTATTTCTTTTTTGTATTTTCTTCTCCACCGTCCCCTTTTGTTTGTATGCCCGTGGATCTTTCGTAATATCTTGTTTTCAAATACTATCAATTTTTTCTCTCCCTTCTTATTCGTTTCCATGTTTCGGATCCATAGAGCAATGCTGGGCAGATTATTGTTTGGTATAATTTAATTTTTGTTTTATACGACAGGAATATCTAAGTTGGAAGTCTGTAGCATGCATGTAAGAATCTATTGGCTAGATTAAATCTGTTTTGTATCTCCGGTTCTTCTCTGTTGTCTCTTTGTATCCATCTCTTTAATATTTTATTTGTATCTCTGGTTCTTCTCTCTTCTCTATTTGATATAATAACTCCTGAGTATTTAAAATAGTCTACTTTTTCAATTTCATGCCCACTATACGTAGGAAACCTATATTTTTGAAAGAGTTTCAGGCGTAATTTTGTGGAAATATTGTATATCAATATTGGTACAAATGAAATAACACGATAGTAATTGCCACACTGTTTTTATGAACACCGACCATGGTTTCGACACTTCATGCCAGCTTGATAATGGCATGAAGTGTCGAAACCATGGTCGGTGTTCATTAAAACAATCTGGAAATTACTATCGAGTTATTTCATTTCAATGAGATAGAATATATGGTCAATGAATGAAGTTTGAGGTAGACAAGATAGGGGGCTGGAGGAAGTAATAATGGTCGATGGGCTGCTCAAGACTGATACAGAGGGAAGGGTGTTGGGCAAGCGGGGAAGGGGAAGAAAGAGAAGAGGTTTTATTGATGACATGATGAATGGTAGATCGCATGCAGAGGCAAAAAAAGAAATACTAGAGATAGATAGGACCTCGGAGGTGTGGGAAACCGGGAGGATTTTCTCTAACTTCCAACAAAACCTACCTTTTCCCGGTAGAATGTTGAAAAAAGATTTTTTGCTTATCTTTGCTGATTTATTTCGTTTCCATTATTTTCTTACAAATTTTTATTACTAATCTATTGTGTGTAACTCTCAAGAGTACCGATCTCGGGTCTCCGGGCACCTGAGAAATACATCTTCGAAAGTGGTCTTTTCAATTTTTTATGCAGCAATTGATCCTTAACGTATTCCAAGATAATCATATTTTTAGTTGAAAATCTAAAACAAAAGTATACCTTTATTTGAATTATAGGATTCCCCGGACTGTACAACACTGAGGGTCTTCTAGGACCCGCCTCCGTACTCTACGTCGTGTAACTGTTATCGCTGTCATGACGGGGCAGTTCCAGTCTAGACAAATTCAGCTCACTCAGCGCACCACTGTGACACATTTTCATTGTTATCGAGGTCTACAGGACTCGATTTTTAGTTTTCTCCGTGTGTCTCCGCTTTTCATGTCGTAGGATTCCTCTGGAATAAATTTGGAATACAATATTTGACTGGAATGGGAGATTGAATGTAAATAGGAAAGTGAACATGCTTAAACTAACTAAATTTTATTTTCAACAATATTTTTTTCTTTCATCCGAATATTGTCCTTAAAATAATTGTTTCATATTTTTTAAATATGAAATAAAGTGTTTCATTTCGGAAACATATATATTCGCACTTTTTGTCTAAATTATTATCCTCATTCTATATTTATTCATGTCTTACTAGGGTAGTGAATATTGTGACTAGAAATTTTCTATATATAAAATAGACTAGAAAAAAAAGAAATAGATTTCAAAAGTCTGGGTCCCCGGGGACCCAGGTCCGTATTCGGCGCGAGATCCGTACTTGGAGTTATAAATTGTTCCTTTATTATATTTGTGGTAGTCATAGGATATCCAGTTTCTATCCTAATGGATTCTTGATTCTCACTTCAGTGCTTTTGCTCATCGGAAATACCTACCAATTTGGTTTTTCAGCGAAATCGAAAAGCACTTAAATCCAAAAGCGTCGTTTTTTACAATGAAAAAATTTGAATCGGTAACCCATAATGCTTTAGGATTCCCATCCATTACGCGGTGGCATCATCGTTGTGAAAATAGGTATTACTTAAAAAGAATAAACCATGCAATTAGCGTGCTATAATTTTGTTTCCATTGAGTTTAGAAACAGCCGGAGTTTGCATCTGTTTTGTTTTTGTTTGACGTGATAATTAGGAAGGCTGGTGCAAGTGTTTGTCCAATACGCTGCTGAGCGTTCAGCCAGTCGGTTATTGTGTGAAATCATCGAATGATGCTGTGTTTTGTGTAATTTTATCGTAGCATTAACCAGCTTTGTAATTTTTATTTAAATTTCTAGCTGCTTTCATTGTTGGCTGACTGAGTGAAATGATTATCCTCTTTTTGACACCACTTGGTTGTTCAGGATTATAATTTTTGTTCCTGGTTGGTGTAGTAGTAGTAATTTATTTGTTTTAGGTTTTAGAAACTAATATTCCAAATATAAAAATCACTCGCTAAATAACAAAATTAGACATGGGAGAAATGTAAACATTTTAGATAAATGAAATCAGAAAAAATATTAAGAGGGCTCATGTAACTAGTCAGCCCCTAAATACTTTGCCTACAAAGATAGATATTTGGTGTGTAATTTTTAATATTAAAAGCTATTTACATCAGTGGGTAATGTTCCTTAATATAGTCGCACAGCTTTTGTCTACATTCATTCTTATTTAATTTACAAAAATCGGCCGTTATCTTATTATACAATTGTAGACCATTTACAAACTAGGATTCGTGTCCACTTTTATTACATTGTATTTCCAGAAATTAAAAATTATTTCAATTTTAGGTTTAATACATACACATTTCACAGTTCTTTACAAGGAAGTTCTTAAATCAGTTACATGTGTTTCCGTTTTTGAGTGTGACATTATAATGTATAAACAGAAGGCTTCTATATGTTATCCTTTATTCGACAGATAAAGAACATTAGGCTTTCAAGATGTCGTTTCTATGTAGCCTTTTATTATAAGTGCGATGTAAAAGAATCATTTTTCATCGAATTATTGCTTCAATTCGTTTTTATATGCTTATTTATTGTTTTCTCCTCTGTCTCATTTCAGGTGACTACTTCGCAGAATGACGTGGCATTTGAGCGCAGAAACTTAACGGTTCCAAGGGGTTTTTGGTTCCAACTCCACTGAAGCCTCTGGAAAACTCCCCCGTGAACCGATACTTTTTACTCTCAAAATAACGGAGACTTTTGCAATATCAGTGGATTCTCATGGAGAAATTAAAATGTCTCCATACTCAACTTGTGAGCTCCGTTCCGAATCTGGAAAAGTATGAGGTGAACAATATAATCCATGTTCATTATGTTTAAATTGATGAGATTTAAGTGCCATGGTAGTGGTAGCATTTTCTTGATGAAATGTGAGATTTCAAATTCAACGTCAATTCTCTCTGTTTGTTGGAAAATCCCATTGTATATTAGCTTAAATTTGTACTTAGTTTTATCTTACTTTACTGATGGTCAGTGAAAGTAACGACACATACGTATTGCATAGAGTTACGGGACCCATTAGCCATAGCAATCATTCAGCTGTTGTTGCAGAAACATACGATAAATTTATTAGTTTCATAAAGGGCTTCCTAACTCAGGGAATGGATTAATGAGTTCCATAAGTAGCCAAGATGGCGAAGTGCAATGAACCAC
Source organism: Ceriagrion tenellum (assembly GCA_963169105.1). Classification (NCBI taxonomy): domain Eukaryota; kingdom Metazoa; phylum Arthropoda; class Insecta; order Odonata; family Coenagrionidae; genus Ceriagrion; species Ceriagrion tenellum. The sequence continues at coordinate 68,548,686 of OY720639.1, forward strand.
TTGCAGACTTAATTACTTGATAATAGAGTTGTTTTGAGACGAATTACCATTTTGTTTACTCATACTGACAGATTATGTGAAATGCCAAATAATAATAGGGTAATCATTCGTAAATTTGATTCGTCGGTAGATGATTAGATCAAACATTCGAAGCAATCAACTATTAAAAGAAAATTTATGTGAATAGTGGATGTGTTCTTGCAGCTCGAATATTTCTGTGAGATCTATAACTTCATGGATCTCGTAACTATTGATTCCATAACTAATTGTTCTTGCATCCGTTCATTAGTGAACTTAGTTATGTTTAGTTAATAATTATTTTCATGTATCAAAGTAAGGTGTGAAATTCGCCGGAATTATAGGTTATCTTGTTATGCTTGTATTCCTTTTTAGCCTTCTCTTGCGGCGACCAGCCAATTATCGAAAGATCATCATCGTGCGTGAGTTCTTTTTCATATGTCAGCCGTTATACGTTGGACGATATCGAAAGGCGGCGATTATAGCAGTTAACATTTCATGTGCGATTGTAATTGAAATTTTATATTTTTTTGTCCCGAAAATGGGGAAGATGAATGGCTACAGGGAAACTTAGCGTTTGATAATTCAAATCCGATCCGGTCGATTTCTCGTTCTGCTTGAAGAACTAGCTCTTAAAAAAGGAGTTGATAAAGTCCTGACACGCGAAAGTAAGGCCTGTTATTTTACGGTTAGGGATCCACCTAATTCAGCACATTATTTTTATGAATAATCCAGTACATTTTTTGAAACTATTTTCATTTTGCAATTGTAGATAAGTCATTACTGCAACACTTCCGCCTCACATACATAAGCTATCGGCTAGTTCAGTTAGCTGTTCAACTGAGCCATTTAATGTGGCCAATTTTGCTCTTTTGTGACTAAAGTAATTCATTCCGCTCTCTTGATGGATTCAGTGGGTTACCATACGTTCTCCACGTTAATGTATGAAATGGACCAAACCAAAATGTAGAATTTTACTAGCTACCTCAATTTAACCCTAAAAAGAAACGTGTCACTCTAGAAATTGGGTGAGTACAATATATAGTTGAATAACATACGTGTTTATACAGATAATTTCTTGCCTTTCATTCGCGATCTACTCTAATGGAGAATCAGCAATAAATAAACCACCCTACATCAACCAAATTAAAAATGAACCCATATGTAAGTTCCCTCGTAATTATTTGTACTGCGTTTCATCCTCTACGTATCCTCGACGTGTGCCGTAAGGCCTGTTAATATGACGCACACAAATGTGCGAGTGGATATGCGAGCAACTGTTCCCTAAAAGATGCGTCATATAAACAATTCAGTTTGCGCAGATGTGCAAACTTATCGATGTGAAATGGCTCCTGTCCTCATATTAATGTGCTCTCACAATCGTTCATGTGCTCTAAATCGTGCAGTTAGATGCATGGTGTGAACTGATAATTAAGATAGAGTGCGTAAATTTGTCTCCATTTATATCAAATACCTTGAAGGATTTTGTTTTAAAAATAAAGCAGTTGCAAGAGCCGTTTATTAACTATAGCGATATCAAAAATACCAAAACCTTGCTGTATTTACGCACTTAGATGCATGGTGTGAACTGACTTTGTTTCACACGAATGACCTCTTTAGTGACTAATTACTTAGGCATGTATGCATATTTCTTCATCTACGTCTACATATTACCCTGCGAGCCGCCGCATGGGCGTGCAGCAGGGGGTGTTAGAACACCAGCCGTGTCAAGATGAAAGGGATAAGGTTTTGGGAGGTGAAATGGTGACGTGTATTATAGGAGTGAAATTAGTCGAGCTCAGTTTTTATCTTGGTCGCTTATTGTGCGCGGGAAGAGTTTTTGTGCCTATCTGTTCGGCAAGGTATCTCTCTTATTTTATCAAACTAAGCCCATCGCGTATCTTCCGAGTCTCTTGAGAATCCCTACCTAATGCCTGTAAAATCTGAGAAACACCAAATGGGTGATCGTAGCAGTTTTCAACGAAGCGCGCAGCTTTCATATGTATTTAATTTATTTTTTTGGTTAAATCTTTCAGAACAGATCCCAAATGCTCGCTCGTGTTCGCTGATTTTGTATTCCACCAGAACGGGTTCTCCATCAACTCAAGGATTCTCCAACCCGTTACCTAGGAAGGTTTCAATTCATAGAAGAGACTGGTTAAGACTTTGACATGTAGTGTAGCATTTTCTGCGATAGAAACGTGGACTGGCATAATTAGACGAGAATAGGCCGTTGGCGTTCTAGATGTGAATGTGGAAGAGGATGGAGAAGGTGCGGTGGACGGAAATGAGAACAACCGGGGAAGTGCTTAGTACGGGGGACGAGGAAAGGAGACAGAAGGGTGAGATTTGGAAGAGACCTACTAGTAGTAGGTGATTGGATGAGGTAGGGCGGTCCGAAGGTTTCCTCCAGGATGTGATAAGGGATGAGGAAGTTGGGTAAGCGGGGAAGTGTGAGACAGAGAATAGGTTTTATTGAAGGGCTGAAGAAGGTAGTTGCGTGGGTAGATAGTGATCCTACACCTACTTCTTTCGAAATATTCCTTCACTGATAGATTACGTCAAGGTAGTGAAGGTGGGAAATATCATTTCACCCATGAATAAATGAATTTGGTCTCATTGTTAAGAAAAGTTTCTCGCCCTTCTGAAAATAACAAGACACCAACCCCTTACCGAACAATTCTGGGAGATATTTGACGAAAAATGCCAGCCATTTTTACATGGGAAACGGGACGTCTGCGCACTCTAGAGAGACTTTATGTTAAAAATGAGGAATTTCCACGCCTTAGATTTTGTCAAAAAATTAACATTGTTTGGTTTGTACGTTTTCTCAATTAATTGAGAAAATAAATCAAATTGTTACCGCAATAATTTTTTACTGGATCGTTAAAAATTTTCCGATGTAAAGAAGTTTTAAATGTACCGCGTGAAAAGATTGAGTCATGTTAAAGGCTTTAAATGTAATTACTTATAATTTCAGTCATATCAAAGTAAATTATTGCACCGTTAATAATATAATATGTGATTCATGCATCCTATAACTGCTGAAATATAACGTAAAACTCGAATATGATATCCATTAAGACTAGGGAACTATCTCTCTCAAACTACCTTGCTAATGATAGTATACTCGTCTGTGTCATATCTTATAATGAAGATCAACTGCCAAAAAAGAGGATTTTATCTGTGGTGATATCTTTAGTTATGACTGATAGCTACCTTAAACTCGGACGTCCGTGCATTGGCCTGCGCAGCATTGCGACGATGCGGAGCCGTTACCTCCTCATAATTATGTTGAGGACGGAATTTCGAGCCACCCCTGCATCGGAATATCTCCCGTTTGAATATAAGGGCGCAAGTCCGTCGGCCTGCTTTAGTTGCGCCAATGCCAACTGCCCTCTTCCCCTTCATCTCTCTCTCTTCTCCCGGCCCTGGAGCCCGGGGCAGTCGCACGGTCGCGAGGGGTTTTGTACGTGCCCCGGATCCGGCCCTGCCTACTCCTTCCCCTTTCCCACTCCCCTCCGTTCTCTCTCCGCGTCCAATTCGCCTTTCCCCTCTCGATTCCTCGCTCTCACTACCTGCCATTCTCCTCATCCTCCTCCTCCTCCTCTCGACGTCCTGCCAGGCACGTGCCTTCAACCCCTAAGGGACACGTGCCCCCCCCTCCCGACCGACGACTGGTGCGGCAGCGGAGGGTGAAAGGGGGGGGGGGAGTAAAGGCGGACTGTGTGGATCCGGTCTCCCCATCTCGCCCTCCTCCCTTCGCTCGCTCGATTGTATATGTGTTGAAGGGAGGGCGGTTCGGATGAATGGGAGGAAGGGGAAGAAGCCCTTCACGCTTCTCCTCTGGCTGCCCTACCCGACCCCCGACTCCAAGCGCCACATACAAATCGACTTCTCGACTATCTCTTTAGACTTGACTGCGACGAATCGATTCGTTGGAATTTACCATTATTATTTACAAAATTCGCGAGCAAATGCAGCAGCCGAGGCATTTAGTGTATATTTCATACATAATGGTTCAAAACGGTAGATAATAACAACCAAAGGGCTCAAACTGGGTATTTATTTTCTGGGGAATAAGACTGTCGTCCGATTTTTAGCATTTAAATACTAGGATCTGATGTCTACCCTTTCTCGAGAGGTAGGAAAGCTCTTCACATTCTTCTGGCGCTTCCCAACCGTTGAAATTCATTCGAATTTACAATTTTTATTTATCTATTGGTAAGCCAATACGGCAGCCGAGGCTATTTCAATGGTTCAGTAAGCAAGGAACAAAAAAATGGCAAATATTGCTGGAAAAACCATGAGATGACAATCAGTGGCAGAGAATAGCAACAATGGGGTTCTAACTGGGCAATCATTTTCTGGGAAATAAGACTTTAGTTCGAAATTTAGCATTCAAATACTAAGATCTGGTGGTTACACTTTCTCGGGAGGAGGGAAAGACCTTCACGCTTCTCTGGTGCTTCCCAAGCCCCAACTTCCAACGCCACGTGCAAATCGACTTCTTGAATATCTCCTTTGACTTGACTGCGACGAATCAATTTGTTAGAATTTACGATTTTTATTTATCCATTGGCGAGCCAATACGGCAGGTTTTTAATAGTTCAGTAAGCAAGTAATAGGCAAATGGATGACATTGCTGGTAAAACCATGAAATGGCAATCAGTGGCAGAGAATAACAAGAATACGGTTCTAACTGGGTATTTATTATCCGGAAAATAAGACTGCATATTGAAATTTACTACTGAAATACTAAGATCCGATGCGTTCACTTTTTCGAGAAGAGGGTAAGCCCTTCACGTCATATACAGATCGAATTCTTAACTATCTCTGTTGACTTGCCTGCGACGAATCGATGCGTTGGAATTTAATATTTTTTTTAAATCTATTCGCCTACCAATATGGCAGCCAAGGTATATTCAATGGTTTATTAAACTATCAAAGAATAAATGGCAAATATTTCTGAAAAAAATATAACGTTCAGTGGTATAGGATAGCAACTATAGGGTTCGAATTGTGTATAGGTATATTTTATGAAAATAAAGACTGTAGGTTGAAATTTAACTTTTAAATATTAAGATATAATGCTTCCCCGGCGAATAACGTAGATAATGTTGACGATAATCAGCAGTGTAGGAGATAGAAAAGCCTCCTTTTGAAACGTGAACCGCTAGAAAAATCTGGCCTAGCATATAGCTTGAGGACAATTCATCTTAAATTACCGAAATAAGGTCGTCGCGAAATGTCTTGAAAAATATTCTGCTCCTACGAAATATCGAGTCCAGAGAAATGTTCCTTACTGAAAAATTATGGTGCTACGTCATTAGGCAGTGTCGCTTTTACCTTTTTTTGTTTTCATTTCTAACGACGGAGCTACAATATTTAGTGCCAAGTGACGCCTCGATCAAAGACTAAGTGGTCGCGTGTTTTTTCTGTGCATTGTCCAACTGTGTCCTTGAAAAGTGTTCCATAGTACATATGGTCATCTATTATGTGGATGACACTCTGTTTTCGTTTTTATTAGTTATAAATTGATTCGAAAGGGTAGCCTGAATTGAAATAAATAAATCGGCGATCTTGCTACGATATTTTTGCTCTCTTTTCAATCTATTTCCGGGTTGTTTGAAAGAGAGCTGTGGACCATAGCGCCCTGGCACGCACCTATAATAGCACGTGACCACCCCGGCGGTGTCCTGTTCGATTTCCCACACCTACTGTCGCGATGTGGAATTTTCGTCATGATTCTCCCGCCCATGGAGACCTTGTTCGTGGACCATATCTAGACATGTGTGCCAAGATGAACCGCCATCAAGGCGTCGGAGAGTTCCGAAAACGGCTTTGGCGACTGTAAATTTCTTCTTATTGGCGTCCGATGAAGTTCGCTTTGGGAATCACAAGTAGGCGCCCTCTTTTTAAGCGGAAATCGCTTGGATGTGAGAGCCGTCATATCCGTATCCCTTTTGGTGCTTCGGCTTGTGATGCTTATCTCGAAAATCGTAAAAGAGGGCTCGTAAAAGGTTATCCTGGTATCCCTGGTTCTGTGGCAGAGGATAGCGTCACCTCCGTTTTTTTCGTCAGCAGACACAGCTCAGCGGTTTTATTTCAATAATCATCAGTCATCAACAATTTAGAGTACTCTTCTTACGAGAGTTAAATAAAAAAAGGGTCGTGCAGAAAATACTACTCTTTATTCCTTTTTACACCTATTAGAATCTTATCCGCCGCCGCCCCTTATCTCGTATCATATCAAGATGCAGTAAGTTTGATGTAGCCGAATATACCTGGGTTATCATCGACTCCGTGACTCCTACGATAAGCATATACTCTTTGTTCATATCGGAAGCTCTCTCTTAATGCATGGAAGTTATTGTTTATCTTTGTTTTTACCATTAGTTACCCTATTTTTTAAACCTTCGTTTTGTAGCATGCTTTAAAATCTGAAAACTTTTTCTAGCCATGAATCATTCAGTTAAACTCCTGTGAAACTTATCTCTCGTTCAAATTTTTAGGGCGCCTGTACATGAGACATAAATGGAGGCTTATTGCTAATACATGTATTTATGGAAATTAAGATGGATTGCCATTCATGTTATGCGTTTTGATGAAAGAAAATCAATTTATAGTAACATTTTGGTCAGCACGCATTTTTAAAACGTCTTAGGGCTCACTGCTAATGGGGTTATCAGATCACAAACTGCCTCATACGTTATTTAAAAATTTCATAAGCCTTCCTTAAGGCTTTTCTAAGTAAGTGATAAAAGTCGTGCATTGTTCAATGCTTTATTGATTTGAATTGAAAATACATCTAATTAAATCGAAAATCTATTGGATTTAAATATTGGAACAAGTGCTTTATCGTAAGACACAACCTCATTCGCCGCGTAAGAAGCTCCTCATATGGATAGTATTCATGCCAGCAAAACTGCGCGCGTGTCATAGTCTTATTGCATCCTAGGGACTTTTTCTTAATATCCTCATTCGATTGCTCTTAGATTCGGCGGTCAAACTAATGATAGGGTGCAAAGAGAGATTTTTGTCCACTGAGGTAGATGGAGAGGGCGCTTGCTATTGTGGCCAAAACTAGAAGCTGTAATTGGGCTTGGCCTCTCTGTCGTCTCTGTCAATACAGAATTTCCTTTAACGCGTAGTGGATGCGCATAATGTAACAAATTTGACGATGCTATCCATTGATAACTTAAGATAAATCAGCAAGAATGTACATCATTAATATGCATTCTTTTAACATATTTCCAAATTTATTCAAATTGCTAATGATCCGCATTCTCAGTGAATACTATGGCATAGTCGAGTAGAGTACCGTACCACTAAGTAGCCAATGTATTTTGAATGAATGGGGTAAACTTAGTCTCTCCACTGTGAACAAAGTTTACCCAGTTCATTCAAAATGTTTAGCAAATTCCATAAAGTATCGCCGGAAACCACCAACTTCAGCCAATGTAAGTTTCAAGAATTACTCACCTTAAATTTTAAACAGATGGAGGATGTTATTGCTTTACATCCACAGATTCGTCCAATCCGTCTTGCTATCCAAAGGAAAGTAAGGAGAGAGCAAAGATCTACGTCTTCATCTATACACTACCCTGCGAGCCGCCGTCTGGGCGTGCAGCAGGGGGTGTTAGAACACCAGCCGTGTCAAGATGTAAGGAATGTGGTTTTCGGAGGTGAAATGGTGACGTGTATTATCGGAGTGTATTTAGTGGACCTCAGTTTTTATTGTAGTTGTTTATTGAGCGTGGAAAGAAGAGTTCTTGTGCATATCTGTTCGACAATTTATCTCTTTAATTTTATCACTTTTGTCAGACCTAGAGATGTAGTAAAGCGTCGTTATAAAATTTTCAGTGTCGCTCTGAAGCACAGCGGTTCTGAATTTCTCATGCAACCTAAGCCTAGCGTCTAGTCTCCGAGTCCGTAAGGTCTCCCACCTTAACCCCTCTAAAAGTCGTGAAAAACTATATGTTCGCTCGTAGCACTTTTCATCGAAGCGTGCAGCTATTTTTCGTATTTAATTAATTTTTTTTGGTTAAATCTTTGTGACCAGGGTCCTGAATGCTCGCTGCGTATTCGAGGTTTGGCCTAATCAGAGCGAAGCAGCATCTCTCTTTGACTATTCCATCCGAGAACCTTCCCATTATACACTTAACAAAACCTAGTTTCTTTAATGCTTTACTCCTGAGGATAACCAACATAGTTGCTATTTCGGTTTCAAGCTACAATTCAATGACCTTCCATCTACCTTTATGTTTGTGCCGGACCTTGAATGATGTCGATATTAATTTCTAACCTCTCCCTATCTTTGCCTGACGATCGAATCTGATTACGAGAATCGTCGCCCAAGACTTAGTTGGGGAAATGAGGTTAAGTTTATCCTCTGAAGCTTAAATCGACGCGTGCAGATTAAAAGAATTCCTCCTGGCGCATGTACAAAGATTTTTCTATCTTTTGCTATAGACATGTAATGTTACGACTACTCTGCGAGCATTTGGTTTCCAACATACGGGGAATGAATTTGTGAAATCAACTAAATACAATGGAATGTGTCATACCTTTTTTTTACCGTTGCTAGCGAACAAAAAGTGCTACACAGCTGATGGGAGGACTAGGTTGGCAGTCGTTGGAGGCTCGGAAGCTACACTCTAGGCTGCGGATAAGGGTGAAACTCTGATCTTGCAAGTTTCAGAGTGGCACGCAGTATACTTTTTCCGACTCTACACAACATCTTTATTAGAGATGTTGCGTGGAGTCAGAAAGGAGAGAAATTATAGCAAGTGGATTCATTCGCCTATCTCGGAAGTACCATCACGTGTGACGGAAGAAGTACAACGGACAGCATGCCAAGAATAGCCCAAGCAAAGAAGGCGTTCATGGGAAAAAGACCACTGCTGTGCTCAAAGGGGATAGGACTACAAACTAGGAAACAGTATATGAAAAGATTTGTGTGGAGCGTTGGCACTCTATGGATCGGAAGTATGGACCGTTGGAAAAGCTGACTGGAACAGACTACAAGCCTTCGAAATCTGGTGGTGGAAGATTATGCTCAAGATAAGATGGACATAAAAAATAAGAAATGATATAGTGTACAGATGAGTAGAAGAGGAAAGGACCATATGGAACACCATACAGAAATGAAGAACCAGATGGATTGCACGCACACTGAGACACAATAGGTTCGTGAAGAACATAATTGGAGCTAAAATAGAGGGTAAAGTCCCCAAAAGAAGACCCAGGAATAAGTCCATGGACCAAATAAAGAGGAAAGTGGAAAGGAAAATATACCAGGAGGTAAGGGAACCAGCAGTAGATAGGGAAGGATAGAGGGCTGCAGTCAACCAATCTAAGGAATGCACGACCAATGACGATGAAAACATGTCCATATAGATGCTGAATTGTAGCGGAAATGCATCTTCCCACGGTCCATCAGGGATTTCTACAGAAACATAATAATAATCAAGACAGTGCGCTGGCGTACTATTCACTTTCGTCCTTTTAATTCTTCCTATTTCTTCTTCCTATTCCCTCCCCTTTTCACGGCTGTTGTCCATCTAAACCCTGCCCTCCCTTCTGAGATTTCTACGGTGATATATTCAATATATTTGTACTGGTGATGGACTGATTGCTCACTTAAAAGTTTAGTTAGTTCACCGACTAACAGTACAACTGAACTTGTGTTGGTTGCCTTTAGTTTAGGATAAAAATGCCAGAAATTTTAAAAAGAAAGGATGAGGTTACACATACCTGGTATCGATCGCCGACTTTGGGAAAGAATACTCTGTAAAATTTTGAGTTATCGTTTGATTGTTCCCTTGTTATTTATTTTATTGTCATTTCCAGTCCCCCTGCTACAAGGTATAATTTTCTTCAGACTTAAAAGATTTAACAGTGTCTATGAAATCCCTGATTACGGTATACGTTGATTAATAGATTTTGGATACTAGGTAAACGGCAGAAGTTTCTCTTGACAACGTTACCACATTCATTACAATATGTAGGCTACGTGCTATGACGAAAACCGGAAGTCTGTTATTTAAACATAAATACTCGTGTTATATTATTGATGACCATAACTGAACAAGTATATTAGATGTCTCAATATGCTAAAATGCTGCACGCTAGGCTTACGTTGCTTGATAATTTCTGAACTGATGTGTTTCAGAGCGACACAGAGAATATTATCATCACTCCTCGCCACATTTCTAGGTCTGACAGATGCGATAAAATAAGAGAGATACACTGCCGAACAGATAGGTACAAAAACTCGTTCTTTCTACGAACAGTAAACGACCACAATAAAAATTGAGCTCCTCTAAATACACTCCTATAATACCCGTCACCATTTTACCTCCAAAATACTTACACCTTTACACGGCTGGTTATCTAATACCCTCTGCCATGCGCCCATGCGGCGGCTCGAGGGGTATTATGTAGATGTAGATATGTAATTTATTTTATACGAGTATTTGAATGATATTAATAGGGTGGAAATGGAGATGAAGAAAGTTTAGTGAAGAGATGCCATAATACTATCATTAAGGCTATGTATTTTTTTTGAAATTGATAATTTTAAAATCATTATATTCTCGTTGAATGACCAATGACCTAGTGATATTATTACATCATTAGATAGTAGAAGTTGTACTTTATAATAATTGTAAAATTCAAGGTAGGTTACTCCTCCTACTTGGGGTGCAGAGTTGGCGTTCATGAGTGCGCGATAAATGCCTAGTTATGGCGAAAATATGTTGGATAAAGCGTTTTATGTTATTTGAAAATTTAAACAAATTCGGGCGAGATTTCGTGGAGGTTCGTTATATTTTAGAAAAAATGACAAAAAATAATATATTATAACAAACTATCAGCAATAACAATTCCACAAGATATCATGTGAAAAAGTGCAAGTGTCGTTTTTGTTATAATATTTGAAAATTTGGGAATTTAAAATGGAAGCTTGAAGATTTCATGTGGTGGAAGGACGTCATAATAAATTAGATAAAAATTTGCGACTTCCACAACTAATTGAACACTAGTGATCGGTTTCGGCTGTCACGTCAGTGTCCAATAAATTGTTCACGGTCGCTAGTGTTCAATAAATTGTGGAAGTCACAAATTTTTTTCTTGTTTATTTATTTGGGAATTATTTAGAACGCTTTTTTCCTCCACTGCGTTAACTTATTGCCAATTCCTAAACGATGGTTCCCTGTCGATTTGATTTTCAAGACTAGAATGAAGGTTCATCCTTAACAAAAATACGCGAAATTTGGCGTAATTCAGTCTAATCAGTGGCAACGAAAGTGCGCCGGCGTGATGCAAAGGCCGAGAAGTGGACGATGTCGGTGACAGTCCAGTGATGTGAAGAGGGCGTGTTGAATCTCTCCTTCAACCGGCGTTGAACCGGCAGCGACGGGGCGTTCGGGCGTGCTTTTGAATGCCTCTATCTCTCTCCTCCTCCATTCATTCGCGCGGATTAAAATCCAGTGGGCTGCGGGGGATGGGAGCGCGCGGAGCGACGCGGCGCGTGGATATAAACGGTGCCTGCAACTCCTTTCCACCCCTTGCAACCCTCATCCTCCCATCTCACCGCTAACCAGGCCACCCCTCATATTCTACCTCCCCCACCCACCCACCCACCCACCCACCCACCCCCGTTCCCCGTTACAGTGCCCCCTCCCCACCCCCCGTGCAGAGAGACCGTTGTCGCGCGCGGGGCGTAACAAACCGCAATCAGAGAGCGCGCCGACGGCGGGGGCGAAGGGGGGTTGTCGGGGGAGGGGGTGCTGCTGCCTCGCCAGCTCTCTCTCACTCATGCAGCCGGGCGAAAAGGCTATTAGATGACAAACTCGGATAAGTGGGTGCGGGAGTCGGGCGGCGTGGGATTAAAAGGGCGGTGTTGGGTAGGATGGAGGAGCGTGGGGTCGGAAATGCATTGCTGCCAACCGTCCGAATTTTACCAAACGAATATTTGGCATTAACTAGCTTTTATTATATATTACCTATTGGAATAGCAGGGTGGCCCAGTGGTAGCGTGTGCGTCCGAATAGACCATCCATCGGTCCGGTAGGACCCTGATCCTATGACGTACGCCGGCAGACCGCACTACGCCCACCGTTAAAGGGAGTCGGCGGATACCCAATCCCAAATTTTTGGGCAACGGGCTTCTCCGTTTGTAAACAGATGTGCGGTAAGCCTTCGCGTAAGCGAGACTGACGATGTCTCGCCCAACGTTGTTGAGGGAACCCAACAGCTTCGAGGACTGCGGGGAGGCGGGGGCCCATTGTCGTCTTTTTGACGTCAATCCGCCTCATGGTGTCGGCCTCGCAGGGGTTGTGGTTCGCTAACCCTTCCCTTCCCTTTCCTTGACCCTTTCCTACTACCTCCCATCCTCGGTAATAAGCGAAGGCTTGAGGCCGAGAGGGAGGTTTTTAGCCCGGCGGGGAGACCCGAAATATCTGGTAGCGTGTGCGACTCCCGGTCGCAGGTTCACAGCTTCCACAGAGACCAAATGATGGAAAAAATTTCCTGATTCGTAGTCCAACATTGTTATCCTACCCGAACTGACCCCACATTAGGAGTTAGCAGTCTCGCAAGATCGAGAGTGAAGTTGACAGAATCGGCCAAGATACGGCGACGTGAAAGGTAATGGGAAAACTACCTCATTAACTTCCCTAGAAGTTGCTGTAGTTAACCAATTTAAGGATTGAACTACTGATTTTAAAGCTGTATCCGTATAATTAGTGAAAAACATTAGGCATGATAAATATTTGATAGAAGATTCGTAGCGCATAACGAGGGTTCAAGTTTGAATGCCAGCCGTTGAGGCAATATGGCTTCTATACCTCTACTTAGGTGAAATGTTGTGGGCATTTAATGTGCTGTACTCTGTACTTCCGACGGAATGTTTAAACTATGGTCACTTAGACGCCGGGTTTCTCTCCACCATTTCTGTACTTCATGCATTATTATTGTATCACCAACCTATCCACCTATCATCGGAAGGTCCAGATGATCTCAGCTGTCTATCGCCTCCTCCATACAAGCTCCCAACTGGATAGCGACAATGGATTTTGAAGACATTGGTGACATCACGATGTCTCTGAAAACTTTAGTACAATGTATTTTATGTATGTCGGGACTAGCCACGGTATAACTAAGGTCCTCGGATGAAAAAGTAAAAGAGAGTTTGTATGTACTTCGCTCAGGTTTGGTCACAACTCTAATACGCCCCGAGCATTTGAGACCCTTGACTGTAAGGTTTTACCAAAAACATAAATAAAATATATAGAAAAGCTGCGCGCTTCGTTTAAAATTACTACGAGCGAGCATAGAGTATTTCACAAGTTTTAGAGGGATTAAGGTAGGAGACCCTAGAGACTCGGAGGCTACACGATAGGCTTAGTTTGCTTGAGAGATTCAGAACAGGTGTGTTTCAAAGCGACTCGAATATCATTTTGACGCCGCCCTACATTTATAGGTCTGACAGATGCGATAAAATAAGATAGAAACAATGCCGACAGTTTCGTACCAAAATTTGTTTTTTCCTCGCAAAATAAGTGACTAATAAAATTTGAGCTCCACTCTCAACACGCCCACAATACACTTCACCATTTCACCTCCCAAAACCTTATACCTTACTCCTTATAATGGCTTGTGTCCTTAAGCGCCACGCGCCCATGCGGCGGCTCGCTGGACAGTATTTTAATATAGATGTTTTTACGGAGTTGCCCGCAAGTGTGGCTTTCTACTGAGGAAAAACTTATTCGCCCTGACTGTGACTCGAACCCTGACACCTAGATATTGCGCTTGTTCCTACTAAGCCCCAAGAAAATTCCGCGGGGAAAAAAAATTACTCCGGGAGATTAGATGGCTAAAGTACTTGGCGCATTATGTAAGGATTCGCGTTTGGGTGCATGTCAAGGCGAATGGTTTTGCTCTCTGGAATTCCGTCGTATGGGACGATGGATTGCTACGATACTTAAGTGTGGGAAGTCACTGCAATGCAGGGTGAGACCGCACTCACTACAATCTATTCGCAGAAAATTCAAATGGTAGTGTCGCGGACGCAACCTTCTTAAAGATTTTTTTCGGCCAACATGCCCTCGTCCTCTTCTTGAGAAAAAGAATTGGCAGCCCTAGTAGTGGGGGGGGGGGCTGTCGCTGGCGATAACGAGGGGATGGTGAGGCGTGGATGTGGGGGAGGGAGCTGAAGGGGGATGCGAGAGGAGGATGGGACCAGTGGGGAGGGGATCGTTGGGGCGGGGGTGGCGTGAGAGGCGAGTGACGTCAAGGACGAGTGGGGCAGATGGTCAGAGGAGTTGCTCTGGGTCTAAAAAATTCACCGTTTTCGAGGGGGACGCCCTGGTACGATTCGGCATTGAAATAAAACTGATATGGCCGCCGAAATCTTCGATTAAACCTTACATACCCTATTCGTCGTTAGATATTGGTGAATTATTAATCCTTCCTTGTCGAATGATTCCGATTGGATTCACTAAATTTCTTGGATGCCACAGCTCTTGACATCAATGATTCCTATAGTCATCGTATGTTATAGTTTCGGGTGAAAATACTTATCCGAAGAATGTTTCATATTCATATTTCTTCACTTTACCCCACAACCACCGCCGGCCCCGGTGGCGGTGGGGTAAAGTCCTCGCATGCTAAACCGAGGGTCGCGGGTTCGAGTCCCGCCTGGGTGGGTTTTTCAACATCCAGGGCATGGATGTGTGTCAAGTTCTGATGGTTCGGTCCCTGGAAAAGCTGATGACAGGCTTAGCAGCCTATCGGGATTCCGAGGACACACGAGCCAACAGAATCGTCCGGCAGCAAAAGAAAAAAGAAAAAAAATACATATTTTCCTATCTCCTAGAGTGTTTGGGGCAATTATGTTCTGATTTGCGAAACAAAATTTGCATAAGTAAACTTATTAGTAATGTGTATGGATAAAAAGTGAAGAACATTTCGTGTCATAAATTACTTTTTTGGCAATTTTACGATATTTTAACTCGTAGCCTTATGGTACTTGACTTATATCTCAAAATAATTCGAAGATGGGCTAAAACCCGACCGGGAGGACTGCGTGAGATTTTTGTGTTTTCAATGTATCAAATTATCGAACCCTTCCTGATTGTACTGCTTGACTTCTTTGTCAGGATCACTTACTTGTCTCAGGAGTGACTGCGTGGAATTTACTCAACATTGTAAATGATAGTTGACTTTGTTATTCCACATAAATATAATTTGGAATTTTGCTTTTGAAATTATGCAAAATTTTATATGGAATTAAAAAATTACCTTTCATTTACAATCTTAGTGTGGTACTCAAAACCATTTCGTACGATTACAAACACAAACCCCCCACCCTTTGCTTTACTGCACAGTTCCAAGTGTATGTTATAATTTTGTCCTTCCGTGCTTCCATGTTGACGATAACCTTCCGCTTCAATGCCCAAAATATATTCAGCGATTACTTCGCGGAGCAAATGGACATCCTTGTGGAACCGTTCATGATTTTTGGAAGGATCGGAAGGAAGGCTTTCGACGTGGCACGTAATCATCAGGTGATGATGAAAGTTAATTCATTTACTAAGTATAGTAAATTCCATGAAGTCACGACTGAGACAACTGATTTTATTTGGAACTAGCTGTGCCCGGTATGCGTTACAATGCCTCTTTTCTGGGTTCAAAATAGATCCCTAAACGAACTTGAGACCAAGTCCAATGAATTACTCGCACGTACACAGGAATTCGTTAGGCACACATGCTGGCATGAGTTTTCATTCCAAGCCTATACTGCGGTTTCTAAGTAAATAAAATATTCTATTGTTGAAGTAGGGCGAAAATTTAAGCTTTATCGAGCTTAGAAATTCAATTGTAGGGAATAGCGAAGCGTATACGAAAATGATCTGTAAGGATTCCAAAAAAAGCAAACAAAGTGACAATTGCACCAAATCTTATGCTACTTAAAAATATATAACATACATTTTAACACAAATTATGTCTCTTTGATATGATTCTGATGCACGTGATATTATGTCTCACTGATACGATTCTGACACACGTGATTGAGCTACCCGTAAACGATTTGCTTCGTTGCTTGCTTGTCGTTTCTCGCTTGTTTGAGAAGCTTGCGTGCCAACACTCATTTTTTGGAATGACTTGCGCTCTACCTATTGTATAATGGATTTTGTAATTCAGAATCCTTCACGGGTGCGCGCACAACAACTCACCGAAGTTTCATCGTAATCTGATGAATGGTATTGGAACGCATAGAAGACGAACTATTAACATACATTTTTATATATTAGATTTGCGTTTCGAATTATGCAAGATTTTATGTTATATAACTAAGTGACCTTTCGTTTGCAATCTTAGTGTGGTGATCGAAAATATTTCGTGTTACTCCAAACACAACCCCCCTTACTGCACTGTTCCAAACGTATGTTTCAGTTGTGTGCTTCCGTACTTCCACGAAGACGACAATCGCCATCTTGTATGCCCGTGATATTTCCATCGATACCTTCGCGGAGTAAATGCACGTCCTTGTGGAATCTTTCAGGATATTGGAAGGAAAGGAAAGAAGGGTTTTGACGTGGCACATCATCATCAGGTGATAATCATAGTTACTTCATTTACAATGTATATTAGGTTCCATGAAGTCACGCCAGAGAAGATTGATTTAATTTGGAATTTGCGTTTTGAATTATGCGAGATTTTATGTGGAATAACTAGTTACCTTTTCTTTTACAATTTTTGTGAGATGCTGGAAATTATTTCGTGTGATTCCAAACACAATCCCCCCTCAGGCTTTGCTCTACTGTTCCAAATGTATGTTTCAGTTGTGTGCTTCCGTACTTCCACGTTAACGTTAATCGACCTCTTCAATGCTCGTAATAATTCCATCGATTCCTTCGCGGACCAAATGGACGTCCTTGTGGAACCGTTCAGGATTTTTGGAAGGAGTGTTGAGGGGGGCAGTGCTGTCGCCACAAGGGTGGGCGATCTGTTATCCCCTCTCCTACACCCCCTACCCCCTTTCCAACGGACTAGTCACGTCCGAGCCTCGAGTAGAGAGGGGAATGGTGGGTGGGTGGTGGGGGGTGCTTAGAGAGTGGGTGGGGGTGGGTAATCGGCGGAGAGGAGGAAACGACTCGGAAGCAGTGAAAGGGATGGTAGAAGGGTGGGGGAGGTGAAGGGGTCATAAATGGAGGAGGGGAGGAGGAGGCAAGCGGTGAATCTTTCGGGGGAATTCGCGTCCCCACCGAGGAAGGTCGGGGAGGAAGTCATTACGCGGCCGGGGGAAAGGAGCGGGGACGCGAAAACGCGCTTCCTGGGGATTGAGAGGATGATGCTGAGGAAAATAGTGGAATTTGAATTTCGCAATATCGTTGCGATATATATAAATGGGAACCGCATTGCAGTTTCACTTCGTGATATCGTATCGTCGTTGCGTTTTTTATCGAATTAGGGGTAAGATCTCCGAGTAAATATCACGATGGCGGAGGTTTAAATCTACCTCCAAAGTGTTGCAATGGACCGCGAAAAATATTGGAATGTGAATATTGCAATATTGTTGCAATATATATAAATGGGAACAGAATTGCAGCTTCACTTCGTGATATCGCATCGACGTCACTTCTTTTCGGATTAGGGAAATGTCACGATGATGAATATATGAGGACCCCAGAAGTCAAGGGGTCTAAGTAACAAAACAATTGTTTAGAGAAAACTTAAGTCAAAGTTGAAAATGTTTGGTAAAACCCACTAAGTAGTTAAGAGGCATTACCTTAGATAGCAGCACCTGTCAAGAAAGTCACTTGGATCCCTTTACCACCTAAAAGATAAATATTTTCACATCCCATTCCTGTACCTAACTTATTTTTTTCAAAAATGTCACTTAGACCCCTTGACTTCTGGGGTCCACATATATACTTCTAACTCCTAAGTGTTTTAAATGGACAGCGTCACTTTTCACGCCACAATATCGCACGATATCCATTAAAGTTTACAATGATCACCATATTATAGTACAAGTAGTACTCCAAAAGCAGTAAACAATAGCTTTTATGTACAAGAAAAGGGTAGTTTAGAGATTGTCTTTGTGCGGTTTGCGGGAAATTGACCCGCGCCAGGGATTCACTCACCGGTTGAAAAAACACATTCACACAATACCTAAACGGTACTTACTCTGTCTACTAGCTAATATTTTTCTGAGGTGGAGTAGACACCTCCTTTGAGAGAAAAACCAGTCGCACACACAAGCGGTTTACGGCATTAACTTTCACGCCATTACCGCACGTATACCACACCGCACAAGTGCGGTGTAAGTTTAAGTTAACTAAGTTTAGTTTGCCGGACCAATGCGCAGACCACTACGCTATCCAGGCTTCCTAATTCCCATGGCAATTTTGGTGGATACGAGGCAAATAGATCTTAGGCCCTTGCGGTCCATCAAAGATGGCAACGCAAGGGAGAAGAGGACTTCAAAGAAGCCACAACCAAGAGACAGTATCCTTCACCAGCACTTATCCCGTGCTTAGCCATTTGAAATTCAAACATGGCGGGTGAAATTTTTGAAGAAATTGTCATGAGAAAAATTCGGCCTGGACCGGGAATCGAACCTCGGACCTTTGGCTTGCCGGACCAATGCGCAGATCACTACGCTATCCAGGCTTCCTAATTTCCATAGCAATTTAGGTGGATGCAAGGCAACTAGATCTTAGGCCCTTGCGGTCCATCAAAGATGGCAACGCAAGGGAGAAGAGGACTTCAAAGAAGCCACAACCAAGAGGACCGCATTGGTCTGGCAAACCAAAGGTCCGTGGTTCGATTCCCGGTCCAGGCCGAATTTTTCTCATGGCAATTTCTTCAAAAATATTCACCCGCCATGTTTGAATTTTAAGTTTAGTTGCTCACGGGGTTGTTACACCCGCTTACTAACTCCGTGAAGGACACACGCACTCACGCACCACCACTAATGGAAAATAAAATAAAACTCTTTATCATGGCCACCCATAGTTTTCGAGGATTGGGAGGATGGGCTGTGGGGGTATTGGGTTTTGAATTTCGCTGCGTCGTAAGTGTATAGCGACATTACAGTATAAATGAACTACTTTGCCTTTCTTCTCGCGATATCACGCGGTGTCCAATGCGCGTCTCGTTGTTTAAAGGATGATGAGAGAGGGCTGCAAGGAATTGTAATGGAAAACATCGCAATGTCATAGGCATCTGTGCAGGGATATAAATAGATCGAATCGATTTCCACGCCGCAGCATAGCTCGATACGAATCAACTTCGCATTAAATACATAGTTGAGATAGTGAGGCATAATGCCGCGAAATGTTGGAGTACAAATTTGGATATTTCGGACAATTATTACAGCCTCACTTAATAGACGATGTTGAAGTTTCACTCCACGATTTCTCACGATGACCCTTCGGAATCTCGCTTTTTTGCGGGAAAATGAGAAAGAAATGTAAGATGTTGGAATGTAAATATCGCTGTGCCGTAGGAAATACACGTACCTACTCAGGAATATGGATGCACCAAATCGGATTTCCCGCCAAGGTATCGCTCGATATTAAGTAGACTCAGTATCGACCCTGCTAGGAGGATTGATTGGCGAATAACTGAGTTGGAAATTTGAAATTCCTCACACGTCATTATTACGAGTTTGATGGACCGCATAGCATTTTGATAACAATACTTAACGATGGCTAATCTACATCAAGGTGATATCTTATGATGTCGCTTATCTTTTGAAAACGGCCGCTGTACTTAGTTTTGGAACTGGCTAAGTGACGCAATACACGTGGACTTGAATCGACTCAAGTCCTGGGTATTGCTTTGTTCTATCGATTAGGATACTGTAAGAAAAATATTTCTCCGGTGGTTATAAGGGTCATATGTGATGTATCTCAAAATTTCAAACGTTTGATTTATGAATGAAGTAGATATAATAACATAATTGGCGCACATGCCATTTTTTTACAAACATATCTGTAATTGACTTCATAATTATTGAGTTGTTTGGAAAAAAATAATTAGATACTGTTGGTAAAAGGTGTAGACTGTGGGAATAGGTGTGTTGGGATATGATCAAGTGAGGGTGGCTGACGGTGACTTGGGCTGGGAAGTTGAAGGTTGCGGGGTAAGACAAGGGTGCCAGCTGTCCCCTTGGCTTTTTGAAATTTATTGAGGAAATGGTATCAGAGGCATGGAAATATCTGAATGTGGGAATGAAAGTATGAAGCAAGCGTTAGTTAACCTTTGAAAGAATTGCATGATAATAGCAGAGCGGGAAAATGGAATGAAGGTAAATAATGAGAAATCAAAAGTAATGGCATTCTCTAGGTCAGAGAAAGCGTGGCTGGTGATAAAAGTAGAAGGTCGCAAAATGGAGCTAGCAAAGCATATTCATTTGGTTGGACGCCAGGAGAAAATGGGCAAAGTTGCAAAGACAGAGGAATAATTTGCTCTCGCGAAGTTAGAGCTCTGTAATGGAAGGGAGCTGATGACAGAGACCTTGGGGAAGGACATAAAGAAGTCGCTGACGAAGAGTTTGATATGCAATGAAGCGTTGTATGAGTCAGAAACTTGTATTCTTAGAAGAAAGGTGAGAATGTGCTGCAGGCGCTCGAGATACGGGTGAAGGAGGATGGAGAAAGCGCGGTGGATGGAGAGAAGACAAGCAAGGAAGTACTTGGTATTGTTTTTGAGCAGGGAAAACTTCTGGGTGAGATCAGGGAGGGGTAGTATTCCTGGACGGGATGAAGGGTAAGACATACGTGGATATGGATGAAGTATTTGTTCTATAGGGCCCGTAACCTGTTAAAATACCGAGGATATTATTGCTTCCATTTTAACCAGTCGTAAATGTTAGATTGTGGTAATAATAAAACTACACCGCGTAACGATACTGTCGCGAATTGTATTTCAAAACTTCTCTATTGATTTCATTAATGTCTTTTTAGAGGACAGGCCGTTCATATATTCTATGAAGAACAGCCCATTATTTTTTTCCATTTACCGCTAAGGGCAGTGCAGTGTGGGATCAGGTTGGTGTGGTGGCTAGAGTACTGGCTAACCATACGGGCGGCCAGGGTTCAAATCCCTGAAGTGGAGGATGTTTTTCAGAGGAAACCCGATCCCTACTTGGGTGTCTTGTGGAGGACACTTCAAGTACAGTACTCCGTCTGTCGGATGAAACGTTAAGCCGTGGTCCCGTTGGCGCCTTTAGTTAAGAGCAGGCTGATGCCGACGCCAGGTTGCTATCCACCCTTCCTCCCTTTCCTATACCATATGGCGCAAATGACCGTAGCTCTCGGTCGCCTCCCCAAAATCCAATCCAATCCAGGAGTGCAGTGAGTAGCTCTCATAGTGGATTATAATAAAGATGATTTTTTAAAATTAGGCCAAATTCATAGAATTTTATATGGAAACGATATAAAGCTCCTACCAAGTATGATTTGCTAAGGAAAAATGACTTTGTTCACTCCACTAGAGGTTTATTAGCACGACCCGGGTTTCGAGACTTCGTTCCATCGTCAGGTTCTGAAGAAGAAGATGACACGAACTGTCGAAACCCTGGTCGTGCTAATAAACCTCTAGTTTTAAAGTTATATTTATTTGGTCCATTATGGAATAACTTCCACAAAGTAAAGCCTACAACCATTTCCTTTGTGAAAGTATGATTCATCTGCACTATGCAGGAACATCGGTTCTTTAATTCATCTAGCGCATTGTATTTGAAATATAGAAGTGCAAGTCCAGCATTTTTGCCCTTCGGGAAGTTTGTTTTGCATCTGACCCGAGTTTTACATTGCGTTACTGAATTATATTCATTTCTTGTTTAGAAAAAAATGTAACGCGCTCTTCATAAACTTTGTGGCGTTCCAATAATCGATCGATGTGTTTGCATATAGAAGTGTGAAATTTACAAACTGCAGTGGTGTAATGTTGGCGACTTGATCGACAATGTGATTGCATTGTCTCGCTTTGAAAGAGATTTATAATTACGGGTCTAATTATTTTAGATACTGGTCGTTTTCATTTCACCTCTTTTCTGTTTCATTTTGTTTTGTAAGAGTTTCTATTCGCTGATGAACTTTGATAACATTTTCGTGAAGCGTTGTGTGATGACGAGTGCCACAAAAAAATTCACGTTACCATACATTCCCGTTTGTGTCTAAATTTCACGTGAAGCAATTCGTCGTGTTTCGCGCGTCCGTTTGTCGCCTTGGCATAACGTCGATTAGTTTCGCATTTCGAAAATTCTCAAACTTCAAAATCCTAATGTCGCGATGTACCATTATTCGTCAGATATAGCGTCCAATCAACGGACAGCACTCAGTCGTGCACAACGCAGTGACCAGTGATACATCGCGTTTCGGCATCCTGCGATCGGCATACAGAATCGCAATTCGGCAGTTTGCGATATCGACGTTTCGGAACTTGACATTTCAACGATTTCTACCACTTTTGTCGTTAAATAACGACAATGGTGGGTTTGTTCACCGCGACAGTAGCTTTGTAAGCACGACTTCGTCTCATGTTCTAGAATGTAAACTTGAGGCGTGAACATCTAGTTCGCAGAAACCCCCCTCGAAATCCGCATTGAAGGAAGATGGCTTGGTGGTGTAACTGGTTAACACAACTGACCAGGTATTGAGAGATTCGAGTTCGTATCCACAGCAAGTCAAATGACTTTTTCATGGCGACTTTCATCCCTTGACATTTCTACAATATCGAAATCGAAACGTCGCGGGGAGGGGAAAACTTCGCGAGGGCATGACGCTGTGGTAGTTGGGAAGACGGGGGGTAGGAGAGGGGCGTAAGCAGCGCGTCGTTGGGTGGCCAGCGTGGGAGGCGGGGGTCGCGCTAGGTTGAGGTGGGGAGGGAGGGATTGTTCGATGGAGAATGGGCCGCGGGATGGGGGTATAATGCGGCTCCGCGTTTCCAGATCTGATCCCTAGATGGCGGGGATGGCGCGCGTGCGGATCCACAAGCCGAGGCGATTACGTAGGCGGGGCGGGGGGGGGGGGAGGGGAAAGCGCTTCTCCGCCTCCACTTCCCATTTACACCCCCCAACACCCCCATTTCCCCATCCTCCGTGCCCCTCCCCCTCTATTCCATTCCAATCGGTCCAATATTAAAGGAACGCGCGGTAGTTGGCGATGCGAGATGAAATGGAAGGGCTTGCGGAAGGGGATTGGCGAACGATTATGGCCGGTTCACATTGAACGTAACTCAAAGATGTAACTTTATGGTCGTATCAACTTAAAATATTTTAAATGTGAGTTTCAGGCTTATCTTGGCCAAAATGTTTAACATCCGTTGGTGTTACATAAAACAAAGTTGTAAATTTTGTTGGTAATAATTCATTATAAATATGTGTACAACTTCTGGAATTTTTATATTTAGCCAGTAGTTGGCACTATTTGAAATGTGTGAGCATTATGCCTTTTTTTAAACTTTTTGTTTTCATTTTTCCGTTTTTTGAATGTGCGTATTTTGTCAAGGAAAAAAAAACAAAAATGCCATATTATTCTAAATGTCGCACCCCATGATTTGAAGCGATTGATATTGGCACAACCTTTCGAAAATGTTTCTCTGTTATCTAATGTAAAATAGTAATGTGATATTTAGTTTCTGCTACATGTAATATTTTTCGCATCGCAATTCTACTGCAATTTGTGATTTTATAATAAAATATAAGTCCAATTATTGATGTAAATTCGATTTTCAATGTGATATAAATTATCCAGCATGTAATGTAATACGTAGAAAATGCATGAAATCATTGTGGCGCGGTTTATGACTGTCGACTGAAATGCGATATTATCGCAGTGTCCGATGCCATTAAAAATATCAGCATTCGATTTCATACCAAGCGTAATAAATTCGATGCGCAAGTAGCCAGCGATGTTACTTTGATGCGTTGAGTTAATTCGACGTAGAATGTTAGCGTGTAATGTCATATCTTGCGTTATATTTCTCAAATACGAATCTCTCTATGATTTGTATATGCGTAGAAGTGATGCTCTTCAACCATGCGAAATTCGAGCTGGATGTGATACAGAATATGACAAAATACAATCGGCTTCATTAAAATAGTTTAAAAATGCACCACAGCGTTTTCTCCATAATTTTTTGGATCTTAAATCCCTTAAGGTTCATTTTCTGACTTCTTGTTGAAACACGTATCCACCGGAAAATATGAGCAACAAAATCCACCCCCTAAACCCTTACAACCGCTATTTTTCGTAAATTGAAGGAGAATTTTTCATTATTTTACGTAAAGAAAAAATGCGGGTATTAAAATTGAAAGTAAGTATGGACAGTTTTAATTCTTTTAAAGAGTTTGTGAATAAAATGAATTACCACGGAACTATTTTAAGAAATGTCATAGAGCGTCTTCAGATGTTGAAATTCAAGGTATATTCGCTATAATCTTCGATGAAAAAAATGAACACGGTATGGAAAGAGATTTAAGTTCTTTCTTCGATTAGATGATGTAAATTCAACTGTATTCATATTCCGGCTTCTTTTAAACATATTAACTTTGTGTAATATGAACTAAAAACTCGTTTCTCTTCGCGTTTAAGTGGCTCCAGCTTGACTCTGTGATTCATGAAAAATACGAAGTTACACACTCTTACAAATTCAGTTCAAATCTCCTGGTTTCACTGATAAAATGGGTTACCCATGGAAATCTAAGATTAAAGTACAAAATATTCATATTGTTTCACGATTATGTTTCAATGGGTACATATTTCCAGTCGACTGCAGCGCTATTTGCATGGAACTGCCGCATTTTGACTTCATTGAGACAGTGTTTCGATAATAACTTTAAAGAATAGGTTATAGGAAGTCTATTAATATATTTCCAAACATTGCATGTAACAAATGATGTGGTACGAAGTCACTCGCACGGGTGCATATACACCAGGGTTGAAATTCGTTATGAAAAAATCATTTGACTTGACCGGGATTCGAACGCTGAATATCTAGTTCGCATAAACCTCCCTCGAAATTCGCCTTGAAGGAAGATAGCTTGGTGGCGTAACTGGCTAACACACCTGACCGGCAATTGGGAGATCCGGTTTCGAATCCCGGTCAAGTCAAATGATTTTTTCATAGCGAATTTCAACCCTGGTCTATCAATATAATTATTACATCCTAGGGATTTTTGCTTATTTTAATTTGTTTTAATTAAAAGCTTGACTATGCTTTCTCGTCCAAATTTACGATTTTGTACTGTGATCAACTCATACTTCATGAGAGTCTTATGTTAAAATCACCATTTTTAAGGCTGAATTACAGTAAAGCTAGCCGGGAAATCTTATTTTATTATCATCCCAATTTATTAAACGGACTTCGAGGATGTGTGTGGACTTCAAGGAAGCGTTTTGGGTTAACCTCCACGTTGTGTCCGCGGTCGAAATCGTCTCCATTGTGTTAGCGTTCAATTACCTGGGCTGATTTACTTCTTAAAGTAGTTTCCTAATGTCAAGTATTATGGATAGATTTATACTATATTTTCCTTGTTTCACTGTTACTGACTTTTTTTTAGATGCCATGAGAATTCAATTTAATAAATGCAAAACGTTGAACAAATAAATCTGCGAAAAAAGAGTGGAAACGCGGGATTTAATTTCTTTTATCGAGTGGAGGAGTTGTTTTTCTTTCTAAAAGCTTTAGCGCCTTATGGTGTGATAAGATATAAGAATATACGATTTCATGCCACCAAATTAATTCCATAGCGTAATTATTTTGACAGAAAGATTCATCAGTCGTGGTAAATAAATCGATTTATCGATTCCGACGTTTCACCATTATTGGAGGCGTCTTCAGGGCAATTAAATTTAAAAAATTGAGTCATCAAACCAGGTTGGTGGCAACTTTAAAAGGTAAAAATATTAAATTAAATTGAATTTTCATTTCTTTACTACTCAGAGCTTGCATTTAATTTGTTTTATGGTTCATTTCTAACGATATAAATGCCCCGAAGATGCCAATAAATTAGGCGAAACGTCGGCTTTGAGAAATATATTTATTGACCATTGCGCAATAATGTTGCGGTCATATACCTGTAGGTATAGATTAATGGCCGACAAAGTCAACATTGGTTATGGTGTTTGGTGTCAGACCGAAATATCGGCAGTTGGTCTTTGACTATAAGTATACAACGGGGGTGCAAAACGTCCATCGGACCCCTGATAGTCACTTTTTCGAGGGATATTAATGCTTACTCTCTCTATTCCTCGTATTTTGATTCGTCACCGAAAACCTCGGAGCAAACACCCAAACATTCATTCGCCACTAGTACTCATTTATCCACGAGAAGCCAAATGTGAAATAGATGACATTTTCGTCAGTCATTTGTACAGTAGAATCACCGCCGAGTGAGACGAGAAAGAGCGCGGAGAAAGGTGGCTAGGAAATATGCACAAGCTCACATGCGTTCGTGTGTGTGTGCGTCTGCGCGCGTGCAGCGTGCACACGCACGCACTCCCCTTTTTAATCAGCACTCATCATCTCGTCAGATGCCTGTTGAGTTTTTGCGTCCTCGCGAGCGTCCCTTTCCCCCCCCTTCGTCAGCGCGTTCCACACGCCTCCAACTTTTCCAACCCCCGTCTGATCTCCCCGCCGCGCCGGAGAGCACATTCGCGCGCGCGAACGTATGGAAAGAGTAAGTGGTAAAAGAGGGTGTGGGGGGGGGCGGTGGTGGAGTCGAGGGTTGGGGGGGAAGATAGAGCGAAGTGTCGGGGTGCGATATTCCGGGAGCGACGAGGATTTCGAGTGCGCGCCGTGGGTGGGAGGAGGAGGAAGAGGCCGGGGGAGAAGTGTGGAAGAGAGTCGGCGCCAGTACTCTGCCCTGCGGCACTCTTGCTCCGTCCCCTCGGCGTGCCCGCGCAATTATTACGCTCCCTCTCCGCGGAGAGCAGGCAGTGTGTGTGTCTCTCTCGTGGAACGCGCGCGCCGCTCTCCTACTGCCATGAATATTGAGCGTCACGCGACGGTTGTGTTTGTTTGTTGGTGGGCGAAGGGGAGAAAGCAAAGGAGGGTGAAGCGGGAGGCTGGCCAAGGGAGGGGGAGGGTTGAGAGAGTGGGGGGCGTGCGATTATATTTAAGGAGGAACCTTTACTTTAGGGATTGCCGATAAACTGCCTTGATTTTAATATAAGCAATTGAACAAGTAAAACTTTCTTGACCAATGCACAATAAGGTAACTGTAAGATACTTGAATATGTGGTAATTCATGTATTTCACTCACAACTAACGTTTCGCCAAATTTATTGGTATCCTCGGGTCTTTCCAGCGAGAAAATCAAGCGAGATACAGCCAGGCATTACATTCATTGGTTGTTCAGTCCTAAGGTTGGTTGACTGCAGCCCTCCCACCTTCCCTATCTAATGCTAGTTCCCTTAACTTCTGGTATCTCATTCCATGTACTTTATCTTTATTTGATCCATGAACTTATTCCTGGGTCTTCCCTAGGGGACTTTTCCCTCAGTTTCACCTTCAATCAGGTTATTCGCAAACCCATTGTGTCTCAGAGTGTGTCCAATCTATCTTGTTCTTCTTTTCTCTCTGGTATTTAATATGGTCCTCTCCTCTTCTACTCTTCTGTGTACTTCAGCCAGGTATTTATATAAATATTAACTCCAATTTTGAGGCATTACTAATTTTCCGACCGTTTAGCTTAGTATTGAATACCAAACAAAGTCGACTACTCCAGACAGTAAAGTAATATTTAAACAAATATAAATTGTACTAGGAAAAACAAATTTCATGAGTGGTAAATTGTGAATTGTTAATTTATTACTGTTTATTTTTGCAAAATTTTTAAATGGTCTTTTTGTGTCTGTTTAATTATTGAAACGCGGACATGATTGCCTCAATTTCAATCGCGATGGTCACTCTCCAGTTGCGATGCACAATGCACATAGCTACCGCCATTCAAGCTCAATCGTCGCACGGCCTAGGGGAAGGTTTTGGAATGAGGACAACGGGAAGAAATATCTTTCCCTTCCGGATCCGCTGACCTCCGCTAACAACCATACCGTGTAACCCGCGCCCAATCCACTCCTTGATCGGGAATGTGTGATGTTTGAATTTCGGTTTCGCATCGTTATGTAGCATTCGTATCGCAAAACATTTGACACAGATCTGTAATTGGGCTATGTAGAACTAGAACAAACTCGTTCACCGACCGCTCAATGTGACGCACAATGATTGAGTGAGTGAATGAATGAGAAATAATTCATTTTTCTACGGTATGATGTCCTCGAAGATCAAGAAACAAATTACTTAATAAGTAAAATAAGAAAACAAAACTACACACTTTATTATTGCGAGTGATCTCTAAATGAACACAAAGGAGTTTAGATCTCCATTGCTTGAATAATTAACTAATAAAATTGATAATGCTGCAAATATATGTGGACTCCAGAAGTCAAGGGGTCTAAGTGACATTTTTGAAAAAAGTAAGTTAGGTACAGGAATAGGATGTGAAAATATTAATATTTTAGGTGGTAAAGGGATCTAAGTGATTTTCTTGACAGGTGCTGCTATCTAGGGTAATGCCTCTTAACTACTTAGTGGGTTTTACCAAACATTTTCAACTTTGACTTAAGTTTTCTCTAAACAATGGTTTTGTTACTTAGACCCCTTGACTTCTGGGGTCCTCATATAATAGAGCCGGTTCAACAAACAAATGCCATAAAGAACAATAAAATATGTAGAGACCATAGCAAACTATTGTACAATGAAATGATGAACAAACAATGAAAAAAATCTGGGAAATAAATATAGAAAGATACATTGGAGGAAATAGACGGAGAAACAAAGGAATAGCGATCACTTAAGATTGGTAGGAGAAAACAATGATGATGTGTTACATTATATGTTGTTTCTTGATGAAAATTATGTCGAATATGCATATATATTGTCGGTTAATCTCCGGTCAATTTTTACAGATAGTGGCCAATCGCGTTATTCTCTGTGAAAGGTCATTCAACGGTTGTTCAATCGTAAGTTTGGTTGATATCAGCCCTCCACCCTTCCCCATCTAATGCTTGTTCCCTTAACTTCTGCTATGTCTTTCTATGTCTTACCTTCTTCCCATTGTGTCTCAGGGTGTGTCCAATCCATCTCGTTCTTCTTTTTTCTATGGTATTCCATCTGGTCCACTCTTCATCTACTCCTCTCTACACTTCATCATTTCTTCTTCTGTGAAAGATTTACCGATATTTTTCTAGTTTAATATTTTGTGCGTCTCTGGTCAAGTTCTGGAGACACTGGAAAATCGCGTTGACCTATGTAAGTGCTATCCCGATATTTTTCTGCTTGCATCTTTCGTGCATCTGGTGCTGAGAATGTGTGTTATTTCGTCGTATATTGCTCTGGTAACCTGTTTATAGCATGCAACGTAGGGCATAACGCTGTTTTACTAATAAAAAATAATCTAAAAAAAAAGCTGCCTCACTAATAAAAAATAATCTTTGAAACTCGTCTCAACTTGTCTCAAAACCACTTGCAGAATTAATATGGGGTTAAGTCGCATTAAATTGCCACGTTGAATTGAATTTATTTACAATTCCCCGCATTTCCCCACATAACCACATACGGATGGTATGTCACCTCGCACGTTGTCCTAGTCCGATGTTTCATATTTCAGTATCGTAATACCGTGCGAGATTTCTTGAGATTATCATAATCAATACATTGCTCTATCGCTAAGCCGCTATCCTAACGAATGTATTAGAATGATATAAAAATTCGCCCATTAGGATGCCGCTGAAATCTCAAAATCACATGCATGGCGTTCTTAATACGCATGGTCCAGCCGTCCCAATGTGTAAAACTAGGTATTAAAATCACTTGTTTGTTACATATGATATTTGGTCATATTAATGCGGAATTTTTTAGTCAGTATTTTTCTGTTATCGGCTCCGATCATCCTAAAATATCCACACAAGAATAATGTTGTACCAAAATCTACACACGAATAATTTGTGATGTGGTTAATTTTAATTCAGGACTGAATAGTCACCAGTTTCCTTAAGTTAGTTTGAGCGAATTATCATTTCACCGAAAAATCAATGAGTTTGGTCTCATTTTAATGGAAAAGATACCCTTTTAAAGATACTATATATTCCACCCCTTACCGAACTACTTTCCGAGATATTTGCCTAAATATACCAGCCCTTTTACATGGGAAATGGTACGTGTATTCACTCAAGAGTGACATTACTTAGAAAATGAGGAATTTCTAACATCTATACCTCGTCAAAAAGCTAACAGCGTGTATTTTGTACGTTTTCTCAACCATTTTTGAAAATAAATAACATTTTCACTGCCGTAATATTTTTAGAATCACAAAAAAATCTTCCGTTGTGGAGTTATAAACATACCGCCCGGAAAAAAAGTGTCACGTTAAAGACTTAAAGAGGTATTTTTATTTATTGCGTTAGAATTTGTCATGTAAGAGTATAATATTGCACCAACAATAATGCAATATTTATTTTATGCATCCCATAACTACTGAAATTAAAACGTATAAATCGAATATGGTCTCCATTATGACTCTGGAACTGTCTCACTCAAACTACCGTAAATAAAAAAGAAATTACTATTAACGTTTTTCACATCACACGATGTCATAGTGCAATCCGACACATGAATTGGTATCGTAATATCGAATGAGATGACTCGGGTGTATCGTGCTCCATGTATCGCAACATCGCCCGGCTCCTATCGTCATCCCGACGGCCCTTATTGTCCTTTCCGCTCAGGTCGGACGTCCCCATTCCTCCCCCCTTCGAATGGTCACTCGGACTTGTTATAAGGATTATACGCGGACCCTTTCGTCCTGATGCCCTTTATCCTTTCGAGACCCTCCTCATTTCAGCATCCCTCCCCATCTCCCCACAATACACATTGGGTGTGCGTGTTCCTGTGTCTGTCTGCGTGTGTTTGCACTCGCATATCTCCGCGGCCCGTCGCTCCTTTCCCCTGAGCTTATTGTGTGACGCTCTCTCGAACTTCTCCTGTGGATGCCGCGAAGGTCGTAATTATTTTTCCTCTCCCGTGCCTCCCAGAAGGAATGTTGGACGTAAATGACGAGGGGGGCGTCGAGTCAAGAGGGCGGGGGAAAACCAGAGGCCCGGTATGGGCGGACGGGGGTCTCATCCAGGGAAAGGGTCGGGAGCTTCGATCCTCCCCATGGCGAGGGCGAGAATGAACCCGCGCAATCTGGGGAACTCGTCGCATTTGGAAATGTGCGATTTGAATCTCGAGTCCGGAATCAGAAACGGTAAAATTCACGTGGAAGTGCTAAATATACCTAGTGGTTCGTTTCATTGGTCGTTCAATCCTTCTTTGATCTTCAGTATCCTCCTCCAACACAAAGTTTCGAAAGCTTTTATTATATTTGGTCATACTTTTCTGAAGTGCCACGTTTCCGCACCCTGTGAACCGGTGAATACAACATGAAAATCAATCAGACACTGACTAAAACCCTTGTATGCCGGAGAGAGAATCTGAATATTGAAGTCAACCTAAAGAGGAGAAAAATAGAGAAAGTGGATTCCTTCACCTATCTCGGAAGTAACATCACGTGGGACGAAAGAAGTAACTACGGACATCAAGCGGAGAATGGCCAATGTTAAGAAGGTGTTCATGGGCGAAAGACAACTGCTCTGCTCAAAGAAAATAGGGCTACAAACGCGGAAGCAGTACGTGAAAACGTTCGTGTGGAGCTTGGCACTCTATGGATCGGAAGCATGGACCATTAGAAGAGCAAAAAAAAAGAGGAAAGGACCACATAGAGCACCATACAGAAAAGAGGAATGAGATGGATTTCACATTCTGAGACACAATTAGTATGTGAAGATCATAATTGAAGGTAAAATAGAGGGAAAAGTCCCCAGAGGAAGACCCAGGAATAAGTTTCTGGACCAAATAAAGAGGAAATGACATCGGAAGACTCCAGGAAATCTGAACACACCCTGAAACACAATAAATTTGTGAAGAACATAATTACATACATACCTACATACATACACACTAATCACGCCGTTCCCTTCTGGAGTAGGCAGTCACAAATTTTCACTCATAAATACATGTTTGTACACCTCTGTTTCAATAATTTCCTCCATACTGACCTATTCTTGCAAACCTCTTTTGCCTCATTTACCCCCATACGCTGCTTCATACGCGCCCTCTTTTGTTTAAGACTCCTAATATTCCTCCTCTTAGGAATTTCCTCAACCACATTCAACCACAACTTTCTCGGCTCATCTCCACCTCTCGCACCATTCATTTCACTCTTACATATCTGTTTTTTCAATCGACTCTCATCCAATTCTCTCAACATGACCAAACCAACGAAGTACACTCCTTTCATATACGTCCATTACTGTAGCATCTAACTCACATTCATAGTCCATAGGAGAGATAACAAGAGGTAAGGAAACTAGCATTAGATAGGAAAGGAGTCAACCAATGTGGGGGTTGAACGACCAATGATGACGAAGGAAACGAACTGTTAAGGGTGCAGGTACATCGGTTGAAAACGTGTATCGAGACCGCAAGGGTTTTTCCTGCCACTATTGCATGCTGGTAGACAAGAATTTCTTATTTTTGTCATCTGGCGCCCATTGATTCGGCACCTTTGTGATGACGCAATGGGGCTAATTTTTTGTCTGTGGCTTTCATACGAATCCAGTCGGAGAGAAAAAACCTTATTTGACCGCAGTCCATTGTAAATGAAGCAAAAGTTGGTGATGGGGGATGGTGAAAAAAATGTCTTATGTATACGTCATGCAATCATCTCATACCTCGAATTATTTTGACTCCGAATGTAGGGTTATAGAATTTCTACCGTTTTAAGCGACAATGGTATCATACCGTTCTCTCAGCGGCCTGCTGTGTGTTGTAGCGCCTTTTCCCGCCTTAGGCCCGCAGTCTGCCCGCGTTGTATCTCACCTTCATAGCTCTTATTCGAAATCTTTCCAATTATGGGCGAGTTTCCATTCGCAGTATTTAAATATATTTACGGGCTATTAGCAGCATAATTTATACCTTAAGGCTGTAAAATGGCATTGTAATGCAATGATGGCCTCTCATAGAAATAAAGTAGTCCATTGTTTGATGTGAATGAAAAAACTTTACTCTTCCGCCCATATTTCCTCTATTTGAACTCGAGAAAACGTGATGGTTAATGCGAAATTGAGGAATATATAGGGAAACATTATTGCTTTCCCCAAACTATCCGTTCCATTTTCGCGAAAAATAGTATACATGGAGCAAATTATCCCTGGAAAATTTGATTTTCACAACATTGATTCACCAGTCTGTCTTGGTATTAGAGTTATTCACTACGTTAACCAATCGATTTCAAATCGATCTGATCTCGAACCGACCTAAAAATCCAAAGTTAGCCCACTCAGATGAACACGGACTAAAAATATCGATAGCGAACAATCGAATCTATCAGTTAAGCATGATTGACTCGGTGTGTAAACAATTGCAGAGTTGGAAACCATCAGTCGTATTCCGAGTGAACAAAATTGCCCAACTGGAGGTGGAATAGCGATGTGCGACGATATCTTCAGTGTACCATCACTCGCTATTACTGTACTATCCTTAATTGTTACAACTGAGTACATGACACCCCTTGAATAATAACTATTATATTTTGTTTTTCAGTTACCACCAAATGATCCGCTGGTTTAGCTCGATTCTGAAATCTCAGATTCTGAAATATCAATGAAATCCGAGTCCGCCCGCTGCTCATCATATCGATCTCACTAGCCCGTTGCGTTCACTCTACCGATCTGAGCCGGTCAGATCGATCTGAGATGGATTGGTAAATATAGTGATAGACTAATGACTACTGGAACTGAAATCTTGTGAGTTCAATGAAAAAGGTGCTGAAGTTGCTTCCTTCGTCTGTAAAAAAATTGTTCACTAAAATATATCTGTCGAAAAATCACTATATAAGGTATCTTAATTTAATTTTAAATGGCGTAGGCTTGCGATGAGTCGAAAAAGTATCTCTTTGAACAAAAAAATGAAACGGCTGGAATTCAGAATTTGTTTGGAGTCTGCAGAAGCGATGGATCTTCTAGGCGGAAGAACTGGTGATGGAAAATGTAATGAAAAATATTAGAAAAAACAACTGGAACGTCAAAACGTATGGAAAAGTGGCAAAAAGAAAATACTTGGTTTCGGACAATTCCACTATTTTATTATTGACCAGAATGATTTTTCGTCAATTGCATCTCTTCTAAGGTGATGTTGATTTTTTTATTTAATCGTTTCATCACATTTAACGCTGTAAATTTCCGCAAAAACTCTCTCGATGACTTTCGGAGAGAAACTCGTGACCTTGCCAAGGGTAAAGCGACGCTGATTTTATTCCCGGACTTGAAAGCGAGTAGTTTACTCGCAAGCAAAAAGTCGAAACTCGTTGCCAATGCTACCGAGTGGATTAGTCGTGAAATTCGTGCCAAAACATCATATCTGTCTACGCTGTGATTTGAGTCGCTTCCAGGATCAAGTTATCGAGCCTCGGGAAATGAGCCTTCGCCGTCTGTAAATCTCGCGTGGTGGTGACTTATGGGGATGGCTGGTTAATCGCCGTGGGTGAGTTAAAAAAAAACTGGGAGAATTAAAGTAATAGTCAAGGGGGAAAGTTTTATTTTTAAAAAGGGGCTCTCATGGATAACTCCCTGTCATTCTGTATTTTGATTGAACCTTTCCACCGTGTCAAATTAACGTCCTCCCTTTTTTTATTTAAAAGATAACCATTTTTAGTAGGATACTCGATAAATGTTGACATCTTACACTGAATCTGGATCCCATTCTATCCCTATTGAATTGTAAAGCTTCCAATAAAGACGGGAAATTGTCCAAGTCGTTTTAGATCAGGTTGGCAGCGAGACCGGGAAACGGTGGAGCTGCTAAGCATTTTGTTTTTTGAAGAGTTTCAGAGATAATTAAGAAAAATTCATTCGGAATATTAAAAAGATTATGAAACAGGCTTGAATGAAGAGTTTCTTGAGAAGGTATTCAAAGAACATACTGTATGTTATCCGCCAGGTATGTTAGTACCATTTAAACTTCATGGGCAGCAATTTGATGGCAAGTGGATGTTGGCTCATTGTGTTTAAGAATAGATTTTAGTTGGAGAATCGTCTTCTTCGCTGATGTGAAGTGGTGACAGGAATCCTGGGTGAAAACGTTTAGAAACGTGTTAATGTATAGAAATGGATCATGAAGCAAGGCGTTTTAAGTTTGAAGATACGTGACCATAGGGAAGTAGGGTTATCAAGATTGTAGTTTTTTATGTTTGGTTCGTGGAAGAGGATGGAAGAGGTCCAAAAAAGGGGCAACATGCTTCTCTTATCCATCCTTTTTCTTCTGCTCAGCTATGCGGAGTAGAAAGGAAATTTGAGTTAATCAAGATTGGTCGGATTGGTCATCTTGGAAGGCTATCGGCAGCTGAGGTCATTAGGGTCCCTTAAACAGATATATCGGTAGATTCGGAAAGAATAATTGGTTACTGGAGGAAGGGTGGAGAGAAGCCTGGCGTCAGCATTGGTATTTTTTTTTAACAAAAGCGCTCTAGGAACCACGGTTTTAAGCCCAATCCACCGCGCCGGACGGGGTACTTATTGGGAGGGACTCTCCTCATGGCCCCGAAGTAGAGAATAGAATTCAACTGTTGAATCTCGGCAAAGGCTGAGATTTAACAGTTGAATTCTTAATGTTAAATCTCAGCCTTCGCCGAGATTCAAACGCGGGTCTCGAGGGAGGCCCTGTAGGGTAAACATCCATCCAGGCGTGATCAGAATTCTTGTCCTTAAGTTAACGAGAATTGTATCCAGCCATTATTCATTAATTCGTCATTAATATGAAGGTATTAATAATGACAATAAATAGGAATATTTGAACAAATACAAGATAGGAAAAATGTAAAATTTTCCATCCAATGGCAAGTTTATTTTTTCTTGGAATTTGAGAGAAATAGATGGAAAGACATCCATTGATAATCGTTTTGTTGATCGGCAAAATGTTTGAAATCGATTCAAACTCTGTAATTATGTTCCCAGTGCTCATTTTGGTGTACTTTCGTAGACATGTATACCACATTTTAACTCCGGGAATGCAATGTACGTGATTCAGCCTGTAGAGTAGATCTCATGGGACGTTCTGTTCGTGCGAAAAGAGTTTCTGTGAATTTTAAATGCAGTCTTCATCGCGACTTCGATGATTTTAGGCGTTAACTTATGGAAGATAAGAGTTCATTACTGACAAATCACGAAATGAGCAAATTCCACTAGTGCTAAGTAATATTATTATTTTTACATTGATACACAAGTAAATTTGTACTTGTGGAATTTGCTCCTTTTGTGATTTGTCAGTTATGTTTCGGTTCCACAGAATATCGCCGGAATATTCAGAATTTTTACGAATTCATTCATTGGTCAGTGATTCCTAAGATTTGTTCACTGCGGCCCTCCACCCTTCCCTGTCTAGTGCTAGTTCTTTTACCTCCTGGTATCTCCTCCTATGTAATTTCCTCTTTGATTGGTCCATGAACTTATTCCTGGGTCTTCCTCTGAGGACTTTTCCGTCTCATCATCATAATTGGTCGTTCAATTCTAAGATTGGTAAATTTGGTAAATTGGAAGTTACGAATATCCATTGTAAAATACGACCATATGCATTTCCTTGGTTTATTTCTGCGACCAGTTTCTCCTTGCTACAGAATCTCCTGGACGCGTAAATTCAGTGTCTTCTGGCAATAAAGATGGCTTATCGAGGCTGAATCTATTGCAGAAATGAAAACATACCAATCCATTACGCTGTTTCCTTCGGGTACTGTGGAAATGTAATCTTGTTGCTCAAGATTACGGCCTAGGGGAACTTAACCATATATCATAATTACGGCCGTAGATACGTTCTTCTTATTGCCCGGTCACAATTACTTTGACGGCGTAGTGAACCGAGAGTCCTGGTCTTTACTCTGTGGCAACGGAAGCCCGAATTCCGCTTTATGGAAGAAAGCAGTTCTTAGCTTCCTTGTCTATGGCCGGCTTCATAGGTCGGCGGCAGCGGCGGAAGTGGTGGTACTAAGCCAATGAGGACACATCTTTAGAAATCATGACGTCCGACCGATAAGCTGTGCTATGATAGCTAGCGGGGGCCGCAAATATTCACACTGACTGAATCTGGACTGAATTCTGTGGCGGCGGAAGCTGG
This sequence comes from Ceriagrion tenellum, assembly GCA_963169105.1. Lineage (NCBI taxonomy): Eukaryota > Metazoa > Arthropoda > Insecta > Odonata > Coenagrionidae > Ceriagrion > Ceriagrion tenellum. The sequence goes on from OY720639.1 coordinate 68,585,997, forward strand.
CAGAGTAGCGGGAAAACCCACTACCTTTCAAAAATGAATCCTTTTTTGATGATTAGCGAGCCCTTCTGTTTCAGTAAAAGATTCTTTAAGCGATGCGTATAATGTTTAAGATATATTTAAGATGTGAAGGCTTTTTGATAAGATAAGATTTTATTCGTCCAAGAGACACATAATTTACTAAAAATTAAATTAAATTACTAAATAAGAAAATATTAAAAATACGGCACCAAGTATTCTTTAGCACTATAAAAACATTTTCAACCAGATATTCTCGAACCATTTTTTTAAAAACAGGTATCCTCATTTCTTTTTTAATACATTCTAGTAGAAAATTCGGGTTTTTGAAAATATGGTCTGGTATCCAACGAAAACAGCCTTCCTTAAGGTTATATAGCATCATTAATCTACTAGCGTTAACCAGAGTGGCGTAAATAAGCCAATTGGCGAATATTAAGGCAAAATATTAGTTATCCATTCTTGATGCTGCAACCGCGGGGAGAAAAATTTCAGGTTGTGGCTATCGTTGATTGCATGTTCGGACAGTGGAGCTGATCACGCATAAATGCTGATATGGCATTGCCTAACGAGTTAAACAACGACAAAATTATTTCACTCGCTCGAATGTAAGGACCAAGCACAATATACCTAATTCTTGGATTGCGTGGCAAGGCTTTTTCTCAACTCATTTCAATAAACATGTATTTCAGGTTGAGGCGTTGCACGTTAGCTTGACGAATATGGTTATGGTGAAACTACTGTCATCAAATAAGCATTAATAAATAATTACTTACTTATCTTTAACCAATTCATCCATTAAATCGCACGAATCATTCTCATGAGTCAAAAAATGTTGGTTTTTCCGATGACATGTAAATACTGCAGTGTCAATGTTATTGTACGCCTTCTACCTTTCATTTGTTTTCTCGCCGCCGACCTATGAAGGGTCCACTGCTACCGTCCGCGGCGAAATCCATCGTGATCCCCGTTGCCGCCGACCTATGAAGCCGGCCCATGTCCCTCCAGTCCCCAGTCCCTGCAGTCAGCTGTTAAATACAAAAAAAACGTCGGCCTCGCACTAACAAGGGGAGTGTCAGATAGCCGGGTCTCAGATTTTATTCAAACTTAGTTGTACAGACCGCTGTATGTGGTTTATGAATCACCCCACATATAGGGTTATATAACCAACAGTTTAAACGAAAATGGCCTTCAAAAATTTCAAAATTCCCTTTATACGAGCCTCCCAAATAACTGACAAGCTACGAAAAATTTTAATATTATCAAGAATTATGCTTGAATTGTAAAAATATGAAGACAATATTATAAAATAATTCTAGAAAATGGAAATCATGTGTATGAAGGAATAATGGAAATACGTCGCGAAAAGATAAGGAAGTGACATTATTATAAGGCTGCCTTCGACCGAAAAAAGAGACTAAGCCTGACGTCGTGTATGCAAATGAAAAATTTGCCTCGCGCAAAAATAATATTTCGAGTAAAAATAAAAAAATCTTCAGCGCATTGTAGGATCCCGCAAAAGAAAAACTAAAAAAACAGCGGAAGAAACATACCCCGTATTGGAATCGAACCCGTGTCTCTAGACCGGAGAAGAGCACGTCAGTCACCCGTCCAGCTTGTCAGTTATGTGGGTGGCCCGTATAAAGGGAATTTTGAAATTTTTAAAGGCCTTTTTTGTTTAAACTATTGGTTATATAACCCTATATATAGGGTGATTCTTGAACCACATATAGCGGTCTGTACAACTACTAAGTTTGAATAAAATCTGACAACCGGCTATCTGACACTCCCCTTGTAAGCTATATTATCACACACATTTCCCTTCGCGCTTGCTGGTTGCGAGAGCCACAAACTCGAACTCAACATGAAACGCTTGCAAAGAAGGACCTCGAAACATGACGCCGGGATAATTTTCCCGCAACCCTCCGTCATACCTTCCCTACTCTAAATTTTTTATATTTACCCAGAATGCATCGCACCGGGCGCGAGCCTTACGCACGGGGGCACGTGCTTGATCCCTTCCAAAACACGCCTCCACCTCCTGTCGACCCCGCCTTTCTCGCTCGCTACGTTCCGTGCCGACGGCTCCGTTAAGGAAAGAAAAAAAGAACGCAAACATCCTATTTCACTCCCCTCTTTGGAAACATCCCTTCGTAACCACGCGAGCAAAAATGGGTTTGGGAGATGGGGTTGATAGAGGGAGGAGGGGTGGGGAAGGCTCTAATTGGTCGAGGATATGAGACGCGTGTCCGCTACGGCGATCTCCTCCCTCCTCCCCCAAATATACGCAGCGAGATCGACTGTAAGGGGTAGGGAGGGAGAGAACTTAAGCGGAGTGGGGTGGTTGGTTTGGGACATGAATGTGCGTGTGATGGGGGATCCGAGCGTTCGATCCCGGGCTGCTTATTAGGAGGTATGGGGAACATGAAGAGGGTATCTGATGGGGCTGGAGTGGGTAGGGAAACCTTGAGGGGGAGGGGCGTTGATCAGGGTCTTTCTGAGGAGAACGTGGGGTCGTTCCCATGGGGTGTTTTCCGACTCCCACTCTTCACGCAGTAGGTGGGGGTTGGAAAGGGAACGAACGATTGCTGGGAAGTCCTTGTCTCGTTACGCTCATCTCGCATGGGTTTCGAGGGTGGGTTATCCTTTTGCTGCTCCTTCGGGCCACGGTCTTTGCACGGTGCTGGATAAAGGGTCCTCAGTAAGGTGAGCAATTGTTGCTCTCCGCTCAGCAAAGTTTACACGATCTGGAGATTAGTCTACTTCACTATTGTCTGTAATTACGTTAGTCGCACCGCTTTATCAAACTTGGTGCAGTCCTCCCGAAAGGTGAGATTTGGCAGGAATATAGTTCGTGAAATGAAACAGACCGGTTGAAATGATAAAAACTGCCGAAGATAACGTGAAAGGTCATTTTTTACTTCATATCTAACTAATACACCCTTATACTCCGTTGTCTCAGACGTGACTTCTTGGAAGTTACTATACATTGTAAATGAAGTTACTTTGTTATTCCACATACATTTTATTTAATCCGGGTTTCGACGTGACTCGGGCCTGACAACGTGGCACGTCACGTGATATGACGTGCCACGTCGAAACCCGGGTCGTCTTAAGTATAATTTATGTGGAATAACAAAGTTACTTCATTCACAGTTTACACCCTTACAAAAATCTGTACATACTGTATACGGTTTTTAAAGAATCACTTACGCTAAGGATATAAATTTGTAATTTTCGCTGTTCGATTGCTGAAAGAATGAAATTCTGGAATTCATTTGATTTCTTATCTCTTCGTATGTATCAGGGAATTATTCAGATGGAAAAATCGTCCATTTCTCCTCTATGTCAAAAATAGGAAATTTACATTTAGTCGATAACAAAATTCTCTTTTCGCCATTCGGCTCTCAATTGATAGATTGATGGTTCAAGAATTTGTTTGTGAAGTAGTACTTGTTATACTGGAATGAAAATATCAAAAACTTTGCTAATATTAGACTATTGCAAAGGAGATTTAATTTCAGCCAGAAATAGGGAGTGTTGCTGAAACCAAGAGTTTTGTGCCATGCAATGTTCCTTCACCTTGTGATTCTCGAGAACGAAAAAATAGAGCTATTTGCACTTTTATAATGTTCAATGCGACCTGTTTCTATGCTTTACGACTGTATCAAGTTGGATGTCTAGTGAAATGATATTTAACACCGAGACCGGCGGCGTTAAACATTTATCTGAGGAAAATTTTAAGAGTTCTCCTTTCGTCATGTTTTAAGTTCCCCCGCATTAGTCCCGAGATGCGATGATCAATTCTCGAGATTGTGTATTTTACAGTATTTAAAATCGTAATAACCTAGGAGAATGTAATGCCTCCTTTATCTGCGGTTAGGCAGCGCCGTTTTCCCGCCAGGATTACCGCCACCCGCCCGAATTACTCTACCCTTCCCCACCTCCTCATCTCCTTGGTAAAATACTTCGGTAGTTACGCGAAATTCCATTTGCATTGTTGGAAAGTACCAGCTCCTTTTATTGGTGCTAGCCAAATTAAGTATGCGCCTCATGCGCAGTCGAGGGATATGTGAAACGGCGCAACTGGTTACGTATCAAGTGAATTCCATTCACGAGGTTGCAGGAGATCTCGAGGAACGTTGCTGGGAAGCGCGCGACCTGAGCATCCAGTGGCTGGGATGGGTGTGTGAGGTCAAGTTGGATCCCTCCAGGGGTGTTGATTTCTGGCGCACCCTCCCCCAGCCACCTCACACCCCTAAGGCTCTTTTCCCTCTCTGGAAAGAATCGTCTGGTGGGGAGAGGGAAAGGGGGGGGGGACGGAATCTCTGGAGATCTCGTTAGGTAGGGGATGACGTCACCCCATCCCCTTTCATCAGGACCCGTCTTATTTGACATCCCTTTCCCTCGCTGCAGAATCCTCCATCCCCTGCCCACCCTCTATCTCCTTCATCACCCTCCTGGACCACTCCGCTTTGCTCCAAAGGCCCGGCACCCTCATATCTCATCATTGTAATGTGACTATGCGACCCCGGTTACGAATGTGCGAGGTGTGCTCATATCTGTGCGACGAGTTTCCCAGGATAAATGTTCCTTCTCTGCCCACATCGATTTGGTTTGATGTTTAGGAAGATTGTTCAACTTTTCGTTCAGAAAAATGCCATTCCTCTCTGTATTTGGTACAGGATTTGGAAAATTTATTATCGAAAGCCAAAAATGTGTCCGGTTAATAGTGACTTCATGCATGTATTGTTTAAGTTGGGGATTGGCTTCACTCTTTATCGGCGTTATAACTTCGGAGATACGTAAAATATGCTGATAGTCCGTGTTCTGTTGCTTTTGTTTACAAAATGGTAGGTTATTCAATATGTTTTCCATGTTAATTCACGAGGTATGATAATAGTTTTGTCAGTTGTCTCCGTCTGGTTATTTGGGTATAGATCATGAAGTTTAAATCCTAAAGATTTTGGATGCACACTGTGAAAAATATTGAATGAAGTCGAGATCGTCATCCTGCCTAGTTTTTCCTCACATTTCCTCCGACCATTATAGACTAAAATTTATTTCAAGAACCTAGTCCTTCTGACTCTTGGCTCAACATGATTACATTTTAAGAAATGAACATACTTTCCGAGTTATTTTACGTAAATTACAAAAAATCATAAACATTTGAGAACATTAACACTGTGGAAAATCTACCGAATTAAAAAACAACAGAATGGCAAAAAAGAAAAAAATAATAGTTTCACTCTCTCAGGTGCAACATTACCGAGAAAAAGATATAATAATATCGGGCAATATATATAACCAATATGCATGCATGTCAGTACACTTTGGAACTCGCTTGAGGTGGATGGTTGGCCGGGGTACCAAAAATAACAATCCTCGTCACCTACCTCCATCGCACCAAACTCTACCCCAGTAAGCATTACTTTACTGGTGGATTATTTAATTCAAAACATTTTGTAGGTATTTTATCGTACAATTTATAATTTTTTCAACAATTCTTATAACTTGTAAGGAACAAGTACAATTTTTCTCTAAATCTGCCGTTAGGGGTGAGCCTAATTTCCAAAGGTACTGTGTTCCAAATTCGGGTTGCCTGTACCAGAAATTAGTTACAAAAAGAAGTAGATCGGTGTTGTGATAAGTGCAGGTTGTCAAGTGGGGCGCGGGTAACTTTTTGTTTGATTTCTCCTTAAAATTTAAACCGTGTACAAAGATATTTGGGTGTTTTAGTGATTGTTATTTTCCGGCCCGATTTGCAATAAAGTATGTTCTTCTTGTCTTAGCTTTGAGCAGATTTGCTTTCTCATAATGCACGCTGATGTGGTCATATTTAGGTGTTTTATAGATAAATCTTACACACGCATTCATGGTTCTCTGCAGCCTATAGTTTATTTTCTCGCCTAAGTCATTATATGCTTCACAGCAGTAATCAAAGTATGGATGTATAAGCGTAGTAACCAATTTCTGACGTATTCCGTATTCGATGTCTTCTAAGTTGGGCCAGAGTTTTGAATGTTTTATTACAAATATCCATCACGTGTTCATTCCAAGAAAGAGTTTCATCAATTTTTACACCCAAATCTAATACCAATTTAGAGTGCTCTACTTTCAAATGATAAACGGTTATTATTGGGAGATTTCCACTTACATCTTTAATGAGTTTGTTACTCCCAATAATAATTGATTTAATTTCTGCAGGGTTTATGAGGATATTATTATTGTTAGCTCAAGTGCAAATGCTATTGATATCTTCGTTCACCTTCCTGATTGTCTTATGCGGTAAGGATGAGGGGCAAGAGATATAAATTTGCATATCATCAGCATTAAGGTGGTAGTCACAATGTCTAAGGAACTTTGGTATATCTCTTAGAAAAATAGAGTACAATAGTGGTGACAGCACTGAGTCCTGAGGTAATCCGGTGGATATTTGTTCCCGGGAGGATATTGAACCGTCATCATCTTTAACAGCGTGCATGCGGCCTGTCAGGTATGAGTGAAACCAATTCAAGGAGCTTTCTGAGAAATTCTAATGTACAAGATTCTGAAGCAAAATTTCGTGGTTGATGGAATCGAAAGATTTTTTTAAATCCACTAAGATTAATATGGTTAATCTTCTATTTTCTCCATTCAATCTAATGTCTTCAGTTATTTTTAGGAGTGCTGTTTGAGTACTATGATTTGTTTTAAATCCCGATTTTTGTATATCAATGAGGTTATTTTCTGAATGGTATTGACAGTTGTGAGGCAACAATTCTTTCTAGTCGTTTAGAAAGCGCACTGAGTATGGGAATCGGTCTGAAGTCCGATACTCCTTTGGGATAGATCACCTTGGGAATTGGCCGAATAAAGTTTTTTTTTCCAACGAGAAGGAAGGCGTGAGTTCAATAAACTGTACTCATAAATGTGTTGAATAATAGGTTGTATTTCATTCAAATACAGATGAATAAACTTAATTGGCATCTCATCAGGACCGATTGCATTAGATCTCGTGCGAATAATTTCCTTTCTTACAGTGGCAGGAAGTGACCAAGTGAAATAAAAATTCTTATCCTCAAACGGTATCAAATTATTAGTGACCGGGTTAGATTGATGTGTATGAGGTAAGAGTAAAGAGAAGTCTTTGAGATCTTCCAAAGGAGGAATACTATTTGGTGTTTTTATTCGACTTATGATTCTGTATTTACTTAAGTCCGACTAAAAAATTCGGGAGTCTATCGTATTGCTAAGTTTTTCCTTAAGGAACTTATTTTTAAGGGATTTATATACTACACTATGTAGTTGTGCTATTGAATTGAGGTAGCTAAGAAATATAAAAATGTATCTGCTACCCAAAATACTTAGGTTAAAATAGCACAGTATGAAATTTTATCGTTCAGCCTTAGCGCAAAATGGAAATCATAGAAGGGTAATACTTCTATCATTGTAAGTGCGATTGAAAGAAATACGAAAGAGGAAGTGTTTTGTGTGGTGGGTAAGGAGATTAAGTTGTAGAGCGGCACTTGCTGCAACAGGCAATGAGTGGTGATGGAATCTTGTATGCCTTCATTAAGCGATAGATGATGTATCCCCGGGGAAGGGGAGGAAAAAGAATGCGCGTTATCGATGGTATAAAGAAAGGTAGGGTGTATTGCAGAGCTAACAGAAGAAATGTAATTGAATTATGTCTTAGCCTAAGTTTACCGTATTGGGTGGATTTTCTATGAAAAACCTCCGCCCATTTCTGTTTTTATCGCCGCGATGTGGTCAAGTATCGAGAATAGCATAAATACCAGAACGAAATTTAAGAATTCAGTGAGTCCACAGAGCAAAGGCAAATTCGATTTACATTCTTCGCTTCACTGTACAATATTCAGCTGTTCTATTCTGTAACATCTAGTGGGTACTTCTGCCGTATGTGAAATAAAATCAGCAAATTGTATTTTTTGTGATATTTTGACGCAAGCCTCTTCAAGCGACTGTCTTACGCAAGCTTTCGCTTTAAATCAACAATTAAACGGAGTGTAGCTGATTGCCTTTGAATATACCTTGAAGTATTGTAATAGCGAGTCTATTGGAAACAAAACGATGTTTGTTACAAATATGACAATTTGATAAGGTTATTATCTTGGTCCTACGAGTTACAGAAGTGCTCTGGAGAAAAATAAACCTTGAAAATGGCATAGTAAAAATGAAAATTCCGAACCTTTAAAATGCCGAAACCAGGGTCAGTTGGTGAAATAAAGTGTGGAATCTGATTCCTTTAATTCTGATGAATCATTACAGGAACATGTCGACTCAATAAATCGTTTTTCGGTGGAATCTCAGAGCTCTTTGATTTTGCTTAAAGTCCATGTTATGAACTTCATGGACTTCACATTGAAATTCCGATAATATATTTCTTCTTCTTCGATGGCGCTACAGCCCAAATCGGGCCTTGGCCTCCTCAATTTTCTTCCTCTCTATCCTCTTCCACTCTTCTTCAATTCCTCACGCCATGCAGTTCATGTGCATCCTTGCTGACGTTATCTGCCCACCGAGCTCTTCCCTCCCATCTGACCAGTGAACACTCCCTTAGCTGCCTTATCCTCCGGCATCCGCAGGAGATGTCCAGTGAACACTCTCGTAGTTGCCATATCCTCCGGCATGCCCTGCCCATTGGAATCTTATTATTTTTCTCTGGGTGGAAATGCTGGCTTCTTTAAAGAGGTGTATATTTTGTTGTTATGACGGGTTCTCCAGGATTCTTCGGTGTTCACAGGCCCGTATATTCTCCGCAGTACTTTTCTCTCATTTATAATAATTGCTTACTATATGATAATGTATTTACTATGATTAATTTTAGAATATTTTGGTCGTGATATCATCGCCTGTGGAAAAAATTTCAGGCTATCTCAAACTGTGATCTTTCGCAGAACATTGAGAAATGGAGGTCGAGGATGCGGATAATCTCAAACGGTCTTGCGAGCGCAATCCCATCGCCCAACCCCTTCCCCCACCCTCCCGCTACACCCTTGTCTTGCACACGCACACTTTCTCCGTCTCCCTCCTGTCTCAATTCCACCCCCACCCTCCTCCTTCCCCGCGATTCCGGCGATAACTGCGCCAGCCGAGGTGGTGGGGTGCTCGACAAGTGTCGTCCTTCGATCGCACGGTTAGAGACGACGACGACGCCGGGTGGAAGGCCCCCGCTCCCTCTACTCGCGGCGGCGGCGGCGACTCAGATGGCGCGACGCCTCCCATCCACCCCCTTTACCCTATTCCGGCCCCCCGTCCCCGCCTCTCTGCCTCCGTCACTTCGTCTTCCTCCCCCTCCCACCCCGTTTCCCTGAGTCCCTCCCCCCCGCCCCGCCCCTCCCCGGGGCACATCCGGCGCCCAGTCCCCCGGTCACAAACAAATCTCCCCTTTCCAGGGCTCTCCCTCCCTCCTCCTCGACAACCCTCCCAACCACCCCTTAATCCCTCGCCAATCCGACCCCCACGTGCGCCGCATCCCTCCCTCAAAACCCCTCCATCTCTTTCTCTCCCGCCCACCACCCCCTGAGCCATCCATAATCCGAATCCTCCTCCCTCTCTCGTTTCCCTCCCCCATTCTACTCCGTTCAACAAGCGTGCCTCTATCTCTCACTATCCTCTCTCCCTCTCCTTCTCTCTTACTCTTTCTCTCCTTCCCATATCCTTCCATCTAAGCTGGGGAGTGGCGCTTTATTAACCGACGTTACCGCTACCACTCATGATACCGGTATCATTTTTTTCGGTAGTTTTCAATTGTTGTTGTTCACTCTTCCCCCCCTTTCTCCTCTCTCCCCTATCCTTTCCATCGGAGCTGGGAAGTAGCGCTGTACTTACTGACGATACCGTTAACACTCACGATACCGTTACCACTCAAGATACCCTTACAACTCTGAATACCGATATTGGTTTTTCCGTAGATTTTAACTGCTGAGCCCACTCCTTTCTTCCCCTCTCTCTCTCTCACACACACTCGCAAACACACTTTCCAACTCACCCTCGTTCTTCTCCATCCTTTCCAACAAAGCTCCCTTGTTGTTTACAAGTACTGGTATCGTTGTTTTAGGAAGATTTAAATTGTTATTCTTACACTATCTCTTTTTCCTCCACTCTCTCCTATCATTTCCATCTAAGATGGAAAGTAACTTTGTGCGTTCCGGCAATGCCTTTTTCACTCACGATACCGGTGTTGGATATTTCGGTAAACTTTAATTGCTGAACCATTCCCTTCCCCTCCCCTTCTCATTCACACGCACACAAACTTTCCATCTTTCCCTCGCTCTACTCGATCCTTTCCAACATATCTCCCGTGTTGTTTAGAAGCAAAGCGCTGATCTTGCCGACGATACCGTTACCACTCTCGATACCGGGGTCATTTCATTCGGTACATTTGGATTGTTGTTGTTTTCTCATGCTCTCTTTCCATCACTTTCCCTTATCCTATCCATCTAAGGTGAGAAGGAGCGCTGTGCTGACCGACGATGCCGTGACCACTCACGATACCGGTATTGTTGTGATTGGTAGATTTTAATTTTTGTTGCTTACTCATTCTCTCTCTTCTTCAATCTCCCCCATCATTTCCATCTAACAAGGGGAGTGTCAGATAGCCGGGTCTCAGATTTTATCAAACTTAGTAGATGTACAGACCGCTGTATGTGGTTTATGAATCACCCCACATATAGGGTTATATAACCAACAGTTTATACGAAAATGGCCTTCAAAAATTTCAAAATTCCCTTTATACGGGCCACCCACATAACTGACAAGTTACGAAAAATTTTAATATTATCAAGAATTATGCTTGAATTGTAAAAATATGAAGACAATATTATAAAATAATTATAGAAAATGGAAATCATGTGCATGAAGGAATAATGGAAATACGTCGTGAAAAGATAAGGAAGTGACATAATTAAAAGGCTGCCTTCGACCGAAAAAATGAGACTAAGCCTGACGTTGTGTATGCAAATGAAAAATTTGCTTCGCGCAAAAATAATATTTCGAGTAAAAATAAAAAAATCTTGAGCGCATTGTAGGATTCCGCAAAAGAAAAACTATAAAAAACAGCGGAAGAAACATACCCCGTATTGGAATCGAACCCGTGTGTCTAGACCGGAGACGAGTACGTCAGCCACCCGTCCAGCTTGTCAGTTAAGTGGGTGGTCCGTCTGAAGGGAAATTTGAAATTTTTAAAGGCCTTTTTTGTTTAAACTATTGGTTATATAACCCTATATGTGGGGTGATTCATGAACCACATACAGCGGTCTGTAGAACTACTAAGTTTGAATAAAATCTGAGACCCGGCTATCTGACACTCCCCTTGTAAGGTGGGAAGTAGCGCATTGCTTGTCGACGATACCGCTAACACTTAAGAAGCCGGTATTGGTTGTTGAACCCCTCCCTCTTTCCTGTCTCTCTCTCCTTCTCTCTCACACACGTACACAAACTTTCCATCTTTCCCTCGTTCTACTCGATCCTTTCCAGCATATCTCCCGTGTTGTTTAGAAATAAAGCGCTGACCTTGCTGACGATACCGTTACCACACACGATACCTGGAAGATGCTGGTATAACGTGTCTTTTTCCGGTGGATAAAATGGTTTGTTATGCGGATAAAAAAATTTGACTGGTCAATGCTCGCACCTTACGTTAAGATTTATCCATATAAGTTTTTTTTAACACGTTTATGTTGAAATTTTACCAGAAGACTATTATTTTTGAAGTTGAACCATGTCTATTCCACTAGACGATTTATTTAAATGAAATTGCTCGGAATGTATTTATTATCATCAAGGTGTGTCTTCTAAAGGTTGCAGTAATGTATATGGTTTTGGTTAAATATTTTTTCGGAAAATTTCACCACTGGCTACTAGCGTAAATGTTTTTGTTCCTTGTAGAACCAATGCTCATATTTATCTTTAGAATCAAGCTACATTTTCTCCTTTTGTTTAAGTGTCATTGTATTTAAGCCACGCAGTAGCATTTATTATGCAGTTATTTTCTTATCCAGCTGAACAATTCCTCTAAGATTGTGCTGCATGAAATTAGGATTGGAGAGAGTTTTCCTGATTTTACGAGTTGCATTAGTTGGTTTCATGTCTTTCTCATCTTGATTTTATCACTTTTCACTTCCGAAGATCAGTATTTAATTGCGATAAATCTTTTCTACTCAAACTGTCTATACATTTTTTGTCATATCCACAACTAATACGAATGAATATTGCACCTTGAAATGTTGAATACACTCAGTGAATAAATTGTCAATAGCAATTGTTGGCAAACGTCCCTTCGTCGTGATAAAGTATAAGTGAAAAGGAGCATCAATTTCCTGTTTTTGGGAACCATCTGACGCCTTATTCAAATGTGGACATTATGTGTCTGTGTTATTAAAAAGTGTATTATTTGCTGTTTGGGTGCAGTATTGGTGGCAGCTTTGAAAATTCTTCTTCATCCACTTAGGTGATACCAGACTTCCACTTTGCCGAAATAGAACATGTTGCCTTTTTATAGATAAAAAAATATTAAAAAATTAACCGGGCGCTTGTTTTCAGTAGATCAGTGGCAAACTAAGATGTTTGGATTTACTAAATGGTAATATTCCACAAAGGTATATGATTTTTGATTATAATTTCAAAAACCTTGACCATGTAGATAGTTATCTTATTTTTTAGGCGTACGCCGAATCTGTCGAGTGCAACCACCGGCGTGAGAAGAGTAGAACACACTGCCGACGAAGATACCGATGGATTCCAAATATAGTTAGCACCAATCCGCGATTTCGATTCTGTTAGCGTCCGATAGGGGTAGCTGCAGCGACACCGCTACAGGAGGTAAAGGTATCGTCCGCCGACAATGCCTTATCCCGGCATCCCTTGCGCGGTGTGAGCGGCGAGGGATGTTGATGACACCCAGAGGCCCGTGCCGGCGTCCTCTCCCCCCGCCCACGCACGCCGTTCCTCCCCCTTATCCCCCGTGTTGAGCCCCACCCCGCTGCAGAACCCCGTGGAATCGGGGCGGATCGGGAGAGGGTGGTAAAGAAGGGTTGGATTCAGGCGTCCGGCGTCGCAGATGTTACCCTGGGGACTCAAATGTGGGCGGTTCGCCCGGCCCCCTCCCCCTTCAAATGCCCTCACCCACTCCACACTTCCTCTGCATCCCTCCTTCCACGTTCCATTCGCCATTGTCGAATTCCTGAGGGAGGGGGCGCGGAAGATTTTTTTTTTTTTGGATTTCGTTGGGAGCGAGTCGTTGAATGCGAACGGAATGAATGGGTCGTTCGGGAGTTGAGCCTTGCGACATTCAAACTTGAACATCGCACTGGGATATGTGGAGCGCAAATGACATAAATTTCTATGTGTATCGAGATTGCGTTGAAATCGGCGATATGTGTGAAATGCCTTGACGAAACGGAACACGCGGCGTGTTTTAGTCCACGTGTCGAAAGGAGTTTAACTTCAAAAGTTATACAATTAATCAAATATTTATGACATCAACATTTTTCGAGTTGCGTCTGCGTATGTTGTTGGAAACTCAACAGTTTCGCCAGCCATCCTGCTGGCGTCCTCTGTTGAAGTATCGTTCAGTTTGAGTAAGAATGTTGATATCATCTGATCTACGCCACGGAAACCTGCGAACGAACATCAATCAAATATTTAGATATTTAGATAAAAACGAGATTAAGACTGCCGCCAAACACTAAGAACATCGTCAGATGGTCAAGAGAGCGGAAAAAATACCGGGATAAACAAGTCGATCAAATGACGGAAGGCCGAATCCTCCGAATAGGAGTAGTTAGCATCCCCAATTAAGGAGACCTATAGGAAACCCCCAATTACATAGAATGACTTATAGCAATCGACTTCCAAAGATAAGGACTAATTATCCGTGGAAAACTGGCAACTCGTCTTCTTCAAGGAGGAGAGGGAAGCTTAGGGTGGTTGGAGCGATTTTCCTTTATTTACAAATTGGCGTGAAACTTTGCGCACATATACTTCTTAGTAGTATGTACGGATAAAAGTGGAAAAATTCCATGTTACTGATTTGGTTTCTTTGCAATGTAATGCTATTTAAACACGAAGTCTTATGGTACTTGATATATATTTCGAAATGATTCGATGACAGGTTTCCTCCTAAACGCTAGCACTTACGTTTCGTATTATTATCATGTTTCGTAATGTATATCTACAGCTACATACTACCCTGCCAGCCGCCGCATGGACATGAGGCAGGGGATATTAGGGCACCAGCCGTATAAAGATTAAAGGGAATCGGTTTTGTGAGGTGAAACGGTTGCGTGTATTATGGGAGTGTATTAAGGGGATCTCAGTTTTTATTGTGGTCGCTTATTGTGCGCCGGAAAAACGAGTTTTTGTACCTATCTGTTTGGAAACGTATTTTTTATTTTATCGCTTCTGTCAGACCGAGATTAACGGCAAAATAGAGGGAAAAGTGCCCTGAGGAAGACCGAGGAATAAGTTCATGGACCAAATAAATAGGAAAGTATATTGGAAGAGATACCCGGGGGTAAGGGAACTAGCTTTAGACAGGTCTGCAGTCAACCAATTTTAGGATTGAACAACCAATGGTGATATATCTGAATCTTGTCGCAAATTAATTTAATGAAAATAGACGCGTCAACAAAGGTGACCTTTGTTTTCTAAAATCATGATGTGTAAGTGCAGCGGGGAAAACACTTAAAGCTCATGAGAATGAACGTAGGAAAAATTTTATTCGATTCATTTTATCTTATTAAAGCTAATTGACCTAACTTGAAGACATAGTGTGATAAACTCAGTGAACTAATTAGTAGTGGGAGGCGTTACTTGGTAGAACTCCTTCATGAAAAATGAGGATGGGTATAAACTTCGCTTGCTCCCCAATTATTGGATAGAATTTGAATAAGTTATATTAATGTCTGTGTCAACCCGTAAGAGCAATTGAAAATACAAATCAAATTTTGCTTTTCACGAAACAAAGAACAAAAATATAACTGGTCAACATCTCTCAGTGGTAAAAAACAAGAATTTCACAGCAACAGATAATTTATGCTAAACATAAAATGGAAAATATAATATCAATTAGAAAGAGATAAGAAACAAACTGTAATAGTTCAGATCATTATGTAAAACATACATGTATAGGATACACATTTTATTTATAGACATAATGCTCGTTATAGTAATAATGAAATTGTTTTCCCTCAAAATAGACAGAGAGGAAAAATTTAAAAAATAGATATTGCCAAGGAATTCCAGAGAAACCATAAATTAATATAAAACAAAAAATAAACCATAAACCCAGAGATTAAAACCATAGATGAGAAAAGATTTAAGGCAAGTATTTGTCCGAGATATAGGGTGTAAGAGGTAGGACGGGTCAGTTCTAGTGGTTCTAAAAACGGAGACTGATATTGATTTAAGCATGGAAAAAAGATAGGCTGGATATTCATTGCAGAAGAGAGAGAAGAGAAATGAACCAAGTAAATATTGCCTCCGAGAAGAGGTTTTAAGCCATGACAAGTTGTGAAGGTGGCGAGGGATATGCTCGTCTTTTCGAAGGTCGATGTCAAATCTTTCAGAAGAATTTAAGAGTCATATACATTACCAGCGGATGGTTTCTATGGACCAGAATTTTTTGTTACAGTCAGTAGTCACGATGGTTTCAGCGAAACTCCCCTTCTGCTCGGCCAACGCCTCTGTTAGAAGTAGTGGATGGACCAGGAGAGCGTGCGCGAATTAATAGCGGTCAGGAATCTAGCTTTCACCGATGTAAATCGGAACAGTTTTCGCTTGGTTTTCTCTCGGCCTGGTTGGAGCGCAAATTGTGAGTTGTTGAGTGCACATTTTGAAAACTTTCCTAGTCGAAAAAATTTCTCGGAATACACTTGACGCAAGTACAACTATTTATACGGTGGAAATAACCAGGCATGTTGTAATTTAGGCGATTCAATGTTTTTATTTTACAGTATTTTCCTCATTTAGCGCATTGATATGACTTGGGTTTCCGGCGCGGGATTCGAAATCGAAGCGAAAGCCGCAATGTATGCGTTTTCATTATTCGGCACGGTAGTTTGATATTTTATAGGGACCATTATAAAAATATGATGGGTATATTTTCGCGTTCAAGAGAATATATGTACTTATTTAGTCGAATTATTTAGAAATATATGTTAAGTGCTAGGAGGCCACTAGTTCCAATAGCATTAAAATGCCAGTGTGCCAACTCAATAGTGTGCAATTTTTTTGCTTTTATCAATACATATTATGTGTACTTATTAACCTAAGAAAGCGTTTATGGTCAAAAGACAACCTCCGTGTTCGAAGGAGATTTTATTTATTTATTCTCACAATCCCGAAAATAGCGCAACAAAGGCCTTTTACATCGGGTGATTTACATTACCAGCACATAATCAACAACACCCATGTCCTGAGTGGTGAAAACCCATTCAGGCTGGACTGGAACCCGCGACCCTCGGACTGGAAAGCGAGGACTTAACCCCGCCGCCACCGGGGCCGACAAATATGCTGCAAACTAGGAATCAGTATGTGAAAATATTCGGAGCGTGGCACTCTACAGATTGGTAGCAAGTACAATTAGAAAAACGAACCAACAAAGACTAAAATATTTCGTATTCTGGTCATGGAGGAGATTGCCGAAATTCAAATGGATGTATTAAATAATAATTGAAGATGAATGCAGAAGAGTGGAGGAGGAATAGAACCCTATGGAGCATATTATAGAAAACAAGTAGAAGATGAATTGGGCACACCTCGAGAGACAATGGGATTGTGAAGAGTGCGATTGAGGGAAATTTTAGGGAAAAGTCCAAAGTGGAAGGCTATGAGATAAATAAATGGGACAGAAAAAAGAGCTACCCGGAAGTAAGCTGAACAGCATTTGAAAAGGTAGGGTGGAGGGCTTCAGTAATCACCACTAGGACTGAGCGAACAATGAATGAATGAAATTTAAAAAAGGTGAGCATGAAGATCCGGCGGCTATTTGTGGATATGTCTATCCGTTGGCTATCTAAGGATAGACACTTCGGAGTGCGCATGTCGTTAAGGCATAACGGCTGAATGCAAGACTTATTCAATCCATCCGCGTTCGGGATTCAAAGTTCATGTAATTCGTGTTTGTCTATGAATGTGGTCTCCACTCTGCAAATAAATTTGTGTAAGATTAATTAGTCAAGGATAATCTAACGCTCAAAATTATAGAGAAGATATCTTTTTATTTTTCTGGGACATAGTCCCTTGGAACACATTACAAACATAGGCTGCCTGGGTAATCAATGCAATACATGCATTGATAAGTTATATGACATGATTATAACATAACATGTGACATGATAACAAAATAACATGATAAATTATCGTAATAATTTTATAAACTTAATAAAATAATAACGTTGTCTTAGTAGCAAAAACTTATCATGAGTATAATAACAATGTTATCCAATTCCACGAATCATAAAAATTGCCTTGGACAACACTGGCTTTGATCAAATAGTCATTACGCTTACGTTTACGCTTCTTACGCTTACGCTTCTTTTGAATTGTGAGACGCTTCTGGACAACTTAATATTATTAGGGAAAGAGTTACAACGTTCACGTGATGAAAGCGGAAATGATTTTTTCATATTTAGTTGTGCGGTATTTGGGAATGTGAAATGTATTTGTTAGCCGGGATACCGCAAATTGCGGTAAAATATGTTTCAAAAATGAAGATTTGACAATGTCATGCCTCTGATGCTTACCCTCAGCTATTTCTTGTGATTGACTGAAAGTGGGAAATTCTGTCACTTACTTGAATAACGCTACACATCCGTAGCCCGTTTCTGAATTCACCTTGGCTCGTGAGAAAAATAGTTCCATTTTATACCATGAGCATGGATGATCTACTATATTTTCAATTCTCCCCTGTGTTGTTATGAAGTTTCGCCAATTTTTGGCGAAATGAAGTGCTAATTCTTTCCCTCAACCTCAACGACTCGTATCATCGACCACACACTTCGTGCCTCTGGGAAGCGCAGATTAATTATTTTCCCCGGCATTAATTCGGGAGTAGGGAAAATTAAACCCCGAAGGAGTCTCCGCCGCCCTCTATTGTTTTATTTTAGTCACGTCACCTAGGAGATGAAAAATAAGTGGAGAAGGAGGCGGAAAAGGAGGAGGAAGAAAAAAACAGGCAAAAAAAACTTTATCTCGAGAGGCAACCGTAATTGAGCGCAAAACACATTCCCAGGCACCCGCGCGCGCGTTCACATGCGCGGGAAAGGCGTCCGTCGGTTCGGGCGTTGGGTCTTCTTGCGTACAAAGCGTCGCATAAATTTCCTCGCGTTTCGCCGCGTCTTCTTCACCCGGTGACGTCACAGCGACGGCGAAAAAAAAGAGAAAAAATACGCTACGAAATAAGAAAAAAAAGACAAAAAAGCAACGGACGTCGCTCGTCTTTTTTTATTTCGTCGCATAAATTTCCTCGCGTTTCGCCACGTCTTCTTCACCCGGTGACGTCACAGCGACGGCGAAAAAAAGAGAAAAAAATACGCTACTAAATAAGACAAAAAAATGACAAAAAAGTGACGGACGGCGCTCGTCTTTTTTTATTTTAAACCCCCTTCTCTCCCCCCCTCGGCGTTCGCGCGCGCGCGAAATGCAGCCGCGCCTCAGGCGTCGGCACGGCGCTGTAATTCTCGGGGAGACTTAATACCGCGTGGGAGCCGTCGCTCCCGCACCCACCCCATTCTGCACACTGCACGAGTGTGGTGCAGACATCGCCCACACCGCCTCCCCCCTTTCTCTCCCTTGTTCCCCCTCCTCACCGCTTCGCAAACGCGATAAAAAATACAAACTGAGCTCTCTCCCTTCATCTCCCCGTGCACTCCTCCCCTCTGGCGGGGAAAAAACGCAACGCGGCGACTCGAGAAGTGAGCGGTGGTGTATATAATCGGATACGCGGGAGGGGAGGAGGCCGTCGGGGGTGTGTGGGCGAGGAGAAGAATAGAAATGAAAGATTCAAGCCGGACGGCGCGGACCTTTTAAATCGGCCCGAGGCTTCGGTCTGGAAATCAGTAATCTCCCGAGGGTCGGAAGCCGTTACGAAGCCTCTCCCGCGTTTCCCGTCCGGCCACGCTGATTGGGGATTATGAAAATGACGTCATTCGCTCCGGGCACTGTCGGATCCCTCCCTGAAAGTTACTTCGTGCCGGCGACACCATATCTGTGTGTGGGAAAAGCTCCGGCATATCCTGGTTTCGTATATTTTTAATCTAAAAATCGAAAAAAATGTCTTGTATAGCAACTAGAGTCCTTTGACTCATCAGCGGTCAACGTTTACCTGACATACTCATTTACAATTTGTAGGCTTATGGCCAGTTGCAGGAAGGACACATATGTCTGTATTCTATTAAGTTATGGGACCCATAAGCCATGGCAACCAGTCAATAAGAGTCGTAGAAACATTCCATAAATTTATTGGTTTCATAACTTATGGCATGGGGTTATGAGACCAATAAGTAGCCGAGATGAGGGATGCGCAATGAACCGCTTGGAGATT
Source organism: Ceriagrion tenellum (assembly GCA_963169105.1). Taxonomy (NCBI): domain Eukaryota; kingdom Metazoa; phylum Arthropoda; class Insecta; order Odonata; family Coenagrionidae; genus Ceriagrion; species Ceriagrion tenellum. Next base: position 68,605,561 of record OY720639.1, read on the forward strand.
TAATTACTAGATAAAAGAGTTGTTTTGAGACCAATGACAGTTAATTTACTTTTACTGAATAATTTTATGTGCATTAGCAATTATCGATAGGCTAACCTTTTATTAATTTTATCTGGGGGTAGATGATCAGATGGAATATTCGAAGCTATCAACTATTGGTTATTTACCAATCGCTTCTCGAGTCGCCGCGTTGCGTTTTTTCCCCGCCAGAGGGGAGGAGTGCACGGGGAGATGAAGGGAGAGAGCTCAGTTTGGATTTTTTATCGCGCTTGCGAAGTTATGTAAATAGTAGATTTGTCCCTGCAAGCCTAATATTTTTATGAGATGAATTACTTCATAGATCTCACAATTATTGATTCAATAACTAAATGTTCTGGCAACCGGCCAGTACTGATTCAATTAGTCATAGAAATATCAATTCTTAGCTTGCTATATGCGTGTGATGTAATGTATTCATTGGTAGGCTGGAAAAATTCATAATTTTCATGTTTATGCTGCTTATTGTACGCTTATTACCTTCAATTTACTTGATTAGGATTTGATCTCAGCGTCAGCGATTTTAAATTACAAAACATAAGGATCAAGGGCGAGAAGTAGAGTTGAGGTAAGAAAAAATAAGTTGAATATGGCATCTCGAGGACTGTTTTATCCATCGGGTACACCTTAGGTAGAAATTATTTTGAGAAATATTACACAAAATTGTTTGATTTGCTTCGTGAAGAGCATCTTTTATCTATTTTTTATAAATATTACTTCCTTAAAAAGGTTGCTAAGATCGCATACTCGATCCAAATCATTGAATTTTGTAAATTATAAGAATGACTTAGCATATGTATTCGGTTTTCTAACGTTCTACGACGTTATTCGATGCCTATCCTCCATTGCTCTCTATTCATCAACAGGCCTTCCGGCAACTAATTTCTCATATTGCCTTTTCTATCCTTTCTGTGCAACTAATTCTGGGCCTTCCTCTTTTTTCTACCTTTTGGATTCCACATTTAAATTTGCTTAGATAATCTCTCATCTGTCATACGTTGTATGTGTACATAACCACACAAGTTTTTTTTTTTACCGTTGCGTGGATGACTTCCATTATATTTCTTATTCTCTCATGATTAAATAGTTATACCTCATAAATTTATGCGGAATAACTATGTATTTTATCATTTATAATATTAGGTAAATTCCACCAAGTCACGACTGAGATAACGGGACATATATTTGAAATATTTTCAGAATAAAGATACGGAAAATTTCCCCTTTCATTTTTTTGACAAATATTTTCTTTAATGTAAGATAGTGGCGTGATGCGTCTATGCGTTGTTTTTGTCGAGTTTTTTCTTTTAATCATCTTGTATAATTTTCAACGCTCCTCGCTTGTGTTTCAGCCATTACATTATTTAAAGAGCGAGCTAGCTGTTCTCTGCCGTTGACAATCGCTCTGACGAGCGAGGAACCGCCTCTTAAAGCGGGCGCCCTTGCGAGAATTCAGCAATTCCTTCATTTACTCTTTCAGATGCAGTTTGAAGGCTTTAAAATGGGGAGCCGAGTTCATTGAGAGAGACAGACAATCACTAGGGAGCAGGAGATTTACCAAATTGAAAGTAAGGTAACCGAGAACATAAACAAAGCCCCTTTCGAGTTATGGGACAACGACTCAGAAGTACCAGTTCGATATCTGCCCTCCCGCGCGGAGGAATATTGAATTGATACTTAATTATCAAAGATACTAACATAAGGTAAAATGACCGGACAAAATAAGAAATGATGAAGTGTACAGAAGAATGGATTAGGAGAGGACCATATGGAGCACCATAAAGAAAAGAAGAGCCAGATGGATTGGACACACCCTGAGACACAATCTGTTTGTAATGGACATAATTGAAGGCAAAATAGAGGGAAAAGCCCCCAGAAATAAGTTCGTGGACCAAATAAAGAGGAAAGTACACAGGGTGAGATACCCGGAGGTGAGGGATCTAGCATTAGATAGGGAAGTGTGGAGGGCCGCAGTAAACCAATCTTAGGATTGAACAACCAATGCATGACTAAGTATTGGTCCCACCATGTATATTTTGGCTTACCTATTCCCTATGTGGAGTCCCAGACATTGCGGTGAACATCCACTCTCTCATCTCAGAACTCCCAATAGTAATGTAGGAGTAAAGGCAGTAGAATTATACATAGTAATTCCAGATGGACTCTTCACACACTGAGACGCAATGGGTTTGTGAGGAACATGACTGAAGGCAAAATTGAAGGAAAAGCGCCCAGAGGAAGACCCAGGAATAAGTTCATGGACCAAATAAAGAGGAAAGTATACATAGGAAGAGGTACTAGGCGGTAAAGGAAATAGCAATAGATAAGGGAGTGGAGGGATGCAGTCAACCAATGTCAGGATTGCACGACCAATAATGATGACAACATTTCTGTAGCTGCTGAAAGTAAATTCCGTAAAGACCGTAGAAATTAGCAAAAATGCTAATTTCTACGGTCCGTCGGGGATTTCTATAGAAACATCGTAATATGCAAGCTTGCATACTATTCACGTTCGTCCTTTTCATTCTTCCGATTCCCTCCCCTTCTCACGGTTAGTGTTCATATAAACCATGGCCTACCCTTTTGAGTGTTCTGGAGTGGTATATTATAGATGTTTATGCTGGTGATGGACTTATTGCTTATTTTAAGGAATACTTTTAAGAAATATAGAGGAAAGTACATAGGATGTGATACCTGGAGGTAAGGTAACTAGCATTAGATGGGGAAGGGTGGAGGGCTGCAGTCTACCAATCTTAGGATTGAACAACCAATGAAGATGAATCGTCAGCTTCCATTGTAGCCCTGGTGTGTTGCATTCTCGTAAGTGCAAGTAACCATAAGCATCTTTTTGGTGGTGACGTGCATTAACTTGTGGATGGGTCATTGTTGCAATATACGAGGTATTAAGCGGAGTTTAATTTACTAAAGCTTTTCAACCTCTCGAAGAATGGTGAGTATTGAATAGACGTAGAGTATCACCGAGGAAGTCCATATTTTTGGTGGTGACTTGTACTAACTTATGGATGAGATATTGTTGCAATATACGAGGAATTAAGCGGAGTTTAACTAAAGGTTTTTAACCTCTAGAAGAATGGTTACTATTGAGTATCACCAATGAAGTCCTACTGAGTGTTTTAGGGAAAAGATAACTTTGATGGAAACACTTTAAAGTGGAAGAGACAAACTTACCTTTCAGCCAAACTTTATTCAAAGGTAAAGCACGATTGCACGACGAATGATGATGAAAACATTTCCGTACCTGCTGAAAGTTAACAAAAATGCTTCTTTTAATTGAACGACCAATTGACTTAATTATATATTCCGTCGCTTTCAGAATGTAGAAACTGGCTAACCATGGGTTGATTCTCTGTCTGGGCTCCCGCGGACAGATTTGGGCGAGTCTTCCAGCGGCGAAGCATCGGGGAGGAGGCGGAAGGAAATCCGCAAGAGAGGGAAAGATAGGGAAAGGAGACGCGGGGAAGCCAAGTGCGGTGGGCATGGATTGAGCGGTGCGGTTGTGGGGACGTCAGGGGGGGTGGGGGGGATGGCGCAAGGGGTCCGTGGGGGGAGGAAAAAGAGCAGACCCCCGCTCTCTCCGAGCAAGGAGTCGTCCCTTATTTATTTCATTTCCGGAGAGCGTGCGCTGCGGCCGTCGGGGCGCCGTGAATCCTTCACTGTGTGCGAGCCCGCGCTCGCCCGCGATTACACCGAGGGATTCCGGGGGAGTGCCGACGAGGCGCCGCCAGGGTCACGTTTCTCTCTCTCTCTTCCTCTGGGGAAAGATCCCTGGAGAGAGGGTCGGCACGGAGGATGAGAGGGAGAGAAAGGGTTGGTGGAGACAATGCATCACCCTGCCGCTGAACTCCCACCACCCATTTCCGTAGAAGGAGACCTCTCCCGCGATTTACTTTAATCCTCGAGCAGTCGCCCTGGAGCACTCAGTGCGCCAGTGATAATTCTGTAAATATTTTCTTTGAATCAGGTAATTTCCTTAAATTTATAACTTTTAGCAACCGTATAATATTTTAAGCTCTAATGAAATAAATATAGAAAATATTTGTTAAAAATCGCTTTTATTTAACAAAACAATGCACTTAAAAGTAGAAGAAAAGAGAAAGTAAAAGAAAGAAAAAAGTACGTTCCTAATGGACGATGAAAAAGTCCAAAAACAGTAAATTATATTATTATTATGTGCATAAAAATAAATATTTATTGAAAATAGGAACTAGAAAAAGTTAGGGACAAATTGATTTTCTCCGAGATTGAAGTATTAAATGAAAATTTTCAGTTTTTATTTTCCCTCTCGAACCATTTTCATGAAGAACCTTGGAATGTTTGTCTTTGCCAAAATATTTTTATCTGTATATAAAATCGAAACCAGTTACACATTGAGATCTTCTGTCCTCCTCCTGGTGTAGGCTTGCCAATCGAATGGTTGGGAAGACTTTGACTAGTTTCCCTGATTTCTTTATTTTTTTGCAATTCCTGTGCTTTATTTATGTTGCGGTTGTATTAATATTTTCAATGTTCACAAGTATGTATAGCTTGATTTGAATTTAAGAAAAGGTACATATTCGAGAGGGATTAGCGTATATTATTGTTACGGGTTTGGGTAACACAGAGGAAAATATTACGACTCTTAATTCTGCGACAAATAAAATTCACTCCAACCTTTATTTTTTGTTGTTTTCTCACCAATTATCAATCTCCCTACCAACCACGTTATTATTCCGGTAGATGTGGGAATATTTATCATTTATATTCTTTCATTACCGATGATTCATTACAATATTCTCTCGGCGAAGGATGCGATGTAAAAGAATTTTCGCAGGCTGAATTTTTACATGGTCGTGACTGCGTTCTAGAGTTTAAGATGCACATTTTTGCCAGTCTGAATGAATTCAGTTCAATACTGCCTATGAAATAAAAAACGCCGGATTCTACTGAAGTTTTGCTGGGTTATGGAATAAGGAAACATTTTTTCGGCTGGATGAAATTCTCGAGTTTTCGCGTTGGACGTCGACAGGCCGAAATTTTCTCGTGAAGCAAGCATTGAATAATATTCTATATTTCATTGGGTTGCTCACGGTCTCGATAACACCATTTTGTATGAATCCTGCCAGTATTAAGTCCACAACAGAGAAAGATGTGTTTTGATGTCAACATTTATATCTTTTAGCTTATCAGTGGGCGGTGGAAGTAACTTTGATGTAGATTTCGATCAAGGAGCTGAGAAACCAGGTGTGGACAAAAATCGTCGAGCTTTGGGAAAAAATTTGGAAAACAATATTTTCTTATTTTTCTGGAAAGAGACAACGAAGAAATGACTCCTCAAATCAGTCTACGCAGCACCACGGGTGTGGAAGTCAGCAATACCACCAGTAGGCACTGATGGCGCTGATCATTCAACAGCCACAGATTCGGGGGAGAGTAAATTCGCGGAATCGGCCACAGCGAGTGGATGTGGAAGGCAACGGGAAAATATGAGAATCACCAAGCAAGACTGACCACGGAAGATACAGCAAGGATTTTACAAATGTGATACGATGGCATTCCTCCCGGTTAAATATTTTGAAGGTAAAACATTCCCTCAATCGGACATCGGGGTGGAGACTACTGGAAAGCGAAATATCCTTTCAAGGCGGCCTTGGTCATAAATATTAAAGTGAGAAGAAGCGTGATGGGATGAGACAAACTGGTAACCACCATTCACACGGCAAATGTTTGCTAACAAGGGGAGTGTCAGATAGCCGGGTCTCAGATTTTATTCAAACTTAGTAGTTGTACAGACTGCTGTATGTGGTTCATGAATCACCCCACATATAGGGTTATATAACCAATAGTTTAAACAGAAAAGACCTTTAAAAATTTCAAAATTCCCTTTATACGGGCCACCCACATAACTGACAAGCTGGACGGGTGGTTGACGTGCTCGTCTCTGGTCTAGAGACACGGGTTCGATTCCAATACGGGGTATGTTTCTTCCGCAGTTTTTTTAGTTTTTCTTTTACGGCATCCTAAAATGCACTCAAGATTTTTTTATTTTTACTCGAAATACTATTTTTGCGCGAGGCAAATTTTTCATTTGCATACACGACATCAGGCTTAGTCTCTTTTCTCGGTCGAAGGCAGCCTTTTTATTATGTCACTTCCTTATCTTTTCACGACGTATTTTCATTATTCCTTCATACACATGATTTCCATTTTCTATAATTATTTTATAATATTGTCTTCATATTTTTACTATTCAAGCATAATTCTTAATAATATTCAAATTGTTCGTAGCTTGTCAGTTATGTGGGTGGCCCATCTAAAAGGAATTTTGAAATTTTTAAAGGCTTTTTTCGTTTAAACTATTGGCTATATAACCCTCTATGTGGGGTGATTCATGAACCACATACAGCAGTCTGTACAACTACAAACTTTGAATAAAATCTGAGACCCGGCTATCTGACACTCCCCTTGTAAGCTTTATTGTGCCCGACTCACATCCAGAAATGGGTTCTCTCGCGCAGTATCCGAAATTTCTTTTATTGTCATTGTATTATTAACGACAGTGTTTCCCACCCATCCGGTTGCTGTGGTCACGTGCGGGCGCGCCTCAAATATTTTATCCTAGTAGGCCCTTAGGCTCACATCTTGGAATTACCTTAACTTCTGATGTATCGTGGTGAATACAATACAAAACATACGCGGGATAGAATTAATGGAACTACGTTTTGTTAAGCGTTTAACGGGAAGGTCATCGGATGTAAAAGTCAAAGAGAGATGCTACGTCGCTCTGGTTATGCCACACCTCGAATACGCCACGAACGTTTGGGACACTGGTCATAAAACTTTTATAAATAAATAAATGAAATACAAAGAAAACCTGCACGCTTCGTCAAAAACTTCCTCGAGCGAACATATAGTTATTCACAACTTTCAGAGGAATTAAGTTGGTCGCCCCTAGGCTACACGCTAGGCCAAACTTACTTGAGAAATTCAGAAGTGGTGTTTCAGAGCGACACAAAGAGTATTATGGTGACGCCTCACTACATCTCTAGGTCTGACAGATACGATAAAATAAGAGAAATACTCTGCCGAACAGATAGGTACAAAAACTCGTTCTTTCCGCGCGCAATAAGCGAACACAATAAAAACTGGGCTCCACTGATTACACTCCCGTAATACACGTCACAATTTCGCCTCCCAAATCCCTACATATTTTCATGGCTGGTGTCCTAACACCCTCTCCCTTACACCCATGCGGCGGCTGGCAAGGGTAGTATGTAGATGTAGAAGCAGATTCGAGGAAGCTTATTGTTTTTCTTCGGTGGTTCGGTCTCACTATCGGATAGTCCCTGGCGCTGCCGTTATGTTGGAAATGGCGTGTTTTCCAACGTGTGGGGGTGGCGAGATGGGTTACGCGGGTGGAGTAGATACGAGGAAAAGGATCGGAGATTTCAGCGGAAATAGGAGAAAAACGATGGGAAAGAAGAAGTAGGAGAAAAAAAAACGATTGAAAAAAATGTGCGAGGCATTCATGCCTTTGAATCGTAAAATAGGAAACCTTTCGTACTTTTTTTTTCATCGTTCTGCTTTTGTGGAAAAAATAGTTCCTGCGAATTTACTGGTTTACGTTTAAGCATTCTTTCCTCATACGCCGGTGCGCGCTATCGAGGAAGCAAGGCATTGAGAGGAAAAACGGAATTCCCGGTCGACGAGTTAAAAAAGTACCTCCTCAAAAGAAAGACTACTTTATGCCCTCTATTTTTCATCACCTTGTTTTGAATTACTCGTGAGGGAATTAAGGATTTCGTTTTAGTTTCTTTTTCGTGAGAGTGATATCTATAGCTGCTGAATTTTTTATAATGGTTTTATCATTTTCTGTTCCTTAAAATTGTGAATATTTGTTTTCCGAATCAATGCGTGTACATATTTTTCTGCGCTCATTCTCAGGAAACTAGGGTTCAGTCATATACTAGGGTAATAATTGAGTTACGGTTGCCTTCCAATCTTGCGTTTTCGACATTTAGCGAGTTTTTTAAACTTGAAATTACAAGTAAAATCTTTAACTCTCGCGTAAGTGAATGTGGTCGAAGGAATAGTTGAATTGCGACTTATCGTTGTATTTCATATATTAAAGAATGATGTATGGCTTTTTCTAATATCCGTACCATCATAATGACACCATGAAAATTATACCAGCTATATTCATAGGTATGTTCCGAGTCGTTCTGAGATTTTCATCTGAAGTTGATGTTGACAGTTCAACCGCTGTGAACGTACTTGGGAAAAAATTTCCGTTGCGTAGAATACTCATACAATGTTCATCCAACTGTCCCTAGATGGCGTTGGGAGCAGTGTTGGATTTTCAACCAGGAAAAGGGAGACTACGAAGAGATACTTTTACTGGCAGATTTGACGTGATTCATTACTTTTTCCTCTATTTGTGTTTCAGCTATAATTGGAAGTGGAGAAGAGAGAACCTATCTACATTTAGCAGTTTTGGGATTCTTGCAGCCTCATAAATATTTGTTACGCTTACTCTTAAGTTTCTCCAACCAAAGTAATTTATTTGTCTTAGACTATGCTGACTTGATGCTAGAAAACTATTCAATCTTAAACTTAACTTTAATAAAAGCTCCTCAATCATGTGACCATGATTTAGGGATCTAAGTGTATTAAGAACCCTTTGCAAGTAAACCTTCCGTTAGGGATGCCACATCGACTGTAAAACATCGAGAAGTTGATTTTTCTATGTTCAAAAAAATAGGTCTTCACACACAAAGGCGAGCGCGATCCCACGGCGAACGATCCAGCACACACCGAAGCGAACTGCTCGGGCGAACTCCGAGCGAACGGTTGAGGACTGGGCAGTGTTCTATCGTGTGAGGTTCGTCTACGAAATCATTTCAACACAACTGGCTTTAACTATCATATTGGCTATTCAACTGTCAGTCGCGTAGTGACTGAGGTGTGTTCAGCTATATGGCAGAGACTGCAGCTTATATAACTTCCCCAGCCCTAAAGATAAATTTGGGACCAAAATATTGTAGGGTGTTATGAAATGTGGCAGTTTCCAAACTGCACAAGACTTATTGACGGCAAACGTGCGGATAAAATTACTGAAAAACTGGATCTATTTACTTCAAGCACTTACGTATATTATCCGTTGTACTCCTAGCGATTACTGATCATGATAACAAATTCACACGCATCAATGTTGGCGGATATGGAACAAACAGTACCGGCGGTATTCTAGAAGCTTCGTCTATGGGTAAAAGTGATTTTTTTTACCCTTGGATATCCCGAATCCCGCTTGCATTCTCTACCGCACGCCTGGCACGGCGTACGTTAGAGATGCATTTTTGATTCTAGTACAAGTGGATCATTTTCTTACGACCCCTGGAAGTTAATGTAGAGACGGCAAAACTAATTGTACAGTCAACGTGTGTTCTCCAAACTATCTAAGGTCCATTAATGGTGACATCTACTCGCACCAGCGAGCCATTCAAATGTAGGAACCTTTCAGAGTCAGAATAGGCATCCTCAAGTATCTCTTGCCGCTACTTTTCCCGTCCGTGAAGACATCGCTGCTATCTTTGACAACTGATTTTTATTATAGTAATAGCAAAATCTTGTAAAATATTTGAGACACAACTAATATGCATCAAAGTATTTGTTCAGTTCAATTTCAATATCATAGACCCGAGTTCTGAAGAATTTGACCTACGTTCTACTATGATGTTCATAAGGAAAACTGACTACATTAATACTTCATTTGGGAGGAGATAATCTCTTGAGACGGTAATAAATACTTTCAATATACCCTTGTGTTAAAGGAGCGGGCGCCATCAATGATTCTCATTACACTGGAATTAAAGATTTGAAGTAGCAGCCTCCATTATTTCGTTTCCATATCCATGACAACAATTTCGTAAAGACTGAAGTAAAGTAATTTTTCATCGGGGAATATATTGGGGGAATATCGGGGAAACGGAAAGGCAGTGCAAAGCGGAATTTATTAGTATGTATTTTTATTAATTTTCGTTCCATCTACTTCGAGATATCTTAATATAAGCCCCAAATGTTTCAAAGAGTGAACTATAGATGAGATGGAAACATTTCACGCCTTTATTATCTAATTTTCATGCCATTTATACAAGGTTTCATTTCATTTATTAGACCACTTTGGGCGGACGGGAAAATGCTGGAGATTCGTTTTGTTAAGCCATATCATAGTATCACGGTTTCGCTCTATTGTAACAGCACGGTTGTAGACTCGAAGGAAAATAACAACTCAATATCAAATCAAGTAATATAAAAAAGTGTTATTTTTATCTAATCACACGTAATACGATTAAACAAGCTGAATCTCCGCCAGTCGTCTGCCAAGGTAACTTCACTGGAGAATGAAGAGCACTTAGAATGAAGGAATGGAAATCATTTGGCCAAGATGTTGCACCTTGTTTTAACTCCAAACTTGTTCCGATGTTTGCTCTTCAAGAAATTTAGACGCCATAGTTTAAAGCAAACGTAATTGTTAAATAAATCATGGAATATCACTAAACTTTATAACCTACGCCGTTGTTTCACGTAGTAAAGTTTCAGAAGATCATTGGTAACCATGTTATAGATACGAGTGTGATGTAAAATGCTACAGGGAATTCGTTTTTTGGGGTTGATCATGTAATGTTAATCATTAAACATATGTATGATTTTATCATAGTAATGTTATTTGATAGATACAACACGATATATTGGACACGTGAATAACAAAGATACACTATATTACAGCGCTAAGATTAATGCTCAGTAAAAGTGGCCTCATGTTTCATGCTAAACAGGCTTCCTTTTAGACAGATATATTCACTTTGTAAACTAATGAGTCAAACCTGCCTTTACATTTTCGATAACGCACTCCTATTCCCTTCTCTATTATTGAGGGCTAGCTTCGCGGGTAAAATCTCATCCATTCTCGTAAAATTACAATACTTCATATATGGAAAGCGCTGAGTTTATCTGCGTAGTTCACTAAATCTAAAAATATCATTAAATCCAGAGAAACATATCATGGGTACTGGAAGGTTATTTTACATATCTTTGAGGCTATATCATCCTATTTTATTCTGCATGAGTCAGAAATTTTTATACCCATCAAACTTAGACATTGAATAGCGTTAGACGTAGACGTAACTTAGACATAGACGTTAGACATAAAATGTTATAGAGTATTTCAAGCTTTCTCACCATTTCTATTAGCTTTTCCGTTGTTTCTCATCCCTAATAAGTTCACACCGACCGCTAACGACAAAATAAAGTCCAAAGGTATTTCCCGTTTAATATTTCCTGCTCGCTCACGAGCCGCGCGAACAATCCGTCGTGAGCGATCAGTTCGCCTACCCGCGCATCTGATCGCTCACGTCCCGTTGCCCGCGCGAACTGATCGCCTGCCGGTGTGTATCACTGCTATGCATTCCTTGTGTTTGGTAGTTCGATCTCGCGTTCGCGTTCGCCTTGGTGTGCGGAGGTCTGTACTGACCGCTTATTCAATTTTCATCGGCAAAAACATCGATATTTTAATATATCTAACGGTTAACTTATTCTTATTGAGGTTATGCATTATACATCAGAGATATTTCCATTTCAAATTTGCTTGAGATTTGATAAATTCCACAGAAATCGGGACTAATATTAAACTAAATAAATAATGCGCGAATATTTTTCCATTGAATTTATTATTGGAAAATTAATTACAAATTACTTTTTCTTCTGTACGTGTGTTGTTACAATAATAACTATTATATTAACCGGTTTGCTGCCATTTTTACCAAATTTTGCATCGAAATTTGCATAGATTATAATACAAAATATTAAAAGTGTTAAATACAAATATGGCTACTTAATGAAACTTCACACATTTAAAAATTAAATGTGTTCTTTCATAAATAAGTCTCTTTGGAAAACAGAACACAAGGCTTCCGTGTAGCAGATTTTTATCATCACTTTCTCTGTATCAGTGACATGTTATATAAGATCAGTTATATGATCTGAAAAATATAGACCAGCAATGGCCACTCCTTAATTCAACTTTTGAGATCAGTTAATGTACTTAAACAACATAAACCAGGAATTCAGCCATGTTTATTTGGTTTTTAGCTTGTATCGGCAGTTCCTTTTTTAAAAAAGTAAGAATAGGGGTAAACAATTAAAAAAACGAGGGAAAACAGTAGAGTGAATTGTGAAATAGTCGATTAAAATTTATTTACTCGCGGGTACGCGTATATATATTTCGTTTTTACGTGCATATTTATGTGTGTGCGATTGTGCGTTGGGTCGAAAAATATAAAAAAAACTAGGAATTCGTAAACGTTAATTTCATCGTCGTAATAATTTTTTCCTCGCTCTCTGGGGTTTGAGGTGGCTGAGTTTTTTCTCGACGCTGAGGGTTTGGTAGTGAGGAAGGGAGGGGAGAGGGAAGGAAAGCATTGGCGGGTGGAGGAGGGAGGGTGGGGAGGCATGAGGAGGGGGAGAGGGGAAGGCCGGTAGGCGGGGAGGGTGGAGGGCAATATCGGCGGAACAGTCGGTGAGTGGCGACGGAATTTTCCGCGGTGAAGAGGGGCTGCAGAGGGAGGAAAGGAAAGGTTAAGGGATCTTATGCCGTCCCCCTTTTCCTCCCCATCCCACCCGCTGTATCCTCTCCTCGTTACTCCTCACAGAAAAACGCGAGCCTCGCTCGTGTGCCCGGAAATTCCAGGAGGCCCCTCCGCGACCGCGTGACTCAAATGAATATACTGAATCCTATAGTTTCTTTTGCTCTGTTTTAACCATTGAGGTGTATGGAGAGGGCGGTTGCTATGTTAGGCGATGCTATAAGCTGAAGCCAGTCCGCTATCTTCGTTTAACCTCATTTTCCTCACTTTCTTATTATATGGGAGAAAATAAAATACTTTGTAATATTCCACTGCGATTTATCCTTTCCCGACCGGTTTCAACGCTAGTGCGTCATCTTCAATGGTACATTCTCCATTGTAGGGAGATATGTAATCTCCCTCCCATAGTAATGTTATTCCACAAAGTAGAGCCATCAAAAGTTGAACTATTTCTTATTGTATATTTATTTTTATTTTCATATTGTTTATTTATTTTTAATTTTGCAATTATGTATAAATTACCCTTTTTTATTATTTTTTCTCTCCTTTTTATTCCTCAGTCTCACTGGCTTATTCAGAGGTACGGGTCATATACCAAGTATTCCCAGAAAAAATTCATTCAGTTGTTTTACCATAATTGAAGAATTTTCTGACTATATGGCATGTTGCTGAAATTATAGCCTTCTGAATTTGGATGTATACGTTGTAATGTAATTTTAGTTTTTTTCAGACTTTTTCAAAGTTGTTTTGGTATTATTCCGGTGGCTGGTACTACTATGGGTACAATCTCAACCCTTCATTTTCCATATCCTTAATACTTCAGCTGCTAAGTCCTGATAATTGCCGTTTTTCTCCAGTATGGTCCTTTCCATATCATCTGTCAAAGGAAGTGCTATATCTGTGAAGTACTCAGTTTTATTTAATTAGTCAACTAATGTGATATCAGGTCTATTATGTTGTAGTCTTTTGTCTTTAATGATAGCACGATCACAATTTAGTTTGTAATTTTTGTTTTCAAGCTGAATTGTTAATTATTATAATTATAATTATTGTATTATGATTACCTATTATTTCGTGTGTATTTCATAGATTTTTTTGGTGTTACATTAGCTTAATCTGTCTGTAGGTTTTCGCAGGTTTTTCACACTCCCCTTCATGTGTGGGTGTTCTCGTGCATTGGGTTTTTTTCTCCAAGGATATCACCTCCTTATTTCTTTACTTTTTTCCCACGATTGTGTACATCATTCTTCCTATTGCTCTCGCGGCATAATGTTTTTGATTTTGCAATTTCACTATGCTTTCCATCCATCAATCCTTAGAAATCAGCATGCACTCACTTCTTTAGTATGCATTCTCCTTACACTTATTGTTTCTTTATTATTTTCAATAAAATCTCTATTCCTGATGAAATCTTTGTACAAACAAGTATAATTCATAGCACTATGAAGCCAATATACGTTTGAAAAGTTACTGGCCTTATATTCCAAACAGATGGTGGAGTTTCTTGCTTTAAATCGGCTAATTCGTCCATTCTGTCGCGATATCCGTAGGAAAGAGCATTGTTAAACAATATAGCTGTAATTACATTTGTTAATGCCTCATCTACCTCATTGGTTACAGCAAATACTACTTTTATTTATTTATCTTCACTATCCCGAATACAGCACAATGTGCCAATTTATGTCGGGTGGATAACAATAACAACGGACGAGACACAAACACCCATGTCCTAGGGAGATAATATTCTACCCATGCGGGACCCGAACCCGCGACCCTCGGGTTAGCATGCGAGGACTTTACCTTCACCGATGGTGTGTCTTAGTATGAAAAGTAACGTATAATGATACAAATTATTAAGAAGTGCCGACTAATATATTTCGGATGAGCACGTTTTCACGAGGAAATCCTATTTAATTTTGAACATTTCTATTGAATTAACGTATTTCGCTTTAATTATTCTTTTTTAAAAGTATAACTCAAAGGATAAGTTGCGAAAGTTCTGAAATTTTTCTCTATTCAAATTTCTGGGGGCAAGTGCTTCTTACAAATAATATTTTGGGTTAATAGGATTTTTATTTCGAGAGTATACTTTTTGATTTTTCCGCATTTTCCGCTCTATCTCGCTACATATTTTCTTTGATAAATTTCATATGCTACCGGTTTCGATGTTTTGTACCTTAATACCCACTTTTAAGGACCAGTTGGATTAATATTGATGTAAATATCGTAACTGGTCTCAATTTATGTTTACAAGGGTAAACTGCCTAGAGTTCATTTTTTCGTTTTGTACAAATTCCAGCATATCAATGCTGCAATGTCATGATGAATGTAATGTTTTGCTCAATTTGCAAAGGAACTAGCTCTGAAAGGTAGAATTTTGGTCTTCATATTTAACAGAGGATTGGAAATTTCTCTCGGTGTACAGAGAGATGTGCCTTTGTTTAAAAAAACAAATTATGCTACAAATTATTAATAAGTTGAGTTTGATGAGCACGTTTTCCCAACAGTTGTCATCGTAAACCCTTGATTTTCTGAAATGATTTTCTGCTGGTGTACAGAACATGAATTCAGGAGCATACAAGCCATTTAACAGCGGGAATATCTTAAGAAAGTCTCGGGTAATTCCATCTCTATTCCTCTTTGTGCCGCTATTTCTCTCCCGTTCTTCCGGGGTCACCCTTAGGACCGTATCTCACCGCCGTTCGCCCCCACCATTCAAGACCTTTGCCTCCCCGTTCATCTCCCGCCCCTTGCGAGATACCCGGAGAGGAGATCTCGCCCCCGGAAAATATATGGGACGACGGAGGGATGGCGGGGGATGAGGGTGGGGAGGCAAGGAGTGGGGCAGTGGCTTCCCTTGATGCGCGAGTGGGGAAGTGGTACAGGGGAAGAAGTAAGCGTCTCTTCCTTCCACCATCCAGTGACATTCTTCTCCGCACCGCTGCATTCTTGCAGCCTTCCTAATTTCTTCCTCTCCTTGTTCAATTATCATTTTTCATCTCCGTCGTCTTCTCACTCTCCCGCCTTATCCTGCTCTGCATTCTTCTAAATCTCCCTCACCCTTTTTTCCTCTATTCCTTTTACCCTTTCTTACCATTTTTTGTTCATGTTATTTTATTTCATGTATATGATTCATGTATGTAATACATGAAACTCTAGTGGCTACTCTTTTCCATCCTCCTTCACAAAATCCCCTCCCTTTCACCCCTGCGTAGTTACTCAACCCGTGAACGTTGAACGACAACCTCCTCCCCACTTCCTTGATTCAAGCAATCACTACCCTTCTCAATCCTTTCCCCCCACCTCACCAGCTGCGAGAAGTCTACATATAGAGTGACGTTTTTACTAAAATTCACCTGATGGTGACGATCATTCATCGAAACCCAGTTTTGTTATGTGGGGTGTCTGTTTTATTTATTTACGTCGTATTGTAAAAGTTTCATGCATAAAATTTTATTTCCAATCAGTGAAAACCATGGGCGCTTTCCGTTCGCTGTTGTGCGGTAATCACTTGGCAACAGGGCCCGAAATATACATTCATTTCAGATCTTGCGCAGTAGGCATCGCTCTTCAAAATAGATCAAACAATAGACTTACTTCGATAATGGCTCCGAAAAATCTTTGCTATCCATCTTACAGTCTCTAACATGTTAAGAAAAGGGGACTGGCTTTTGATGAAGGAGGTTTTTAGAGGAGATCCAGAAGAAAGACGACCCCGGGTAAGACCACGACAGAGATGATGGAACCAAGTTAAGGTAGATTTGGAGAGTGTTGGAGCGGAGGAGGATGCAATGGACCGAAAGAGATGGAGGGGATATGGTGGTGCGGTTAAATATCAACTTGGATATAAATGGTCCTGGGAGTAAGAGTAGCTGATGGAAAAAAAGCGGAATAAAAACTCCAAAAAGAATAAGGAACCAACGCATTGGGCATATTTTGCATCACCACTGGCTGTTAAGAACAATA
Organism: Ceriagrion tenellum; assembly: GCA_963169105.1. Classification (NCBI taxonomy): domain Eukaryota; kingdom Metazoa; phylum Arthropoda; class Insecta; order Odonata; family Coenagrionidae; genus Ceriagrion; species Ceriagrion tenellum. Next base: position 68,622,201 of record OY720639.1, read on the forward strand.
AGAAAAGGGGAAATGGAAAGAAACACTGAGTTATGCCGAGAATGGATGGAAGAGTAATGAACAAATAAGGCAGGTTATGAAGGAAATTATGATATGGGTCTTTTCACCGCGTTATCCTCCAAAAAAACGACGTCATCGGTAGGTACGTGCTTTTAATTCTGTATCTAAATTGACTTCAAAGTCCCAATTCTTAGTCTTACTGTTTTTTGCAAGTTTCAAGCGTCCCGCGTTGGAAAGAGTTCTCACGATAATAATGAGTCCTTGAAATAGCTCAACTTAACTCAACGGATGGAACCTACGTGCATGATTCGTGTTTTTACACCGCCGGTGCTGATAACACTACATAATTCTATGAACAGTGCGTCATATCATTATGGCGATACTCCTAGAAATTCCAGTTTTGACGCTTCCTCCCCTAGTGTTTACTAATACGAATGAATTGGTCTACGTATCCGCAACTTTATGGAGGCGAATAACGAAGTCAAAACGCGATAAGAAAGGGACGAATATTTTCTAAATACAAGTAGTTAATGCAGTTGAATATGTAATATTTATGATTTAAGCACTTAATTGTGTATATTAATTCAATGCTTTTCATCCGTAGAAAACAGAATCACTTTAATGGTTGGCATCAAATAATATAAGTGTTTAAATCATATATTATTTAATGCCTATTCCATGGATAGCATGACGGAATGGACGAATTAGCGGATGTTAAGCAAGAATATCAAACATCCGTTTGAAATATAAGGAAAGTAACTCTTTAAACATATGTTAGTTGCTAAGTGCTTGGGGTCTACTTGATTTTTTTCAAAAATTTTCGTCGGGAATGCGGATGATTAGTAGTTGAAATAAACAAACAATATGTTTAACGAGAGTGCATATTTAAGAAGTAAGTGCGTGCTGATTTCCAGTAACTTATCGATGGAAAACATCGCAAAATTAGTGCGTGGCCCATGGGCGCTATGGGAATATGGGGGTTAACGAGGATGGCAGAATGGTTTCAGCTCCTGGCAATGGCCAGCATAGCAAGCGCCCTCAATGGCGATTTGTGATCAAGATGGCTAGCGTGCTGTGTACCGCTTGAAGACCTAATTGTTTGAAAATGAAATTATTTTGCGATGTTTCACAGGTTAATATCCTTATGATTACTTTAATAATGTGTACAGCTGATTCACGCGAAAAATGTAATCCATACGTTACACAGTCGAAGGCTGTATTAACAAAAATGTAGTTTTAGTTTTTTGCGGTTGAGTATACTTTTGGATAGAATTCTAATTTTCATTTAATAATATACCTAACAGTACTGTGTTAGTTTATTTCACTCCTATCATAAAAAAATGTCCACGGCATGAGTGTGGCATATTTTGGCTATATTTATTATAGAGCTATTTGGTATATCGCTGAGCTGAGAGCTAAATCCATCGTAAAGTCAAGTTAATGACTTAGAGGGGCCCGAATGTAACCAATTGATAATTACCTAATCAGTTTTATTGTCATTTTTATTTTAATATTCTGTGGTAATCTCTGACCAAGGCCTTATTTTTTGTCACACAAATAAATTTATAGAAAAATGATGTAAGTTCATGAACTAATTAGTGTATAAACTGTGCAGTAAAAACTATAGCAGTCATGATATCTTAGGTATATTGATTGGAAATTTATTTGTTGTACATGACTGTTAAGGGAGAATTTTAATGTAAATGCGTATGAAATCCAAAATGTCATTAAAAGCTAAGGAAAATTGACTCGTATGCTCTTATTTCGATCATCCAGGTAACATTGAGTGCGGGAACGTTTCTAAACTCGTGAATACACGCGTGCTGCCCGGGGCTAAAACTCTCCAAGTGACTGGGGAGTTTAACCTCGGGGCAACTCGCACGGGCTCTCGGGATTAGTCGCTCTCGCAAGTAGATGGGTCCCTGGATGTCCGAAATGCGTGCGTAGGAGTATCTTTTCCTTAGCTTACATTGCCAATGCGTTTTTAAAATTGATTTTTGTTCAATTTTCATTTGGTCTTTACCGAATATAAATGAATTAGATGGAAATTTAATGAAAGAAAGAGGGACAAAGTTCCTGATACCGGAATTCAGTAATATTATCCATTGCACTATGGATATCATAGCGATTGATCCCATTATATTTTTTCGAGCTCTTGCAGCGATGTGCGTTTCCTCTATCAAACAACTCCCCGTTTTCTTCTGCGTTGACTAATGTTTTATCCGCTCACATATTCCACTCTTCCCTCTGAGAACGTCGTCAGGAGACTCTCTTGATGACATTTGTGAGAAATTTACTGTGGAAAATTCTTTCGCCCGGACTGAGAATTGAACCCAGATCCCTCGATTTCGCGCCGAGTGCTGTCACTAATCAAGCTACCCAGGGGTCTCTTTCACTGTGAATCTCATGGGGGCTTAAAGGAATAAGTTTGCTTCACAGGTGTAGTGAATGTATTGCCAGAGGTACCCTTATGCGAGCGCTAAGCGCTACAGTCCACTGGGTAAAGCCCAACTTGGCCTGGACCGGGAATCGAACCACGCACCTTTGGTTTGCCGGACCAATGCGCAGACTACTACGCTATCGCTAAGTATTGATTCCATAGTTAAATATTTGTGTGACCTGTCTTGAGTGAAACTATTTAATGGACTTTCCGTCTACCGTTTATCATTTCGCTGCGACGCTAAATCTGCTCGGCTTTTCCTTCGCGGTCTTGGGGGTGCGGGGAAGTTGGAAAGTTAGACCCAAAAGAGGTCCGCGGAATACCGCCACCCTCCTAGCGATCGCGCAGCGTGGAACTCCCTCTCCTCCTCCACCCACACTCCGCCCCCCTATCTATCCATCCGCGGTGCTCTCGATGGCGCCGACCGACGTACTTCGGAGTTGTGCGACGGCGGGAAATCTCTCCATCCGACGGAACTTCACCCGTGGCGCGGCGGGTCACTCGGAAGCGGGGGAGGAGGGGGAGGACGGAACCCCCGGGAAGATTAATCCCTCCCAATATCTCTCCCCCTGACGCTTCCCTTAATCTCCTCTTCCTACCTACGCATCTCGTGAGGATCATCTACTTCCTCCCTCCGGCGTGCCATTCGCCTCCGAGTAGACTGATTATGCCGGGTCACTTAAAGCATGAGAACGTATCTTTGGATCGTTAATTTCGATATTTAAAAAAACGAAAAAAATTGTACCATTTCTATTAAGTTGGTGCCGTCGTGTAAGTGACTTTAGTGCCAGTAGCTACCTTAAGAAACACTTGTACGCTATTGGATGTGAGAGATAAAATCATGCCTTTCCATTCTATATATTCTTTTCCACTCAAATTTGAAACTGCATGATTTTTAGTGGGTTGGTGGTTGAAGTATGAGGGAAAATTATATTTTTTATCTTACCTGAGTGTCATTTCGTCATGACTGTTCATAAGAACCAAATGCTTATAGGGCATTGAATACTCATCAAATGTTGACTCCTTATCAGTTTATGTTATTGGTTATTAGAAAACTAATGCAGTAATGAGTTTTGAAATAACCGAGCTTCATCTTCATTAGGGCGATTCCTCTGTGATTAGACGTAAATGTCGTTATATCAAAATTCTGGCTTCTAATAGAAAAACGCATCCTTTTTTAAGCGTAAACATCATACATCTACATTTTAACACTACCCTCTGAGCCGCCGCTCGGGCGTGTGGCAGAAGGTGGTAGGACACCAGCCGAGTAAAGATGTAAAGGATAAGATTTTTGGAGGAGAAATTGTGACGTTTAGTATGGGAATATTAGTTAGTGGAGCTGGGTTAATATTGTGGTCGCTTATTGTGCGCGGAAAGACGAGTTTTTGTACCTATATATTCGGCAATGTATCTCTCTTATTTATTGCTTTTCTCAGACCTAGAGATGTAGTAAGGCGTCGTGATAATATTCTCTGTGTCGCTCTGAAACACATCAGTTCTGAATTTGCCAAGCAAACCAGGCCTAGCGTGTAGCCTCTGAGTCTCTAGAAGATCCCACCTTGATCCCTTTAAAAGTTGTGAAACACTATATGTTCGCTCGTAGCAGTTTTTAACGAAGCGTGCAGCTTTTCTTTGTATTTCATTAGTAATTATTTTCGTTAAACCTTTATGGCCAGGGTCTTACATGAGATATATTTCGTAGTAATTTGTTTATATATGAACAGATTTTCTTCATAACGCCAAGTAGAACATTTCGTATTATTATAGTGAATACTATCAAATATCAAGTAGTCAATCTTGAGTACAACAGTTGTACCTAATTTTTACCTAACTTGGGAGTAGAGCCCCGAAAGCTCGAGTCATAACACTCCTAAATTAAGGTAAAAATGTAAAACATACTCTTTTATCATCTCCAATATTGAATTATGTCCGTGTCACCGCATACACACCTGGTACAAAAATTATAAAATATCTAGAAGTATTTTTCGACTTAAATAATGATAATTGGCTCTCGATAAGCCTCAGTTAATATTCCAGCCACCTTGGTAGCTGGAGCGGGAATCGTGATTTTTTAGTGCTGTAATGTCGTGTCTCTATTTTTCGATTAATTATTTGTATTCCAACGTTCCAGACGCTTTAGAAGTTCCAGAAACTTGATGATCTCAAAGGTTTCAAACTCAACTTTGCGGAAGTTAATTTTGAATATAGAAAAAGAAAAGTTTATTTTATTCCACCAATTTATTTTAAGATACTACAGTTTCGACGCAGCGGCGTCATCTTCAGGCACCTTAATAAATTTAAAAAAAACCAAACCTTATATTTTCTGTGCGATTATAGTTTTCAAACCAATTTCACGCTTAACTAAGGTCACTTCACAGTCCAAAACAAAATCCCTACCTCCTGAAGATCACTCCGCTGCGTTGAAACTAGTAGTACCTCCAAATTAATTGGTGTAATACAACAAAGGTTCTTTTACATTATTCCAGACACTCCAATTTGAGTCCAAGGTACATCTCCCATCTGTAGCCTCTCTCACAAGAATCCCTTTTTCTTTCTTTCATCAACAACTTTGCAGCCTCTTGCAAAAAATACGTTCAACAGTTAGCAAATTGAATTTATTTTGAACAAAAATAATTTCATTTAAAACATCAAGAAATTAGAACTAATAAATAAATAGAAACAAAACAACCATCGAAATAACAAAAAGCAATTAAAAATAACGAAGCTACGAATATTAAACAAATCGATACTTTCTCTTTTTTATTTGCGTATGGCTCGACGTTACAGTGCTTATTTTGATAAATTTTCAAGAAAATTGCAAAATAAAATTAAACCACGCTACATTAATGAACATCAATTTATACATTGGATATAGCTGTACATGTAGTAATATAAATGATGTAAAAATTATAGTTTTAAAATTTCGCCTCAAATGAAGTATTGTTATGCCTTGGGTTAACGGCGCAGAGATCAAATTTAACCAAAAACCCTATATGAATTCGAGTTTTCATGGGGCATGATAGCTTGATATTTTATGAGAGCCGTGATAATGGTATGATGGGTATGTTTTCGCGTTGAAGAGAAACTTTGTACGCCTGTTATCGAATTTCCATCACCATACTTGTCATAAATGTCAGCCATATTTATGATTTAAGAAGGAAGCTAAATAAACGGGTACCAAATTATATTTTTACATTGTTTAAGAGATCCTTTGTGTATTTGGGCCTAAAGTTTTTACCGCCCTACCTGAATACATAAAAAGTTTGAAAAACGGGCAGGAAATTTTTGAAATTAACAAAGGAATGGATAATGGCACAAAGCAATGTTGATGTTTTGTACTAGAACTGTATTAGGTATACGTACATTACCCTGTGTTGTAACTTGAAGTAACTAGTGTTTTATCGCAGTTGCGAGCTGAATTTTACACCGCTACGTGGGTAGGGTATATCGATTTTGACACAGTGGAAATGTAACGCATTGAAGGAGGCGTGGCAGGTGTGGAAAAGGATATATGGAAATGATCAGCGTAACGTAACGAGTCAATCTAGCTATGTCCGTCTGTCTGTCCGTCCGTCTTTCTCTTCGCACGATAACTGCCGTAAAAATTGAAATATCGAGCTAAGGGTCATAAGCCTCTAGTAGTCCACAGACGGCACAGTTCTAAATTGAGTTGGATCGGACCAAAACCGCGCCTTTTGTTTAAAAACAAAGTTGAAAGTGATGTAAGGTATTTAAGCTTCGGCAAGGCCGAAGATGATTTCTTTACTAGTTATTATTGTCTCTGCTTCCCTTGGTGGAAATTGGGCTAGAATGAAATTGTCTTGTTATTATTATATATGTATTTATTAAATCTATATGATGATATAATTTTTGTTTGATGCCAGAAATGAATTATATTTATGAAAGGCAGTCTTCATACAGATCTATGACCTTTGAGGCTGCCTGAAGTTCGTTGATAATTGCACACAGTATTGTACGAAAACTGAGAGTACTAAATTATTCTAATTCTTTTTCTAATTATTTCGGAATACATGTATCAAGTTCCTTAAGACCACGTTTTTACATAGCATTTAAATTTCCAAGAAACCAAATCGGTAACATGGAATTTTTTCCACTTTTATCCGCACATTTTACTTAACAGTACACGCTTGCTAAGCTTCACGTTTAGATCTGCGCGTGTATATAAAAGAAAATCACTCCAGTGGCCTTTAGTCCAACCGTCTGAAGTTAACGATCATGGGGTAGTTTGAGCAAGATATTTCCCGTTATAATGGAGACTGTATTCGAATTGTACGGTTTAATTTCAAAATGTACTGGGAGAATGAATTTAATATTACATTGTTAATGAAGCAATAATATACTTTCATGTGACTGAAGTCTTAAGTAATTAAATAAAAATATCTATATTAGTCTTTAACTTGACTATTTTTTCACACGGCACGTTTAAATCTCTTTCACAATGGAAGGTTTTTTGCGATACTGAAAAAAATTACTGCGGCTATTATATAATTTATTTACGAAAATAGTCGAGAAAACATATAAACAAACCACTGTTAATTTTTTGACGAGATACGTGTTAGAAATTCCTCTTTTTTTAATAAGCTCCCTCTGGAGCGCATACGCGTACCTTTTCCTGTGAGAGAGGGGTGGTATTTTTCGTCAAATACCGCGGAAAGTAGTGAGGTAAGGGGCTAATATTTTGGTTTTATTGGAAGAGTGGGATACATTTTCTTTTAAATGAGTCCAAATACATTGATTTCTGGGTGAAATGATATTTCGCTCAAACTACCTTATGGTAGTCCGAATAAGATAGTTCCCTAGTCATAATAGAGACCTTATTCGAATGATACGTTTTATTTTCACCAGCTGTAGGACACATGAATTAAATATTGCATTATTACTGGTGCAATTATATAGTTTTATATGACAGATATGGTAAGTAATTAAATGAAAATATCTCAATAAATCTTTAACTTGTCTCATTTTTTTCGCGCGGTGTGTTTGAAACTCCTTCAAAACGGAAGGTTTTTTGTGATACCCAAGAACCTATTGCAGTGACAATATGATTTATTTTCAAAAATAGTTGAGAAAACATAAAACTACACGCTGTTAGATTTTTCGACATTCCTCATTTTGTAAATAATATCTCTCTGGAGTGCACATATGTACCATTTTCCATGTAAAAGAGATGATATTTTCTGGCAAATATCTCCGAAAGTTATGTGGTAAGGGGTTGAATTTTTGATGGAATTAGAAGAGTGAGATATTTTTCTTTAAAGTGAGACCAAATACATTGATTTCTAGGTAAAATGATATTTCACTCAAACTACCTTAAGTTAGGTTCTTGTGATCGTTTAGAATGGTCCTTAACTTTGCTGACTCGTCTGCAGCTTGGAAGGAGTTCCCCCATTTCCATTCATCTCCTCCCACTGCTTCCACGAAGGCATAACTCAGCGCTGAGATCTCTTCCTCCCTCGACCTCTCACCGTCCTCCCATTAGTCGCCTTCTGAGCAGTCGCGTTGCGAAACATTTCTCCTCGAGTCCGAAAGGAATCCTCCCACCCGCCCAGCCTTTCTTAAAAACCCTGTCGTGCGGCGTTTCGTGGTACGCGTTTATTTGTTCCCCTACCCTTTTGTCGAATCGGTGGACCTGGTCGTTTTCGGCGGGAATGATTCGCTGTGAAAATTAATGGGAGGCATAGGAAGTTTCTAGGCTGCAAAAATATTATTTTTTCCCACGCGTGGGCTCTTCGTGCGAGTTCTCTTGTGTGCTTTTTTATCGGTGGGAAATTTATGCTCCTCCCCGTTTAGCGTATTAATTTTCAGTCTGTTCTATCTGTTAGAAGTATGATTTTAACTCATAAAAATATGGGAAAAATGCTTTTTCTAATCTGATTGTACATAAATCGTTGTTTCCGATAAGTAATGGCTTAAATTAACAAGTTTATTTCCTTATATTACATTCCCACAATGAAAAAATATACCATGCCCAAAAATGTCCGGGATATGGACATCCTGTAGGAAAACAATGGTCCTGATGTGATGTTTGCGGCTCTTTAAAAGTTAATTTGTACAATTTTAATGGACCATTTTATAAATTATTTTTCATTAATTTTACTCAAGCCATTTAAATGCTGGAGCATGAAAACCTTCAGGGATTTTTGTGATCCAAGCCGAAGCCATGTGAATAGTTAGGTAAACAATTCCTTGGTCTGATAATATTGGGTCCTGTGGGGTTATTATTTTTACTAAGTCTTCACAACGGTGCTTTTGTGAACCTGAATAGACAACATTTTACGTTGCATAATTTATACATGTATAATTTTTCAAAAAACCGTGGATGTGATACGTAATACATTACCGAAATTTGCAGTCACGTATCTCCTGGCTTTGAATTTACGATTCTCGTGTTCCCCATTGTACATTGATCTTCTTTTCCTTCTTCTCTACGAGAAGTTAAAAAAGAAGAAATGTTTGATTGTAAATGATCAATTCAGGTATATTCCTACTTCAAAACCAAACCATACTTGAACCAAAACTACCTTCACAGATAGATCCTCATTATCAGTTGTTAAAACGGGGATTGGTTTGTACAAAGTCTCCACTCCACACTCCTCTCGTCCAGGCGCGTCAATCCTACTGGAGTACATAATTCTTCACTTTGACTTCTTTCATTATTTTCCTGATGTATTTAATTTTTGTTCGTTTTTATTTCGTTCGTACTTCCTCTATTTACTGCCTCCTACAAACACTCTCTTTAATGGGTTGCTATGTCGCAAATGTATCCTCCAGTAGCCGTCTTACCCCCCCCCCCTTGATCTCGCTGACTCTCATTATATTTACCCCTATCCTCTCCATCTCTATCTTCACGTTCTCTCTCGTTCAATCTCACGTTCCATGTCCTTCCTGACTGATGTACTTCTCCTAGTAGTCCCCACCCGGAGATCCGATTGGGAGACTTTTACCTCCGAAATATTTTTCTGGGAGGAGTCCCATCACGTCATATACTATAGTTAGAATGCAGGGCTGCATCGTATAGGGATACTCATGCGGTGGTGTCACCGTTGCCTTCCACATCGCAGTACCCCGGCCGATTCCGTGAACTTCAATCCCGCCCGAAGCCGTGGCTTTTGATGCCTGTCCGATCTCCTTGATCTGCGCCATTGTTGCCTTCTGCCGAGACTGCTGCCTCTCAGTAGTGGGGTCAAATTTGGATAGCATGTAAAAGTTGGTTGGCAAGCCTGTTAAGTATTTTTTCCGTCGTTTGGTCCCGATCCTTCATTGTGTTGATCCTTCAGTGGTAGCATCTTCGACTCTCGTTCCGAGGGTCCTGTAACCTTCGGAACGGGAGTCGAACATGCTACCACAGGTCCAAAATCCACCGATGTGTCCGATAAGTTTGTTTCTCCTTCTTCGCAGTGTTTTCGTTTTTGTTCTTGTCTCTCCTGCTCTTCGTAACACGTCTTCGTTATTGATGACCTCCGTCCATTTGATCTTCACCTTTCAAACTATATGTATCTGCAAAACTGAAATTCTGTATATTAGAACGCTATAAATTTCCATAACCTTTGACGACTTTGTACAAAATTGGGTGCGCACACTCCTTAGGGTCTAGAAGTATTTATAGTATGTATTATGAAGGCCTAACAACTCGGGGATCCCTTTTTGACCAACTTTCACTGGAAAGGTATCGCATAAGGTGCAGAGGTTTCATCGTTTTAAATCTTTTAATAGTGATTTGCTCTCAAGTTATAACCTTCAAGTTTTTAGCATCGGACAAGCTACAGAACTTGTTGAATTTTTGGATTTTGTAGCTATTTGAACGTACACTTTCATACTGTTCAAAATTGGAATTCATAACTCCAAAATTGTGTGTTATTACCTGTTACTTCTATAGTATTTTTTAAATTTGAAAACAGCAGCATGGGCTTTTAATGAGAATTTATTGCCAAACTTCTTTCAAGTTTTATGAGCAACATATGAGAATTTCAGCGAAATTGTTTATCTCAACCTCTCCATGTGTGGTTAATGACTGACAAATAGTGTACACGTTTCTACACCTCCTTTCGGGATTTCTTTAATCCAATGCTACAAGGTTACTAATTTCTTCTTCCTGTTGAGACAAAATTGGCTCTATCTGCTTGTAAATAATATCTTAGAGTATATTCGTGTTTGCATTAGTAAGTCTCTCTCTATTCCTATTTCGAATGTTTTGATAGGTGGACTTTATGGACGCGTTTTTTGCCAAATGTTTTGAAGAAAGAACTTCGCTCTAATTACTCCATTACGTTATTATTCGTGAAATTGTTACAACCATTACTTTCGAAAAATCAAGCAAAGCATTACTAATTACTTCTTCCAGTTGAAGCACGACTCGCACTATCTTCTTGTAAATGATACCTCGTGTGTGTGCATTAGAGAGTAGTCGGAATGGGGGGGGGGGAGCTGTCTATAAGGTTGAGGGGTGGGTCGGTCTGGTGTCCCTCCTCATCCTTGTCATGCGCAGTGGACACCCTCGTCCCATCTTCTTCTTCATCTCCAGCCACCACCCCCTCCTCTTCCCCCCTAGCCTTCCACTTCCTCCCCCTTTTGCCGGCCCTCGATCGACCGACCGACCGTCGGAGTGGAACATGTGGGGGCGGAAGACGAGGAGGCGGCGGGTCCTGGCGACACTTTGCTCTCTCTCTCTCTCTCTCTTCTCTTCCTCCTCCTAGGAGTTGGTTTCCCCCTTCCCTCCCAGGTCGCTGTGATCCTTCAGGAGGTGGGGGGGGGGGTTCTCCTTCACCCACCCACGCCCCGCCTCCCCCGCCATCCCCGTTCGGGAAGCACTCATCATCCGGTCTGTCCTCATCCTTCTCCTCTGGTCAAAAGCCTCTCGCTTCGGATCCTCCCGCGCCTTCCACCCGCACCCTCCCACACGACTGGGCGAGGGGCCGGTAAAGGCATTCCGATCCATCGGTGGTCGTCGGATTTCCCGTCGCTACGTCATTGCACGTCGACGCGGCACGGATGTGAGGCGCCCGGTATTTCGGGCCTTCACGTTATCACCATATCGACCTTCATTGTGAATTGGATGAGTTTATCGAGTTAAGGTCAGAACAACTTACCACTGCTATTACTTACCAATGTTTTGGAACATACTTGACTCCATCTTCAGAGCTAAAAAACATATATACTGAATGTCAATAACAACAACGACCATATACAAAACAGATACATCAAAACCGTGTCATCAACAACATATCAACACGCGAATTACCTTAGAATAAAAATATGAAAATCATTAACTATCACATCACAAAGTACTCCAAGTAAAAATTTGTGATATGATGTTTAATGATTTTAATATTTTTATTCTAAGGAAATGGACGTGTTGATATGTTTTTGATGACATGGTTTTGATGTATCTGTTTTATATATGGTCGTTGTTGTTTTTGACATTCAGTATATATATTTTTTAGCCCTGAAGATGGAACAAAGTATGTATCAAAACATTGGTAAATAATAGCAGTGGTTGATTGTTCTGACCGTAAATCGATAAACTCATCCCTTCACGTAATATCTTTGTGATTACTGGATCCTGCTACCCATAGCTGGCAGACCTCTAGTAAATGGGCATGTTCTTGATTGCTGTGATAATTAAGTTGTTATCTTGACGTGATCCTTCCATGAAGGAAGGAACGGTATGTGAAAATGTTCGTGTAGAGCGTGACACTCTATGGATTTTATCTTGGCGCATGAATAAACCACAAGGGAATCGGTAAGATATAGAGTATATTTTTACAAAAAAAATCTGAATTGAAAATTCCTAAGCATAGGGAGACGTATGAACTCTTCTTCTATCAGAATGCAATCAAA